>CM045466.1:18086663-18686663 GCA_024666655.1 Dascyllus trimaculatus | reverse complement strand
GAGTGACACTGCTGACAATCTGTGGAGGTAGTCTAGGGTTAAATCCTCCAAATTCATTCAATCCACATTCTGAGGATCACATGTGCACAGCTGTTTTGTGTGTTGTGACCACACCATGCTGGAGAAACAACTGAAAAAAAGGGTGCTTCTTATTGAATTGTCTGCTATCTGTTGTATTGTCATTGACTGGTGGTTATAGTTGACTCCAGCTACTCATTTATTTTGTTTAATGTACTTTAAAGCTCACCAAAAGACAGGCCCTAACACGTGCCACCAGGAAGTAGGAAGTGTGTAAGCAGCTATTTTCGATTTCAGAAAGTGAGCTCAGTGATTCCACTCACTCGCAAAACCATAACCTGTTCGGCTTCAACTTACTGAAGGCTCTCGCACATGCTGTGTTCTCCAGGGCGCTTCAGCTGTTTGCCTTCTGTATCCTTAAGTCGACCTTTTGTAACCATTTGCCCTTGGCAGCAGGGCCCCACATAGCACTCTAAGGACACATGCATGCATGTATGTATGTAAAACAATCCTCCTCCTCCCTCTTCCTCCTCTATCTTGATCAGATATCTCTGGAGCCACTGTATGCTCTCTAGAAGTGTCTCTTGGATAACAAAAAGTCTTTCTACTTAGCAGCATGCTGCGTTAAAGGACTGGTGTTCACAGCCCACTATTGCTTTACAGGCAGACAAAAGGAGAGGGCTGTGAAATTGGCCTTCCAGTTCCCTGGTGACTTTTTCTTGACTACAGTGTTCCAGTGAAGCATACTGTTTGTCTGCAAGCATTCCTTTGGCGTAACACAGAAACAAAGGCAGGTATAAGATCACCAAGGCCAGAGCTCCAGGGACTGATAGATGTGTTTTGGTGCACCTCTGCTGGGAGGCACTCTGCTAGGTTGCTCAGGAGATGTAAATATGTCCGTAAAGTTAACCGGCTTCTTACCAAAGGTTCTTACAGTCAAAACAGACTGAATGCAAATAAGCTCATGCAACACTGATAAGACAGTTCAGTTTTTAGGACTCGTGGTGGGTTCTGTGGACTTCTGTCACTGACATACATTTACTGGCCTCAAGCCAGAGCTGCTAATTTTGGATCTGTGTTGTCTTATAGAGAGCACTCGCTTTTTAATCCAAATATAGATGTGGCAAATAGATTTATGGGTCTAGCTGTGGCTTTAGGCCATAGTGCAAGCTTCTATGACACGGCATGTTATTGCAAGGCCTAGATTTCTGAACCGAGTTATACAGAGATATGAAGTGGGTTGTATTGAACCATCCTGTGCTGATATCCCTCACACCATGTGCCAAGTGCAGAACACAGTCACCCTTAATTGCCTCATATAGAGAAAGTATCTGAAATGTATGCTTGTCCTATGACTGTGCAGTAATCCTTTTAAAAATATGTTTGATTTAGAGTCATCAGTTTCTTATAGCATTGCTGTATTCTGGTGGAAAAGCTTCCAGGCCAGGATGAAAAGTAGGAATAGTGACAGTAACCAAGACATATGTTCATGTTTGCACATCGGTATTGTTTTAGGACAGACTTGAAATATACCAAAGCGTCTTTCAAAAGTTCTCTGTGTGTCATTCAGGAAAAAAGTCTCTTATTAATGACACCAGTAACTACTAAGGCAGGGGTGCCCTATCCTGCATGTTTGAGATGTTCCCCTCTTCCAACACACCTGATTCAAATGATCAGGATTGTTATCAGGCTTCTGCAGAGCTTCACTATGAGCTGGTCATTTGAATCAGGTGTGTTGGAAGAGGGAAACATCAAAAACATGCAGGATAGTGGCCCTCTAGGACCAGGATTGGGCACACCTGTACTAAGGGAATTGCAGTCAGCGTCAGGTAGGTGCAAGCATAACTGTTAGTATAGTCTGACTATAAACTATATTTCAGACTGCAGGCTCTATTTGATTGTCCAGCAGTGACACAGCACTTAAATATAGTGTGAAGATACTGTAAAACTATGAGTCTATAGTTTGACTTGTGTTATGTTTTCCCTCTTTTATCCCTCCATGAATGGAATGCCCGGTTGATGCAGACCCTAGTTTTCCCCCTTCATCGGTCACATTTCCGTTTGTGTTGGAGTCAGTGTTGAGCCAGGAGCGGCTCGTTTGTTGATGTTAGCAGACTCCATTTCTGGTGCTGTAGGGAAGTGGAAGAGAGGCTTCGAGGCAGGGCTCTCGGAGGCAAACGTAAACATCACATCCTTTGGATTTTCGCAGAAAGTCGGTCTTCAGGCTGCTACAGGCAAACAAGAAAATCAGGAAAGGTCTCATCTTTGGAGTTACGTTTCAATCTGTTCACACATTGACAATGAACATACAATTAATTAGTGTAGACATTCTTACACATGGTACCTCTAATGTTGATGCTGTGATGGATTTGTACTTGTGTGGTCTTATTGAAGGTCACTTTTTATTACCAGTAGGTTTTCCAGAAATACCGTCAGGTTACAATATGATGTGTCAGAGTATTGAATCACAGCATGACATTTAATTTTATTTATGTAAAATGTCCTTTTGTATATTACAGGGACAAGATATGCACTTGACTCCAGGTGACAATGAGTAGGAGTACAGTGATTTAGAAACACTGGTGGCATAAATGTTTCACAACTCCTGGAGGGTTCGCCACATCATGTGGTTGTCACAGGGTGAATTCTATTGATAATCCTCTAACCTTTCTCCTAGTGTCAAAAGCAGGTCAAGTTTTCCACTTATCCAGTGAAATGTCCCACAGTCTCTCTGGTACACAGACTTTGATAATCTCCTAAACTCATTTGTGTGGCCCCGATGACCAGAAGGTTGATGTTGGTGGTTTTTTGTAAAATGTCTTAATAGCTGAGGAGGAACTGTAATCACTTTGATCAATCATCATCAGGATCATCGGGTCTGAATTTAAACTCATCCAATACTTTGGTTTTTGCAAAATACATTCCCATCAGCCTCAGCTGTACACTTGTAGTTTGTGCTATTTACTAGAAAACTAACCCACTGATCTTCACTTGAGGTTGCACTATTGGTTTAGGCACTATTTGTACATAGGCACTGTATGTGTATTGCTGTCTTGTAATCTTGTTATTTATATTCTTATCTATGTTTTATGTATTTATTCTATTCTGTGCATTCATTTCTGTTCTTGTGCCTCTGCAAAATCCGGATTTCCTCTCTGAGGATCAATAAATCCTATCAAATTGCCAGTTGTCTGCACTGAGCACTACATGAATACACTGCAACGTTTAATGGCCAGTTTAAAAGGTTTCACATAACGGCATTGTCACTAAGTTGTGGATGGTCATTCTATATTAGCTCAGTGGCAGGAATTCAGTGTGGTTGACTACAGTTGAAACTGCTTTTAAGACCTACATCCACCCAAGCATTTGCCTCTCGACCCGTCCTGTCCTGTCCTGCTTGCTCTGTGTGTTGGGGGGATTATTCATTATGCGAGTGTCCACGAGTGACTCAGTGACATTCAGACTCTGACAGTGAGTGAGGCGAGATTCAGGAGAAGAATATTCAACAGCAGCTCAAACTGTGTAGCTATCAGAGTTAGAGTCAGACCAATCTGTTGGTTAGTTGATATTTTTGTCGGGCTATTAGGGTTGAAGCAGTAGCCGCATGTATGTATGTTCAGCATGCATGAATATGAGAACCTTTTTTCTTTTTGTATGGTATAATGCAGAAAAAGATGTTTGGGCCAATAAAGAGATGGTCCACATAGTTGTCCAGCACAGGGGCTCCTTGGTTTATAATCCTCTCGGCACTGTATGCAGCACACATCACAGCTGGTGAAAAATCAAGTGGTGTTTTCATGGTAAGTTGCTAACTAGTTCTAAAATACGTTGCTGGAGAGCGTTGCCCATAAATATTCTGCATCGGCCAGGCTTTAATCACAACTTGTTGATCACTTGTTGTGTACAGCACGTGTGAACACACAACAGGCTGTGCGTGTGTTGTCTGTTCGGTACATGCAGTCCTCTCCCCTCCACTACATCAAGCCATCTGTAGCCGCTGTCACAGTCTTGTCACAGTCACCCCAACCGTGTCATGAATGATGGATATTCCATTATGGAGTCTTCAATGAACTGATAGAGTGGTATACAAGTGCAGAAACTGGGCCTATTGTGGAGACTGCTAGAGAGCGTTTTGTCACAGCAGAAGGCGAAAGTTTCAAAAGTTTTCCTCAAAGGGAAATTTCCACTGTCCTGAAAATTACACGACTGAAATACTTATCATCCTTTATGCAGAGATCCACCAATAAAAAATCTAAATGGTAAGAAGGTCCAAGAGGCCACTGAATACTTCATGCAGTAATGAAATAAAACTGTCACTTTAATCATTTTCTTTATTATCATGATTAATTAACCATTGATTATATTTGTTACTTTGTCTGTATTTTTCATTATCCAGATATGTACTCTGAAAGGTCATTGCATGAACAACTTGGTTACAGTGGAAGTGTCCTTTGTTAATTTGAAGATAGATTCTGTCCTGCAATACACCAGGGGACTCTGGGTTTTGTGTCATCCGGCCTGTAGTTACATCGTATATCTTTGACCTTAAGTTGTAAAGTAAGACACAATCAAAAGGCTATTTTGATGATGGGTCATGTCACTGTGTGTTTTTAGGTGAACAAAGTCCATTCTTACGTAGGCCTAGACTATAAAAAGATAACATGTACTGTTAATACACACTTCATCAATAACGGTGAGAAAGTTGTCCAGTAGAGTGTTTAGTAGTTTTACCACAATACATTAGATGCAAAATGCTATAAAAGCAGCAAAGGTAAACAAAAAGTTCAGTTGCATGACCTGGCTCAAACGGCTTAAACCCCTTCGCCCTCATGACTCCCGTGCAGGTGTCCTGAGGCACCCTAGTCCGTAAAAGCCTGGGCCTCTTGTGGCCTCCACCTTTCACCTAGAAGGACAGCATAACTTCCATCAGGATTCCTGGTCCTGGGCCAGCCACTGGAATTTTAACCTCTGGTTTTACTTTTTTTTTTAATTTAACATGCATGAATGTGAGATCCTTCCTTTAGCCTGATTTGAGTGTTTTTATTGCTGTGGTAACATTAAAATCATGAATATCAATAATAATACTGAAGTAGTTAAAGTGGAAGTGGATCTGTTTCTCATGGCTGAAGCAAAGCAAATGTAGTAGTATAAAATGTCATCAGGTGAACCGTATGTAAGCAGACAAGCACAGCATCAAAAATGCAGAGTAAAAACTAATGAGAGGGAGCTGTTCAACTCATTTTTTCTAGCCAGGAGATCCATAGTGCCAGCTGTAGACACCATCCTGTCCTTGGTAGAGTTGGACCCTGCTGCTTCTGCGGCTGCGGCTGCTGCATGTAGGAACCTGGGATGCAATCCACTTGTCATATTGGTAGAGAATGGGAGCCCTTGGAAATAGGAAGCAGAGAAGTGGTTGACTCTCTCTCTCACACCGGCTCTACAAGCTGCTACACAAAAAGCCTCCACTGCAAAAAACAAGGAGTGGTTTCATTCATGTTCTATGAAATCACCCTCCTCTGGATAATGAGTAGGAAATCATATGATTGTCCTTTGGACACAGTCAGGTGGAGCCTCTGCATGACCATGAATTCCCTCTGTTGCTGATTGGCTGGCATAATGCTATGAGAATGGTTCGAGACACTTTTTTTTCTCCCCTTTTCAGAGCCAGTGCTGTACAAAACCCAGGTTTTCTGTTTTCAACGCACACACATGCATAACCAACAGTTAGTGGACTATGAGGAGATGGTCACTGAATTAACAGAAAGTGTACTGGCTTAGAATGAGTGAGTTTTCTGTTTAAGGCCAGTGGGAGCTCTCCGGCTGGAGAGGAGTTAAAAATTGACTGGGGCCTGTACATGCAGCTGTGATTTTTGTGACACGTTGCAGTTGTTGTCAATGATCACCCAATACAAACGCACTGCTGTGGTTTGTCTGACCTAAAGGTGTCACACTATACCTCCTAGTTTTTTGGGTGTTTTTGTGTGTTGTCAGATTATCTTCTTTCTAACTTTTCCCCTCATCTGTCCTCCCACAGTGGGGTTGGGTGGCCATGGACCCCTTCAGCCAGCTTATCCTCACCATCTCGGTGACCAGCTTCCTCACCTTCCAGTGGCTCTTCCACAAAGTCAGCCCATGGATGTCCATGCGCATCAGCCCGGGCTTCCTTGGCCTCAGTGACAAGCAGAAGGTGGAATGGAACTCAAGGTGACCTAACGTCAACTCATGACAAGTCTGACTGTTTACATCCTGTGTACAACAGAGAGTGTGGCACTGCTTTTCAGCTCAGCCTGGCTGGCCAGAGAGTTCAAAGACATGCACTGACCTTTAACCCACATTTTTCTTGTGACACTAATACCTGACTGACATATGATGCATTGTGTGTTTCGCAATGTTTGCTCCTCATGCGGGTAGTCTAGTGGAAACTTACTGGCATGATGTTTAAAGTGTTGTTTTTTTTTAACCTGTTCTCTTTTTGTTTTTATTTTTTCAAAACAAATTGCTTTTTGCATCCCTGTTTCATGCCTGTCATTTATATTGGGTATGGCAACAATTTATTCTCCAAATTCACTGCAGACATCATTCAACAAACCCCCAGTATGTAGTCCTTAAGATTTCCATCTCATAGTTTTTTAGCAATAGCTATCAACTGATTTGCTCTTCAGCCAAACCATCCACTGCAAACATCTATTACATTGTGAACAGGTTCTTCCTGTGTCTTTGGTCTGTCATAACTGTGCACACATTTGTTAATCATCCATTTATATATCAAGCTTATCTGATGATCTAACTGCTTATTTTTATTGCACTCCATTGTGGACTTAAACAATGTGTTACCACCTCCTCCAGTGAGAAGCAAAAATGTAATAAATTAAGTGCATAAAATGTAAACTAATCTTTAATCTTCTTCTTACATTCAGATCATCCTTGTCTTAATTTAACAATTCAATCAGGCAACAATCGAATGCCATGCTGCTGTGTCATGTTATGGGAATATTGCAGTTTCTGGCGAGAACAACTAGACTTTGGAAGGTTTGCGTTTGAGCCAGACAGACGGGCTGCTGTGATCTTTAAGCACTGTGACAAGTGTGAAAGCATAGACTGAAGGCCACTGAATGTCCAGGGAGGAAGAATATTCAGAGGAATCCAGCCTGTCTCAGCTTGCATGAATCTCTCATTTTCATTTCCTCTCTTACTCCATTTATGACTCACGAGAGCACTTGTGAAATTGCAATGGGCACTTGGTTTAGGAGCAAATGAAAATGAATGAAGGAGTAGTTTAGATGGATCCAAGCTATGGGGATCCCTGTTGATGTCCATGACTTTACAGATTCTATTCTCAAAGAGTCTCGCAAGTCAGTTTTGCTGTCATTCTGTCTCACTGACTGATTGCTGACAACTGTTGGACTGTCTCACTGCATGAATGACTGACTGGGACTGCGCGCCGCTCTGCCTGACCCTTCAGCAGTATTTAATCTCTCAGTCTAATTGGTCTGAATCTGTGTGCAGCCCTGACAGGCAATCAGTTGATCCACTGTGAGCACTAAAAATTCCACTCTCTAAACCACAGAGCAGCACCGAGGGGCACTTCTCCTCATGAATAAAGATAAAAACGTCAGAAAATATTTGACATGTGTCAGCATCTGCTTTTGTCAGACAGGAGTAGATAATCATGGCCATGTGTATTTTTATTAATTTATTCTTTTAAATTTCAGGACGGTGTCGACGTTTCATGCACTGTTGGTGGGAATATTCTGTCTCTACATCTTGTTCTTTGATGATGCCGTCAATGAAGACCCAGTCTGGTGAGAGCTTCCACTGTAAATCTCATGTGTTCAACCTTTACATTGTAAACTTGTGTCACAGTTTACAGGGATCTAGACTGCAAACGACAATCTGTCGGATGTGACAACACATTTTCTTTGACACCAGTGCACCTGACATTTAGCCTGGTTTCAACTGAGGTTAAATTTACATTTGAACATCTCATTTCACTCCTTCCAAACAAACAAATTTTTGGCCACAGACCTGTGTGAGTTGTTTACGCTGCAGTAACTGAGTGGGGACTATAGGCCTCTCTGCCAATGCATGTGGAGCATTTAGGGTGAATTAACGCTTCTTCTGATGCATGTGAGGCATTAAGGCAGCGCTGACAAATTGTAATGTCTACCGATAGTCTGTATGTGAGGCGTTTAGGTCACGTCGGTAAATTGGAGCTTCCGAAAACCTCCTTGGTCACACTGTCCCTCTGTAAATTGCACATCAGTCACATCATGCCACAACCGCCACAAGTAAACTGTCATTCTGTGGGAAACACTGAGTCATGATGAAACGGCCAAGATTACACATTGCGCATTGCTAGGAACAGAGCTTTTACTGTCAAACGTGACATTCTGAATAGAAAAATTAAGAAAGAGCACAATGTCACTGAGAAACTTGTCCATGCAATGATATGCGTCGCCATCAGAGCAGTGTTGTGTTGTTGCTATGAAAAGATCGAATGTACTAAACATTTTTCTGCCGTTTTATTCCTGTTTACAGTCATTATTATAATGTGGAGTGAAATTACTAGTGTGTGTGACAAAATGGTAGTCCTAAAAATGTATTCCTCGCAATGAAAAATTGTGTGTGCTTAAATGAAAAGGTCAGGTGCACCAGTGAAAGCCCCGATTCAACCGTAAGGAACAGCAAATCTGTAAGGCTTTAAACTCGCTGTTTAATTGTCGGAAGAGGTGTAGATGGAGGATTCTAGCTTTACAAAGAGTTTAGTAGTCGGTGATTTGAAAAAAAAAAAGTCTTTCCAAAACTGAAAACATAGGCACAAAATTATAAGAAATGGATTAAATGGTGAATGCTTGAAGTTTTTGTATCAAGGTTAGCATGCCCACCTGAGAACTTACTGCAGCAATAATTACTTCCGAACATGTAGCTGTATTTCTGTGGGCTTTTTGCCTGTATCATAGTAGGGGATAATGTTAGCAGCCCCATCTTGCTCTATGTAGGCGTGGAGAAGTCTATGATCCAACACCCCCAGCCGAGTGTGTACATTACCCAAGATGTGTTCCGATATCATGTGTTGGTCCTCATCCTCCCTCAGAGCTTGTTCCCTTGTAAGAGTGAACAGAATTTAAATGTATTTGGCAATTTTGTAAAAATACATTGTATCTGTCAGAATTCTTATTTTCTTCCACAACTTCCTCTGTCCTGGAATTCCTCCTAGGCTATTAATGCAGCATTATTGACAGTTCTGTTATTTTATAGGGGCAATGTCAAGGACGAGCAGTGGACCTTTTTTGGAACTAAAATATCAAGGTCACGTCAAGTGACAAAAACTAAGTTTTTCTATTTTTTTCTGTTTTTCTTCCCTATAACTTGGCAACAAATTGAGATACAGTGCTCATACTGGTGCATTGAACAGCATTTCATATTTTCTTTCCGTGTGTGACCTTGACCTTTGCTCAAGATCATAGTAAAGGTCAAGATCAGTCTTCTGTTTTTCCTGCATTATTACTCAAAAAACGATATACAGACATTAAAAACACCTCATGTAAAGGGCTACAATTTGCCAGGTTGTTGTTTTTGCCAAGCAAAATTGCCAAATACGTATTCACCTTGCAAATACAGGTCTAGCCTTGTCTTTTTTATTATTATTAACATATGAAACTATGAGGGGTATATTGGCATTTTTAAGGCTTTCTAAAATGATTGACAATTGAAGTGGTGTTTTTTTGTTGTTTCTAACCTTGTGTTTACTTCCCACTCTTTGTATACTTACCAAGAATTTTGATTGGTAAATCTTCAATGTGAGCATGCAGTGCTAAATTGGAAAGCTTGACGTGTTGTAGTTAGATTAAGCCTGGTTAGGCTTGGCAAAGGGTGAATTTTGTAATTTTTAAAAAATAAAGTTAGATGGTTGTCTGGGCTGTGTTCGATGGAAAGACTGACTGAAAGGTTCTTGCCACCAAAATCAGAAAATAGCAACACTTGCTCATTAAAATATAGTCACACACCTAGTCCAACCAGATGTGTTGTTTTTTTTCCAATAGGGGAGATCCTACACTGGTGAAGACTAATGTTGCCATCACAACAGGCTACCTCATATCTGGTAAGAGAAACATGCAGCTTATTCAGGTAATGTTTGAGAAACTGTGACCAAAATAAAACACATGTAAGTAGTAAGAGATGTGATGCTGAGATGAGTCACTTGACTGTTTCAGCTGCAGTTTAGAAATACAGTAACAGACACGTAGGCAGTTTTTAACTATATTAGTGTGTAGTATGCTTTCATCAGTTGTATGAACTTTCAATGCTTTGGTTACATCAGTGACATGTTTTCCCTTTTCCCCTCTACTTCTCTTTTCCAGATCTGCTGCTAATATTTTACTATTGGAAGGCGATAGGCGACAAGTTTTTTGTAGTTCACCATCTGGCAGCGTTGTATGCTTACTACTATGTACTGGTGAGTGCCCTATTGTCCAATAGCAGAACGTGCAGGCAAGATGGGAAGGAGACAACCAAGGGTGAACAGTTGTGTCCTGCTAAGCTGGGTGTTTTAACTCATTTCGCCACCATTCAGTCGGTGTCTATGGCTGCTTCCATGCAGCCATGGATCTTGTATAGGTTAGTTAAATATGCACAAGGCCAGTTCAGCGCAATCAGTATATGGATAAACCCCAAAGTGTGCAAACACATCAGATAAGGCAACTTTATGGATGGCTAAAATTCAACTCTTTGGGTTTATTGCTTTCAGTAAATGAAATAAGTGCAACAAAAAGCAGAGAACCTCCACTCGTTGGTGAGTTCCAGTATCAATTGTTGTACCTTTGTCCATATGAGATTGGCCTTGTTGGTTTATGAAGGTATGCAACTTTTGTGTCTTGTGTGGTTGCTGGCTGAGGTAAAATTAGCACTTTAAATGGTGTTGCAGAAAAAACACTGATAATCTTGAAAGGTTTCAATGGTTTGAGCTGTCATTCTGGTTGAGCACTTATTAATGCTGCACTGTAAAAACACTCTTAACAAGGAACATGATGGTTGACTCCTGTTATAAACCAGATCAGCTGTTTAATACGAAGGCTCTGTTAATGTCATTCTGATATCATTTCATCAACTATGGTTGCTGATATTGCCATGATAATGAATTTTTAGGAAATCTCATCTGAGCTACTGATTAGGAACTTATTGGTTTTTGCTGAGTTCCCAGCATACAGTTGAGTCTCATCTAGATGTGGCAATAGTGGAGTGTATTCAGCATTCATGGGCAGCACTGTTCACTCTTGGTTCAATCTGAAACCCTCTAGGTCGCCAGGATCTGTCGCATAATTCCAGGAAATGAATGACTATGGTATTTTTTGCATGGAATGCTCAGTGATGGTACTGGCTGATGACCCCCCTCCCCTCCCCTGTCACCTTGCCCTTAAATTCTCTGTGCTTTCTGTTTGTTTTACTGACCCCCCTCCCCTTTAAATGTTGTGTGATTTTGACATAAGCTGAGCCTTTCTGAGCTTAGCACAGCTGAATGATCAACTGTAACCACTGTGTGCATGCTGGTAGCTCTAAAGCGTTCTACGTAGGCAGGATTCCTTTCTTGTTACTGTGCATGCCAACAAACATATTTAACTCTCTTAATTACTCACCTGCCTATCTACAGTACGCTCCGCCTGTCTGTGTTTTTGTCCCAGAGCCTAGCTCTGCCTCCTCTTTCTCTTTCTGACACTCCACTCCGAAATGATCACAAGATAGCTAGGCCCTTTTTCCAATATCATGTTGAATGTATTCACCCAGGTCTACTCTGTTAGTTTGAAATCGTTAAAGTAATAATGTTGTTAATGCTCCTTAAAGTTGGCCTTTTCCTTTATAATGATTTTATTTTAGTGAAGCACACTTATTCAGATTGTTCCCTTGTAATAAATGCAAAGGACATACAGTGTGCATTGCTCTGCCTCTGAGCCCCAAAAAATTTAACTGTTTTTTGAGAAAAAAAAATAAAATAAAGCTTTACATTGCTTGGTACCTTGGTTTAAAAAAAAAAAGCAGCACAATGATGTGTAGTGGGAACCATACTGTTCAGATTTCCGTTCTACATTCCAGTCACTGGCTGGGTTTGCAGATTTGTTTTTCTTCTTTAATGTGACACATTTCTTTTTTTGTGTGTGTGTCTGTCTTCATTGCATAGTTAATATTAATTATAATAATAATAATGTCAGTGTCACGTGTATGGATTATAATTGAGTTTCAGCTGACTGTAAATAAAGCCTTTCATCTGTAGAAACAGAGCAAGCACCTGTATCTATACCAGCTAGTTACATGGCCATACTGTTACTGGACACTCATGACTGTTTCCTCAGACTAGATCTGAAATCACGTGGGATAACAGAATGAATGTTCCACATTAGTCAACTGGTGGAAAAAAAACAAAACAAAAACATATTAGGAGCCACCCAGTAGCCATCTTATGTTTGCTGTAAAATCACAATAAAATTGGCAAACCCTTGATGTCATTTTCATTTTATTTAGTTTTGTACCCAGTCAGACCTGTCATATGTTGTCAAAGTCTTATTAGTTAATGTGTTGAGTGTGTTTATGTGGAAGTGTTCATGTCAAATACTCAAATTCTACCTTTAAGTAAGAATATTAAACCTTGCGGCACACAGCCAAATTAAGGACTACACAAAAAAACAATTTAGCTTAATTTCACAATCTTGTTGCTGTGTTTTTGTTGTTAATTAGCCACGTTATGATTATAATAAGTTCTGTTTTCTTAATCGCAACATAATTTGCCTTCTGTGTTTATGTTAACAGTCAAAAATTCAAAAAGATTTTTAAAAACTTGTGTAAATATTAGATGCATGCTTTCTTCTCAGTGTTGTAAGTGTTGCTTCTTATTTGCTTCCAAATGTCGTGGCATCTTTTTGTTGTTGTCGTTTTTCATTTTTCTTCTAATATATCTGTCTGTTTGTCTCTGTGTCCTTTGCTGACTTTAACATAAATAGCCCCCCTCTTCAAACCCTACATGCAAAAACTACCAAGATCGAGTTGGGTTGTGTCATCCCCGTTCATGCAAAAACTACCAAAAAGGGTTGTGTGTCATTTCGAAACCCGGAGCAGGTCTTGATCTAGATGGGGACTTCTTTACTCCTGTCTTGTCTGCTGTTATTGCTGTTGTGTTGTACTGAGCAGATATGATGCCCAGTCACAGTATGGACTTACCAGTTCCTAGAGGTACTAGCATCCTCATGCTAGGTGGACAGTTCACATCAAATGGTACATAAACTGCAATGCAGATGTGCAATGTTTGTATTGCATAGTAAGTATGTTTCAATGACCCACTTTTGTTTCAGGATTGACGGTAAGTATTCTCACACGTGCTGTTAAAAGTCAGGCTGTTTGCCAAATAACCTCAAATTATGTGTTCTTTGCCCCGTGACCCTACAGAGGATTAAGCGGTGTATAGAGAATGGATGGATGGATATGTGTTCTTTGTGGGTGTTTCAGTGAAATTGAGTACTGTGATTTTTTTTTTTAATCTTAATATAGATTTTGACTGAAGAGCCAGGAGCACAAATGTTTGGAGTCAAACTCTAATTGTGTAATCAGAATTACGATTCAAATCACAACACTTGATCTCACTAATGCACTTTTCAGAACTCATAATTTGAATTTTAACACCATCATTATGTTTTTTTAACAAGGTTGGACAGTGTTTAAGATTGGGTGTCCTGAAAACCTTCATACTATTTAGCAGCAAGTTAAAGCTACATAAGCTGCAATGTAAATTCAGCCATGTAAGCATCTCATACAATAGGATCATTTAAGGGATTCTAACTAACTTTTGTCCAGGTCAGTCACTACTGTTAGTTATTTCAGCATTTTAGAACTCTGAATTGATGTTATTACAAATGTTCCTAGTTCCGTCTTAGTCTCAATTCTGGTTTTAGCTCAGCATAGAGTGTAAAATGTGCTGAAGATGGTCCCATACAAAGTAGACAAAGTGTAATTCAGGACCTGATCTTGTAAACAATGACATGTTTGGCAGTTAAACATATCGCTTTTTACTCTGCATGGCTTTTGATTGCTCCTTCAACTAGTGGCTGGCTGAATGTTCGTATGGTTGCACAGTTAATGCATCATGTGCTGTGATAACATTTGCTCAATGTGTTTCAATGTCAAAATGTTACTCAGTTGAATTTGTGTGTTGCAAAATGTTTCTCTGTTTTCCGGACAAAACAAAGTGTGACCGAGCAATGACTCACATGTAGTTTGTTGTAAGGAT
This sequence comes from Dascyllus trimaculatus, assembly GCA_024666655.1. Taxonomy (NCBI): domain Eukaryota; kingdom Metazoa; phylum Chordata; class Actinopteri; family Pomacentridae; genus Dascyllus; species Dascyllus trimaculatus. The sequence continues at coordinate 18,672,376 of CM045466.1, read as the reverse complement.
GATTTGGTGATTTATCTTATGTCTGCATTTTTGCATGTTGTCTCTTGAGTTTGGGAGTTTTTAAGGGGCAGTTGCTTCAGATGTTGATAAAGAACCTTTTATTCCCTCACTAGCAGCGATGCCCATATTGGCTAGTGTGTCTATCTATTGAATTAGAGCTACTGGCCAGATTAACCTTAAATTTGATAGTGATATTTTCTAGAGGTGGACTTATTGTGACATTTTATTCCATAACAAGTTGTCTCAAAAAAAATCCAAAGCTCAATTTCCATTAAATCTGCTGTGGATATTCAGTCTCCAGAGGATTCTTCTCGTGCTTCCAAGAGAATGAATCATTCTCCATTTTGAACAATAGTCCATTGTTTTGTAAAAATGTCAAACTTGAACACCAGATATGTGCTACTCAAAAAGATTGATTGCCATGAATGCTGATGAAGTGCTGATGCACGTTCATTCTCCCTTCATTCCACATCCTAGATTTTAAAAAAATGTCAGTCTCTGGGTGAGTAACTGACTTGAGATCAACAGAACTGTTGCAGTTTGGTTGCAGACAAAAATCTCAAGTTTTGAGGCAATTAATCTGTTACTTTGCACATCACAGGTTCTTTTTGCTCCCTTCAGAGTGAGGCGGAGTTTCTGTTAGCAATAAATGAAGTCACTTCTGAAGGGGAATTAGAGCTGACAGTCTAATTTTGGCCTGTAAAACTGAGGGTATAATCTTGTCCCCTGTGGGATCAGACTCTTTTGTTAGATCTGCCATTTGGGTCTTAGATTGGTGAGGACTTCATTTGATTTTCGGCCTGAGTTTCCCAGACAAATATTTCTTTACGTTTTGAACTGCATAATAAAATGCCACATAGTTGTGACGTGTTATAATCTTTGGATCTTTTTGTGGGTGCTGTTCTGCTCCTCTGCTACTGATGGTGTTTGTGTGGAGCAGGTGGTGCATCAGCCTGCTGATCCAAATGACTCGATGTCTTGGTTTTGTCCCTTTCATGTTCTGTTTTCTTCCTGTTCTTGCCTTTTTTTTCCAGGGCCAAGGAACGTTGCCTTATTTTGCTAACTTCCGTCTGCTTGCTGAGTTTTCTACGCCATGTGTGAACCAGCGGTATGTACTTGCTTACTAATGACTCAGGTTTTCAGGTATTTTAATTCTGGATTTATGAGGTGACATTTCTGGATTGTGCAGTCGTTGTATTAGGGCTTCTTTTGGTTTTGTTTTTCAAGCTCTGTGCTACAGCACATTAAATTTGAACAGAAATAATTGGTACTGGGTTTATGTCATTTAAGACCTATGTTACTGTGGGTTCTGACTTTACCAAACTGCTGATTTTAGCAAATAAACTACCTTTGTCTCTCGAATAGATTTTTTTTTACGCCATTATCTGCTTCTCAGCTCTGAGCCTCTGATTACAATGATTGCAACTGAGCAGTGCCTGTTAAAAACGCATCTTCCACGTGTTTTTTTTCTATTTCAGTGTAAATTTAGGCAAATTCAAGCTGAGACTTGACAATATTTAATGTAGTGTTTTCTATTGTATTTCAAATTGAATGTGCCGAGCCACAGAGCCTGAAGAACACTGAAATTGTCAGTACTTCCAGTGTAGACTGTAAGTCCTTTTTAATTGCTGGAAATTTTAATTACTTGAAGGTAATCCACTGCTGCTCGGATGTTACTTTGTTTTCAGCTAGATTTTTGAGATTATTTGAGTTTTCTTCAAATCTTTTAAACTGCTTATTTAGAAAAATATGAAGTATTTCTTACCATATTTTAAAAGAGCAAATGTGTATATTGTGTAAATAGTCAAGTGACCTAATCATTTTAATATGTACGTCTTCATCCTGAGACACCGTTTTCTTCAAAATCTGTTTCAGCTGGTTCTTTGAAGTACTAGGTTACCCCAGGTCATCCCGGCCCAACATGGCAAATGGCGTTGCCATGGCGGTAGTCTTTTTCATGGTCCGCATCGCCGTCATGCCAGTCTACTACAGTCGCATGTGGGCAGTCTACGGCACCGAGGCCTTCTACCTGGTGCCCTGGGGTGGCCGCGTAGCCTGGATCTGCTCCAGTATCTGCTTGGACATCATGAACATTATGTGGATGCATAAGATTGCCCGCGGTTGCTACAAGGTGCTGTGCTTGGCACGCCAGAGCAAAGCTGGCACACCTCAGGAGAACGGGAAGACAGATTAAGGGAACCAGGATGTCAGTGGTGAGAAAATGCCACAACAGAGACAAAAACGACAACAATCTCAGTGCACTGGGTAGCAGTTTGGACCCTACATGTCGGGCTGCTTCAGAAGCAGCATACTTAGGACCTGACGATAAGGGACGGAACGTAATGAGGGAAAGCGAGATTTCTTTTTTCATTTTGGAAAGCAGACACGGTCACTGAGATGTACTGATGGACCATTTAATTGGCCATCCCTAAGCCATGAAATAATGACCTCTCAGCAATACTCTGTGTGCATGGCCAATTATTTTTCTCTTGAACAATTTACCACTTCAAAAGAGGTTATCCTGGGACAAACGGACTGTTAGCCCAACCACAAATTGTCAAAAAGTTTACCGCTCTTTACATACTTAGTGCTCAACAGAAGACTTTTGTTTCTTTTTGTATTGATACTGCTGCCTGAGTCGCAGAATTTAAAAAAAACAAAAAACAAAAGCTGAAATAAAAGTTCATGTTGATGATGAAGCAGAGATTTGAGGGAACCTCCGAAACATTCAGTGATTCCACAATGATGGTCAGTGCCACAAAATCATTGTCAGATGCCTGTTGAGGGAGACTTGGTGGAATCAGATCCCATCAAGTGCAAACACAGAAGAAGATGTATGAATTGTATCACTCATCTGCTGTCATTCAATTAAGGGGTTCATTTAAGAAGCCAGCCTTTTTTTTATTGGTTGCATCTGCATGGTTATTTGAAATAATGTAGGGTTGAACAGGCATCAGTATGTAGTTTTCTTTTGTCTTGCTGGGGTCGAGGCAAATGAGTTTTTACTGTTTTTAATGAAAAGGAGATTAATTTACACAGTACCTTGGAAATGTAAAAAGGGAAACAGAATGTCAACACTTGCGCTGACAATAAGCAGTTCAAGAATGGAATTTTTAAAATATTGAGGCAGCATCTGATTTGTTCACCCACATGATTTGTGTTCACAGCCTGATATTTCATGAAAAGGGGAAAAGTATCATGCCGCATAAACTAAAGTATGTTGTTGACGCTGCTTGTCACCATTATATTTCTTTCACATTGTGCACTGCATATGGACGACACAAAATTACACATGGGGACAGGGAGTATGTAGTTTAAAATGACTTAGAGGTTTGGTAGGAGAGGTTGGCAGGATTCTGACACTCTTCATCAGTCACTGACTGGATATTTAAATAGTTTCCACCTTTTCTATTTATGATATCGTCTGAGGCACCAACTGTTCCTTTTACCCTTTGGCAACATTTGCCAACAAGCTGCCTGCTACAGTGTGTGTTTTACACGAAGGAAGGGGAAATTTTTAGCCAGTAAATTCAATTCAGCACAGGATCTAAGAAGCCCTCTCTGCAGATTTTTAGTCTGGTGTGAAATCAGACAGTAATCAGTGTTTCAGGTGGTGAAAGCTCTGTAGTATGTCCACAAATGGTTTGTAGATTGAACAGCTTGTTGCTTCATGTTATATATGGTTTCCACTCAGCCGTTATACATTGTGTTCTTTCATATTTATTCGGTGAGCCGATACAAGAACTGTGTTTTCTTTTTAGCTGCCAGGAAAAGTTGTGAACATGTTCTCATTGTTTTGGTTGCCATCGTTCTACTGACAGCAGTTTCACATACTCCACCTGACAACACAACTTGGTTCCAAGGGTGTTTTTTTGTTTGTTTGTTTTTTAAGACAAATGTATCATTTGTTGGAATTTAAAGTTATAATTCACAGGTGATTTATGATACGTACTTGAATATTCATTGTAGATGTATCTTTTACACGAGCTGTACATCAAAAGCTTCTGTCAAATGTTTTTGTGACACAAACAGGGATTGTTTTAAAGTATGCCTTGCTATGCTTAGCATTTGATTTTGTTGCCTTTTTCAAACAATGTACGATTGCACAGTGAATATTTTGTTACACCCTCACGACACTGAAAGTTGCTTTTCAGTGGTTTTACTCGCCTGTTTTCCATGTCTGATGCCTGTTTTAATGTGAGCGTTTGGACTTTTTGTAATATAGTTCCAAATGTAAAACTGAAAGGCTTGGTTAAGCTGGTTGCTTCAGTGATTTTTTTTTTCTTTTGTTATGCTTTTTAAAGATTTCAAAACTTTCTGTATTTGTGCCAGTGCTTGAGCCATTACTTCACTGTTGTAAATGCATACAGTGTTGCTATGGGCTGATTCGGTTTATTATTTGTTTTTGGGTTTTTTTCTCCTCCCTTAAATACTTTTTGTTCTACAACTGTGCCAACTTGCCATCATGATTCAGTGGTTCTGATCAATTCTGTTCACATTACCATCTCTGCATGCTGTGGCTAGTCGCAGTATCACAAGACTCTTTAGTCATGTATGTTGGGTCAGTGTGAGCGACTCATTTTGGTTATAACATTGATTGATGGCTGGCTGGCTGGTCATGCATGGATGCCATTTGTGCTTCAGGTGAATATCACATCTCGTATCCCAGAAAAAGGATTCGAAATTTGTCGATATTTCACTGGAATCAAGTGGAAATCGTGTGTTTGTGTCAGGACAGCAGACCACTTCAGGTAGAATCAGGGTAGGCTCTGTGTGCAGGCTCATGCATGGTGAATATGGTCTTCTTCATGCACCTTCTATAACTGCATGTGGTATTGCATGGGGATTGCACTGTAAACAAAATAGCATATACATTTGCAAGACTAATTTTTGTTGTTTTCTTTTCCTTAGTACATGTACATAATGTTTACTTAAACGTTATCTTGTACTGTGCCACATAATGTAACCCACAGTCGATAACAACGATGTCACGGTAACATCGTAAAGCAGATATTTAGCATAATATCCAGCACAGAAGTAATCAGTAAGGGAATACTTGAATACTAATCAGCACAGTTTATAACAATCTGGGCAGTGCAAATAAACATTAATCTTATGAGCATCTTGCATTACATGTGTACCATTGTTTTTTTTTATTTATTAATCCAAAAGAAGCTGACATAAAACAAAGCAGGTGCCATGGCAACGGAGAGCCCGGTGCTGCTATCAGCTTGTTAAACTGGTGTTTCTGTTCCTACTGTTGTTTGGAGGAGATATACGAGTAGGTGGAGTGTTTAGTGACATTCTATGAATGTACTGGAGATGAGAAAATATTTGTCATTTACATTTTCATTTATTCTTGACAATAAATACCAAATTAACTGCTGTGAAGTGTCTCCTTTAGTAAGTATGCTTTTGGCACAGTTGAGGAAAAAAATATTGAGCCCTTAATGTCTTAAATGCGGGTGCCAAGAACATGATCAAAATCATTATTATAGGATTTTTCATGTTAACATAATAGCCTCATCAGTATTACAAGCATTTGATGGCTTGATTGTCATGATTTTGGCCCTACGACATACAGAAAATATACAGTGTAGCTAAATATTAAGAGGGAACTATTTCTAGCAACAATTACAGCACATCATTGGACACAATTTCTTGAAGTCATATTTCAAGAAAACTAAACACTCAAAGCATCTTTAAGTCCGTCCATACCATCAATTTTTTTTTAGAAATCAATTTTAGAGCACATTTGGATATAGACGTGATCTTAATATGGCCGACATTTAAATGTATAGTCGATGTGCATTCACAAAGTTGTTTTTTTTTTTTTTTTACAAAACATCCTGAAAATGTCCTGTAAATTATCCTTCGAAGGCTGGGTCCTTGGAAGGACGGGTAGGCTGCATGAGAAGGCTGCGTGAGCGTTTGTTAATTGAGACGCCGGTCAAGCCTACGACGAACTTCCTGCTTGCGTCATGACGTCCTGAAGCGCCGCTCCGGTTGCCTAGCAACCCGGACTGTCGAATTTTTTTATCCGATTATCAGGATGAGACGACGTTGTAATTTCACCTAATTATTGACTGAATTAGATGCTGAATTTGTGATTTTTGTTTTTAAAATGTTTTATATACTTGAAGACTTGAGGGTCTTGTACTGTACGGTGGTGTGCGACTAAACTGTCTGAAAAGCAAGAAGCGTTCGCAGCTTGTTTAAATCTGTTATCATTCACACTGATATCAACTTCAAATATTATAAAACTCCACAATCTCTGGGCTGAGTGTTTATAATATCAACTTCAAATATTGTAAAACTCCACAATCTCTGGCCTGAGTGTTTATAATGAGGATCACTAAATACATGCTGTCTTAACAGAAAACAAATATAGCTTCTGTTGAACATGTTATCAGATAACTTGGTGGAAGTAAACCAAGAAAAGTGAGGTTAGTCATGTTTTCACTAGTCTATAGAGAATTACCACCAATAGAAGCTCCAGCAGGATTTAGTAACCCATTTTATTTCACCTCCATGTAATAATTTAAATAAGGATTAAATACGTGAATATTTATGACTGACTAAGTTGTTTTTGTGATAGCTGCGGTCAGAAAAAAATCACCACAGTCTCGGTAAAAAATAACTTAAAACTGAGGCTGTAAAACTGGAAAGTAAACGTTTTAAACTGCAGCGGCTCACATCAATAACGTAACTTAATCCGTTTTTTTAAAACAAATTTTAATGTTGTCAACTTTTGTATTGTTAGATATTGGAGTGAGCTGTAACACAATAGTCGTATTTAAAGCTATAATCCTCCGTCGCTGATGAATCCATCTTTTCTGTCAGCCGTCAGCCGTTCAGTTGATCGAACTGTCAGCGGCGCGCAATGAATCTTGGGATATTTGGGGCTACGAAGGATACACCGATGCATCCTTCAAATCCGTGGAAAAGAAGAAGAAGTTTTAATGAAATGGGACAGCCTAGTCGCACCGCTGTGACGTATGCGGCCAACCAATGCAGCCTTGAAGGATCTAGCCTCTGATTGAGACACATCTACTGTCATGGTTTGGATTAAATGAAATGAGATGGTCCGACTGTAACATGTAATTGCTTATATGAGCCACTAGATGGCAGTGTTGGGCTGTTGCTATTTCTCTTCTCTCTGGCCTCACTCCAGTCACGCAGTCTTCATCCTGTGATGTTTATTAAAATAGTTATCACATTTGGTTAAGCTTGTTTATGTTCTTTCATCACTGCACGCTGTTAGAGTCTGGTGAGGCCACTGACGCAGTAGCCTAAAGCACAGCAGAGAGAAATCTGGCTCATTTTCGGGGAGTAGATTTTGATTCTGAGATGATGAACGTTACCACTTTTGTTACCAACAAACTGGCTGCCACTGACTCAGTGCTGATGGTTACTGTGAGGTACTGTCTTTAGGCAACAGTGGACCCATGGGTTTGTTTTTCCAACCACATTTCTGATGGAAAGGTCTGACATTGGGAACCTTTTGGGTAGAGACTGGGCTAAAATCAGCAATAATTCTGTCCACCTAGAGAGAATTAATTCATCCGCTCCTTTCTATTACACTCCTCAGTTAAATTTGTTGACTACTCTTCTTCTACCTCTGCATGCTGCCTTTGGGACAAACCATTAATATGCTCAAAAACTGATTTCAATGGTGCTGGATGCTGGGTGACTGAGAACCTCCTGGAGCTAAATATTGAGAAGACTGAGGCGATTGTATTTGACCCTGGCACAGTTATTGCTTATTCATACAAACACTAACCTCTCTGTTCCAAAAGTTAGTCCAAAATTGTATCAACTTTTAAATCATCTTTAATGAAAGCCTCCACTTGAGCAAGCAAGTTACCTCAGTTGTCCAGTCTTGTTTTGTACAGCTCAGGAGAGTTTCCAAGAACAGTTCAATTTAATCCATTAGAAATCTTGAGACTGGTTTTACTCTGTCTTATTTGGCATGTGTTAACTCTCTCTGTATATATTTGGGTGCTCAGATGATCCAAAATGCAGTAGCCAGACTTTTTACCAGAACCATAAAAAGGGAGCACATTATTCCCATTTCAGCCTCTTTGCAGGGTCTTCCATTAAATTAAGTCAGTTCCTAAAACCTACTGGAAACCTGTTCTTAGAGGTAATCTCTTAACTCTTATTTCTGGTTACTGGTTATGTTAATTCATCTTTATTGCTTTGTCTATTTTAGTCCTCATATAGACCCTTTATTGCTCAGTGTTTCTTTAAACTACTTTTAAATAGTTTTTATTGTTGTTTGTCTGCGTTTTTTGTCTCGTAAAGCACTTTGTAACTTTGTTTTTGTTGTTAAGCTTGCCGTTATTATCATTTGGTATTACTTGGAGCCACTATTATCCTTCTCCTGCTTGACTTGACTGCATTAAAAACGCACAGCGCTGTGAATACGTGTTTGCCCACCTACAGATAACTTCTATTTTCTGCAAGTTTGTCACGCTTAAATGTTTCAGATCATCAAACCAATTTTAATGTAAGACAAAGATAACCTCAGAAAATACAAAATGCAGTTTGTAAATGATGATTCATTAAAGGTTTATTTAAAACCTGCAACACCCCTATAAAAAATAATTGCCCCCCTATACCTAATAATTGGTTCGTCCCTTGGCAGCAACAACTGCAGTTAAATGTTTGTGATAACTTGTGATCAGTCTATTAATTTGCCACAGAGGAATTTTGATCCACTCTTCTCTGCAGAATAGTTTTAATTCAGCAACATTAGATGGTTTACATGCATAAACTGCCCTTTTACAGTCTTGCCCCAGCATCTCAGTTGGATTGAAGTCTGGACTTTGACTCGGCTACTCCAAAAACTTAATGTTGTTCTTTTTGAGCCCCTCAGAGGTGGACTTGCTTGTGCACTTAAGGTCACTGTCATGCTGCAGAACACATTTGTGCTTGACGTTTAGATCATGAACTGGTTATGAGTATTCTCCAGGAGGATTTTCTGATGGCTCCATCAATTATGACAAGTCATCCTGGTCCTGTGGAAGCAAAGCATCCCCAAACCATCACACGAGCTTTACACCAGATGTAACGGGACCCATGTCTTCCAAAAAGTTCCACCTTTGACTTATCAGTCCACAGGATGTTATCCCAAACATCTTGGGGTTCATCTAGATATTTTTTGCAAATGCCAGACAAACCTTTGTTCTTTTTTGTCATAAGTATTTTGCGTATTACAACTCTCACATGGATGCCATTTTCACCCAGTGTCTTCCTTATTGTAGAATCATGTTCACTGACCTTAACTGTGGCAAGTGAGGCCTGCATTTCTTTTGATGTTTGTCTGGGTTCTTTTGTGACTCCTGTATCTGGATGAAATGTCAACGAACTCTTGGAGAAATGTTGGTTGGCCACTCCTGGGAAGGTTCACCCCTGTTCCATGTTTTCTCCATTTGTGGTTAATGGCTCTCACTGTGGTTTTCTGGAGTCCCAGAGCCTTAGCAATGGCTTTGTATCCCTTTCCAGGGTTATCTTTGTCTTATATTAAAATTAGTTTGATGATCTGAAACAATTCGTTGTGTGGGCAGATATGAGCACTGTAAATACTCATACAGTGATGGAATATTCCTTGTAGAGTGTACAAGGTAAACACAGTCAGTATTCTGAATATTAATCAAATCATACGCACAAACCTTATTTAGGCACAACATTAAGACCATGTGCCTAAAATTGTGAAGGTACACCTTCATGCCTGACATAGCACCCACAAGACCTCTGAAGGTGTCCTGAGGTATCAGGCAATGTCATGGACCAAGCAGTTAAGCACAACACACAGGCTTAAAGTTCCAAAAAGAAATAAATTTATTTTCCAAAAACGAAGTAACCTTTACAAAACAAATGACTAAGGGTAGTGAAAACAAAGTTATAGGGCCCTCAAAAGAGGTCAACCAAAACATAACTACCAAAAATACAGCTCACAAAACCAAACATCAACTGAACTAATTGACCTGCCAGAATGTGCCCCTGGGGCAACATATATAGTGGTTGACCAGACCATTTCTGACACATGGGGGGAAACAATATACACAATAACTGAGACTACATTAATAAAACCCTGTTCCCCCCTGTGATGTCACACCTTTTGGTCTGGTCTGTGGAAGTGATTTCCACATAAAAGTATGCTCCGCCCTCAGCTCCATCTTTGGTCTCATCAAGCAGGAGATTCTACACAGCTGCCAGGTAACATCCTTTGTATGGCTGTGGGCACGGCCATCACAGGCAACAAGACGTTAGCATTAAATCCTGTTCTGCAAACACTGAGGTGGGGCCTCCACGAATTGCACTTGTTTTTCCACCACATCTCAAACATACTTAGTCAGACTGAGATCTGGGAAATTTGGAGGCAACATCAAAACCTTTAACTCTTGATCATGTTTCTTAAACCTTCCCTGAACAGTTTTTGTAGTGTGGCAAGGAGCATTATTATGCTGAAAAAGGCCGTTACCATCAGGAAATACTGCTGCCATGAAAGGGTGCTTGTGGCCTGCAACAGTATTTAAGTTGGGTGTATGTGTCCAAGTTCAATGCTTGGAGCATCACACTGCCTCCACTGAGTACCATCCCTTCTCCAGGTAAATGACACACATGCACCCAGTTGTCCATGTGATGTAAAAAAAAAAAAAAAAAAGAAAAGCGATTCATCAGACCAGCCTGCCTTCTTCCACAGCTACATGGTCCAGTTCTGACGTCCATTGTTGGCACTTTTGGTGAAGGCTGGAGGTCAGCATGGACACTCTGACTGGTCTTCAACTGCACAACAATCTGTAAGGCATTATGTGAACTGATACTTTTTAAATTAAGGTTTTTAGCAAGTTGTGCTACAGTGGCTCTTCAAGGAAATAGAACCACACGGGTCATCCTTTGCTCTAGAGAGTTCAGTGGTTGTTCTTTGGACCACTCCATACCGGAAACACCCCACAACACTGTTTTGGAGATGCTCTAAACCAGCTATTTAGCCAAGTGACTCTTGTCAGAGAGTCTCTTGATCCTTACAGTTGACAGTATTTCCTGCTTCTGACACATCAACTTTAAGAACTTACTGTCCACATGCTGCCTAACACACAGATCAGGCATAACATTATGACCACCTGTCTAATATTGTGTTGGTCCCCTTATGTGATCACAAATGCTCTGAATCATTGGGCATGGACAGGAGGATCTCTCAGGGTGTCCTGTGGGGTCTGGAACCAGGACATTGGCAGTGGATCCTTTGGGTCCTCTGGCTTGTGCAGTGGGGCCTCTGTCAATCCAACTTGTTCCACTGCATCCTGTTGATGCTTGATCAGAATGGGGTGTAGGAAGTTTGGAGGTCAAATCAACATGTTGGGCCATTGTCATGTTCCTCAACATGTTCCTGATTGGTTGATGTTTTTTCCATATGGTGGGGTGCATTTTCCTGTAGGGATAGGCAAGTGACATTTGGGATTTCCATTAGCATGAGGAGCGTGCTTGTTCTGTTACAATGTTTATATAGGTGTCTTAACATGGATGTCAAAATCCAAGGTTTTCCAGCAGAACACCACATGGTACCAAAATGATCAGTGTTATTCACTCCCTCTCAGTGGTTTAAATGCTGTGTCTGATCAGTGTACTTATACACAAAAAGTAAAAAAGTTAAAAAAGTAACCTTATTTTTAATTTATTGATTGATGTCATTGTAATATAATTATGGAAAATCATGTAACTAATAATAAAACTACGGCACCCTTTTCACCACATGCAGGAAAAAAATACTTTACATCGATGTTATTGATTTTTGCTATAAGGGAACTCGGCTAACTGAGAGTGTATTTATTCTGTGAGGGGAAATTCTTTGCTTACTTGGCTCGCAGAGTGATCAAAGTGCATGGTTACTATCAGGGCAGATGTTTTCTTCCTGCAGAGACAGTTTTCTGACTGAAGGACATCTTTATCCTCAAGGCCAACTTTTCTACCTGTGAAAAACTTCATTTAAACACACACAGACAAATTTTTGCAAATACACAGGCTATATACAATATCTAAAGAGGAAACCTAATTTTAATTGTAGACATGACTGTTGGATAAAAAATGGCCTTTTTTGTACCTCCCATTAAAACACTTTGATATAAGTCAAAATCTCTTTCCCCTTATCGTGCGTGTGTGTGTGTGTGTGTTTTCAGGAGGGTTGTTGGAGAAACATCACATATAACTCCACTGTTTTTGTTTTAGAATGTAAAGAGGGGTATAGCAGTCTGAGACAGAGGTTAATCTTAATCTTATCTTTAACCGTTAGCCTCCTTCTATCTATAACAACTGTTTCCTAGAAAGTGATGTGTTTGATACTGCTGGATAGTCAACTGAGTCCTGAAAAGGTTTCACAATCTGGGTCAATAAAGCAGATAAGAAAATACATTTATGATCTTTTATGATATTCATCTCACTTAGCTCTGAATAATAAACTATAGTAACTGTCTGCTACACAACTTCAGTAACCAGAAAAGAAGAATAAAACTTCTATATGTGTTTTATGTTATTTTGCTTATCCAGAAAGTAGCAACTCGAAAGTATTTAACTTGACAAACTGTATAAAAACTCAAGAAAATCAAGCATGCCACATAGTGGTGGTCAGTAGAAATGGATTGACAGGTAATACAAAATCTGGTGAAAGGGGCCTAATGCTGTGTAGGTAAACACCTGAAGTGCAACTATATGCTTGAAGACAAGGACTAAAGGGGATTATGTGTGTGATTAGAATAGATTATACTACACTGATTAGTTTAAATAAAGAAAATAAAGTAGCAGATCAGTGGTTGACTCCAAACTGGGCTGTCAAATTGGACTTTTCTTTCCTTTTTTTGCTGAGCTGCAGGGTTTCACTGAAATGTCGAGGGGGCAATAATTGTTGCGCAAACAGATAAGATAATTCCTTCTATGCCAGCCCACATCCGTGCTCGTCCAGCCCAAGCGAGAGGGCAGCTTTAAAGGGAGTGGTTTGCGAAGTCGCCGGACAGCAGTGTTCACCCGCGCATCGCCCTCCGCTCTGGCACCAAGAATGTCCATAGACCTTTGCAAGAACGCACAGGAGCGGCCGGAGCCTTTGAAGGCAGAAGTCAAAGGTAAGTCGAGTTTTACACTGTTAAGTTACCAACAACTGCATCTAATATAACTTTGCTAAAGTGTTTGTGTTCTCTTTTTTCATTAGGGAGTATTCCCAGCTGGCTGCGAGGCACGCTTCTGCGCAATGGCCCGGGCATCTTCTCTGTGGGGGACACCAGCTACGAGCACTGGTTTGATGGGATGTCCATCATGAACAGCTTCACCTTTGAAAATGGTTGGTCTTTCAATTTTAAGCCTTGTTTAACTTGCAAAGTGCAAAAAAGCAAACTAAATATATATATATTTTATTCTTCTATACAGGCGAAATGACCCATAGAAGCAGATTCCTTAGAAGTGACACCCATAAAGCCAATATGGAGGCAAACAGAATAGTTGTGTCTGAAATGGGGACAATGGCCTATCCAGACCCAAGCAAGAATTTCATTTTCAAGTAAGTTTTGTTCACACCAAATCCTATTTCTTCATCATCATCATCAACCTTTATTTAATCCTCAAAAATCATTGAGGTTTCCCTCATTTATGATGATGTCAAGATACAGAAATACATATTTTAAAAACACAACACACAAGGTAAAAAAAAAATAATACTGAGCGTAATCATTTACACTATGTGATAAAGCAGTTTGAAATAACAGATTTAAACTGTCCTGGAGAAATGAGAGAACTCAGATTTAAAGCCTGCTGTAGCTAATTAAACATAGTTGGAGCATAAAGAAAAAAAGCAGATTTACCAAGTTCTGAATGAACCCTTGGAGTCTTAAGTAAAGAGTTTGGTAGGGATCACCTATGTCCCAGGACAGTGAAGATATTAGATAAGGAGGTGAGTGACCAGCGACTCTGTGCTGAAGAAAGCCATACTACTTTGTTATACAGGGTGCAGTGATGAGTGTTGCAGGGATCTCCAGTTACAAATCAAAGAGTAGAATGATAAACTGAATCCAGCGGTTTGAGAGTGGAGGCAGCAGCATGCCTGTAAATTACATCTCCGTAGTCTGTACAGAAAGAAAAACTGCCTCAATCACATTTTTCTTCCATTTCTTTCCATTTTAGAGGAAATTTGTAACTGTTGATTTAGAAAAATCTAAGCTTCTGGCAAAGTTTGCTGACAAGCTTGTCGATATGGTTTTAAAATGTAAATGAACTGTCAAGCCGGATACCAAAGTGTTTATAGACAGAGACTCTCTCACTCTGACTTTCATCCAGCATGGAAGGATTAAGACAAAATTTCAAAATTTGCACCTCTGGACCTTGTGAAAACCATACATTTAGTTTTACATGAATTAAGAACCAATTTCAGATTGGTGAGTGCAGTCTCAGGCGTATTAAAACATAACTGGAGATGTTCAGCTGTAACCTGTACCGAGTCCGCCATGCAATACAGAACAGTGTCATCAGTATAAAGATGGATACGGCAGTTAGTTATTGAAGAGACAATATTGTTAATATAAATTGTGAACAGGCCCCAGAACTGATTCTTGAGGTACACCTTTTGTTGAATGTACCAATTCTGATTTAATGTTTCCAGTTTTGACACACTGTTGGCTGCCTGAGAGGTAGCTGTGGAACCATGAACAGGCACCATGATCGAACCCAGTATTCTTAAGAATCTGCTTGAGGATAATATGATTGACTGTATCAAAAGCTTATTTAATTTCTCTTTTATAAAGCAAGCATAACTGTCATATTTCACTTTTGGCATCCACTGCTTTCATGGTTCTGTAGCGTCCCTTGTTTCTTTCCTGTAAAGGTTCAAGAAACAAAATGTCTCTCCTGTAACATCAATACACAAATGAAGTCTTACAGCTTTGCAAAATGACTAAGATGGAAAAGAGACTAAAATCTTCTTTAGAATCTGTAGCATGAGAATTATCTGAATATTGTGTTGGAGCAGCCCTCCTGCTGTTTGCCATTCTGCTGTGGATTTGTCATTAGGATTCAAATGATGCACACATTTATGTGGATGAGGAATTTAGGTCTCTTTCTAGTATAAATCATTTATTTTTTTAAAATCCCTTTGCTTTACAGGGCGATTACACTTCTCAACCACACAATACCCGACTTTACTGACAATGGTGCAAGCAATTTCATCAAATATGGAAACGACTATTTTGCCACTTCTGAAACCAACTACATCCGCAAGATTGATCCAGTAACCCTAGAAACTCAGGACAAGGTAACACCATCTGCTGATCTTTATCAGTGTTAAGGTTTGACTCACAGCTTATTTCAGTTCTGTCCTGAACTGTTTCACACAGGTGGACTACACGAAGTACCTGGCGGTAAACTTGGTTACGTCCCATCCACACTATGACAAGGAGGGCAATACCTACAACATTGGAACTACAATAGCAGAGAAGGGCAAGACTAAATATGTGATGTTCAAAGTCCCTTCTGTTTCACAGAAAGGTATATTGTCCTCACACTTTGCTCAACTTTGTCCTGACACTTCAGTCCTTCTATCAGCTATGCTTTGATGTAGAATGTGAAGATACAGCTAGGAAAAGCAGGGGATGAACAGTTATGGCCAAAATGTGCCTGCTTTTTTGAATCTCAATGCAGTGCAGTTGGAAGTCAAGTCACATTACGTTTTATTCATATTTTTTACAGCTAAATATCATCAGATTATCAGATAATAAACAGTCTAATGAGAATATATTTCCAAACTGAATCCTTACCACACAATATGTCATATACATCATGCATGATAACTTGAAAGTCTAAGGTAGCACAGGAGCCTTATTCAAATTTATTACAAGGCACATACATGCTAGCACCTCTATTTACTTTTATTTCTTCTTTTCAACTTTTAGGCAAATCCAAGGATGCCCTTGCGCTGAAGAGCTTGGAGACGATCTGCACGCTCCCTTGCCGCTCCCTCCTCACACCAAGCTACTACCACAGCTTCGGCCTGACAGACAACTACATCATCTTCATCGAGCAGCCTTTCAAGCTGGACATCCTCAAGATGGCCACTGCCTACATGAGGGGAGTCAACTGGGCGAGCTGCCTCAAGTTCTCCCCTGAAGAAAATGTAAGAAGTTGCTTGTGTTGTTGCATGCCAGTGCAGACAAAAAAAGAGACTGTGCCCGAGTCTGCCAGTGTTCTAGCAGAAAACCTGGAGGGAATGAGATTGACTATAAATCTTTGACATGTGTATTGTCTTTCTAAATGTTTGTTTCTTCATCAGACTCTGATCCACCTGATAGACAGAAGGACCGGCAAGCCGACTGAGATAAAGTACTACACTGGATCAATGGTCGTCTACCATCACGTGAACGCTTTTGAGGATGACGGTCACGTCGTCTTTGATGTGATCGCCTACAATGATAACAGCCTTTATGATATGTTCTACGTAAAAAATCTGAAGAAAAACACCGGCTTCCAGGAGAGTGGCTACTCCAAACCAGGTTACAGAAGATTTGTCCTTCCCACCTCTTCGGACAAGGTGGGATTACAAACAAATCAAATTAATTTCATCGGGTCATTTAAGAAGACTCTCCTCCAGCACTTGAGCTTTATGTTTTGGCTGGGTTTTGCAGGGTGTTGCAGTTGGAGAGAACATGGTGAAACTCAAGTACACAACAGCCAGGGCTGTGAAGGAGAAAGAAGGCAAACTTGTGTGCCAAGCAGAGGTTCTCCATGAAGGTAAAACCAGTGCCACTAAAACAGACAATTCAAATCCAGTAACTGCTCTTTGACTAGAGTTTTTTGTGTTATGTATTTAGGAGCAATTGCTTTCTTCATACAAGCACAAAAACTGTCTCTTGTTCCACCTCTCGTCCAATAGGCTTGAACTGAAGAAGTCTCTTGGATGAGAGGTGAAATGTTTTCAAGTCCTGCTGCTTTTATAAAAGCTCCTAGAAGCATAAAGAATGTAACTGTCCTTCCATCAGGTTTTGAACTTCCCAGAATCAATTATGACGTCAATGGCAAGAGGCACCGGTTTGTCTACGTGAGCTGTGTGGAGGAATCTGCACTGACGAAACAGGTGACCTATCCTATTGTCTTTAATTTTGCTATTGGGGAAAGTAAGTGGTGGGAACATCCGTCTTTGAGATTTTAAGTGCATGACCTTCAGGAAATAGATCATTAATGGCAGTATTGTTTTAAAGAGGTAGGAAGCAAGCTACAGCATTAGCTTATATCAACAGACGTATGGAAATGTAGTTCTTAAACTGTCAGTTACCTATTGTCCCCACAAAGATGAAGTGCGAATGTGAACATGTTGGATTCATCAAGAACAATAAAAAGAAAGCATCAAAGCACTGAACCGCAAAGGCCACCGACATCCCAGAGGCACAATATCTGCAAAGAGGAAGATACAAGAGGAAATAACATGGTTTACATAATTAGATGTTGATTTTTTAAATTAATCCCCACTAGACATAGAATTCCAAAAACAAAGAGAGACTTTTCCTTGAATTTGACTTGTTTTTGAATAAAACAAATGAATAAAAAACAGGAAATGGGGCTGCCATATAGCTCACTGAGTTAAGGCGTTACCACGTGGGCGTAGGTCGCCAGCAGCAGTCGTGAGTTCAAGTCCGGCTCACGACCCTGTGCTGCATGTCTCTCTCCTCTCTGCCCCCTTTCACTTTGTCTATCAATAAAAAGCTTCAAAAATCCTCCCCCCCAAAAAAAAGGAATATTAACAAAAAAAACAGGAAATGGAGATTAAGTAACTTTAAGCGAAAGTTATAATGGTTCGATTCCACATCAACAAAGAAATATTTTTTTCTGATAATATTTCAGGATTATTAATTTCTTTCATACCTAAGGGGGAAAAATATTAATTATTAAGGTCACCTTAAATTAGGTAAGGTTAGTATAGGATATATTGCAGGGCTTTTTTGTACTGAAATGGATTATAAAAATGTGCCTGATGTTGTGACACTTCATTATCTGATTCAGACAGTCACAAGTCCAGATTACATCATTGCTAGGGCTTCCTTTGAGGAACAAGGGCACTGGTCCTATTGATTATTCACTTACTTTTCGAACGGAGGATAAATGAATGGAAATGAATAACGTTTCAGTAGATCTTAGTGACCTCTACCTTGTTTTGAGCCATAAAGAATCGTGCTGTAATAATAAAGAATATTGATTGTACGTTAATACATCCATATACCTAAAGAAACTAAATAGACTGTGATTTATTGCACTTCCCCTTTTAGTGCAACAGTGAGGAACAGAAACATCATGTGCTCAAATGTGCTGAAAAGGCACAACTGTAATAATCTAAATTAAGAGAAGCTGTTTTTGCAGATTCATTCTCTTTTATAATCATGACTAATTTGTTTTCACACAGATGCTTCATTGTGTTACAACAGCACTGTATACTTCTATTACACAATAACATGATGAGTAGAATTGCAGGTGAATTCTGTTTTATTTTGACGTTATGAAGCAGCTTGCACCTTCAAGTATTTCCTTGATTCACTAATAATAACTGCATGTGTCGTGTCACACTGATGTATAACACCAGGATAAGAGCTTCCAGTTATGCCATCTCCACTGACAGCCCACTGACAGCTCTTACTCTACTTCACAGTTTTATAGCTCCATACAATATAATGTTTACAGTCAGGACAAAGTTCTGCACGGGCAGTGATAAGCTGTTTTTGCTAGGCTGTGTATATTTATGTATATGTCTGTTAATAATTACTGATCACAGCTTCAGAGTGGTGTCACCGCTTGCAAGATACAGGAAGGACAAGTGTGAAGGCTGGTTTTCAGTGCTTTGTTATGAGCTATAAGAAATCCTGTGTGTGTGTTTTGCTCTCACAGACTGTGATAAACTGTGTCTTTAATCCTTTGTCCCAATCTGTTAATTCACTGCAGATTGCAAAGTTTGACACTGAAACCAAGAAAATGGTTTACTGGAGTGAAGAAAACTGCTGGCCGTCAGAGGCAGTGTTCGTCCCCAGACCAAATGGAGAGTCAGAGGATGATGGTAAGAATCCTGTGTGGCGTGCATGCACAATGGAGTGACATGTATATGTGAGGTGTGGACATGCTACTATACATACGGCGGTGGAAAAAAGTTTTCAGACACTCTTAAAATTTTACACAACCTCAAATATTATCTTGAAATATTTGTAGAAAAATCTTTTTTTGTGTTTCAAAAGGTGTGGCTGCATTAGACAGACACATACAAATAAAAAATAATGTTTTTTTTGTTTATTGTTTACAAGAAAAACTAACAAAACTAAATTCTTGACAGTTTCAATATGTCAGTTCTCAACATTGTTGGTATCAAAGTCAACAAATAACATAGGATGTGTTCAAAACTGAACAAAAAATGAATAAACCATCACATCAAATTAATATTTAGTTGTCCTGCCATTAGCACGCGGCAGAGCTCTAATCCTGGCTAGCATGTTCCCCATGAGTCTTTCACATGGTTGAGGGGTAATCTTGTCCCATTGTTCTTTAATTACTGCTTTTAATTCTTCAAAATTCTTTGGTTTACGCTTTGAAATAGACCCTTTGATAATCCACCACAGATTTTCAGTGGGGTTCATGTCCAGGGATTGAGCTGGCCCTTCTAAGACCTGGATACTGTGCTCCAAGGGGCATTTTCTTGTTGAAACATCCAGCTTTGACCTCGATAGAACAGTGCACGTGCAGAAGGGAGAATGTGGGTTTTGAGAATGGCACAATACTTGGCAGAGTTCAATGTATCATCACAGACAGTGCGATTATCAACACCAGCAGCACTCATGCATCTGCAAACCATGATACTGCCTCCACCATGCATAATGCTTCGCCTGGCCTTCTGCGTACCCTCACATTAGCAGGAGGAAGATAAAGCTGGAAACTGGACTCATCTGACCACAGAATCTTCTTCCAGTTCCTGACTGTTCAGTTCTTGTGTGCTTGGGCCCAATGAATCCAGGCTAACCTCTGCCTCTCATTGATCAGGGGCTTCTTGACAGCCTTGTAGAGCCTTAAGCCATGATCTAAAAGTTGGCCACTTACGGTGTGGGTGGAACACTGGACACCAGTTTGGTTTGACCACTGCTGCTGAACCTCCTGTGATGTCAATTCATGGTTTTCCCTGCACGTGCGCATTAGGATGTGGTCATTTCTTACTGAAGAAACTCTTGGAGGCCCAGATCTTGGTTTGTCTTCCAAGCTGTTGGTTCGTCTGTGTTTCTGCTGTGTAACTAACTGCTGAAGGACTGCATCTGCACTTCCTGCTATCTGGCAGCAGCTGTACCCTTCCTGGCTGAGAAGCTATATCTTCAGATGTGTTTCCTGCGTTAGGTTCCTTGTTTTAGCATTTTTGTCTTTGAAGAACTTTCAAATGTGCTGGCTTTATATAGGCACAAAGCATGATAATAACAAATATTGTGTCTTTTAATAAAAAGCAGGACCTTCATTAGTGGACCACTGGTACCAATATGACCCAATACTCAAAATGTCTTCTTATGTATTTTAATGGAACCAATCATTTTTAAGTTTTTAATAGCTTTTTTAGGATTAGTTTAGTACTTTGGCTGTGGCTGTGCTAAAAGAAATTGCACTTGAAGACCTAAGAGTGATTCCTAATGCAATATTTCACAAATGCATGGGGTGTCCAAAAACTTTTTTTCCACCACTGCAAATGCATATATATATATATATATATATATATATATATATATATATATACACACTACAAGTAAGAATAAAATCTCTGTGATTGTCTGTGTCTGTAATCTGTATAGGCCAACTTGTTAATTGTATTCTGAAGTGAAAGTGAATTTGAAAGTCTGATCAAAGGACCTTTTCGTCTTCATTTGTAGGTGTGGTCCTTGTATCAGTAGTCAACGGCAACCCGGGCCAGCCTGGTTTCATGCTGATTCTTGATGGCAAAACATTCAAGGAAGTTGCTCGAGCATATGTGAATGGCGAGCTCTGCAAGGATGTGCATGGAGTCTTCATTCCACATGGAAATTAATCAGTTGTGTGTATGTAAAAAAAGCAATGCCTTTGGAAAACTCCCCACAAACACTATGCCCAAATAGTGCCAATAGCTCAAGTATCTATCTGAACATCTCCGTTAAATTATAGGGATTGTTTCAAAACTTTTTTTAAAAAAATGCTTGTTAAGGTAGATTTAGGTTTTTTGATTTCGTGTGTGAAAATGTCACCTAAGTAGAGGTCACTATATGTTAGCTTATTATCGCTGTTGTTATCACTTATGCTCATTCTTTTCATTAAAAAGACTAAACAAGTTCTGAGGTGTATTTTCACTCTTTAGTTTGACAGAATTATCAAAGTAAATCAAACCAATTCTCCAAATTTGGTGAACAGTCATTGTGTTATATATCATGAGGTACATATGTAGTGTCTATAAAAAGTATTCAACCCCCGGGTGATGGATGTGTCAAGCCTGTCATGTCCAGCTCCGTGTAGGGGCAGCCGGTCCCGTTTTCTCTCCCTCTTTTGCTTTCTCCTGCTCTCAGATGGGCCTCAGTGACGTGTTGCTGTGGCAATCGGGCAGGTGTGGGTGATTGGATAATCACGTGAGTGTGCACACCTGTGGGTGGATGTGGGTATGCATGGGTGTGGTCATCTCCTGATACTCATCAGCCTCCCCATATAAACTGGGCTCTGACAACTACACAACGCTGGATTGTTGATTCACAGTCAGCCAGTCAACTCAGATCTCTCTTCTGTTCCAGCCTTGTTTCTATACAACCCGGTTGTGTTTGGATCTCCTCGTTAGCTGCACCCTTTCTCTGTGTTCATCCATTCAGCTTCTACATCGTATTTTCCTAATTATAATAAAATTACATAAATACATTTTTCAGTATTAATTTTAAACACTAAAATTCATATGAACAATTAAATAATATGAAAAACATAGGGGTTATAATTGTGAAGTCGCAATTCCATCACATAAAACTAAACTATGGGGCATCACAATAACTTATACTGAAATGGCCTCTGGTGCAGTACCTTATCTTGACTAAAGTGATTCATCATGTTGCTTTTCTGTTGGAGGAAATGGGCCCAGCAGAGACTGCACTTCCTGTGGAAGCTGAAACAATTGCTTGGATGGATTCCTAGAGAAACGCCCTCTCATTTTGCCTGCACTTTGGTTGTATGTACAACTAAGTGACAATAAAGGTTGATTTGATTTGATTTGATTTGTTGCTGAATACTATGTCTTCATTTGACCACCAGGGGGAGATAGTGACCTTTGCAGCAAACACTTCCCTTGACACTATGTCATGTTTCACCAGTGAAATTTAATTGTGCATTTCAGGTAACAAAACTGAAAAAGTCAAATGTGAAAGGACTTCATGAGTGAACTGCCTAAATGATTAAAAAATAGCAACGTGGAGAATACAACTGCACTGCAACAGTACTGGTCATTAAATACACCCAACTCAGTGTACGAGTTATTCTTTAGCTGGTAGAAAAATCCCCAAACCCCTTCAACAAGACAGGTGAAACAAAAAATGATCAGCTAAAGTGACTGGATTCAAGAAAATAATAAAATGAAATCATAAAATGCCCAAATATTACAACATACTGTGCAAAGATGTGTTTAGAATGCATATCCACACATTTGATTTGCATAACAAAACAAGGCAGTGTACACTTATAGTATTAAAGGGGTTGTTCTTTCACCATTAAAAGGTTGACTGACAAAAAAATGGGGGAACTGTAAAATTCATAGGTAGCCTGTACAATCCCAGCAATGGTAATTCTAACAGAAACCCTATCATCAGGAATACGCACACACAATACGCAACTCTAATAAACATCAATACTCATGCTAAAAATAACACACTAGTGAGTGCTAAAAGTAGTGCAATTTATCTAATCTCCAGTACCAAATCTTTTTTTTGTCTCAATATCCACCGTAAACCAAATCACATTCTCAACACACACACACACACACACACACATACACATGATGGATATGACAGTGTGTTGATCTACTGGATGGGCATCCAGGAAACATTTTAATACGGACATCTTGTATTGGAGAAGAAAACTCTTGTCACAAAGGGAAAGGGATGACTACATATGACCATATGGCAAGATGATATACTTAGTATCAAAACAAAACTCTGTTCAAGGGGTATACATATGATTTTTGTAAGGGTTTTCAAAAATGTAATTCCAAAAACTGTGTGAAT
Organism: Dascyllus trimaculatus; assembly: GCA_024666655.1. Lineage (NCBI taxonomy): Eukaryota > Metazoa > Chordata > Actinopteri > Pomacentridae > Dascyllus > Dascyllus trimaculatus. The sequence goes on along the minus strand of CM045466.1, from coordinate 18,649,112 downwards.
ACTCAATAAGAAGTCAGTCTCACAATGAATATTTTAAATGAATGGCTTTTTGCAAGAAAAATGCTAAATCTGGTAATTACACAAGGTACATTGCATTTTAAAACATTGAACATCAGAATATAGTTCCTCATGTCCATGTAAAGATCTAGAATAAAACCTTTACAATACTCTGAATACACAAAGCTCAGAAGTAAAACAGAAATGACAGTCAAGCCACCAGATTGCCCTGGCAGCAAAGTATATATCTAATGCTGCATTCCGGTAAGGAAACATGCATTATCTGGCTGCATGTGTGATGGTGGACACAAAAAAGGCGAGTGAATAGTCACTTCAACTCAGTGAAAGTTATGGGTCAGAGTGCAAAACACAGGGACGTCACCAACAGTTACTCTCTTCACTAGCTTTCTGACAGTCAGGAGATAATCAAATATGTGCCTAACTTAGCGTGATTTGACCTGATTTGTACTGGCATTGACCAGTCAATGAAATATTAAAAATGCACGACAGCACACATTATTCACCACATTTCTTGAAGGACCCAGCAGTAGATACTACACCTGACATGGATAAACAAGCAAAAACAAAATACAGTATAACACTGCTTTGTCAGTTTAACTTTGAAAGTATTGAAATGCAGATTTGCGATAATGTCCATCAAGCCTCCCAAAATAAAGAGAAATACATATGTAGAGAAAAATGCTGGTGGAGGCTGAACATAGTCAACAGTGAGCACGGATACATGGGAGAACATGTGATGCAAGAGGAGCAGAGGAAGAGTAGGTGTCCAGTCACTGTCCTCAGTTCCCTGGAAGTATTTCAGCCACATCAGTGGTGAATGATTCAAGGCGACAGGGGGGAGGGAAGACAAAATTTTAATTCTGTGGCAATACTTAAGCCTGCCCCAAAAACCTTGAATGGCCTCCTTTCTCTTATCCTACACTCCTTTCCACTCAGGACCCCTGACAGTCAAACGGGACTGGTTTTGGTTGTTGACGTCACGCTGCGCTCAGCATACATCACATCAAATTTCACATCAGCAGCTACGAAGGAAAGGCAGCAAGGCTTTTTCAAAGAGGTTGAAACACACCCAAGTACAGAAGGGAGACTGCACTGTGGTTGCCATAGCGATGACTTCCTGATGGCGGGATGGCAGCAGTAGAGGATTTTGCTGTATCTGTTCATAGTCATTAGATGCAACTGGCCAGTCAGAGGCTTAGCATTCAGGGATCAGATAGAAAAAAACAAAAGTGACTGCTTGAGTCCATAAATATCTGATGGCAGCTAGCTGCCCTCAGCTTGAGTCTCCTCTTCTTTAGCAGGAGAGTCCTGGCTTTTCTCAGCGTCTTCTCCCTCATCGCCTGGTAGACAGTGAGAGAGAGAGAGAGAGAGAGAGAGAGAGAGAGAGAGAGAGATTCATGCATAAGTCACTGCTTGTTAAGTCACTGATGCAAATGAAGTGAAATCAGCAAGAAAGTTACTGAGTTAGAACCGGTGAAGAAACAACTCGTAACACCATAGGATGTGTGGAGTAGAGCAAAGGAAGACACATATCTAACTGAACTGAGGGATTCTATAGACAATTTAATTTTGGTTGAAAAGAAATAGAACTGAGATGAACTGGGTTTTATATCTAATATGGATCCCTTGGAGAAGACATAGAAAAATATCTTTTAAATGTGAGTCTTAAAAGTACATCTAGTTCCTTTCTGTTATCCAAAGCCTGTACCTGAGCACAAGCGCAGAACACACCACATGCACATATGTAAATACTGAAGACTTGAATTTAAGTTTAAAGTCTGAGAAGAGTGTACAGTTCATTTTCTTTGGAGGTAGAAGTTATTTTTTGTATCTGTAAAATACCAAGTCACTATATACAATGTCAACTGTCAATACAAACTGTGTACTCTGACGGATGCAACTGAAACACATTTTGCAGTTTTCAGCAATTATAATGTTAACCACCCTTAAGCACGTTAAGTTATTTCAAATTGTTGATATCAGTCCTGACTTAGTTCTTAATCATGGCCACTATAAAAAAAAGTGTGACATAACTTATAACGTTTCTCACCTGACTTGTTGATGTTGAGCTGTGCCAGACTTTGTGACAAGTCAGTGGGTCCCTGCGCTCCAGGGCCTGCTGCAGGGATTTCGTGGATGGCATTCCTGCGGCCGGATCGTCGAGAAGCGATGAAGTCCTCATAGGTCGCCTCCACATCCGTCATCGCTGACACACCTCACCATAGCACGGCCTGGCACACACAGCGGCACACACTTACCACAGGCACAGGTGCACACAGACGCACACACTAAAATAAGTGAGCGTGCATTACATTTGCAGTGTGTCCCGAGTAGCTCTGCGCAACGCACAGTTTATGTTGTCAAGAAGGAAAAGACACAGTGGGCTCCCCATGCACTCATTCAATACATGCCTCCCTCCTTTTATCTTATGACCTAATCCCTGATTAATCTATTTTAATCTCAGTCTAGGGTACTAGTGACACAGAGGAGACAAACTCTAGAAATTCTAGAAGGAATACTGAAGAGTCAAAAATAAGACTGATCCAAAACAGCAAGAAAAAAAAAGCACACTCAAAGGGGTAATATTGGCACAAAGGAGGAAAGTGCTGTAATCTCACGTGGGGTAAGCATGGAGCACATTGGGAGGTGCGTTGCCACGGAGATTTAGGTTAAACCCCTCTGTTGACATGTTAACACTCCGTATCAGTCTGTCTGGGTGACGCTGCCCTTGAACAGTTAGCAGGTTCAGACTTTGTTGTCCTATTTCCCCTAATTGAAATCTGTCATTCTGTAATTTTTTTTATCATGACAATTTTCTATATTTGCATTTAAACACTGCCAAAATTTGGACTCTAACAGAAAAAAATTGCTTTTTTCAGACAACATATACCTTCCGACACACAAATAATCATTTGGTTTTTACTCCTGCTTAAATCCAAGGCTTTTTAATAATAGGAAAATTACAGAAATGACCTTGCACGTCACATCTATTTGTAGATCTTTGCAGAGCTGTGCAAGCTGTGATTGACCATGGCTATTTTTGGACGTCTCCTCTGTCATCATTTGAGCACACGCCCACTCAGCTGTCATTCTCCAAATGGTGTCAAGATGGGCAAGACCCAACAGATGTTGTCAGTGTACAATCCCCAGATTGAACATGGGGCAGCAAGAGACATGAAATAACTATTCTGCAACATAAATGGAGGTGATTAGTGCCCCGTGTAATGCTCAGAGTCAAACACTGAGTCAGTGATGATCAGGTAGTGCTAGTTTTTAGTATGAGATCTGCATGATAATGACGGGATATAAGCAGAGCAGATCTTTGCAGCTCTCTTGTCAAAATAAATATTGCTGGTTAGAAATTAAGAGGATGTCTGCAGTGTCAAAGGCTGAATACCAAAATCAAGATGGAGAAAGTACAACACATTCAGCATAAAATCTATATTGTGAACACCTATTTCATTTTATTATTTTATTTTTTTTTAGTATTGATGACATGACGTCTCAGATTTACACAGTTGAATGAGATTTAACTTAGTTGTCTTCATCTTTTATATGGAACACAAAGCTTAAAATATATCTTATAGTTCAGCCACCTAATCAACATAAGTAAATCAAATTTTAAACATTGTAAGCTACTGCAGGTCATTGTAGATATTTTAAACTGAAGACGTGTTTTGATTTGTAGCTGAGAGTGACAGAATATTCCTGTCATGTGTTTCCTGCGCTCATATTCTATGAAATATTAATCGACAGTTTACATAATTTAGCCACACCGTTGCACCCATGAAGAAGAACATCAGCAGTTCAGCTGTGCGTGTGTGTGCATGTGTGTGTGTGTGTGTGTGTCGCTCCTGCAGTCCTTATGGCTTTACTCCCATGTGGGAACAAGAGCTCAGCTGGCATGGGCACCAATATATCTAGAACAGACTCCAAACAAATGATCAAATTACTGAATAATACAACAGGCCAGTGCGTTCTGCTTTCTTTGTCACCGCCTAGAAAAAGAATGACAGCTCCCTCTCTGCAGCCATTAGATTTGTTATGCTGCCAAAAGAAAATTAGCAGCGAGTGTAGCAGTGATGAAGAATGGAGTCCCAGAAACTTATACCAGAGTTATTCTAGGTGGCATGAGTATTACTGGGACTGACGCCCAGCACTCTAACTCTCTAAGGCACACAAACATATACTCCTACACTATGCAGAAAGAAAATCACCAGTACCCTTTCAACAGTTGCACAATTTCTGTAGCAACTAGATAAGTCATTTATAAAATGTACCTGCCATTATTTTGTAGGAGTTGTCATCAGTGCAATAAAAACCTTTTTGAAAGTGTGTCCTAAATTCATTTTGTATTCCAAAAAATATTACCCACTTTGGACTTATTAAAGGCGCTGCAGCATCATGATGGTGCACACTGAGATCCTGTATAATAAAGCACTTGCTTAGTAAAACCCTGACATATAGACATGCCACAAGGTGCAGGAGAATCACCATGCTCAAGCTGATAATATCAAATCAACAGCCATATGTAATTTCTCTGATGACAAAGACCCCCATAGAGCTCATTCAGTGCCAGCAAACGCAGCCTGCATAATATTAACCTTACACATGCAACACAGTGTGCAGATGCAGTTGTTATTATTATGATGATCAGAAAGATACCTGTTTGGGCTAAAGGCCTTCCGAATATTCGCAGGGGTCAGTCACATCAGCTTGAATCTTGCCACTTCGGTATTCCCCATTGCACTCCTGAAAGAGGATTTACCAACGTCAAGTCAGCAGCAGTACAAAACTACTTCAGGGAAGTCATTTCAAAATAAAGCTTCCATTTGTGAATTTCGCTAAAGTCCGTGAAAGTATTATTTTGAATTGCTGGTGCTGAGAATTTCCATTAACTTACTTGTTCTGATAAAATATATTATAATATAAATCAAATAAGTAGTTGTACTTGCACCCATTTAACATATTTACTAGCAAATATATTACTTAGTGTTATCATGACATTGTAATGCCAACAGCATGGTGAATTTGCATACATATAATAATATATCATCACTATATAATTAAACAAGAGTCTAAATGACACATTAAAGGTTCAATGATAGATGCTGCTTGTACATGTATGGTGAGTATGTGTGTGGAATTTGTATTACTTGTGGATTTGGAGACATAAATGTGTAAACACAGTCACATTGTGGGGACCTTCCTCCCATTTGGAGAGAAAAAGTAAGGTCCCGTGATGAAAATTAATACTTTTTATGGTGCAGACCTCAAAATTTAATGTTAGAGTTGAGGTTTAGACCCCTCTCTGGTCATTGATTAAACCCTGAAAAAGGTTTTTCTTTCTTTTTTCCCATGAAAATAATCCTTTCCCTTAAAATGCCCTTGACATGGCTTAGATGCAACTCTTTGTCATTCTTTTCACTACAAATGTGCAGATCTATGAAGTTCCCAACTCTGTCTTTTCCCACACCTCACCACTGACTGCAGGTGTAGCACACCAGCTCATCAACATCTCTGCACTACACAATAGCAAGTTGTAATATTGAAGCCATTCAACCATTTATACTCTAAAACTGTTTCTGAAGAAATTCTACAGCTTCAAGGCAAATTGACATCTTATGTGTCTTCCAGCATCTATAAAAAACCATATGAACATGTTAACAAGGTTAAAAAACTGATTCTCCGGAGGTGTCTTTGAGGTTGAGATAACAGGTCAAGGTTAGGTCAGTAGTGGTTATGGCTGGGCTTGGGTTAAGCCCCTAGTATGCATAGGTAGTAGTAGGGTTAGCCCTCAAATTGATATAAGTCAATGTAATGTCCCCAAAAGTGATGGAATCGTGACTATGTGTGTGTGTGAGAGAGAGACAGAGAGGGATCACAGAGAGGAGAGTCACTGTGAGAACAGCGATCTTGTTGTGATGGATCCAGATGCAGCTATTCAATAATGTGTTGACTATGGTCTCATAGCGTCTGTCTATGAATACTCCATTCAGATGACATGTGTTCTCAATATGGGAAACTGAGGACCTCTGAGTCGTTGCTCTGGCCATGTGATTGAGCCAACAGAGGGAGCACACTAGTTTGGTTGTTGTAGTAACAGCCATCTTTAAAGGAGGTCTGTCAAGGGGGAAAGGCAACGTAAGGCCACCAAACTTTTTGATTGAGCTAACTTTATATTTTGAAAATGAAAAATAAAGAGTATAGACTGAGACAAAATATTCAAAGATAATCATAATATTAGTAAAATCAAACATTTATGCATAATTTTACACATAAAACCAAACATCTTTTTCTTGAATTTGGCTAAGACATTCAAGTCTTTGTAAAATCATACATTCGTGCCTTAAATCGGCCAGTCAAGGCCAGAGACCTCCAAACTCCACCATCAACACTGAAGTAATGCATTATATTAATACACAGCTTAAAAATAGGATTATGATCTGCCTTTTGCACATTTTAGGTCGTTTACACTACACATTGTGAGATTTTGCACATTCCTGCATTATCTGTACAGCTGCATCACTTAAATAACAATATAAATATATTTATGACTTTTATAATTGCATTGATTCCTTACTCCTGCTTTTTTATTTAACTTATACCACTTTCTTATTTTTCCCTCTTGTATTGTTTATTTAACTTGCAACACTTGTTTTTTTTTTCCACATTTTTAACCTTTTTTAAAAAACAATTTTCGCCTTGACTGTGTTTATTGTTATGCACCCAAAACACAAAGTCAAATTCTTCAAAAGTGGGAAGAAAAAAGACGAGCTACTTCAATTCCATATTTGGGAATTTGCTGGGAAAATGATAGCGAAGGTTACCTCCCACGCCCCACCTGCTGTCCAAAATACACACTGCGTGAACACAAAACGTGCAGCAACAACCAATGAAATGCTCGGATGTTAGCACGTCGAACGGCATCAGACAATCCAGTTGCTATTGGTAGCCAAAGATCAGTAAAGTCAAGATAATTCCCATTCAATCACAACCTATGGATCCATTATCGTTTCTTTCGTAGGTAAGGAAGGCAGCACACATAATTTGAATAAAATATTATCAGAAGCGTGTTTAAGTGATAAAAGAATAAAGGTAAAATTTGTCTAATAGCTCACGTGACAAGGCCCATTCCTTGTTGTCCAAGAAAAACTCACGAAAGTATAAAGATATAATGTATGATATGTCGACACAGCAACGCCTTCATTGATTTGCAAAGATTTTACATGTTATTTTATTTGGGATTTAAAGTCATTTTCTGGAAGAATAATTAGGTAAACCTGCGAATTTGAGACGCTTTCCGCTGTTTTAACGAAGCCAAAAGTGAGCAGGGGTGAGTCCTCTTGGTTCTTCTGTTTGCGTTTGGCCGTTCGTAACAACGGCAGCAGCATCAGACGAGGGATAACCTAATGATGGAAGAATTTGAAGGTAAGCGAAATTGCCGTCCGAGTGTTTATTTTGGCTGTTTTCTGCCAAAGTCGAGCTTGCAACCTCTCCGTTTTTACACTTCCGAGCTAACCTTGCTGCTTTAGTTTAGCCCTCTTTGATAGCGACCTCTCTTTTTTTGTTTGGGATTTAGCCCAAGTAATGCTAGGTAACGTCAGGGCCAAAGATGAAGCTAGCTGCTGACTGTCTCTGAATGGGTGTGATCCCTAGCTACTGACGCTATCCAGTGTTAGCATGCTGCTAACTAATGAACATATAGCTAAATGAACTGAGTTACGTTTTGCAAGGAGCCATCAGAGATTTTGCACGGTACCTGACGGTATAAATGCTGCAATAGCCTTTTTGAATCGGTACCTTTGTTACTTTTAGCCATTTTCCAACATTTTGAAATGATTGGTGAATCTGTGTAGAATTAACCAATAACGAAGGCAACAGTGAAGCATTGCAGTTGGATTATTGTGCTAACAACAGTCCCCAAAATACAGTTTAGGAGCGCAGAAGTACTGTTAGTATTAACCCTGCATCAAATATCAACTGGGTTGTAAAAATTCCCGTGATTTTCTAAACGTGACCAGTAAGCTATAGGCTACAGGTCAGATGTGGTCTAGTTCTGTTTCCATGACATTGTAAACTTCTTCACTACAATCAGTTTTTAATGAGTTGTTCTTGCAGATGGTGACGCCCCTCCTGCTGAGGATCTGGTTCAGTGTAACACCTGCAAAAGATGTTTTTTCCCTAAAGTCCTGGTAAAAACAAACACTCACTCCTTGGTCATCTCTAACATTCAAGAAAAGTTCAATGCTGTAAGGGCAGACACATTTTGAAGATGATGCAGTGGATTCAGTTCAGTGAAATTCTGAGACATCCATGCATTTTGCTTGAATTAAAGGATTTTCATGCACTAAGACAGCCTCAGGTCGCCTGGATGACAGTATTTTCCACAGCTGTTGTCAGCTGATAGGATATCAGCTGTTTGGATAATAATGTGTCACTGGCTACGATCCAAATAGCCAGCAGGGCCCTGTGAAGAGCTCTTTAAACAGAGGATGAAGGTTTTAACACATAAGTAAAGCTATTTATTCAAGCAAATGTGTTAAGTTTAAGACTTCCTGTGTTAAAACCCCTTAAAACTGCTGTACTGTGTTGTTGTCATATTGATATCTGGGGAAAATGCAGATCTTCAATATCAGTTGTAATGGAACTTGTTGACAAGGAATCAAGAAGAGAAACAAATGCAGATTTGTACAGTTGAAATTCTTCACAATGAAGTTTCTCCATTCTTCTAATTACTCGTATCTTAAGTTTTTTTTTGTTGTGATTGACCTGTTAATATGTTAAGCATTTTCATCATATGATCATCTATATTGCAGTTAGGCACCTAGATGAACACAATTATGATATGCATATTTCATTAGCATTGCTGTATTTTCTGTTGTCATTACTTAACCATGTTAACATAACAAAAACAGCACAGATGTTTACTTCATTAAAGCTGCAATAATTTCGGTACATTATTTCAACATATTCTTGCTGGTAATGCAAATACACAAAATTGTACCCTTATAAAAGCACTCAGCCTTATCAGTCAATAATGGCTGCATCAATGGATGGTGTATTGTTAGTCTATAATAGTGCAGGGACTTAAGCTTGCATCAACATCAAGAATGCATTAGGCAGTTTGAAGAAATGGATGCAGCTTTCAGCAGGTTACTGGTGCTATCAGTGTTTTACAAACAACTGTGTACTCTGTAGTTTTATTTGAAAGAAATTTTTGCCTAAAAGTTTAGTCACACAATTCATGCTTGTCTTGCTTTTTGGAAGTTTGATCGAAACACTTGACAACAATGGAGTCACTTATGGTGTGTCCATTGTGTATGTGGTTCCCTCCCCACAGGAGAAGCATGCTAAGATCTGCCAAAAGTCAACATCCAAAAGGAGAAAGGTTTTTGACTCCAGTAGACAGAGAGCTGAGGGAACCGACATCCCCGTACTGAAACCCATCAAACCAAAGGTAAGCCTTCATCTGACGAGGGGGATGGAAATTCCACACAGAATACCCAAGAAGGCTCAATGACGTTGTTGTTGGGAAGAAAACATTCTCAAAGTTGTACATCTTAAGAAGATTTCAGTAATTGTTCACATCAAATTTCTTACAAATAGACTTCATTTCATCAACATTCATGATATAAATGATGAGTCTATCTTATTTATTTAATCATCTGTCCACAACATGTATTTTTGAACACAAATTCATGTCTTTAACAGTCATAGTTTAAATTTAAATATTCCATATGAAAAATGAAGAGACTGTAGAGTTTTGGACCATTCAGATGGTATGGCGAACAACACGTGGGTATCCACTGTTCCGTGTAGGACATTCAGTAATCTGTGTTGACAGTTTATTTTCACATGTAAACAACTTTTAATTGTATTTCAGTCACAAAGTTCAGCTGCTGCTGAGAAAGTAAGTTGATTTTTTAATTTTTCATTTGTCGTTCTGTTGTATATACATGACGTTTAGCAGCACAGACAATCTAATGAAGCCTAGGAAGCATTCACTCGCTGTTTCTGGCGTCATAAATGCTGATTTCCTAGCTTTAAAACATTGAATAGTCTGGAAGCGTGTTAACTCGTGAAGGTGGTGTTAATTTGGAAAGAAAATGTCACTAGCGTTTTCCTTTCCTGCCTTCGTCCTTCAAACGACAATATTCAGATGTATCTGATTACGTTTTGTTTTGTTTTGTTTTACCATGAATGTCTTGATTCTGTCTTTTTTGGCTGCTCTGCTGCATTCGCTTTGAATCTGTTCTAGACGCAAATTACTCTTTGATGACTCACCTTAAAACTACGGAGCTTAGTCGATGGATTTAGCTTTATGGAAACTGTCAAGAAGTCTCAAGGTCTTTAATGAGGTCACCTGAGTAACCAAGACTTGCTAATTCTTTCCAATCCGCTGCAATCCGTTGCCTGGCAGTTGTTAAATGAATGCAAAATAAGTCTATAATATTTCTGTTATCTTGGCTTGAACTAACTGCTTTATGCTCACTCTGTCCTCCCATTGGAATAACAGCATTGCCATGTTTTTAATATGAATAGAACAAACCTATACTTGTTAAATGATTCTTTTGGTATCTCACTTTTAAGAAATGAGGATTATATTGTGAAAGTTGCAGGGAATCAAGGATTTTTCTAAAAATCATCTATGTTTGTCAGACAAACACACTTAATGAACTTGGAAGACTGTAACTGAACAGGAGGAAGTCAGTTGGGCTACCATGTCGCCACAGAAGCAGCTCAGACGATGCTCAGTGAACTACTTCTGTCAGTAATCATCAGCTTTAGATAACATACAGACTGCCTCTATGGGAATGTGTTCTTTTGTTTTTAGTTGTGCTCAGAGTAGGAAGCATGAGAAATATGTTCAGTAAAACCATTACTGGACTATTTCCAGGCTGAGGCAAGAGAACCTAGTCATTAAAGTTTACCCATGAACATTTCAGGTTACAACTGAATTTTGGGCATCCTGGTGACTTAATATATTTTCTTAACACTAGATTGTTTAAAGTGGAACTATAAACTGTGACTATAGCAACAAGCTGGTCTAACAGAGAATCTCTTCTGTGATGTTGTTGTCCTGCCAGCCTGAACCCCCGAAAAAGCAGTCCAACTGGCGCAAGAAACATGAGGACTTCATTGCCACCATCCGGGCTGCCAAGTCTCTCACTCAGGTCATGAAGGATGGGGGACCGTTACCCCCACCTCCTCCTCCTACTTATGACCCAGGTAGCACATTCTTTAGCGAGTTGAATTAAGCAGGAAACTAAAGAATGACAGTTAAAACTATTACTGTATTATGGTTACTCTTTAGAAGCTCTCTATAAAGATGAACAGCTGCTTAACAGGGTTCATGATTTGTTTCCTGACTCCTAACATGCTTGCAAGTGAGAATTAATTTTGAAAATGTAAAGAAGGTGAAAGTAGAAAACATGCCTGGAAAACTGTACATATTGCCCGAAGATGGAACTTCTTGTGTTTAAATTTGTAAGAGAAGAGAAAAGTATAAGTCACATCTTCTCATACAGCCGTATTTATAGCTGTTTCTGTATACAGGATTTGTCTTCCTATAGTCGATACTGAAGATACAGTTACACTTTTGTTTTTAGACTATATCCAGTGCCCTTTCTGTCAGCGGAGGTTCAACCAGAGTGCAGCTGACAGACACATCAAGTTCTGCCAGGAGCAGGCTGCCCGCATGCCCAACAAAGGCAAGTTAGGAGATGCCAAGAAGCCTCCTGGTCGCACACAGGTACGTGCATGCAAAGACTGCACAGGTTTTGTTGTTTTGGCGAATAACAGACATGTCCAGTTTTACAAGCATTACATTGATTTAAAACCTTAAGCACTGAAACACACTTTGTCAAATTTAGTAGTATGAAGTAAGTATCTACACACAGCAGTTACCAGACATGGACACACACAGGTGGGTTTACCAGAGTGATAACAATCATAATGAGTGGAATGAATGTGTTTGTGTGAATAGCTATGCCACCACTCTTGCTCAAATACTTGGCCAGGCAATTCTCAGTACTGTGTTATTGCCAATTATTTATAATTAAGAAATGTTCTTTTTAAATCCCTGACAAATCTGTGTCTTTTATAGCCATGGTGAGACTCCCACTTTGCAGCAGATGTAGAATCACTAGTCACTTAGCAACAGCTATGGCGCACGACTGGGGAGTTAGTTTGGTAGCCAGTAAAAACACGACAGACTGATTGATGAATGCATACAATTAGGAGGTGATAAGTCTAGTTATAATTGTTATGAATCTGTGAAGCCTACTTTTTCCTGGTTTATAAGTTTGAGATTTTCTTCTGGAAAATAGTTTAAAACATGTTGTTTGTGGAGCCAAGCTATTACAAAAGCCAAATATCTAAGGTTTTAGAGTGTATAACAATCCTAACAGGCACATACAACTGCAAACCGTTCTTCATGTGTGCCTCCATCTACGTTCTGGTCTGTGCTTGGTTCACAAGATTACAACAACATGCCCATTGTGTTTTTGGTGTCTTGAAGTCGAGTAATTATGTTAATGCTTTGAATAGCTAATGTTCTATACTATGTATTTATCTTTTGTTCCTTCTCTATGTCATCAGTACAAGCCTCCTGTAAAGAAGGCCAACTCTCCCGCTGTGTCAACCATCCCTTCAGCCTCCTCTCGTTTACCCCAGAGATCAGGCCTTGGACAACCCACTGGTAAGATAGCACAGCTGTGGTCTTCAGTCATGTCAGTGTGTTGTGTTCACACCTGAAAAATATGTGTATTTGTGTCATATTTTCAAATAGACTGAGTAACCTAAATTCGATACATGAACCACAGTAATAAACATATTGTCCTGTATTGCTCAACTTATTATTTCTTTCACCTCCTCCCCGACTCAAGGAATCCCTTCTGGTAAGGTCTCCTCTGCGGGTTCAGTAAGGAGTAATCCATCTGGCCTCACCAGCCCACCATCAGGGTTAGTGCACGCATACATGTGTCTTCAAGCCCAAACACACTAAAGACATTGTTTAGTAGATATTGATCATATGCCAATGGTACTTAAACTATTTCACCTTTTACTATGCATGCAGTCATGTCTATTCAAGCACCTTTTGGTATAGTAATTTCACGTACTTGTATTTCTAGCACAGATTATTTTTGTTTTACCCCCCTATTTAAAATACATTATAGTTAGAATAAAAAAATTCAACATCAAAAGCTGGTCGACATTTCATAATTTCACTTTGCTCCATGTGTATTTTATTGAAGAAAGACTGACTTTCTTATTATACTGTACATTTAAAAAATAAATTTACACCTTGTTCGTGTAATAACCCTTGGCCGTTAATGGTGTGCGCCCTGCTTACAACATGTAATTAACACTCTGCTGATATCAGATGAGAGGTCAGTAAAAGTGACATTACGTCACTCCCAGCTCAAAGGTTTTAAAATTGAGATCTGTCTTTACAAACCCAGTCATTTAAGTGTTTCGCATTTGACACACCTTTATCTCCGTTCCCTCTTGTTTTTCTCTGATCCCTCTGTCAGTGTGGGAAGTAAGGCCCGAGCAGTGAGCTCTGGCTATGGCCCAGTGAGAAACACTCAGTCTGGAGTAGGACTCAACAAGAAGAAAGTAGACACCTACATATCAAGGTAAATTAACTCCCAAACACAGTAGCTCCACAGAAAGCCCTGCAACAATGGCTTGCTAACCTGTCCTGACCTCTTGTGGGCTGGTGGTGTAGTGCATACACACAGTTCACCTCTACTTTAACTTACAGTTTTACAGTTTAAATGTAATTTGATTTTAATGTAGTTTAAATTCATTTAAGTTCAATTATGCAACTTTATGTCCTGCATAATTACAATGACTTTGTGAAAAAATTGCCAGATTAATCAAATTGAGGCAAAACATGTCAATGCCTATTAAACTGACATGCATGTTGCTGTACTATTACTACTACTGTATTTTTTTTATCATGAAACTAAACATTTACTTCATGCACTTGAAGGTTATATTTTGTGTGTATGTTTTATCACTGTCTACTTCATGTTGACCTAAATGAAACACATACATGTTTTAGAGTGTCTTAAGCTCCTTAAATAATTTAGATAGCCCTGCACTAAAATATCACTGCAAACAACATTGCGTAAATATATTCTAAACCTTCTGCTTTAACATCTTCGTCAAATTTCCCAGGAATGATGTTGATGGCGGGAATGAAGTTGGCAACGGTGGAATGAAAAGCAAGTTTTGTCACGCTTGTGGGACCAAGTACCCTGTTGAATCCGCCAAATTCTGTTGCGAGTGTGGGGTCAGGAGGATGTGTATCTGACTGAAATCCGAAGAACGACAAAGTAGAGGAAAGTAGGGATGCACTGGTACTCAGAGTTTCACCAAAGCTAAGAAGATTTTTTTAAAAACCATATCTGTCTTAATTTTCACACGTGGGACAGGCTTCCTGGCAGTAAAGTGGTTTAATTACCTGACAACCGTAAGGTACTGAGTTTCCTGTTATAATTGGAGATTAGTCTTTATTCAGGCTGGGGGTAAACACTGATGAATAATATCCTATTTTCATGCAGTGCTGCTGAATATTACACAATTCTTAAAATTTAAGCATAAAAATATATTAACCATAACCTAAAATACATGAAACTGTAAAGCTTCATTGTATCAATGTTTTATATGACTGATAAAGAAACAATCCATGCAGCTCATTTTTAATTAGCTTCCCTCCTAATGTTGGATTGCCCCTCAACATTGCTGCTTTTTCCGATCCCTTATATACATGAACATTACTGCCGTGAAACTGGAGGCCATAGAGGGTTTGAGAATTTCCAATGACAGAATAAAATAGGGAATAATGCAGTCTGAACAATGTTCAGTACTTATGGAGGAGACTCGGTATCAGCATTTAGCAGATAATGGTGCATCTTTAGAAGAGAGTAGAAGACAGATGAGTAGATAAAGCCTAAGAAGTGGGTTGTTAAATGTGAGAAAGGAGGTAAAGGAAAAAAGAAAAAGTGTTGGTTTACTCAGTAGAGGTGATTTTGATTGCCCCCTGTATCTCAGTCCCCAGGTCAACCTTGAACTGAAATGCATTCCTTAATCCGCTCTGCCTCCACTTCCTCTCAAGCAAAATATGTTCCTTTTGAAGTGCAATATGATTGACTACTGAAGAAAGCAATGTGGTTTTCTGTAGAAAATGTATTAAATTTTTTGTCTTATCACCTTGTTTTGATAGGGACCTTTCCAAAAAAAAGTAATTAGCTGTTCAAGGTCCTTGCACCTTTTAAGGTCACTTTACAGCAAAACTTCTTAGAATGTTCCCATTAGAGAAAAATGTAGCATTTTTACCCAGTCCCTTTTATTTCCTCTTGTTTTATAAAGTGAAATGAGTTATTTATTTTCTTATTCCCTTTTGTTTTTACTGAATGATCAATGACTGCATCTTTTCTTTAATGCTCTACAAAAATAGAATGCTGTTTGGATTTGTATGAAACCTAAATGTGTTGCCGTTGCTTTTTTCTTTACAGTGTTTCTACTGAATCAGTATTCAGTACACTAAGGCATTTAGGATCAAAAGTACAGCAACAGTACTACTTTAAATGGTTCATAGGACATATGGTTGATGTCTCTGCTTGGTCCAACACACTATTTATTACCCCACACAGTTCATTTGCAGGTGGAGCACTGAGAAAGAAACACCACTCCTTGAGGTGCATTGGTAATTTAAGTCATTTAACTGCATTTAACTACGATACTCTTGGAGAGTGATACTCCTTTAACAAGTACGGCACTTGTTCCAAGAAATAAACTCTAACGTATTTATGTTACAGGACAAGAAATGTTGACTGGATAGGTATGTTTTCCTGTACTGATTAAAATGGTTGTTAGCCTGGATATGGTTGTGCACTAATGCAATGTATATCCACCATCAATAAACTTCTATGAAGACAGCTGTGATCCAGTTGTGAGTATCTGGTGAAGCAGTAATAGTGCATTACAGTACAAAGTAACACAGACACCATAACTTTGTTTTGGATATAAATATATTTGGGATGCATGTACCATGTTTTATACAATAATAGTTGCTTTATGTGCTTAAAAATATAGACATTTAATAGAACATGTAATATATGGGTCCTAACAAGAAGAGAAAATAGCTGCAGCACTGAACATGATAGCTGGAACTAGGAGCATACTGCATGCTTATGCATTTCTTCTGCACAGACCAACAAATGGCGTATTTTAAAGTGATTGTTCTGACCTCTCATGCTGCAGTACATTCTTGGGGTGTTTTTTATGTGGCAGTTACCATTAATCAAAGAACGTGACAAGCTTCTTAGATGTATTCCCAAGAATAATGTGTATGTGCTGAACTCGGCCATCTGTGGCAGAAAGTGCTTTTAATATATCAATCATTATTCAATGATTAAGCAACACAATATCATCTAAGACAAACTTGACACACAGCCTAAAACAACTCCCTCTTACGGGAAACAAAAAAAGGAGCTTAAGATAAGATAAACATGACAGGGTTAGTCATTTGAATCCGAAGTGAAAGCAAAACTGTATTTAAGCACCTTAATGTTTCCTGGTCAGGCTTCAGCACTTACTGCAAAGTGCAAGTAAATGTCATAGCATATTCTTTACCATCTAAATGCATAAAAAAATATGTGATTAGCTGAACATTGGCAACTTTAAATTAATCTTACAAAACACTTTCTTTAAACACACCTTCAACCATGTAAGAGCTTCATTGTGCTGTGCTTCAGAGTCCATGATACGCTCGTGAATTCTGCATGGTAGCAAGTGGTATATGTAGTACACCGCTGGTCCAAAGCACAGTGTGGCAGAGTCCAGTATGTTGGACGGGCTTGGAAGTTTCTTTTCCAGTCGATCTAATAGCTGGCTTTTGTGTAGCTTGGGAACTTATCTTAAGAGTCAGTAGTCATATAACACAAGCTGCAAGAGAGATATACTGGTACTTAACAAGAAAGCTTAAATGAAGTGAAAGCTTCTTCTTGCATAATCCCATGAAGGACTGTGTAGTAGTGAGCAGCTGGAAGCATATACAAGTTTTTTTGCTTCACACTGTGCTTGAGTTGGGTCTCATCAGCTATTTGCTGATAGAGCATTGAGAATCTGATAGCATTCAATCATGTTAGACAGCATTTCCTTGGCTCTGCAAAGTTTTCTAGTCTCCCTCCTGATTCTTCTCTGCTCGTTCTTTCTTTGTCCTGTTGCTGTCCTCTTCTCCAGCTTCACTTTGGGTTCTCTAGTCTAGTCAATAAAAGTCAACATGTGCTTGTTAGTTTTGAGTCATATGGCTTGACATGTACATAGACACAAAAACATCTGTCAGATATCAGCTTGGTAATGATAAGTCTGAGGTTTTTCAAAGTAAGAGGCAGGCCTTTGTCAGTGGTGTCCGAGCAGTTTCAGGGGAGGCTCAGTGAATGGAAGTGAAAAAAACTACTACATTAGTTATCAAGAGGAGCTTACATCATATAGCTTACATTCTGTATACCCAAAATGTGTATAGTGTTTGTGTCTTGCATCGTCCTGTTACTCTTTATGTGGTATCCTTCCAGATTGGTGTATATTATTTGATTAAAGAGATGGTTCCACAATAGTTTTGAGGGGTTATTAATGTTTTTCCTGCTTTCCCAGATTCAGAAAATGCCTTTTTTTTATGTATTTTGTACAGTCTAAAGTTATATCAAACTTAAATGTTAGGCTATCTTGGCTCAGTTACTGACTTTCTGTGCCCATAGACAGCCCAGTAAACTAAGGAGAGAGGAGGGGCGCACTTTTTCTCAGGTTTTTCTGAGTGGAGGCCTACATTCAGACTCTGAAAACCTTCTGTCCCAGTAACATGCACATTACTGATACATATTTATTCTTTCAGAAAGTAAACTGGAACAAGCCTTATTTCAATGTCAATTGCAAACAAATCAAAGTCTGATTTCTGACAACCCTGACTGCAATCACAGAACACCATTTTACTTCTAATGTGTATGGGGTTTGATCAAAGTACAGTACACATTTGTTTGATCAAGGGATGGCCTTAATAAAGTTCATAACCCAAGCATGTTACTCATCTGGCTCTTGAACTGGTTCCATTTAGAATTCTTGGAACTAGTAAACTAGCCCTTGTCTCATTCAGTTTTGAGTAAAACCACTGTAGTCAGTAAACCGTTAATAAACAGAAGTGACATGGCATTGATTCTCTGCAAGCTTTTGTTCTGTTATAAGATATTTGTTTTATCCAAGAACTAAGACTGGACTAGCTATTAATGATAACACTGCCTTCTCCATCCTTTCTTTCCAACCTGTAGAATATGCCACAGATGCCATTTTGATTTGAGGTCAAATAAAACCTGACTTTTAGTGGTTCTAGCTGAGAACCTACTTTTCAGGCCCCAAACTAATGTATATTTGGTCACAATTAGGCAAGTGAATCAGAGCACAACCTGTTCCATGCTGGTGAAAAAGGGATGAATGTGAGCCAGTGTTTTCAACCTGTGCTTGGTCTGCTCAGGCCTGAGGCTTTAAAGAGGCTGTGGTTTTCTCTGCTGTGTGACTCAGACTTCAGCAATGAGTCTGAATCATCAAATCTGATCCTGAATCTAGGCTGTGAAAAAAGATGTCTAAGTGAACAGTTAATCCAGGGGGGAAGAGGGTGTCGGAAAATCTCAAGCTGCAAATGCAACTGGAACGACCAGCAAGTGCCCAAATCACTGCGCTCATTTCTAGTCACTGCTTCTCTCTCAATATTACCTGCTGCAAGTACATTTTCTACTGAAGTCTGCCTCTGTCTAGCATCATGCACGCTAGTTGAAGGGACAAATAGGCTTATGTTTGGATACACTCTCCTAGCCGACTGGCTGTGTAACCAATCAGTGAGTCACCCACTGGCTGGCAGAGGGAAACATAATAGCCTGCCAACATTCCTCTGTCTTTGACAATTAATATGTCACATCTGCAGAGAAGCTGAAAGAGTGTTTTTTTTTTAAGTTGGTCGTCTTGTTGCTGCCCCTACCAGTGTTGTATTATAAAAAATATTAAAAAAAATAATAATGATAATAAAAAAAGAATTTATTAAAGCTGAGGTGGGTGATATTTTTTGGCATAATTGGGCGGAAGTTCCATACAAAACTTGTTTTCAGATTATCAAAAGTCTAGTTCCTGACAGGAGGTTTTAGCCAATCACAGAGAATCACTCAGATCAGGTAAGACGGTATAAGTCTCAACAAAGTCAATGGTGAAAGCATATAGTGGTGCAAAGGAGCAGGCTTTGAATCCTGGCCGAAGCTGCAAATGGATATTGACTTTTGGCTTGACTATCTGTGCATTTTTTTGATCTTCTGCAGCTTTAGGAATAGACTGTATGTAAACATTAAACCAGTCAATGTGCAAACAACTTACCGGTCTCTCACGACAAGTGCAACGTATTGAGTTCAGGACAATCGCGGTCAGTCTGTCTGTGTAGGGAAGCCCTAAATTCTTCATTTTGCAGGTTAGTGTGGACAAGGTGCTCACAAGATTCTGTGGAATAGAGGTATGTAAGTCCTATGCAGCATTTCAGTAATACAGCATATAACCTCAGTGACCACAAAAGCAGATCTGTGTTCAGATGCACAAGTGAATATCTGGGTCCTGCTTTGCATCATGATGGTGATGCAACAGGTGACTATGTGGAAAGCAGGTTGATGCACAGCCGGCCCACAGTCTATGAGTGGATGTTGCTAGTGATTTCAGCAAATCCCATGTAAAGGTGTGAAGATATCGTATTTTGTGGTCTGAACTTCCTAACATTCATTCAACCATGACTGTGCGCTTGTTGGAACAGCCCATCTGTCAAGCTCCTTAGAGGTTCTTTACGTTAATCATTCGTAAAGAAGCTGTGGAGATAGACTTGCTGCTGCCGTGTATGTAGATGCCAGAAAAAAAAAAGCAGGGACAGGATCTCTGCTTTTATGGTCACAGTGCATATTTTTGATAATATGTCAAAATCACAAATACAAATGCTGAATGATTCACTAAGCAAATCACCAAATACCAAATGAAAGACATATTCATTTGAATGTACCATCACTGAGCATTTTATTGGACAACTACAAGCCAGTTTTTACTCACCACGTTTTCTGACGTGCAGTTTGGAAGCTTCTCCTTTCGATCTAAGCAGGGCGTGTTTTGCAGTTCGGTTGTGATATTTTTTCTCTAGAATAAATGAAAACACGGCGGTCAACATTACTGAGAATACGTCTGACAGAAACCTTGGACACGTTCTTTTTTTTTTAGCTGTTAATACAGAAAAAAAAGTCTTCAATGCTCATCAGTCTTCCTGCTGAGACTGCTATGCACGTACACACGAAAGCAAAAGTGTATTTATTTAGTCTACATGTTACCACAGTAATATCTGAGGCAACTAAACCTGTAGGTACAGTACATGACAGCCAGCCTCCAAAGACTTATTCAGTTTCTGAAACAACAGGAAATGTGAACTCAGCTGTGGCCTTTCCAAGGAATTAAATCTGAAACTGCCAGTAAGTGAGTCTCGTTCCAACTTTATGTAATTATACCGAACACAACAGCCAGACTTCCTACTGGTTTTAACAGACAGCAACACATCACCCCAGTCTGGCGTTTTCTCCACTGTTTGAGTTTTATTAGCTAATTGTTTTGCCTAATGTTACCATTAACTTTGATTTCTCTGTGGAAATTCTAACACTGAATGCAATCAGAAACCAATAAGGAAGAACTGTGCTGTGTTTTCATGTCACTGCAGCCTTTGCTCAGCCAGTGTTTACATCGGTTTGCTTCTCTCCTGCTCCCTGTGCTCACATGTACTATATTTTTAAAAATCTAATTAACATATTTTCTGTTTCTGTTGTGAGACCATGGAGTGACTGACATCTGACAAACTCACCAAAGACATGAGCTAAAAACAATGGCTGTGCTGAGAATTTGGCTTTATGTCCATGTCAAATGATCACTCATAGAGTTAGGAGCAACAACAAGTCCTGGTCTCACACACTTGTTCACATCTGTGCCAGCTGCTGTGTGGTTGGGAACAGCCCCAGCTCAGCTGCATTTAAAGCCTCAAACACTCAGACAGCCTGTTTTAGAACAAACAACAGGTAATACAGCCATGGTCAAGTAAACCCACTTGGCAGTTTTGTGAATTTTCATTAACTTGCTGAAAAGGAGCACACTATGGGACCTTTCAAGTGTGTCTGTGTCTGGCACAAAGCAGAAACGTTGGGCCCATTTGCTGCCGTTCTTTTTCCATTACTGCCCCTCAGCTCTGGAAAGCCCTGCATGACGACATAACCCTCACAGAATCAGGGGCTTCTTTAAAATCACTTCTTAAACCTCATTTTCATACACTTGCTTTGATGTGACTTTTAAAAATTGCTTTTATTCTTCTGTTTGTATTTATTTATATGGACATTTTGCATTTTTCTTTTCAGCACCTTTCCTCTTCTTGTTTTAACTTGCTCCTGCTTTTGTCTGGCCTTTACTGTTTGGCCCCCTGGTATTATATTGTCCTCTGAGTACTTTGCCTTGGCTTCAGCTGTCAAAATACTTTATAACTCTGTTTTTTTAAAGGTGCAGTAAAAATGACTGTAGTTATAACGCAAACCAGCTTGTTTCCTTGTTTTGCTTTAGTTTCCTTGTACGACTGGCTGCACATTCCATAATGGGGAATTCGGATGCTAAAAGAAAAAATAAAGAAAGAGGGGAAAGTCCAACTTTACATGCTTAACATCTAACACCTAATATTAGGTTGCAGCTGCTTTTGCATGATTCACATCTCCAGTGTCACTTTTGCTCTAACTTGTTTGCTTTGCTTTACAGTATTGCTACGAATAGACTTCCTAAGAAATAACAGATCCTGTGCTCAACAACGAGGATCCACCCATTCTGTACCAGATGGAAGGGATCCCTTGAGCAGTAATGCTTGCTTACTCCTTAATTACAATAAAATTCTGTTGAAACTTTCTGCAGAACGTCGACATAAATATATAAAGAATTTGCATCTTACTTACTGTGTGGTCCAGATCGACTTGCACGATTCCCATGTAATCGTCCCTTATTTCTTTAGCAGGCCTTTTGCTGACGCAGGACAGAGATGGAGGTAGAAGCAGAAGAGCAAGGAGACTGATGCAAAGAAGAGGCTGAGAGGTAAAAAAAAAAACCACAGTGTGAGGGACACAGGTGAGGACGGAGAGTGTTTAGCCAAATAATCCAAGACACGCCATGCACTCTAAATAAAAATACAAGGACGCACGCTCTGCTGACTTCTCCATCTATGGAATGGAGAAGACATACATTGTTTCGATTTACAAAACAAGCTGGAATGTCTGCACACCATGACTAGGGCCTTGTGCACACTAGTACGGACATTTGACTCTACTTTATGCTCGGTCATTTCAATGCCTTCTGTTGTGCAGACTTAAAAAAAAATCTGGTAACTGTACATCCATGTCGACGTGGACAGTTCAGAGATTATATAAAGTTTACATCTACAGTTTGCGCATGCTCATTGCGCTTTGTGTAATGAGCATGCTCCAGAAACAACAATGGCGGACATATAAACTGGGTCTCTTAACTCCTGGGTGTCACATACGCATCTTGCTCTGAGAAACTGGGTGTAGGGGCAGGTGTTTGATAAATGATGAAAAGCACAAACTCTGTCAGCGATCATGCAGCTGATCCCAAATGAAATACTGTCGTGCTCCAGAGAAAACATGGGCAGAATCCATTTGGTTAGTTCAGAACCCCGCCAACAAACAGGGAGTGAGTAATCGCACACCGCCATCAGTCCCAAGGTTGTACAAGCCGTGCCAGCCTCCATCCCATAATGCGTCATATCCAAGGAGATGCAGAAGAAGTCTTTAGGACTGAAATCTAGTCAAAGTTTCCTTTTACCAAATGGATTAACCCATTAAAGACAGCCAGTGGGCCCATTTTATATGTCCAGAATAGGTGCCTAAAATCTAAACAGAATCTCCAAACCTTAAATAGTATTTTAACACCTTATATCTGGCACTTTTCAAGGAAGGAGGAACCCCCAACAACACTTTAAATAGAGCATCGTTCCTGTGCTCCAAATCCACACATGAACAAACAAGTTTCTACACTATTCTCTTTGCACAACAACCAAAAAAAGACATATTTTTCATTTGATCTTCAGTGGCCTGCTGTCCAAATCCCACCACAGAGCAATATTCCCCTGCTCTAATAAAAACTTTCCCAGAGGCACAACTAGAATCACTGGGAATGCTGCAATGTCACATGTAAATCCAGTGTATGTCAGAACATTCCTTGAAATGCACCTCAGAGTCACCGTGCCTTTGCTTCTCATTCAGGGCCACCTCAGACTTCACTACAATTCAAGAGGGTGCACCGTTCACTCCACTGCATTTCATATTGGAAATGAATACACACGCATGGTTGTAGGTTACTATATCAGACACTGGAAATGGATACACCTCCACCTCCACCGGCCACAGGGTTAAAAATGGTGCTTACACATCAGCAAATACAATCCACAATCTAAAAGGGACTAAAGTAGGTCATGAGCGCCTTCCATTCTTCAATCCACCTGTCCTATCACCCCGTATTGAATGCAAGACCTGCAGTGAGGTACTTTTTAAGGTTTCATTTTATTCATTCGTGTTGCTTCTGTGACCAAAAATGATCACCTGGGAAATCTGTCAGGTCGTAAAACTTGAATCCGAAACCAAACCTCCGCCGATTCCTGTAAAAGCCAGAAGCAGATTCCCGTAAATCCCAAATCCTATTTCACTTTCCTTATGACTGGGAAGTTATTCACACGGAATTCCCCCTCGCCTGGAAAGCCCTTTAAGTCTCTCAACATACAGTGAGTGAGCCAGTCGCTCGGCGGAGAAGGCGCGGAGGAGACGCGCACGTACTCGGCTCCCCGGTAAGTTTTCCACTGCGCTACCACGCTGCTTTTTTTTTGACGCACTTCACGCTTTGCACGTTTTTTGTTTTTTTTTCTTCAACCCCCGAGCCGACTTCTGCTCGAATTCAGGCGCGGATTTGGCGGTTTAATTGCGATTTAAAGTCAGTGCGTCACCGGCTTTAGGCCACTTTACGCCCGATGCGGTGCGCTTTTTATTTTCTTTTTTTTTTTTTTTATTTACTCACCATTGGTCATTCCTCGTTCATGTTCACCGCTGGAAACGGACACCATCGAGTGCGCCTTCAACTTGCTTTTACAGATGCTCAGTTTGTGTGTGCGTGCGTGTGTGTGTGTGTGTGGGAAAGAACAGTCCTCCTTACTACACTTCTGGCGGCTTTGATTCCAGGAGTTGTTTCCCACGTCCTCTCGTTACGCGGCTCTGCAACCACGGCATGTGACCTGACTTCCGTCCTCGGATCGTGCAGTAAAGTGAAACCTTACTGAATGAACAAAGTTTAGGTTTGACCCTCGACTCGTGCTGAGCAGGCTGATTCACATGGCATTGCAGCTGCAGGACATGGCTCCAGGCTGATAGGCTGCGCGTTAAATTCGAGCAAATCCCTTCCCCTTAAACGCTGCTGGTTCAACCCAAAGCGAGAGTGCAGGCAGTAATCCAATGCCTTGTTCAGCCCCTGAGAGGAAAATATCATGTCAGTCATCCCCCTTTCTCCACCCAAAGTTCTCATCTGGTGCTGAGGACTTTGGTCAGTTCATCTTTCAGACCTCCCTCTCTTCATTCATTCATTCATTCATTCATTCATTCATACACTGTGCTATATCTCAAGTTGCTCCTGAGCTCAGTGAATCAGTGCACAGGAATTTAGTGCACTGATTAAGATAGGTGTTTTATGAATATTGGGAAACTGGTGAGCTGCAAGACGACACATGACTTGTCAGCACTGTGTGAGGAGCAGCACTGTGACAACTGAATGAAGTCTCTGTGATCTTCATCCTTTTTTATTGTGCTGTCTGATCATTTCTGTAGAGGTGAACCAAACATGCATTCACATCATATAGGACGAGGACATACTCTGTAATACATGTAAATGGATCCACAACAGATTTACAGAGGATAAATATCCAAAGTTAACTTATTTCAGACTTGAGGTGCACTCTCCAAAGGCCACTCACATGCAGTCTTTAATTTGTCCTTTGGAACAATTACAGGTTCGTTATCGGCCCAAACCAAAGCAATAAATGCCAATGATGAATGTCTGATGTAAGCCCATACAAGACACAAGGCATGTCGGCTACTGGCGCCATTAGGATTAAGCAGCAAGTGCGCCTGTGCGCTCAGTGAAACAGGATGGTAACTGATCAAGCAGGGCTCAATTCATGAGTGCATCACTATGTCCAGAGAAAAAAGATTCTAAAGGTTTCAGAGAGGACAGAGAGAAGAGGGACGTCCATATGGTCTCCATTGTAATTATCTATGTTTGAGTGCAGGTCATGAGTTGTTTGATCATTGCTGAACATCATCAGGGCTAGAGCCAGTGACCAGTGGACTATGAATAACATCTTGAATTAATCATCGTAATAACAGGCTACAGGGCGTTGGTCCGAAAGATATCACAACATAGTAAAACGTTCATGAGATCCAACTTTCTGAAGATTACGTCGTGAGATCAGACACTTTCTAACATCTCTGGCTTTTATGAATTGTGAGTGCATGTCATATGTGTGATAGAGGTTAGTGACTGTGACAAAGGTCAGTTTATTTGCCAGTAAGGGCAAACTGGCTTTAATTGTTATATGAGCAAAGTGTAACATCTTTACATTCTGATTCTTAAATTCTGATGATTCTATGACTGTCTCTTTTATTATTATTATTATTATTATTATTATTATTGTTGTTTTACTATTATTGTTGTTATTATTATTATTACATTGTACATAAGCTGACCATAGCAGGTTAGTAAAAAAGTAAGTTAATAGTAATAATACTATGGCACTTTTCTTAACAGTGGTACAAAGTGCTTCTCAAAAAATATAAGAAAATAAAAACAAAACAAGACTGGGCAGATAAGATGAGAATAAGGCAGCTGTAAGTAAAATCAGTCGAATGAATTAGATCGAATAAACATGAATAAAACAAAGGCTTAGTGTGTCTGAGTTCAGTACGCAGAGAGTCCCATAGTGCGGGAACCTGGTGACCCTGGAATAACCACGAGGGCTCCGTCTGGGAGGGTTCATACTGGGTCAATAAATCAGCTATTTAGTTTGGTGTTAGGCCAGTTAAGGCCTTTAAATCCAAAATCTGGATCTGACATGACTGGTGGTGGTTCACCCCTACCGATGCAGATAAAATGAAAAGCTTTGCAGTAGGTTTCTCTGTCTCAAAGTCCAACCTTTCCCATACAGTTTTAACACGGGACTAATTCAAACTTACAGGGACATAGTGTTCTGTCTCCTTTGTTTGCAGTCAGATATAAGATGTTTGCCTTTTTAATGATGGACACAGATTAAAGGTTGTCACTGTAATATGCCATCTGTGAAATCACACGCCCTACCTGTTCCTAATAGCTGCTGTACAAATTAATTTATACAGCAAACTGTGATAAAACTCTTCAGAGTGTAGTAGAGAATTGCAGTCTGTTGCTCTGTTTTTGCAGCACTGACTTTTACAGAAAGCTAATGTCTTTTGGGACGTTGGGGGATGCGTGCAGCGATACCTATAAAAGCACTTGCAAAGTATCGCTTTGTGTCTGTGGTTTGTAGCTGTTGCTGCATTTGGTTGGAAGTGATGCCACCCCGTTAGCAGATCAGCGTTTTGAACCGCTTCTAATGGGGTTCTGCTGGCTTTTTAATAAATAAAAATATTCAAGCGTGTGTGTGTGTGTGTGTGTGTGTGTGTTGGACTTGCCAGTAATTAAACACATCCATCAGATTATGACAGTGTTGCCAGGAAGCGTTGTATCGTGGGACTCAAAACGTGACCAGGGTAACCAAGACAGCAATCAAACACACAGATGATGTTCCCCAGCAAGATTCGTCTTGTTTACTGGTGCGTTGTGATTCACTTACT
This sequence comes from Dascyllus trimaculatus, assembly GCA_024666655.1. Classification (NCBI taxonomy): domain Eukaryota; kingdom Metazoa; phylum Chordata; class Actinopteri; family Pomacentridae; genus Dascyllus; species Dascyllus trimaculatus. Next base: position 18,622,071 of record CM045466.1, on the reverse strand, counting down.
AACTATGTGTGCAATGTAGTGACACACAGAACATTGTAGGTGTGTAAACTGTACATTTTCTTTCCCCTTTGTTTCCTCTTTTGTTACAGTTGGTGTGCTGATGCAGAATTACCCCCTGGTTCACTTTTGTATTACTATTATTATTTATTGCTTCCTGTGAGTTTGTCTGCAGTGCTGAGGTCAAACAATGTGCAGGCCTACTAAGCACAAATGATCATTAACGTTTGGCGGGGCCACCGTGACATTCTAGACGTGTGAGGTTTACTTTGTGCCGAGAGGAATGTCGTCAAGCATTTCTTCATTGCCCTTCATGCTGTGTTGTACACGTGCGCGTTTCTGCGCATCAGACTGACTGGAATATTTGACTGAGGTGCTTACGGGAAGTGACATAACAAGCGTGTGAATTGAAATCTGCTTCTCTAAACCGGCCCAAATTTTTGCCAGCTATGTGGATTGTCGGAGATTTTAATGTGCTTGTGTGTTGTCCGTCTAAATCCATGGCCAGAGAGTTTTTGGAGCTGATTGAGGCTTTTCATTTGACACAGCATGTCTCTGGCTCAACACAAGTGCATTGACACACTTTGGATCTTCTGTTGTCTTATGGTTTTCCTGTTGACAGTGTTGTTGTGGGTGATGCAGTATTCTCCGATCACAGTCCTGTAATGTTAGATTTTAGTTTAACTGTCGAGAGGAAGCTCCTGTCATGTGCCATAGCCGTGTTGTTGCATCTGACACTGCTGCTGCTTTTTCTCCTCTTTTTACTGCGTCAGTGAAGGATTCGTTCAACTCTGTTGCATTAACAGACACGGAGCAGCTGATGAACTCTTTTATTTCTACCTGCTCTGATGTTCTGGACAGTGTAGCTCCCATCAAGGCCATGCGTTCTAAATCAAAGCAGGAGCCTTGGCTCAACAACATGATGTGTGCAGCCAGGCACTTTGTACGGCGATTCTATGTACAGCACTTTGGAGACGTTTTTGTTGTTTAAATGTGCTGTACACATAAAGTGGATTGGATTGGGTTGATTTCAAGAATAATAAAAGAAATTAACCAACAACAATAGAGAAAAAAAGAAAGGACTGTGTTCTACACTATTATTTGTCACTTTAAGCAGAGTGATCGTGCTGGAAATATTATTCTAAAAGTATGTTGTGGCTCCTAAAACCAGATGAAATGATGTCAGCGTTGTGCTACATGTTGATGTCAAACTAGTTGTCAGGGAAGTTTCTGTGGGAATGGAGGCTTTAGCACGGATATACAGCTACGTGTTTAAAAGAGCAGGTTAGAGGCCAGATGCATGCAGCAATCCATTTGTCAGCTCGTCTGTTTGTTAGTGCGTCTTGGTTTGTGTTGTAATTTTCTGTGTTTCTGTATTTTGTCCATGCCAGTGTTTCGACTTAGTTGGCCATGATACGTGTGCTTTGTTCTACCAACCACTCAGTCACTGGTTTTACTTCATGTCATTGCAGTATAAACTTGCATGAGATAGCTCATACATCACAGCGGGCCCTCTGTCACATTTGCTTTTCAGCCGATCACTCAAACTGGATTTATGTAACACCTTCCATGCAGGTTAGTGCAGTTCAAAGTGCTTCACAGCTGACTGATCAGCCGATAATGAGACGGAACAACAGTAGAGTGTAGTGGAGTGAAAGGAAAAGTAGATTAAAAAGTAGAAAAAGCCGATTAAAAGACAAAAGACAAAATGAAAAAAGGCCAATTAAGAATCCAGATCAAATAGATTAAAAAGGTGAAACACACAAGAAATAGAAACAATATAAACAAGATAAATAAGCTAGATAAAATAGATTAAAAATGCACTGAAACACTAGGTTAAAAAACTGGTCAAAATATACTGAAAAACCAAACATACGAATAAAATAGTAAAAAACTAGATTTTTAAAAATTAAAAAGACAAAACTTAAAAAATCTAATTAGAAAATTAGATTTTTTCAAATTTTATATAATAGATTAAAGAGAGCAGACTGTAGTAAAATATAATATACACAAAGTTCAACAAATACAAAAAATGTGGAAATAAAACAATAAAAATTCCATTAAGAAACCAGATAGCACAGATTAAAATGTGAAGAAAAGAAGCACTAGATTTTAAAACTGGTTAAAATAGAATAAAAAACAAACAGAAATTAAATGATAAAAACTAGATAAAAAAGGGAGATAAAATAGATTTAAAAAAAACCAAACAGAAAAATTAAATAAACTTGATTAAGAAATTAGATAAAATAATAAAAAAAAAAACATATAAAATAGTAAAAACTACATGACAAACGATTTTGAAAATTTGATAAAAATAGATTAAAAATAAACAGCAGTAGTCAAATATAATATACACTAAGTTTAATAAATACAAACAACATAAAAATAAATTAACAAAAACTCGATTAAGAAACTAGATAAAAGAAATTAAAATGAAAAATGTATAAAAACAAGATTAAGAAACTAGATAAAATAGATTTAAAAACGGAAGACAAAACAGAAATAAAGTGTAATATACACCAGGTAGATAAAATATGAACAACACAGAAATGAATTAATAAACTAGATTAAAAATAACTACTGAAATAGATTAGAAAGACAAAATCGGAAAAACTAAATAAAGTAGAATACATTGTTAACAGCATGAAAACCATCAAATAAATGAGTAAAGTAATGTTAGTACTGTATATGAAATGAAGAGTTGGGTTTTAAGGTTATACTTAAAGATTGGAATACTTGCACTGCTCTCAGGTCTTCAGGCAGACTGTTCCGGAGCACAGAAGCTAAAAGCTGCCTCACTGAGGATTTTACTTCTGCACTGTTGAACACATCAGACTCGTGCCAGAGGACCTGTGGGGCCTCACTGGTTCCTACACTGTGGGCGTGTGAGACATACATGCCAGTGCGAGACCATGAGGAGCTTTAAAAGCAAGTAAGAGAATATTAAAATCAATACTGGCAGAAACTGGCAGGCGAACAATGTGAGGACTTTCAAACAGGTGTAATGTTTCCTCTCCCTCTGGTCCTGGTAAACACTTGGGCAACAGAGTTCTGAATCAGCAGGAGATGATTTCTGGCATTTTGTGGGTCGACCAGATGGCAGAGTGTTACAGCAGACAAAGCTGCTCGATATGAGCGCATGCATCAGTGTCTCTGTGTCAGTCAGTGAGAGAAAAGGTTGCGATGTGATGATGTTTTTGAGGCCATAAAAGGCAGATTTGGGGGTGAATCCTGCATGAGCCTCAAACCACACCAAGATTTTTTTTGCTCATTAGCTCCAATTTGGCAATTAATTTTGCAACCAGAATCTCTCTCTGCTCTTTACAACCAATGACTTTTGCCCTCCTTTATTTACAAGCATGCACCAGTGTCAGTCACGGATAGATACAGCACAAAATGCAGTAAGTAAAGATGAATTTTATAAGTAATCTTGGAACTTATTTTCAAAGTTGTGGATTATTTCCTGTAAATTCACATTAAGACCAAGATAACCTCTAATGCTTCATGTTTTTACCTCCACTTTGCCTGTAGTGGAAATAGCCTCATACGTGGAAACATAAATATATGTAACAAAAATGTGTAGCCTCACTCTGCCACGCCACATACGTACAGACTACACTTTGATGTGATTAAAATTGCGTTCGTTTATCAGGGGCACTACCTTGATATTTAATTTAGGCCATTTATCAAGGCTATCTCAGTTTGAATAATCATATATTTTTTAAAAATCTACTTGTATCGATCAGTTTCATTATTACCAAAAGTCGTAAACTCATAGATTTCATTGACCCTCCAGTTCCCAAACAAAGAAATACACGGTAGAACCGATGATAATTTTACACAAACACTTATTAAGTAACACTACAAACAAACAATAAACGATGAAGTAACAACAAACAGCTAGTGAACAAATGCAGATAAACTAATCAACTGTGATCGTCACTGGAAGCAGTTGGTAGAAAGGTGATCAATTTGGAATCACTATGGAATGGGAAAGGCAATTGTAGTTTTTAAATTCACCCATTTAGCAGGAAAAAAAATGATACTTGCGTAGCTTTTGATGGAGGGAGAGGGAGGCTGCTGCGGGATGTGTTACTGTGAAGATCTGCTGGATGAGCTGGTTTAGGAACACAGAGACAAGGAGGCACTTTGCAAAAATGTGCCAAAGTAAAAACACTAAGAGTTAAAGCTCACAGTTATACAGAAAATGTTCGCACTATTGCATTATTAAAGTTAACTTAAGGAGTCCAACTTCAAGTTAATCACAGAAAAAGAATGCTGCAGACAAAAATCCATAATAATTATGAAAAAGCCTGAGTAAAAATAATCAAGTAACAAGCCCACGTAAATATTAGCCAAAGTTAACAAGCCCTAGTTTAAGGCCGAGTTTAAGAAAAGAAAGCCTTGTAAAGAAAAAGCCAGGGTTGTATTCCAGTGACTTCCTTTTATATAGAAAGTCTTGGAGCAAAATTGAAATCAGCATCTGACCAATCATGGATGTTTCCCTCCAAAGGGGTGGTCTTGAGCTTCACTGTCCAGGAGAGGTCAGAGGTCAAATACCTTTAGAAACTAGTTTGATTTAATTTCTTACATGTACAAATCCACTTATCAAATGTCTCCTACGATTAAATATCTAAAATCTCACTAGACATGTGATCAGAATGACATTAAACATAATATATTTATCCATATGGTTCCTGAGATAATAATAAAAGGTGTAAACTCACAAATTGTAGACTGTTAGGCTACATGAAAGTAAACTTATAATGTAACTAAAAATGTAAGCATATACTTTCAATGACAAGAAAAATAAGATTTAAGAAGTATATATGCTTAGGATAAAAGGTCTCTTTGTGTTTCTTTTATGGCTGTGGTCTGTGACAGAGAGAGGAAGAGGCGTTTGTGTCTCGTGTGTGTGCTTCTCCACAGACACTTCAGATTCTGTTCTCCTTCCATACTGGTCCTGATGAACCTGGTATCACAGATTGAATCCAGATGTTGGGATCAATACTCCAGTGATGCTGGATTACTTTAATTTTGGGTTTTAAAATAGTTTAATTCATTCCTGTGTAGAAAGTTCTGGGCGTTAGGAGGAGACAAAGGTTTGGAGGTCACCGTGAAGAATGCCATCTTCTCTTCTCCCGAGGAGTGGTTTTCCTCACAACTGGCACTTCATGACCCTTATCTGGTTCTGGTGGAGGTAGAAGTTGTCCAGTTGTCTCCAAGAATGATCAGCAGTTATTGGCTATTCCAATGTAAACATCCAGTCTGCAGATGTTCCATTTAGGTGTGAGGTGTAGGTTAGCTATCTTCTGAAATAGTTTCTTACCAAATTTACAGCTCTGAGAAAGTCTCTGGTTTGGTTGTGCACCTTAGTCCGCTACATGCCTTTACTGAGAGATATTACCTGATAAAGAAGCAGGATAACTCTAACCAGTTCATTACAGTATTATTATTTCTGAACATATGCTAACATAATAAGGCTGTAGACGAACTAGGCATATTATTGCACATTTGATCACTGCAAGAAATGTCCATAGTTGATAACACAAATGGCCTTAACATGTATATAATGTAGCATGTTACATACAGTTGTATTCACCATCATATGTTAATGATGATTAATTTCTTTTTTTTTTTTGAGGGGTGTGAAACAATTCAACCATTCACGACCACAACATTTTCTCAATAATTGTAGTAGAGAATTACAAAACTCTCTCTCCCTCGTGATGGCTAGCTGATGAAATGTTGTGGTCATGAATGGTGGGATAAAATAGTCTCGCAATCAGATTGTATTTCTCGTACACGCCCGCATGCTGTGTGTAGCTTTTCACGGTGACAGACAGACATGGGGGTGTGACTTTGAAGCACGTCCTGGAATACACTGTTGCGTAATATTCTTGAGCGAAAACTAAATTTCTGGAGCCATTTCCCGTAAACGCTGTTGCAACACGTTTTATGAATGGGAAAGCTTTAACAAACGTCTGGGGCGTTAATTTTTTTTTAAAAAAAAGCATTTTTGGGGAAGTTGTTGCATAATAGTACTACCAGTTAACGGGTGGTCTCTTTTGCTTCTGTCATCTGAGGACAGTTGTTCTCTATCGAAACCTTGAACAACATTTTAGAACAACAAAATACCTCGTGTGTGGATTTGATTTTAATCTTTAGGATTATACCAGACAGTAGATATTACATTTATATACAGTATGTATGTCGCTTGCTTTTATGAATTCACTGATTACTGTAGACTCTTGAATATACTCCTCCTTCCACATATCATATTTGCAGCAGCATAAAAGTAATTTTTCAGACATTATTGTACTTTCAACTTTGGTTTAGCGACAGTTTTCATCATGACAGTGTCCTTGTGGATGAAGCCAGGTCTGTCCAAAAATGCCCATCACCTTTGGGATGAATTCACTAACTGTGAGCCTGAACTCATCAGCCAACAACACTGAAGGTCTTCTGGTTGCATTAGAGGAAATCTCTGCAGTCCGGTTCTAAAAATCTGATGCAAGTTTTCCCAGACGACAGGATGTGGTTGGAAGCTGTCTGTAGTTTTGCAATAAGATGATCATGATCTCAGTGTAGCGTTATGCTGTCTTCAGTTGACCTTCTGTATCATTTGTCTCTTATTCACTGGCATTTTTGTTGTGGTTTGGTCCTTCAAGGTCATAAAATAATGCAATGGCTGTGAAATAAATCTGGCACAAAACTTGTGATTTTGCAAAATCAGTTTTTAGCAGGAGTCTGTATATTTCCTCCTTAAGAAATCAAACTCACATGTGCCCACATGTCTTCTAATGCTGCTGTTGCTCTTGCTTCTTCACTGTCTTAACCTGTATGTCATGCTAAACAGATTTTTTTTTTATCTCCCTTTACCTTCCCAGTATCCACCTGTGATCTCTATTCTTCTAATCCGTGATGGAGGAGATTGACAGTGATCTGACGCTACTCAAAGGAGTCACTGGACACATGCAGTACCCTTGATGCCAGATTCGAACTACATTTACCTTTTCTCTTCATATTTTTAATTTATAAGTTGAATCTGAGCTAAATTCAAGAAGCCAAAATTTTCACAGTTCACTCTCATAGCTCAGCACTGACCATAAGGTGGAGCCAAGGGGTGCAAGGTGGCCACCACTCTCTAAAAATTTAGGCCGCCCCACACTACAAATATGTAAAACCTGTTAAAGGGCTACCAAAAAATGACTCTATCTTTGTTTTTCCACATACTATGGTATATTAACAGCGCAATCACCTGGCATTAAACCACATACAACTCCGTAGTTCTGTCCAACCAGAAGCAATCCCACAGTTTCCTATTATGGTCCCTGAAAAGAGTATAGATAGTACATCTATTTAAAAAAAAATGTAAATAAAATAATCTGTTTGTATATGTATTTATTAGTAAAAATGTGTATGATTTGTGTTTAGTTGCAGGGATGAAACCTACTATGAAGAGCTGTGGCATTAGGTGGTAGTTACTGCTGAGCAATGTAAGACTGACCCATAACCTGCAGTCAAAAGAAAGAACCCAAAGGCTGGATGGACAAAGAGTGATTGCTCAACTAGAAGGACATTTTGAGCTCAAGGACACTGTTGCCATAAATGTCTTAGGTGTACTTATCTTATGTAATGACTATTTGACCTATAATGATTTTGCTGTAAAAAGTGAAAATAAAATAAAAAAAAAGAGACATTATGCCACCCCATTGTAAGTAATGGTCCCAGCCTGGCCACTCCTATAAAAACTGTCTGGCTCCACCACTGGCTCTGACTACGTAAGAAAAATTCTACAAGAGATAAGTTCAGGATAATAAGATAGATGTTTTATTATAACAGAATGTGCATCCTGGGCTCAATTTCACAGTAACAAAAGCTAGTGAAAAGAAGAGCAGCTTCTGTCATTGTACTGCTCCTTTAGGTACATGTAAGTGTGGAGCATCCTGTGGAACTGCCTGCAGAGCACATTCCAGTCTGCATCTGCAACAGGCAAGGTCACAATGACCTTATCAGTGTTTTCACAACATTCAGCGAGCAGTATTTTCCGATCATTTCACCCTGGTTTATATGGATAAGCATGAAAAATACAGTTATTTACGAATATTATGCAGTCATGTGACTTCTTCATCATTGATGTATGCTAGACATCACCTAGTCATCACGTCTTTTGATTTTCAATCAAAGGATCATTCTCAACATCACTTTATAAGTGGTGCTATTAGGATCAGGCTTCTTTAGCAATTCTACATTTTCTTGGAGCTCACCTCTAGCATCATTCTGCGGAACATGTTGAAGCAAATACATTTGAGTATGTAAGCTTGTAGAAATCATATTGACAAGAACTGTCGAGCAATCAGAAAAATACAACAACCACAGGACATCAGAATTAACAACATAACCACCAGTCCTCCCACAGTCCTCAGTAACAGCCCTTTCCAGCTGGAGAACATACTGTTGAACCAACTCATATAGTCAGTATTTACTCCTGCGGCCATGTGCATTATGTCTGAATGTTCTTTCATCTTCTGCAGGACTTGGCTCAGCTGCTGTCCAGTACCAGAATAGGATGGAATGACAAATCAACACTGCCTATTGATTTGATTATGGAACATTCGGACCATAATCTTCCTACTTCAGCCATCAGGAAGTCAACTCCAGCTTGGACCTGCGGGTGTTTGCTGCAAGCTCATTGAGGATAATAGTGAGGGCCGCATGGGTCAAATTGTTCTGATATAGCTGGGTGTGACAGACAAAGTTAATCAAGTCCACATTTATATTGATTGAACACCAAGGACAGATGATAGAGGGGAAACCCACAGCAATTTGGTCTCTAAGTTTATACTCATCGGGCACTCCTCGCGGAACGCCCATGCCATCGATCCAGATGTTGGCTGGTGTCAGACCTATCTTGGCAATGAGATCACTGTTGTCATCAGTTAGGGACCAGCGACGCCTTAAGGTTTTTTGGGTGATTTGAGTCACCTAGGTACACACAGCCCCCCATACTTTTATTTATTTATTTAAGAGAAAGGGGGAAACAATGCATATTGATGAACATTTAAACAAATTTAAATATGCCAGATTATAGCCCAGGGCTAATTTCCATCTGTAGACCCCCTGGCAGGTTGATGTTATAAAACACAAAAAATATAAAGACACATACCATACAAAAACACTATGTACACAGACTAAATACAGGTGAACACAGGCAGCAAAAACATACAAATACAGATACAGTTAAGCACAAACCATGAACATGTGAAGCAGAAAAGGGACAGTGAATAAGAACCCAAATCATCTGTATTGTACATCCACCTATTGCCCAGAGTCCCATTGCACAACGCCCTACATTTCAAGATATAAATGCACATGTTGCCTCTATTGCACTGATTTCTGTCGCACTGATCTCTATTGCACAGAGCTCTATTACACCAATTTCTATTGCACCGATCCCTATTGCACTTGCCATCTCATGTTCACGACTCCTCCCTACTAGCTACAACTCTTGCTATTGTCACTAAGTCTGGTGGTAAGGTTGGACTCGTCACTGAGTTTGAGACGTGTGTCCCTGGTGGACCCCTTTGTAGCTCAGACTTCCCAACAGAAACTGATCATACCTTGACAATACCTTTTTAAAGTGAGATAGATGTATCCAGCAGGGTCTTTCTGCAATCTTTAGAACAGTAGGTGTGGTGAGAAGAGCTAGATACAGTCCATCCCACTTAGGTGAATTCCTCATCCTTCTGATGACCTTGATCAATACCCAATCTCCTGGCTGGATCTCAGGTTGGCTGTTATAGATGGAGGGACAACACTAGTTGTAATTTGTTATTTTTTTAAAAAACATTCTTGTCATGTAATCAATGACTTGATCCTCTGCTCTAAGTACTGGGATTACATATGACCTACCATACAGCATCTCAGTATCAAATAGTGGAAGCCCCGTAGAGCTAGGTGTGATGCGCATGCTCAGTGTTACATTGGACCCATATTCTCTCTGTTTTGACCTTAATCATTTTCAACTAACCTGCTGATTGAGGGTGATAATTGCAATGATTCTTCAACACAATGCCAAAAGTTGCAGCCAATGTTTTAATGATCTGGTTCACAAAATGGGGACCATTATCGCTATAGAGTTTCTCTGTGGCGAACCTTGGAATAACCACTTTAGTCAATGCTTTTGCTACTGCATGTGCATCCATTCTGGAAGTAGGAAATGCTGCATCTCAGTCCACTTGGTAAATAAATCGCAATAGATAGGGCATATCTTCTCCCTTCACATGATGTTAACTAGATAAGTATTGGAATAGGTAGGTGTGCTCTGGAAGTTTCCCTTTCAGTGGCTACATGTTACCTTATTGGTTCAACTTGGCCAAAGTTAGACATGTTCTACATTTTTTCTGAATAACTAGTAAATCCAAAGGTTTTGAATAAACTTTGTATCTTATCTGCCATCCTCCCTGCTGAGACATGTGTGGGACCATGGCTCAATATTGTTGCATGTTTGAAAAGAGATTTCGGTAAGACAGGTTTGTTGCCAGGGGACAAACATAGCCCAGAGCCTTCCAGAGCACAAGCACAGTGTTATACTGAAGGTGGGGCAACCTTTTGCATGTCCTTTAAAACATCATGATCAAGAGGTACATCAAGTGTATTTATAAAAATCTGATATGATCTCTGAACTGCTTGTTTTGCTGCATTATAAATCTGTAACCCTAAGGCTGGCATAGGATGTTTTGAAATATTTGGCATCTGGGCCTGGAGCATGCCTATTATTCGTTGTGCAGTGCATGTCTTTTAGGCTCTGGACGTACGGATGAGAAGTGTAACTTCTTTGGTGAGGTCATATAAAGCCCGTGTAACAGATGTGGGTATAATAATAGTATGGGGTTTGTTCACTTTCCACCACCATCAGTCCTTCACAATGAGTTACCTTAAGCCCTCCTGTGTTGGTATCACGCCAAGTCCAATCATAGACATTGCACCATGTCCAGTCAAATTTGTGGGACTGATTTAGTGTAATCACTGGGGTGGTGAGTTTCTCCTGCACAACATGCCCTGTAGCTAATGTCACTGAAACCTTCTCATGTGACATACTGACACTTTTTGGACAGTCTCGACTTGTCATAACAGTTCTGCATGCACCAGAGTCACAAAGGAACATAACTGGAGTGCACTTACCTAAAAATAAAAGGCTTGTCATCCATCATTAAAATGTCAGGAATTCTTCGCAGCTCTAATATCTCTGTTTTATTTTGTACATCTAGTGTTGGCATTGATGTGCAAGTGTGTATCAGTGCGTGACCTTGCTCCTCCTGTATGTCAGTCCGATCAGAATTGATTAGTCATGCCTGTGGTCTTCCACCTATGGCCCCTCCCTGATCTTGTATGTGGCGGCGAGGACAGTCACAGGCCCAGTGCTGTCCACTCCCACACACAAAACAACCTTCGTCCCCCCGCCCTCTCCCAGACGTCAGCATTAGATTCACCAGATATAAACACATTGTTTTTTGGTCCTCCCTACCAGACTGATATCTTGGCCTCACAAACCAAACCAATTTCTTAAGAAAACTAGAGTCGAGGTCTTTTCTCAGGATTCACAGATTCCCAAGAGCATGGTTCCAGGTCCACGTCTGGGAAAACACAAGAATAATTGGATCCTGGACAAGCCCACAAGATATGTATGAAAAATTTGAAGAGAGATCAGTTCAGAGTAATAAAATCAATATTTTGTTATGACAGATTGCGTTTTCTGAGCTTAATCTTACAGCAACAAAGACTAGCAAAGAGAAGAGCAGCTTCTCTCAGTGTACTGCTCCTTTATAGACACAGGTAAGTATGGAACATCCTGTGGCCAGAGAAGTTACATAGTTGATAACACAAACAGTTTGGATCGATTTGGGTGACGAACTACCTGCAAAACAAATTCCAATCTGCAACTGCAACAGACAATTCAGTTCAGTTGAATTTTATTTGTATAGTGCCAGTTCACAACAGATCACATGAATTTCAAACAAAGAACACAGAACTCAACAATCCAAAGTTGCCTTTGGATTCCCTATGAGCAAGCAGTCGGTGATGATGGGAAGGAACCCCCCCTTTAACAGGGAGGGAAAGAAAAACCAAAGTCACAAGGACTTTACCAGTCTCTACACAACATTCAGCTAGCAGTATTTTTTTTCTCCATCAAACCAAATGTGTTTCTCTTTCAAGGTAAGTAAATAGTAACATATACTGCATTGTTTCAGCTGTATAAAACATTTTTTTATACCTCATAGTCTGTTTGATAAAAACCTGTGAGTCTGTGAGCCGTGACTAAAAGCAGCCATCTCTGAAACACGACTTTGATTTCCTCCACCAGACACTGTAACATTATCTTTCGCTGCATTTTTGAATAAATAAAAGACAGTAATGTACCATGCTGTTGTTTTGTCTGTTTTCACAAACCCATTGGTTAATGACGTGTAGCACCGCATACGAGTTTCATTTTATGTGTGTGAGTGCAGTTGAGGATAAGTGTGGAGGGAATCTGTTTTTCCAAAAAGTTGTGGGTAACACATATCCCATAAATACAGGAACAAAACATTTTAAGTAGTGACAAGTGGACCTCATCACACCACATATTACCACAGGCACGCCAGTGACATGACTATGCAATGTGGCAGGCCAAAGTGAAAGAGAAATTATATAATGCTTTACGTAAAACATCTCAAGGGACAGACTTTTACAACTGTTTCATTTATGACAGCATGGAACAAATATTTATGAAAGCTTTATATAAACCCCTTTCGTAGCCCGCCCTTCAGACCTAAAATGAACTCAGACTCACAACTGTGCATACACTACATGCACATTCAAGGAAAACTTAATCTATCAGAGGTGTATTGCAGTGGCATCTTCAATTCCCAATTTACATTGAGGGGAAAATGTATTGTAACAGAGAACACACAGACATTTACCCGTAAAATATGAGTTTGTTTGTATTTATAGTGATTGAATGTGTTTGATTTTGAAAAAAAAAAAATGCTGAAGCATGATGCAAATTTCCCTAAATCTGGAAGGTCTTCGACTTTGGATATCTCAGCTAATTGTCACCATCTAGTGGTAATTCTTCAAACATGCATATGTGCACATAACTCTCTATACATCACATGTACAGAAAGTCACAGAAAGGACAGACTAAAGACTGAAAAAAATAATGAATCCACTGTTATTATAGGAGGAACAAACAAAAATGAAATTACATGAGACAAATCAAACTAAAATGGACGACACTTTATTTTTAAAATTTTCTCTGACTTTTATCAAGCTTGCAAAGAACAGTTTCCAGCATATAAACAGGCTGGCAAACAGCAGGCAGAAATATGCACAAGAATAAACTGAAATCATTGGCAATATGTGTGAGATTTTGGTACTTAGCTTTTAAATTCCCTTTTGGACGTAACACTATTACAGTATGGGATGCTGGAACAGTCCAATGAAATAATGTCTGTTTTGGCCATATGTGCAAGATGAAAGCAACAAACACAAACAATTCCATATGACATTACAGGGCAGAAAAAAATGAAAGCAAAAAAGAAAATGATGTAAACACACCATGAATGTGGAATGCAAAACCTCTTGAAACACAGATGAATTGTGATAATTAATGAAAATCTTGATTTCTACCCAATGACACAGTTTGCAACCGTGTCAGCTGTATTCAGAACACGAACAGTATAGCTCCAAAACCAACAACGACATTAGGCACAGCTGCTGATACTGACATGAGTGAAAGTAAACTGGCAAAAATATCTTCTTTTCTTTAATCTTTATTTATACAGGGAGGTTTAAATGAGAGAAGTGTGCTGTTTTTAATAGCACACACTGGTCATTCTTACATACAGTACAGCCACAGTGTTATATTCTGGTCATTCTTATAGCTGGGGGGTTGCTGTGCCTTGCTCAAGGCTCTCATTAGAGTAACATGAAAAGGGCAAGCACTGCTGTTTGCAGTAAACTGAACACACCAGTGTAAGCGTAATTGTCCAAAAGACAGTTCTTATTGAGATTTGTACTACATATATATCAGGAAAAGGTGGCGCATAGTGCAGCAACTGACAGAGCAGTTCTGGAGTAGATGGAGGAAGGAAGATCTGGCAAACATCACCCTCAGACAAGATTTACTGGATGTTTGCAAAGATGAAGAAGCACTGCTGCAAAAAGCCTCAGAACAAATGAGTTAACAACTCACTAGTTGATCCATCCTGGAAAGTTCTATTCAGAAATTAGCTGTGCTTGTAGAAAAGAAACTGTTATAAATTGGGACCAATCTCAGACCACTTACCTGTGTAAAAAATTAAAGGTATCAGTGTGACCTGAGAGGTATAAGATACAGATACATATTCAAATGTTTGCATAAAGGTTATCCTGAATCATAGCAATTGGTGGGGGTGTAAAGAACTTCACCGACAAGTTTGTTCTTATATCTTCTGTCATATTTGCGTCAGTGTTTGAATTCATACAGTCATTAAAACTGATTAAAAGTGCAATAAATAAAATGTTTTAAAAAAAGGTCTTTGAAAGCTGGAGTAAAACATACAACCCTAAAATTTGGTTAAAATGTTAAAAAAAAGGACAAACTTAAAAAAAAACACACATTTATATATTTTTAAAAAAACACATATTTGGGTTTTATTTTGATGAGGAACGTAACGGGTCACATGACCACAGGTTAGTTAAGGGGCACATCTGTGGGACTCTGGGTCTGACACAATGTGCTCCAGAGGAAAACGAAACGGCTCAGAAGTAACCTTCTGCAAACACGGTAATTTGTGACTTTAAATTTTTATTTGTTTTATTTTTGTGTGTACTGTTTGTCGACGTGCCTTCATGTGGACGGTTTGCTGCGTTTGCTGTCGCGAGCTAACATATTTGGACCTGTCTATTAACTGAGACTAGCTTGAGAGATTTGAGTCCGTCTAATTAGAGAGACGTTCTTGGAAAAACTTTCAAACAACTAAGCAATGTGTAATTGAAACATTCGCTGTGTGTCCTTTATTTTTACATTTATTTATTTACTTTCTGTGGTTTTCACCGTGTCTGCTGACAAGAGTGGGAAATAAATGTTCAAAAGACGTCTGTATGACGCGTGACCTTCATTTCATCGGGCCTGTGTAATTAAAGTCAGCAACGATACAGCAGTTTTGCTCTTTTTTCAAATAACGTTGTCATATTGGATAATTGAAGATACTTACAGGGCTTAGTAGTGGTGCAGTTGTGTGACGTGTGTGCAGTAAAATAAAAATAATTGCAGAACACACAGTTGTTTCTTACTTAATAAACTAAAAGGAAAGAAAAAAGAGAAGCTAGTGCATATCCAGATAATACTATAAATTAAGAATAATGGGCTCAGTCGTTAACCTTTTTTAAGATAGCATCATTGACCTTGTGGAGCACTTGGTACTTACCTTTAAAATAGTCAACAATTCAAGGCCTTAGAAAACTAGGTGTGTACGTGAAAGGTGAACGTGAGAGAGATGATGGAGTGCAGGTCAGGCGATATTATCATCATCAGAACCCCAAAGGGATCCGGTTGCTATGGAGTTTGTATGTGTGCAGGAGGGGGTTGGGGGATGGGAGTGTGCAACATTATAGGTAGAGGCGGTGCTGATGGTGGGGGATATTCTTGTCAAGATCACATCTTAGCTGGATTATGGGGACTTGGGTTTGGTTATGAAGGGTTGGTTTAGGGTAAGAAGCTGGGTTGGGCGTGTAAGTGGGTCATGCTTCGGGTGGGTCTGGGAATATTTTTTTGTGTGGAGGAGGGTTGTTGCAGGGACACCACAAAAGATGACCTGGTCAGACAGTTAACTGACATGCACACATGTTTAGGAGTGAACCTTTGCTAGGCTCTGAATCTGGAAATAATAAGTTCCACTGGGAAAACTGAGGCACAGTTTGCTAACATACTACCTGTGCAGGTAAACTGACTCATCAGTCGTTAAAAAGCAACGCAATGTCAATGTGAATATAAACATATGAGACATTAAACGCTTGAGAGGACTGCCAGCCTCTTCCTGCCACACACGACCTGAAGATGGCGCTCCATATCCTCCTATGATACGGATAGGATGCGCGTGCATGTGCGTGAGAGAGTGCGAGAGCGAGACGGAGAGCTGCTGTCTGCCTCCTCTCCGGCGGTGTTGCCTCCCTGTCGCTGCAGTGCTTTGCTGCTCTCCTCTCTCTCTCTCTCTCTCTCTTTCTTTCTTTTCTTGCTTTCGTACCACGCGCCTCGCCTCTTCCTCTTTCTCACCCGTCTCTCCCACATCCCTCTCCTCCTCCCTGCGAATGCCTCAGCCTCGCACCCCCGCCCCAGCATCCCGGCAAATGGTCGATCCATCCCCGGCAACTCTGGACGCAGGACGCAGCGAAAAGGCGCACCGCTCCGTTTCTGATCTGATCTGAGCTCACTGCGGATTGACTTGAAAGAGGGGCGGACCAGGGACAGTAGGGAAACGAGGAGAAGCCTGACAGTGGCCAGGATCTCATTTCGGTAAGTCATCGCGTTATTTTCACTGCTGGGCTAGACTTAATATGATCGGGCAGAGAGGGAGAAGGTATCAGGACCACAAACGCCTGTGTTTTTAGCCGGTTGTTTAGTCGGGCTTGCAATTTGGCAAGATGTGCAGGAAATTTGATCATGACTTCTAGATCATTCATGGTGCTTGGCTTTGGAAAACTGCTGGTTTATACATGATGCCCTGCTTTTAAAAACAAGCTTGCTGTGAAGCTTCTCTCAGAAACAAGCGTCCGACTGTGCTCAGATCACCCAACACACAACAGATATTTTGCTCCAGCTGACTGCTGACCTAAATTCACCATTGGTTGTGTGTAAAAGTGCTGTAAAGGTGCAAAAGGCACCTTGTAAACAAAAGATAGAGGTTGCACTCTCATGCCAGGTGTTATTATTATTTTTTTATTTATAGTTTTTTTTTTTTTATAACAACCCCATTTACAATCAAGACTCAAGTTGTTCTTATATTCTTTAAAATATGTGGACATCATGATGGTATAATATATGGTTTACTCTACTACTGGACCAAATTCGGTGCCTCAGGTATTATAGTAGAGTTTATTGCTTATAAATCTCATTGACTGCTGACACCCATCAGGTTTTATGGAACTGCCCTTTGTAAGTTTCTGGATCATGAAAGGTGATACAAGGATAACAGCATCGGTAAGACTCTATACCTTTCTCACAGCTATACTTGTGCTTTGATCAATAGACGTTTGCAGGAGGGGGGATTGGGCGCTGGCAGTTTGTCAAGGGCATACAATTTATCCAGAGGAGGAGGACGGGGCTGCTGTTAGGCATGCTGTGGGTACATGTTCAGCCTGCTGCATGTCAGCTCTTGGGCAGGTACATGATGGACAGCTGAGGAACAGATGTACAAGGAGTGAAGGATTGTTGCTCCTGATCACATCAAGCCCTTTGTTTTCCAGTCTGTGGGACTTTGAAACTACAAAACTTTGGGTTGAGATTTGCAGGTGAGGCAGTCTTGTCTATGGCTGGTAAGCAGCTGTGTGACTAGGAGAATACAATCCCCCTCTAATTCCACTCAAACTGACCTCTGGGGGAGGGATATGGGGACATAGATTTTTTTCTCCCTCTCCCATGTCCTGCACAGACAGCAGCCGCTCAATTTGTTTCAGCCAGCACGTTATCCACTTTTCCAGTACTTTAAGACATGACAGTATAACACTCTTCTTGCCCATGAGCCACGCATCTCCAAGAACTTCAGTAGATTTTTTTATTGTTGAAGGATAAGCAGTGTTACAAAAGACCTATCACTGTGGGAACTGTCTCAACAATTTTTGTGCAATCTCCCTCTTCACACACACACACACACACACACACACACACACACACACGCACTCACACACATGCACACGTACACACACACACACACACATGCCCCATCCTCTCTCTAAGTTTCCTAAAGATTAGCTTCTTTTATGTCCAGTGAATGTCTCCAGTGGGCATGAAAAGCCTTGTCCTTCATCACGGACACAGATTAAGCTAATTCACACAGCAGCGCAGGCCTAATGCCTTGCTGCGCTGGCAGAACAGAGCAGTCTTTATATTGTGGTAGCCGAGAGAGGCAGAGAAAGACAGGGGGAGAGAGCAGAAGGGGAAAGCTAGCCGCCGGTGCCTATTGATCGGACGGAGGGGCTACTGGCAGGCGTCCACAGGATGGAGTGCTGACGACAGTCCAACAAGCTGCCAGGATGAGCTGGCCCAGAGTTGCCTTATTCGAAGAGTAGTGCTGATGTGAAGGGAAGAGTTTGAATTATAGCCATCCTCCCTGTGGCGGAGCAGGGTCAGAGAGGATTTGAAAATGCTGTAACTGTTATAAATTAGATTTTTTTATCATTAGAAAGGGCAGGTTGGTTGAGGTGGAGCACATTCATAGGTTAACAGATCAAATGTTATTCTGTGACTGTCAGAATTTGTCATTCATGAGTGACAGGATAGAAATGCACCAGCCACAGTGAAAAGCCTATTGTAAACGACATCAGTTATCTTTCGCAAACAGTGTACCTGAGGCCCATTCTTAACACATGAAAGCAACGAAGACAGACATCTAGAGGGGTATTAAGAAATTACGGAAAGTCTGTTGACTTCACACATAGTAAAATTTTGATGTTAGCTGTAAAATTTAAAACAGATCTTTGAAAGGGAGGATAATTTTCATTTTTAAACTTGTTTCAGAACCTTTCATAATACATATGACATTATGTGCAGTGAGATAGTGTAGTGAGCACTGAGACTGTCCTACTTCTATAGTACATTAGAGCAAGACAATGAATTCCTATCAGGTGAAAGGGTTCTTTTCTGCTTTTAAACCTGACATTTGACCCCTGCATTAAAGTAAGCAAGGCAAGAAACAAGCTGTCTTTCACAGTGTTAATGAATAATTTCAGCACAGACACAAACATACACTTCATATCACCACTATAAGGTTATTTGATTTAGAAATGTCCCTGACACTAGTAAGAAGTGTCTGTTTCCTCACTAGCAACCTGTTTTTATTTATTTTTAAGAAACTTAATATTGGATTAAAAGACTTGAAAATACACAAATGGCTTTCTTCCTGATGAGTTATGAAGCGTGATGGGAAATTTGGCACCTCTTTGAGGTGTGATAAAAGCCTGGAGTCTTGTTATTGTTGATATGATATTAAGCCCCACTTATGACCCTTTCTCCTTGAATACAAAAACGAGCCTTTAATGGAGAAGTATCCACATTTAGGTCTATACATTTTCAATTTCTACAATGATAAAGGACAAAAAACAGACAAGAGACAACTGTAAAACATGAGGACAAATGAAAACTGAAAAAAGTGAATCCTTTGATTTACCATTTTGATGGACTGTCGTCTGCTATATGTTGTTCATGTTTACTTCCATATGTTTACTTGAATGCAGTGCCAAACAGCCTCAAGCAAATAGCTGACTCCTGATCCACACTTGCCGATTTCATTGATTGCATATTCATGGGAGTAGGGTAGGTGCTAATTGGCAGCCACAATGTGCTCGTCAATCCGATAACTTGATGCTCATGTTGGTGCTTGGACGCTTATGAGCTCTTTTAGTAACATAAGACACACTGATGTGTCTGTGCTAATGGGCAGTTTTACAATATTGCCATTACAATGGAATTGTTACAAGATCTCATACATGTTCCACATCATTAATTTTTTAATATCACTCCTCTGTCCCTCAAGGTTGCTATGCAGTGCATTCAGCATGGCTATTTGATAGAGATTTAGACAGCCAACAAATGAAAGGAAAAAAAACAGCATAAAGTGTGTTGGTAAGGTGTTGGACCAGCTTTTGCCACGAGGACAACTTTGGTGCTGCCTGACATTGATTCTAAACTACACTGGAAGGATGGAGCAGTTGTGTTCCAGACATTGTTCCCTCACTTGATTATCCATTTGATCAACTTCGGTCTAAGATCTCCCATAAGTGGTGAACTGGGTTGAGATCTGGTGACTGTGAATGCCACAGTATATGATTGACATCATTTTCCTAGTCATCAAATCATTCAGTGACCCTTTATACTCAATGTAGAGGGACATTGTCATCTTGGAAGAGATAACTCCCATCAGGATAGAAATATTTCATCATAGGACAAAGGTGATGCTTTAGAACAACTTTGTATTGATTTGCAGTTATTTCTTCCATCTAAAAGGACAAGAGAAGCCAAACCATGCCACCAAAATAGCCCCCACAGTATTACAGAGACAGTTTTCATAAGGGATCAAGGATTTTTTGCTTTAATTTGTCATCCATCTTTATGCCTGTGCAATACTGTATGTGCTTTGCTTAAATTTAACCATGTGAGTCAGTCATGAAAATATCTTTTCTTCTCTGTTATTGATCACAGTGATAATGAAAGGCAGAAGGAGCTTGCTGCAGGAATATAGTATAGTATACTTGTGTCTCTGATAAGTGGCAGCAAATTTCTTCAAGAGTGTAACGTTTACATCGTTATATGTATAACCACTGCAACTTGTCACATCTGTTTTTGATGAAAAACCAGATATTGTGGTGTTACAAGCAGCTAATCCAGTATTTATAACTTGTAAACTGTCATTAATTGTTAAAAGAAACATAATCACATTGCTGTAACTTATTACTTACTAAGTAAATCATTACTGCCCTGCACTGCTCCCAGAGTGAGACACAACATTCTGATGCTCAGTATAATCAGTTGATTTTAATGCATATAAATGATGTTTATGTGTGCATAAAACATCCTATTTCACCTTTGGTCTTTAGACTTAACTGAACACGACTCAAGTGGCTTTTTATCATTCTGGTTGAGATCCACTAGACAAGTGATTGCATGTTGTACACAGTGTGGTATGGTCATCAGGGGAGCCCATTTTTCAACCAAAAAGGTCTGAGTTCAAGGCCCCATTTATATCACTGGGGTGTCCTTGAGGAGAACATCGAATCTCTCACAGCTCAAAGCATGTCAGTTAGACACTCTAAAGTGATGACAAAACTTCTTATTGGGGGATTAGTTGAGAAAAAAAGACTACTGCTAAACACACAGCCTAACAAATCAATGGCCGCTATGGGAATAGTACTTGGAATGCTGCACAAATAACCTTTTGAGGTAGTATAGCCAGGCTTTCTCCTGATATGACATGACCTCCTTTTTTCATGCTTGCCTGCACCATTAAAGTGCCGTCTGCTGACCTGTGAAGGTCAGCCATCTGCTGACCTTCACGTTAAAGCCAGAATAAATAGGGAAAATTATTTGTAGTTTAGAGGTGAATGGAGCGGACAGTGTCATTACATTACTGTAGCTTACACTGGACCATGCAACTGGCATAATCTGCCTATTTAAATCTGCACTTTGCCACTTTACATTTCAGTGGCTCCATATGGCAGAGTCTAGTTTGAAATAAAATAATAATGAGAATAAATAAAGAGAATGTGCACAGACTACAGGTTTGTGGTTCTTGTACACTGTAAAACATCACATGAATCTAGTAAAATCAACTCATCACATTTAGTTTACTAATGAAAAATATACATTTTGTTAATTTCAAGTTAATTCAATTTAAAATGTCTAGTTTTTATTTTCAGACAGTCAGAGAACTTATTAGCACGAGTTCTTCTAACTTGAGCCCCTTTGACCTGACAGAAGGAGCTGAATGAATGAAGCCCACATAGTTCACTAAACTAATTATATTAGAAACAAAACTAGCATATCAGCAGATTTCCTAGAGTGCATTGTTAGAGCTAGAGACACTTCTTGTTTGTAGTTTGAACAAAATGGGCATGACAATAACTTTCTATGTGTCCTTAATGCACAGTTGATTCCATCCATAATAGTAAAATTCAAGCCAGTGGGAGCATCTTAAGAGGTTGCCGTCTATTGTCTTCTCACTCTGATGTAATGGTTGCAATTATAAGTTTTTCCTGTTAATAGAGGAGCACACTCTTTAAACTGAAGCAAGTCTATAACTATTGATGCAACTTAATATCCTAACTTTATTGAACTTGTACTCTTAAGTTCAGTTATCTCTGATTTTACCATTTTGTAACTCATAAAATGGTGTTAAGCTCATCAACACAAGTTAATTTTTTTAATATTATTTTTTGATGGGGGAGATTTTTGAAGTTTTATTGATAGACAGAGTGAAAGGGGGTAGAGAGGAGAGAGACATGCAGCAAAGGGTCGTGAGCCGGACTTGAGCTCATGACCGCTGCTGGCGTCCTGAGCTATACAGCGGCCCAACATAAGATCATTTTAAAGGCAACAGGTGAACCTGTGTGTCTAGTTGAATCAACTTAAAATGTTTTACAGTGTAGTCACTTTGGGAAAGTGTTAAAATTGAACGATTCCTCAACCATTTGTTAAGTTGCTAAATGGCTTACCCTACAAAAGCTGGGTGAAGCTCAGGCAGCAGGTTGGCATGAAGCCTTCTTCAGTGTCCATGAGCGTTTTATCGTCCTATCAGTGATGTATCGCACACTTCTTTTTTTCACTGTAAGAGAAAGAGAGGAAGAAAAGTTGTCCACTGTTAATGATACTTTGGATTTATGGCTCGATTTCCACTGATGCCACATGTAGTAAAAATATATAGCCTCATAGTGCTGGAAGGTGGTAAAAGGTAAAACTATTCACCAATTGCTGTGTATTGTATATTGTAGTGATTAATGAGAGCAGGACTTTGAAGAGCGCAGCAGGAAGAAGACGGAGAGAGAGGGGGAGAGAGGGGAGGTAGTGATGTGTCAGTGTTGGACCGAGTCCAGCGAGGCAGCAATATGTGTGCGAGAGAGAGACACAGACAGAGAGAGGAGGCTGTGTGGATGCCTTCTAGTGTGTCTTTGCTGCCGACTCTCCTCCCATCTTCTAATGAGCTCGCTGCAGATGGGACTCCCTCTGTCAGCCCACTGCCCTCCTTCTCTCCCTCCGCTCCATTATCCTCCCTCCATCTCTTCCGTCTTTAGTGTGAGAAAAACAAAGAAAGATGCAAAGAGATGAAATAAAGAAATGAAAGAGGCAAAAGGAAGATAAAAGAAATGACAAAAAAGCACGGAGACAATGGGGGTTAAGGATGCAGGTGGGAGAAGGGAGCAGTGATTCACAGGAGATGGTAAACAGTTAAAAAAGATGGGGGAGGTGGGGTGTGAAGATGGAGTGGTGGGATATGGAGAGCTAGTGACAGAGCCTGTTGAGGAGTGAAAGGGGCTTATGAGCAGTGAGAGGAGGCTGAGTGAGAGACCAGGAATCAACAAATCCAAGAAGTGATAGAAAAGTGTGAAGAAAAAGCGGCAGCAACAGAATGTGACGAGGAAAACCACCAAGCTGCACCATGCTATAGTGTCAAAAAATGTAAAATGATGCATATTAAAACCTAATGATATGTGTTTATTACAGGCCTTGCAGTGAAAGCGTAAGTGTCTGCAGTTGCCTAGCCATGACATCACGTTTGTACCTGCCACACTGTACTTGCTAAGTTGAATTAATAATTGGCTCAGCTAGTCAGGACTGCCAGTTAATTGAGCATCAAAGAAATGCCATAGCTTGAGCACATATCCTCTTGATTTCCCTGGGCAAAAATATAGCCCAGAGTTGGTTTGTGGTTGTACGTAAGACTAGTGTGGGATTGCTTTTGTTCAACTGCTGTGGTGTGTGATTGTGACCTTTATTGCATGTTTGGGGTTTTTTCATCAGGATTAATATGTGTCCAAAGGTTGGTGATTGTTGTCCTTTGGTGCATGTGTTTGCACAGGAGTGTGTGTGGCTGCTTCCACTACACTTTTTTTCCAGCTCTTTGACATTCTGTTAATGGGGTTGTTTAGATTACTGCTTCTCTAATTTCTGTTGTACTATAATTGACTAAAATACCTTCCTGAATTGACATGCACTCTGACCCGTTCGGTGAAACCTGGGAGTGAGAAAGTAATTAGGCAATTTCTACAGCATGGATAGTTGGTCACATTTTCAAAGATGCTAAAAACAATGGGAGGAGGGGGGACTGAAACAACGGCTACAGTTGTGTGGATCTTACTGTGCCTAACTGGAGGAAATGTTAGAGCTGAAGCGAAAGTGTGTGAGAAAAAAAAAAAGATTTGGCATAATGACATGTTACGTGGCAGGAAGCAGGGAGATATATTGTTGGCTTCATCTATAGATGCTTTGCACAGCAACATAGTATTATCTTTCTGCCTGGTCAAGTGGGAAATAACATGTTTGATGGGATATGAACACCTGCGCCTGAATGTATGTGAGCATGTGGGCGAATGTGTGTCTTTGTGTGTATTTCTTGGCTGCTCTGTTAGATCTCTGCTTTCTTTGTCTAAATAAGAACACAGAATGATATTGATGTGAAACGCCTGAAATTAGGTCCGGCCGGTATCGACGCAGCAAGCAATCTGACCCGCGGCTCTGAACCAGAAGCCACCTACAGGGAAAGTAGAAGCTGCTGCAGGGCTGAGCTTGTGACACCTGCAGGAAATGAGAAATGAAGATAAATACTGATATGTTTTAGCTTGTCGTTGCAGAAGTCCAGTGCCAGTTTTTCAAAGAAATTATAAGTTAATTTAGGGAAGGGGAGCAGATGTAAATGTACACTTTAGAGACAGTGAATGTGATGTGACAACTGCACAGCCAAATAATATATGTTCAACAAGAAGTGACCAAAAACACACTACTACCAAACAGCATAACAATGCTGGTTTAGATGACAACCATTTATTGCCAGCAGCAAACCTTTCCTTTAATTGTGAACTTTATTGTCTGCATATAGTCAAAAAGCAGCAAAAGGGGAGTGAACCACACTAAACCTAACATGCTGTTAATAACCTGCACGTTGACCAATCAGAGTAGTTAACTGACGGAGAGGATGTCAGAAGGACAAAAGGGCCACAATGAGTCCAGTTTCTACCAAACATGTTAAGATGGCATATTTACAGTAGTTTCTACAGAAGCTTGATTTTCCAGTCGGTTTGTATGCCACTTTCTGTGAGTACTCATGTGCACCTGAAACCACCTGTGAACATTTTAGTGTTTAAGTATGCTGTCAGTGGAAATAAATGTTCTTTTTTCCCTTTTTGAAAACTGCACAGCAAACACCTGTAGTTGATGGCTATATAATATCTGTTGAATGCTGTCAAAATCTACAGATTTGATGGATTATGTGTTTTTCAGTATTTTAACTTTTTCTATGACATGCCATAATTTACAAGTACAGGTGCTTTTCTGATTCTTACTGTATTACTAATAAGGCGGAATAAGTGGTAGTAAGGGAAAACAATATCTTTTTTTAAACTCTAGCATTTTAAGGGTAGTAGTCACTTGCAGTTTTTGATCATCCAAGATCACTAATCAGGAGGTCTTTAAAAATTTTAAACCCCTAAAGAATAAAACATTTTATAAAATTTTTTCTGGTCTAGGTGCACATTTGCACAAGATGACTTTTAATTAAAGCGTTCCCCTAGTCCACAGTCTAGTGAAAAGGCACATGCTGTACTGCCGAAGCAGTCCACCGAACATTAACTATTTGGTGCTGAACTTAAAAATTTCTTTACCGTGATAAACAAGTAGATGAATCAAGTTGTTTACTTATTTAAAAAGTTGAAAGAGTTATTTTCAGAGTCCTGCTGCTAGCTGATAGTGGAGCGGTAATGATAACTAATTAAACTTAGCTTCAGAAGTGTGACAAACATGAAATAATGTTTTGCAGTGTTAGTTTGAAATCTTGCAAAGGACTTTTCTTCACTCCATGCTCCAGCTGAGAACTGTAGCTACAAAGACAATCTGTTACTTTAAACTTTATGTTGTACAAACTGCTTTTAATTGCTTGACAGGCTACCCTCTTTAATCATTAGGTTAGCCCATCAAGCAATTAAAAACAGTTTGCTTGCTTGACAGGCTAACCTCTTTAATCATTAGGTCCTTCAGTTGAACACTAAAAATGGTAAATATCAGTCAGATATTTTGTATCTGCACTGCAGAGGTGACCTGGCATAACTAGAAAATTACAGTGTACCATGAATTTTGTGAAACGTGTCATCATTATTCTTCAAAATAAATGGGTACTTCCTTCAAATAAAATCTGTCCTGTCCTTTGCAAAACTCATGCTGCTTTTCCCCTTACTTACTCATTCACTAAATCTTGGGTAATCCCTCACACACACACACACACACACACACACACACACACACACACACACACACACACACACACGCACAAAGTGGTGTATCTATCTTAAAAGCATGAGGCCAGCCAAGTGGTATAAATGCCATACCCGATGCCTGTGGTTGGATCAGCAGACAGCCCATCAGCAGCACACACTGATCCTTATCAGCTGTGCATTGCTGTGGCTACTTCCACCTGCCAATCAAACTCTTTCTCACATCTGTAGAAAAGGATGTGATGGAAATGATGGGGAAGACAGAGACAGAAAGAGATAGGGATCACACCACTATGGCCCGTTTATAGATTGAGCCACCTCAGTTTATTGCTCTCGCATGGTGGTGTTTGTGTGTGTGTGTGTGTGTGTGTGTGTGTGGATTTGTGTGTTCTTGGATCAATGGAGGGAAAAGAAGAAGGTATGGGGATGGAATAAGAGGGACATCAGAGGCAGCTAAAGGAAAGGGTTGACATGAGAGGAAGGCAAGGAAGGTGAGAGGTGCTTTTGAAAAAAAAAATGGCAGCAGCAGCAACCACCTGTAGACTACATAGTGTGATTTGTAAGGAAGAAGCTGAGTGAGGATTTAACTGCGAGTGTTTCAGCATGTCTGAAAGAAGAACAGCAGCCGAAATAATGTTTTGACCACGGGGCGTTTTATTAGGTTGTTTATTGATGTGTGTTGACACTGGAGAGCTACATCCACAGTCGGGCCTCAGCTCCTGCTGTCCACATTATTCGATTTCATTTCACAGTCCCTGAGCAAACAAAGGCAGGTTTTCTGTCTAGCTACGCATCACGCTTGTTCTGAGTAAAGCTCATGTCAGTGTAAGCTGCATGTACTCCATACTGATATTCAGCATTTTTATTTATGCCCAGTTCCTACGGGGGCATCCTTTGTTATACAGCACGCCTGACAACAAAATGCTTTCTCTTAACTTAACAGCACAGGTTTCTTCTGTTGGGAGTTTATAGATTAAAATACAAGTGAATCTACCATGGACTGCGGAGACCATCAAAACACGAAGTTATGCAAGAATAAAGAATAATGAAGCTAAAGGTGCATATTCTGTTGTGTTGCTGGTGGTGGTCCATGAATTATATATCACAGAAACCAGGAAGAGGAATACTTCATGTTAAGATCCCCAAGCAAGCGGACACTGGAGGTACTCGGCGATTTGTTAAAATTCAACAAGCGGGATGATGTTGGAATAAAGGATTTTTCTCCTACTATTTCCTGCAAAGCTTGCGAGGTGACTGCAGAAAACTCAGAGAAAATCCTCGCAAATTCCAAATCATTCCTTTAAATCACTAATCATGAGCTCTGTGTACTTATTTTGTTCCCTCAGCTTAGATATTTTGCATTTTTGAGATCAGAGAACTGTCTTCTCAGATGCCTTAATTTGCCTCTTATTGCATGCAAAAGATGAGCAATACGCCTTCTCTAAGCGGTGACAAACGTAACACAATGTTAACAACCAAAGTATATCCATGCATCTCAGTTCAAGATCACAATAAAACTGTTGAATTCAAACAGTTTATAGTAGTGCTGTCAATCGATTAAAATTGTTAATCGCGATTAATTGCATGAATGTCATAGTTAACTCGCGATTAATCTCAAATTAATCGCACATTTTTTTAATCTATTCTAAATGTCCCTTAAATTATCATTTTATACGAGGAGGAGGCGGAGAATTCGCGTCAGCTATGTTTGGCCATCACGTGGTATTACAGACTGGATGTGCTACGATAAGAACTCAGTTCACTCTGATAACACACACAGATAACTTTGGTCTTGTCAATCGTCATGCGCGCACCCTAGGCCGCTGTCGCCTGGCGGAGCATCTGGATCAGCAGCACGCGGTTCGGGACACGGAAAAGGAACCGACATAAAGGCATGGAGGCGAGGAGACTGCTGCTGTACCACCGCCAACAGGAGATCCTGTCAGACACCGACGGTGAACATCTCGCCCTCGCCGACCATGCCCCCGCCCCACCCACCTCCGCCCGCATTAATCTTGCGATAAAAAATTGACGCCGTTAAAATTGATTTGCATTAACGCGTTAATAACGCAATATTTTTGACAGCACTAGTTTATAGCTATGAGATTGTTGAGGGGATGAAGGCATTTTAATTATATTAATTTGAGGCCAGATAATACAGATTTGAAATCAAGTCTCAATACACAATAACTGTATGGAGAATACTAATTAGTAATTTTAGGCTATAATTTGTCATTTGAGGGGTGAATTACTAATATTGAGGAATTATTCATCATTTCCCCCACTATGTAGTTTGCTCTGGTGTGCAGTGGGGTTTCATAAAATGTTCATAAGCAAACAGAAGAGTGATATTCCAAAGCTAACCATCTTCTTTTGCTCAAGGACGCTCAAGTTGATTGGAGGCTCAGGCTTCTACATAATCACTACTCCAGACTGCATTCAAATTCCCCATGAAACCTTGTTTTGCCGAGTTTCCTTCAAAATGTATAGCATTTAGTAGGGGTGTAGAACTCTTGACATTGAATACCATTGCAAAGGGAATGCCATGGTTAGTCAGTTGGAATAAAATTGCCTGATAAATAGCATTTGATGTTACTTCTTCATTCTCTGTGATATCTGGGTATACTCTGCAGATCCTAACTACGGCCAAGCTCTAGAACTGCAAGTGCACATTAATTTCACTCATCTGTCTTGTGTGGGTTGCATCTGCTATGTATAATTCATCAAGTAACTCTGTTGATATCCGCATATAAATTAACTTAGATATTGTGCAGCTCATGAATTTCTAACGATGTGTGTACACAGTGGCACCACAGTAGTACATCAGCGCGGCTGTTTCTTGCTTGTGAGAAATGAGGTGAAAAACATTTTGTGTTTTGGAAAGATTTCAATCATGAAATGGGTAAAGAATGAGAAAGTGGCCCACAGGCTTTCCGTGAAATGCCCATGAAGCAGTTCCACCCCTCGCTGCTGAACGTACCAATTATGGTTGAAATCTGCCGGGCGTGTTTGGAGATTTGTCGGGTGCCAGTGTCTTGGTAGCAGCACCGAAAGCAGAATAAGTTTTCCTGGGCGTGTCTGTGTCTTTATTGTTTGATGGTGCAGACCTGACAGAAGCTACATTGATCCAAAGAAGAACAGAAATGCGGAGGAGGTTTGATAGCCTTAACTAACGACTGGCTTCATACTCAGAATGGGAGATTGATTGAAAAAACTGATCATGCGTGGGTTACTGACAACTTTCATTTGAAACATGCAACAAAGTAATGGTGACTTGGTATTTTAAAATGCCATCTGGTCCTCAACTTGTTCTGTCAGTAATTTTAGAAATTACAGTTAATTTCTGTTGGCTTGTATGGTATATGTCTGCATGTGTTACTTTGCTAGTTTGGAGACTCAGTTGTATTTTGGGAATATTTAAAACAAACCAAACAAATTCTGCTTGCATATTCTTTGTGGAAAGAAAAAAAACTGTCATTTGCAAAGACAAGATACCCCTCGCTGTTCTTTAGGCCAATTAGGCTCAAAATCTGCTGGGTTTGGGATTGTGCCAGAGATTTGAAGGGAAAGACTTTATGTGTCAGAGAGAGGCTTTTGAAAGGGATTGAGAAAAGAAGACTCGCTGATTCCCAGAAATACACAAAACTGCAAAGCTCACACACAAATGCACACACGCACCGTTCCTGTCACTGTCATCTCTCTTTTCTCCTCTCACTTTTCTCTATGGACTACAGATAGACAAGACGACATATATTCCAAAAGCAAGAAAAACAATTGATTATATACACTTTAGTTGCAACAAAAATCCACTTTGCAGCCTGGGAGCTGTTCAGACACACACATGCATTTGTGTGCAGAGACACATAGACTGCAGGAAAGACGGAGCCACTGGCAGAAAACTGTGGAGGTGGGAGAGTTGAGTTAGTAACTCCCTGCTGCCAGCTTGCCTGTGTTATTAATTCTGATAATTTGACCTGCACTGCAGACGTGAAAGATGTTGTCTCAGTGGAGCCTTTGGCAGAGAGGTTTTTTATGCTGAAATGAGCTATGTATTCCTCTCCAATAGATAAAATAAAATTATATTGATCTCACATACGCAGCAAGCAGGCAGGCTACCTCATCTGCACTGTTGCTCTTTGCAGATGGTCAATATTAATGTTTTCAGAATCAAAAGGTCACATTTAAATGATAGTTGTGATTTTTACTATGTGACAGTTACCATTTATGAATCCCAGTGGCTCTAAAATTATCATTTTTTCACCAGCATTTTACTGTACTGCCCCTCAATAAGGTCAGAAGTCAGACTTGGCCACAGAACCGTTTCCCATGAGCTGAAAGGGATTTAGTGTCTTGGTTACAAACACTTCTTCTGCTCTGTTGAAATACTGTCTCACAGTTCACCTACATCCCTTTGTCTTTTGCATTTTCTAAGATAGCCTTCCAAATGTATATTTATAAGGAAAGTCTGTCTTCTGTCCAAAATAAGAAATAGTAGTTATAGTAATTTTACCCCGTTAACGATAAAAAATGAAGCGCTGATTTCATCCTCTTCTTCACTGATGTGTGACAGGTTTGTTGAACTGTTGAATAATCTGGGATCACAAGGTCTAATGAAACCAAAGGCACCGTGAGGTGTTGGGCTTTGATCTTTTGGAGGTTCTTAGCCCGCCAGCACACCAAGCTTTAAACTGTTGTGACGTCGGTTGGAGGAGGGGGAGAGCCAGGAGTGGAAGTTTTTAGATCTCGTCAAGTGTTTCAAAGTGTTACATCATTTCCATGTCTTCCACCAGGAGAGTATTGCAACAAACCCCGTTTTAAGGGGAGTCAATTCCTTTTTCCCCCGTATAGTGTGATTTTGATGGGTCACTGAAGTAAATTTCGTGCAGGAGACACACACTTGCGCATACAGTGTGACCACACACAGGGGGTAGGACACGCAAACACAGACTTTTTCTGTTTTGTATATAGTGTTGGATGTTCTGCTCTCATACTGTGCAGCGAATTGAATTTCCATTCTCTCATGGTTAGTCAGGCAGTGTTACTCTTTCTCCCATTATGACACATTCACTAAGACAGCGGGAGGCCGGAGAGAATACAGAGGTCTCCGCCAGCTTCCCCAGCAGAGGCTTACTGCCCTCAGCCTCATGCCCAGCAGTGGACACGCTTTGTTGGCTGACTGGTAGGGGCTGAGTGGAGATGGAGCCATGCTGTGTCTGGCTCATGCACATACTGTAGGTGTGCATATGACACACAAACACGTGAACAGTGAACGTATCCCACTGTAATCGGTTGAGAAAACATACACCGATTGTCTTGTTTTCCTGCCTTTGTCACATACACTGCAGGGTAAATTGAGGGTGAGCAGGTTACCAGCAAGAGTCTGTGGTGCCACCGAGGTCCAGTTGTAGAGATACCATGGTAACTATTAGCCCAGTTGCTTTGGTTGCTATGACAGCACAAATATCACCAACCCACTGCAGGGATGAAGTAATATAATGGGCCAGTAGAGGGAGGGGATTAGACTTTGCGAGGTGTACATCAAAGTACAGCAAGAAGGCGTACTCATTCTGTTTGATCAATAATAGACTCATATGACTGTAGATGCTGTATGTAGTCGCAGTGCAGTTGCGTTGAAGTGACTTTAGAGTAGGTTTCCCAGAGCATGCTCTGATTCTAACAATACCAACACGTGTTTTTTAGAAATATGTATTTTTTGTCTTATTTCTTTTAATCTGTATGCCAATCTCATGACTTGGCATGATTTCTATGTTTAATATCAGTTCATTTTAATTTTTTTCATGTGATCTAGGTATGTGTAGGAATGCCTAGACAGGCCTAGTGAAGAGGGAACTGATATATCATTAAAGTGGGATCATTATGGCCTGTTGGAGGGGAACTATGATTTTGAAATTCTGATTTTTATAGTGGCAGCCTGTCAACAGACTGGGGAGGGAATAGTGGAAGACTTAAACTATAACTGTAATCTCTGATTACGTATAATCTCTGAGGCAACACTGTGGTCAAAAGCAAAATCAATAATGTCATTAAATGGCAAGCTACCGGTGTACAGAAAGTTAATCAGATGGGCATTCACAATTGTGTGTGGTATGTCTGTTGTGTAGGACGGGTAGGCAGACAAAAAAATCAATCTGCCTCTTGCTGTGAGTATAGCAAATGCATTTATTCAAAGTTGTCTGGTTTAACTTGATGCTTAACAGACCTAATGAACACCCTGCAGCCAGTCATAGTCAATCCTAGACCGAAGTAAATGTTTAGATATTTATCACAGGATAAATTAGCATGAACTATACATGGCAGAGGTTGTGTTTGGAAAATTTAATTAGCACATGGGTGAAATTCACCATGCTGTTTGTTTCTGCTATAGATTTTTTATTTTTTGCCAGCAGTATGTTAGTCAGTGCATTGTTGTTGTGTGTGAGAAGTTTCTGCATTCAAGCACAGAGGAGAGAGTGGTGTGACTTTCTAAAGATTTACAGAACACTTCCTACACTTCTTCATCTTTCTTTTGTGCAAAGGTGCAGTTTAGTCCTGTTGACAAGAAAAATAGCAAAAACAAGGACAAATGGCTGAGGAGCAGTTTGGCAGTCTGGATCCCTGAATTCAAATCTCTCTAATCAACCAAACAGCTTTCTAATGGTCGCTAGCCAATTTTCACCCTCACAATCTGACTATTTTAGTTCCTGTGGCAGACTGACTTACTGTTGGTGGTTGGTGATTGGGAAAAAAAGTCCATATTGATCTTCTTTTTGGAGACTTGCAAACAGCTGGACAAATGAGCTTTCTTCTTCTGCGTATACAAATGTTCATTCCATTGTTTATTTATATTGTGTGACTACATTTACTCATCTATTGCAGCCTGATCATACATTTCATAATAATGATCCTACATCCAGTATTAAGTATAAAATGGCAGCCATAGTCACAGCTAAAGTTTGCGTATTTTCCTATTTCATGCTTGAGTCTTGGGTTGTTAGTCGTTACTTTTTTGACTGTTGGTGCTTTAGAGTTCCACCATCCAGCTTTTCCAGCTTCCTTCATTTCTATTTATTCCTAATTTGTTGTTTGTTTCCTTGACAAATGTTGTTCACCAAATGCGACTAGACACACTGTGCTTATCGTTTGCAGTATATTGAGGTCATCACATGGAAGCCGCATTTTTAGTCAGGCCTTGTGCTAAACTTGATGCTGTCCTTCTAACAAAAGCACTTGAGGAGACTCGGTGTGTTGGACTTAACTAACCCTCAAATATCCTTCATAACCTGGTTCTCTTCTTCAGGCAGGAGACCAGGCAGCAGAATAGCTTCTAGGTAAACAATCATCTCTTTCTTTCTTTGCCTCTACTTATCAAGAAATGTTTCTTTCTATCTGTCTCTGTCTATCTATCACCCACACACATACACTGTTAGAGAGTCAGGAGGGTAACTTTCTAATGTCCTATATGTCTCCTGTAGTAACAGCTGATACTAAGAGCCTGTTTGCGTCTCTGAGGAATGACAGCGAAAGAGTGAATGCCCCTAATGGGTGACGGTGGCATAGCGGAGATTGGACGTGACACGGCATCTTGGAAAGTCACAGAGCGAACAACAAACTTGGATCATTTCCCTGTTTTGTATTCCAGCACAATGTATTGGACTTATAATGAACTGAAGGTTCTGTCCCACCTGTGTGTGTGCGTGTATTTGTTTTTGTGGAAACGTGTTTGGAAGGCATGAGTCAGGAATCCGCTAGAAACATCTCTTAACCTCACTCGCTTTATTCAGATCAGACAGAGCGCTCTATGTGTGGTTTTCAATTTTCAGGCATACATGTGTTTATACACACATCCACATGCACACACTTTCAACGCTCACACAGCTAGACAGACTAACCAGCTGCCCCAAGGCCTTTTGGCTTGTGAAAAGGGACAGAGAGCTCTATTGTTTTCTCTGTGATTCAGTTATTACACAGAGATTAACACAGTGAAACTCTTCTGTGCCACCCAAGGGCTTTGGACCCAGAGAGAGCGAGCAGTGAATGCCTTTATCTTTCTCCCTCTCTCAATCTCTTTCTCTCTCTCTCCCTTGCCCTATCTCCCTCTATTTCACTGACATACACACACATACTCATACATAATGTTACACGCTTATTCAGGCGGTGCCAAACAAACGGTCACAATTATGGCTAAACATGGCACACACACACACACACACACACTGTTCGTGCATTGGTCTGGAGGAATGTGTTCAGCAGCTGATAAGGAGGAGAATAGGACAACAACAACAGAAATGCCAGCACAGCAACAATTCTTTCCCGCACACACCTGCAACACACATCTGAGCACTGCACACACACACACACACACATACACACACATGCATTCACATGTCAGATGTACATAGTCCTGTTATTGTGTTTCTGGTAATGATGAGACAGACTCTGTGTGATGGGGTGTGGCAGCAAACAAAAAGATGTTATAGAGCTACAGAATAAATTACAGCTCTGATGCCAATTAGTTTATGTTACAAAAGGCATGGAAATAACGCATTTGCAGCAGAACTCTTTGCTGAAGATGATTGTCTCCGAAGTGAACACATGACAGCAGCACATGACAGAGTTGGGGAAGGCTGGCTGGTAAATGGAGAGAAATTTGGTGGGAGTGACGGGGAGAGAGGTAGCAAAGGGAAGAGGGAGAGGTGAGTGAGCCAGAGGATGACATCATGCTGATAGGACTGAAGCAGCAGGGTCCCAGTGGGATCTCCCTGCCTCTGACAGAAGTATGGCATCTCAGTGGGATCAAACACAACCGACAGGCAGACTTTCAGCTCAGAGCAGCAGGAGGAGCATGGAAATAACATCTATGCCTTTCTTGTGTGTTTTCACCTCCATATGTGTGTGCGCATGTGCACATGGGTGACACCTCTTTACATGCATGCATCACACATCAGATGGTACCAGTATGTTTTTTTTACTATTTAAATTTGCTTTACAACATGTCTTTGTTTGTTTGTCTTGGATACACGCTGTCAAATTTGACTTAATGAGTCTGTATTCACAACTTTGGGAATAATTACACCACCTGTTGATTAACACAAAACTTTGATAATTATGTTTTCATTTTATTGTAGTGCTTAAATATTTACCGCATCTTCTAAAAATCATGAAAAAATATTACAGTTCAATACATGCAATAAATTCTGTTTAGCAATATGTGTTTTTTGAAAGAAAATTTACATATTTCAAAAATCACATTACATGGCCAAAGACAATGTTTGAGTAACCATTATGTTGTGCATTAGCAACATATGTAAAGTCAGCACATATTTCAAACTAAATCACTCAACGACGCCTAACAGAAGAGAATCGTTCCATGATGGGATGCTTAACAAAGAGGGATACAGTGAGAGAGCCACTGCAATCAGCAAAACAGCTGTCCATTACAAACTTAAGAAGAAAACACAATATGTCTCCATTAAGAGGAGCAAAGAAAGAGGCAGCAGACGGTGGTCACAGTGGTCTAATAATTATGTCCAAAGCTGTAAAGCCAGAGTGTCTTTTTATGAACTGACTTACTGATGACTGTGATATAACAAATAGTAATCTTCCATCATAAAGTTAAAATCCCTAATACTACTATCAAATTCCCTCTGCTGCAGAGTGTTACCTGTTATTATATTAGGCCACAGTGGGAATAAAACACTCAGCCATATCAACTGTAATGACTTACAGTTGTGAGCTGCACGGGAAACTAAATGGGTAAAGGGATATGATTTTAGAATGTTATCAGTGTCATAAACGTTTGTCCTAAACCTGCAGAATCAGGAAACCTTAAGAAGTGAAGACAATTCCCCGGTACCCATCCATTCATTTAGAACTTTTTGCTGTTTTTGTTTTTTTCGGTTGAATTCAATAATATGTTCATCCATTTGAGCAGTCTATAAAATTACGAGCATAATGCCAGCATCTGAAGTGTGGTGGATGTCGATATAGTCAGATTTTTCTCAAGTGTATTTTTTGATGTGCAGAGTAGTTTTTACAAGATTCAATGTTGTCATACAGCATGTGCATGCATGTGTGTGTGCTCGCGCTGTCATCTCATGTAAATTATATATGTATGAAATGTCAAGGCTCTGAGAGATAGGATGTGTAGGTGTCAATACTCCCAGTCTCTCTTATCCAACTCTAAGGGTTATACTCTTCTTGTCATGCCACAGCACAACCAATGCACTGTGGCTTTATAGGTTTCATAGTGCGGTGAGCTCTAGCCTACAGCCAACAGAAGCCTCTGCTATGGATGGATATAATAAAACTTTATATTGTGGTAAGCTGTGGTGACATTGTAAATGGGAAACTGCGGCAGTGGATGCAGTGGAGTAGCAATGTGTGCATCTTGTGAGTCACAGTCAGAGCTGCTGTGCGCTTCCCTTATGAAAAGGGTTTAGTGTGTTATTTGCATATTAGAATTAATCAGTTAGTATTAAAATGCCACTGATTATATTTTCCTTGAAAAATACTATTTTGTCACTAATTAAATTCTTCCTGTTAGAGTAACCTGAAATGTGTGTAAGCATTTTTCCTGGCAGTCATTTCATTTGATAAAAAAATGAATGTCAATTTATAGGTTTTTCAAGGAAAAATCTTGTTAGTCTCTGGAAAGTGTTGCTGTGGCAATGGTGCTCTGTTCAAGAGGGAGTAAAAGTAGCATTTTACTTTCCTATTCATATTTTCCTGGCTGGTTGCTAGATTCTAACTAGTGAGGGAGTGTATTCATACTGTGTGCATCTATTTTGGTTTGTAAAACAACTAGTTATGTAACCAATTTAAATACACCATGTGCATTTTTTGTGTGCATATGCAAACAGATTGTGTTTGAAACTCACTGAAGCTCACATGATTATCAGACTGCAGCGGGGTATCTGTGAAGTATTCCTCGCTCTTTTCTTTCTCCGCTCTTTGTTTGCTCCTTCAAGTCTCTGTCTTTTTCTTTTCATATTGTTCCATCTTTTCCTCTGTGTCTGTCCAGCTTGTTACGAATACTGACGTGTCAGTTTTGATCTTCCACTCTCCAAGTAGCCCTACTTATTTAGTGGGGGTGGGGGTGACATTACAGTGATGATTGGAGAGTCAAATGCAACAAGAACACGCACAAAAAAAGAAAAAAACAGCCAGAAGCTATCTGAAAAGGAGGCTGGAATTAGTGAAGAGGGCAGCTTTATTAAAGCCCCTGCTCACAGCTGACCATTCTCATGTTTACAGCATTTTATGAAACTAATAAAACACCGTCTGATATGAAATGACCACCCATTTTTCTTTGGAGCCAAATCTCATTTTCCCTTTTGGTCCTGTCGCGGAGGAATGCACTATTTCATTAGATCACAGAGCGTCTCGGGCCTGCTGTCTTAGAGATAACACCCAGGTAAATGGTGGCTCCTATTCTCTTTGAATGCCAATCATATCTTCACATACAAGACAGCGGCAGGATGACAGTCTCGGTCAAGGTTATCAACTGAACCACCATACGCTCATTGCTCTCTGTCTGCCTTTTTTTCCCACTGTCCCCTCACTTTCTCAGTCTTCCTCTCTGTGTCTCCGAGTGTTGAAGATGGGATATGGTTGTGCTGCTTTCAGATGCACTTCTTTCTGTTCAGTCACACTGTCCCACTGCTTGTCAGCGGTACTGGGAATGCTTGTCGTCTCCAGCGTTAACAGGTTAGTGCTCTGCAGAAGTCACCGGCTCAGATGGTAATTGTGCAGACATGGGTTAGAGATTGACTCAAGAGAGATGTGTGCTGGCAATTCACTTGATTTCCAAGCACTTCAGTGTTTAATGTGCTCATACAGTGTGTTTGAATGTACAACCAGGAGTGGAGGTTTATATAAATAGAATTTCAAAGATTGTACTCTTTGAATTTGTTGTGCTGTATTACGCAGGGAGATATGGAGGAAACAAAAAAAGATATTGTGGATTCTCAGCTGTTTATCATGTTTATATACATTGTTTGTTCACTGTATCAAAGACCGAAGCGCCATTTAATTGTGAGGTTCCTCTGATTATCTGTATTTCATAAGCTCAAGGAGAGAAATGCTGTGTTTTTCAGCACCGTGGACAGCTCCTAGATGTGCATTCATGGCAAATGGCTGGTGACGGCAGTTATATTTGGAGCTTTTATGTCCAGCACCGGCTATTACCAGCCTGATTTCCTCTACAGGGTCTCAAAGTGCTGGCCAAAGCCCACTCATTATTAATGTTGATCAATTTTCCAAATAGCCAAATTACCAAGGTTCGTTTTGGAACTAGTTGCCCACAGCAGTAAAGCCAAACTCTCCTTTCAATTACATTAATGAGGGTTTTTGAACTGCTCGGGGTGGCTTAAGCCTGAACAAACCACATTTGGCTTTGCTTTTGGGCAAATTGGTAATGATGCTTCATTTCCCCAGCAAGGCCAGCTGGATGATGCTGGACCTAAGGCATAAAAAGAAGACAAAAGCACTATTGCATTACTTCAAAGTTGTTGTCTATTGGGCATCTGTGTGGCAAAGAGAAACTGGAAATGCAAAGGTTTTTTCCTTAAAAAAGCTGTTTAGTGACACAATGACAACTGTGTAATTAGGACATTGCAAGGCAAGTCCAACAGGCCTGTGCTAGCTGTGCTCTATAGTTTGTTAGCACCCTTAACAAGCCTTGTAGTTAAGCTATACGGTCACCACTGTGAGGCATGGACAACATTAACTTGGATAGAAATTTTCAATACAGAGGCATTAAATGTAACAATTTGAGGTTAGTTGGTGAAAATTTTAGTCTATATTATTTTAGCTAGTTTAAAAATATGATAAATATGGAGATGATATTAATAAAAAATAAAGAAAACTTGTGCAGTCTGACCCTGGGGGCTTAAGTGAAAGCCACACATTATTGTTTTCTCGCAAATAAAAGGCAGTTACAGTGAGTTGTATGCACTGAAAAATGTTTAAAGGTTTGCAGACAGTTTGAAATTCATATTGGATTGTGTTCCCTTGCAGGATTGTAAGTCAAGGACAATGCCTCAGAGACTTAAAGGAAGCTTTCAGTGATTGTAAAGAAACAGTGGGAGCCTTGAGTGGCCTTCCCTCAGGGAGCTGTTAGCTGTTAGCCTTTATCCCTCTGTGTCTTACAAGACACTTGACAGTATATTTTAATTGCTATAAATGGGTTTGGGCATATTGTACATCATTACGTGCATGCGTTTGCATGCTTCAGGGAATGCATAGGCTATTCTTACAATATGAAATACTTTGTTGCTCTCGCAATATGTCATTACAAATGCTGTAATTCCTGCACTGTCACAATGCGTATATAATATATAAAACAGCTGGAATGCTCCACATAAGCATATGTAGTATATTCTTGTCCCAGTGTCCAAGAATGAGTTGGCAGGGAAACCTGGATATCATGATGTGTACTTTCAGTATGCAGTGGTGAGGGGAAAGCGTGAATATGTGTGAATATGTGTGGGTAAAGGATAAGAAACAGAGTTTCGACAGTGAGATGTGAAAAGAAAGACAGAGTGGACTAATGTCTGACTGGCTGAGTGACTCACTGATGTTGTGACAAATGATCCTTGCCGATGGCAGGACTCTGAACTAATCCACAAGCACTGTACACCATCACTGAACCATGTCCCACAGATCATTCAGTCACTTAACTGTGACAAGTGCAAGTGGTTGAAAAAGTAGGTAGCACCGCATGTATCGTGTGTTCAGTTCACACAAATAAGACCACATTTCCTCTACACTCTCTTGCTTGTTGTCACATACGCAGTGTTGTTGCTGCTTTTGACCCTCTTTCTTAAGATTTTCCACTTGGTTGAGAAAATCAGTGTCAGACTGGTTGTATCCGTGTGTGTAGCTGGCAGTGTGCAGATTTTAAGGAGATTATCAGGTGCACATTGCTCCCACAGGTGTGAAGGAAATCAGAGAGAGGAGTGAAACAAAGGAAAGAATTCAGAGTCAGGAAAGAATAGACTGTCTGATTTCTTCCCACCTTTTCTCCTTCATGCATACATGTACATCAGTTTATGTGTTAGACTTTGTCGTGGTGCTTTCTTCCCATCCTTTATTCAT
The DNA here is from genome assembly GCA_024666655.1 of Dascyllus trimaculatus. Lineage (NCBI taxonomy): Eukaryota > Metazoa > Chordata > Actinopteri > Pomacentridae > Dascyllus > Dascyllus trimaculatus. The sequence continues at coordinate 18,581,763 of CM045466.1, read as the reverse complement.
CTAAACATTGTTTTACTACAGTCTTGATCCTTTTGAGCACTTGGCCTCTCATCCTTGGTGTCAGAGGTTTGCTGCTGACAGCTCTAGATTTGGAAGGCAACAATAATATTTTAGACGTCTTATTGACCTACGGTATCTATTAGTCTGAAAACTGTGTAAGAGTCCTTGTTTTTTTTAAAAAGCACTAGGCACAATATTGTATTTGTAGTCATCAAATGTTGTATTAGCTTTTTGTTTTTCTCTTCTGTCTGTTTCTTTGACTCTTTACTGTCATATGATCCACTCATTAGTGTTTGGATTCGAATGACTTTCAGGTCAAGGTCTTCAATCCCAGCAGACTAATAAAGCTGCCATAATTTAAGACATACTTTTGTACATCAATATAATGTCTTAGATTGTATTTGTTCAAGTGTGATGAAGCCACAGAGAGATGATGCACTTTGATATTGGCCCAAGATCTGGCTGCAATTATGAGGAACGGCATGCTTCACAACAATCTGGCTAATTAGCAGCACCTTCAAGATTCACCCAATTATCAAATGAGCAAACTGGCACATTGTACTTTTTACTTGAAGGGTATAAGTTGTGCCTGTCGTTGAAGTAACTCATGACTGCCATTCAAAAGTTGCACTCCTGTTTATATAAAGACAGTGTAGTGGTTCTGTGCTGCAGTGTCAGATGAGACCGCAGTGGTCTCCTCTGTGCCTGTCCATATCTCTGTATACATTTCTGTTTCCTGTGGCCTTCTTCATGTCAAAATAAAGAAAAGAAAAACAGACCACAGGGAGGAAAGTTTAGATATTCTGTAGCAGGGAAAAAGTTGGAATTATTTCTACTTCTTCTCTCTGGTTTTTCTGACTGTTGGTCTAGAGATTTTTGACTTTGTATGCAGATGGTTTCTCCTGCATGTCTTCAAACCAAGCACCCAATCTAGGTCAACCATCTCACTGCTTCCCAGCTGCCTGACTGAGCTGTGTGCATATATATATGTGTGTGTGCATGTTTAGCGCTCCAGGCTACAACAACAACAAAAACTGAAAATATGTTTTTTATATTTCTCTCCTTTAAGAGAAATCCATTACATATTAATTTTGCTATAGAGGGCTTTTAATAATTGGTGTACTTATGGTATAACAGTGCAATATATTATAGAAATGCTAAAGAAGCGATAGTGGGGGATATTGATTAAAATAATCAATGTTGCCGTCTCTGTTGACTGCTTGCACTGGGGCTTTTGAAAGCAAGCAAAACAGGCCTCAGGCATCAGATCACAGTTTTCTGTGACCAGCCTCCTGAATCACCGAGGCTACTGGAGCCATGAGCCACACCCGCTATCACCTCGTCTGGGGTTATCTGAGCGTGTTCATTCCTCTGGCAGGAACACAACTTTGACAAACCACACGGTGCACATTTCAAGGACGTGCATATGAGGGCTCACACTTTTATTCCTTTTAGCACATTTATAAGCATTGGGATTCTTATTGAAAACCAATGCAAAAAGCTATTTAAATATATTTTAAGCAGTTTGCGGATGTGCACAAATTAGCATTTGCATCACTTTATTCACTCATCAGTGAATGTGTGTTCAGTTCGGTGTCCACACAAACATAAGAATGATATATGATGGGACAATTTGAACAAAAGCTTTTTTATAACACACCACAAATTCGTTAAGTGATATTTGCAACTTACTGCAGGTTTCTGAATTCTTGGTAGAGAAAGTCAAAGCCATGGGAACTCAAAAACTCATTTTCCAGGTTATACAAAAGCCTTGGTATAAATCCTGCCTTTGTGACGGCAAAAGCTGAATCTTAATGAAGTTTTTGCTGGAACTCTGGAAGTTATAGTTTGTTGTGCTGTTGTTTTGCATTGTGTTACATTGATGTTTCTAATATTTTGTCCATGGCATTTATAGTAATGAGGATAGACTAAATACCAGAAACATGTCTCAGTAGATATTGTCATCTATTGAATCTCAGATGTTTGTGTTGTTACATAACATAGAGTATCTAAATTATATCATTCAATTATAATGTTTATTAATATCTTCCCCTCAGTTATCTGTATCATGCAGTTAAAAACTTTGAGTGTCATGGCATTTTATTGTATGTGCCATTTTTTATGGTAAAGTTTGCAGAGGCAAACACTGATTTTCAATAACTGTGCATGAGTTGAAATTTTAATATGGAAGTTCTCAGACAGGAAGTGACTGTATGAATGTGTGTCTAAGAAAAGTAAATATAAAAATGTAGGATGATATGTAAGGTACTTTTAAGGCACAATAACTTAGAGGACTAAGGGGCTGGAAACAATCCTCACATGTTAAAATATCTTTTTGTGAGCTTTTCTGTAAATTCTGAACCCTGACCACATGAGATTATTTGTCTTGAGAGTTAAAAACATACCAGCATAGTGTACTACTGTAACACTTACCTTGCAGTTGATGCACATGGTTTATCAATTTGAGTAGTAAAAGGTGTCATAGGCCATTTATTGTGCCTTTTTTGTTTGTTTAGACGTGCAGCTTATCCGTTCATAAAATTCTCTGCAAGAGAATACTGTACCTATTTTTAGCCATGGGTGTGTCTGCATATTGAAAACCGTGAATGCAGTGAGTTGTGATGGTGTGGCCATGATGTTTGTGAGTGTGTGCATTTGTCTCATGCCTGTAACGTGCACCCTCTTTGTCTCTCAGCACTGCTAACCGCATTATGCATTATTCAGAGTTTAATATTAGACGTTACATGGAGGTAAATTAGAGCCATCAATCATCCAAGACATTCAGATGTGCTAGACTTTGGGAATCATTTTTGAAAGGCAAAGCAGCCTGTGGAAATCAGGAGTGATTGGCTGGGGAAATTGGGTATGGAAAGTCTAATTATTATTTCTTCATTTTCCAAGCTTTGCCTCATTCTGATGACATTAGCATTATTAGCCATATGTTAGGGATGATTATTATTTGAGCTGTTGAGGATGCTGGCAAGGTGCACACAGCTAATGAGTCACAATATATTCAAAACTCCGGGAGTCAGACGTTTCTGTCAAGTCTGTTTACACGTTCCTCCTTCAGGGTTTTAAAAAACAGGGGAACATTAAATATGAGTAACCACTTTATTCGGCAGTACAGGTCTGATTGCCATCAAGTTGTATTTAAAATTCCAATTAAATGAACAGATTGGCATAAGTCAGTTTTAATAATGCATGCATGGTTCACAGCAAAATACTGCAAGTAGACTCTTGAATTTGTCATTAACAGCTGTGTGTGTGTGTGTGTGTCTGTGTGTGTGGGTGTGGGTGTTTCTTTGAATCCTTGAATGCTTGCAGGGACAGGACTCCCCTTGAGACAGCGTAATTTTCAGAGAGTGACTTTGCGTCATCAGAGATGTGGCGTAACATGAATGAATTGCCAATGTTGCACTGAGCCATTTCAGAAACATTTGTCTTTGAAATGTGACACAGTGTATTAGCTCCTTTTATGCCGACTGTATCTCATGCACAATAGGAAATGTTTTTAAAAAAAAAATAAAGTTGTTGCCATCAACTAAAGGGCCCAAAAACAGTTTTGTATTAGTGCAAAAATGGATTTTTGTTTCTCTTGTAATGATGTTGTGTGGCACTTCATTACAGCTCTTATGTGCATACACAGGTATATATTCCTTATGATATGGCAGCCAAAGCCAATATGTAGAAGCAGTCTGTATTTACTGTGCTGTGAGTTAGCAAATAAGAATACAACTTGTGCAGGGCATGATTCAAAAAAATCATTGGTTTATATTTATTTTGCCTTTTAACAAAAATGATCAAAACGTATCTCTATTTTATGAAAAATTACAGTTTAAAGCATAATTCTTTTCCTCCTCTTTCCAAACTCGTGGTAAAATTTCTGTGTTTTCGCACTAAGGGGCAGAAGGCCTTCCATCTCAACTTACACAACACTGGCGAAACTCTTGGCAATGTACCTAGCGTTTCTGGTACCGAGTACAGTTGTTGCTTCCAGACATAGTTGCACAATGGCTGATTGAAATGGCACTCTTCATGTATCTAGTAGAGCAGAGTTGTGTTTGATAGTGGAGAAAAAAAGTCTGCTTTCTTAAACATCAGCAGTAAACTTTAGATTGTGGAGACAGCCTCTCAGGAGTAATATGCTGCAGAAGACAGATAGGTGGCAGGTCCTCCTTGCACAACAGTTTAATGCAGCCACGAGGCATGTTACATTGCAAGTGAAAAGACTGACTGGCCTATTTTTGGACATAAAATCTCCCTCTATGCTTCAACTTTCATTCCTCCTTTGGTGTTCATAAAATACAGACGGAACAGATTGTTATGCCAAGGATTAAAAGACTAATGAACACAGGTGATCACTCTCGGATCATGATGTTAGAATGTTTAGTGTAGAAATAATGGTAGTGTGATGCTTCAAGCTGTTCTCTCACACAAGACTGTGCTTAGTTGGTATTTCATTGTCAAAACAGTCTCTTGGGATACTGTAAGATACAGGCCACTATTTATTTATTTAGTTTTGCTAGGAGCCAAATTTAATGATGCAATTTACACACTTATTTCAATTTAAAGTTTGGAACTTTATAGAGCATAAAATACACAAGCCTGCCAGCCTAACCTTAACCTTATACATTAAATGTTATTATGTGTGTTATTGAGGCTATTTCAGGTTGGAAGTATATGGAGGGATTTAGTACAACTCATTTTCAATTTATGATGTCTAAAATGACATTTTAAGTCAACATGTTGATGATAATAAAGTAGCAGTATATCAATGTTGGACTTTTGACGTAGGCTGAAAAATTACACTGTTGAAAGGAGTATTTGACTCTAGATACTTAAATAATCTGGTAAGACATAGAGAAATGTGATGTATGTTCTGATTGTACTGTGATGCTGTTGAAGGATCAGTGCCATATTTGGCCAGAAGCAAATTGCATTTCCCATCAAATTTGCTTTGTCACCTAATCGTAATTAACTTTTAGATATACAGTCCTTTCTGTTAATCTGATGGCATCTGAATATGTCGGCTTGTGTCTAAATGAGCACCCTAGTCATTTTTTCCCCTGAATCTTTTACAAACAGGAATGTCCATAGAAATAAAACTTTACTGCAATGAAGACAGGGTAGTAACAAGTCAGATTAGTAAGACTCCCCAGTAATGAATGTAATCCAAGTTTTGACAAAACGTTAACAGGAGCTGAAGTTTAGTTTGCCACATCCAGTTGTTCGTAGGAGTCTTTCCTCTGAGTTTTCTGTGCGTTATGTTGGTATGAAAAGCACTGCATGCGTATTGTAGCTCATTCCATCCCTTTCATTGGTATGTCTGAATGTTGCCTTGCAGAGCTTTAATGCAAAACGTAAGCTGTGTCTGAATGACAGAGCAGATGCAGATTTAACAGATGAAGTCAGTAATGTTATGAATGTCTGAAAGGCCTGGTTTGTTTGGGTGTCTCAAATGTGCATGGTGTTTCGGAAGTTGCTGATTTGATTTTAGTTTTTACCTTTGCAATACTGAGCTCACATAAATGGGAGACAATCGTTTCTAATGTTATCAAGTACACCTGTACTTTTCCTACTAATACAAGCTGCTGTGGAAAAGGTCTATCACATTGAGACAGTAGCTTCTATGGATCAATTGGCTTGAATGCATTCACCACACAGCAATAAATTAGCTGGCTGGGGCTAAGACAGTAACATTTGACAGCTGTCACTCCTCTACAGGTTGTGTACAATTTATATCAGAGCACTGTGGTTCATTTTAGCATGAACAACAGCTGTATGATGAGTTCTTGAATGTTTAGATGTCTGTGACACATGAGGCATGGCTTTCAGTTACCGGTTTTAACAAACCTGAGTGTCATAAAAACAAAGAAAACTGTCAGTATAACTGTTATGTTCATGGTTCACAGTAAAAGAATGATAGATGTGTTTTCAGGTCGTGATTAATAAGTGTTCGCATGCACTACAGGTGTTTCATTTACGGTAATAATGTGATGTTCAAGTGTTTATTTGGTTTACTGCACAAAATTTCTGTACAGCATGTAACGGTTTAAAAAACAGTTTTAAAAGTAAGGAAAGACCAATTAACAAAATGGAAAAAAAAATTAAATATCCTGGTCAGCCAGTGATAAATGACAAAGAGGACAGGCTTGACCAACACACTAACTCTTGTCACATTCTTTATTGATTCACAGTGCTGTCTAGCCTGTGTGCTGTCGGTCAAGATTTCCCCTTGGCCTGATTGGGAGAAGGTAAGAAGACCTTTTTGACACAGGCCTTTTGCACTACTGACATTTAGACTTGTCATAGTGGGATAAAATACATGTGTTACTAATAACACTTTAAAAGACTCCTTCAATTTCAGTCAGCCGCAACAGTTTGACAGTGAGCCAGGCCATGAAACTGAAGCAGCAAATATAATTCAGACAGCATTAATTTGATTTACAGTGACTATTTTTATTACTATAATCTCACTTTAATCTGGCATGTACATCTGCAGCTCCACATACTGTTTCAAATTCTAAAGGAACCACCATCTTTTTTCTATAGCTATGCACACATTTCTTTCCAACCTACACTGCATTTCAAAGCTTTGTTAATATTTCAGCAGTGTCATTTCATGTGAAGGGAGGAGGCACGCTTTTGATTATGTTCCCTTAGGAGCCACGACCACAGTGTCTTCCTGTTCACGCAATACTTGGGACCTGGCCGGCGGATGCAACAGCAGATTGAATCGAAAGAGATAAAAATGTAAAGAAATTCTTACAGTTCATGCTCACATTTTTGTTAAGCTACTAGCTAGAAGCAAACTGCTAAAATAGAAATTTAGATACAGATGCTGTGGCACCCTAAATAGCACAAGACTCAGTATTTTGTGAGGACCACAATGCTAAGGAAATGAACACAAACAAACAAACAAACAAATAAAGCCCCAGAAAGGTACAGTTTCTTAAAGCAAGAAAATTGACCCTGAAGAAACTGGTTCCTACTTTTTCACTAGACACTCAAAACATTAGTATTTCTCTTGTAGTTTTAATTCAGTTGAAGATGAAAATGAATGTTTTACGTATTTGCATTGCATACTGAAACCAAGTGGGAAGCTTGCTGCAAGGAGCAGGCCAAAAAACAAAACTAATTAGATTTTAAAATGAACAAGTTAGAAGAGAAAATAGGTTTGTTAAGGGGATAAGAGAGAAGGTAAGGTCAGAGGGTGAGCAGGGCAATTAAGTCGGACCAACAAGCCATGGAATCGTGGAATCAAAGAGCTGATGGGTCATAGGGTGAAGTGGAAGGGCACTTCACTGAACCCCAGAGAAAGATGTGTGCGTATAATGAATGTGTAAGTCCATGTGTGCAAGCTTGGACATGTTCATGTAGGGTGTGAAGGAGCAGGTGAGGGTCGGAGGTGCCCATCCTGCGAAATCCCCTGACTCAGGGTGTTAGCAACCTCCGTGTTGCATGCATGCCTTTTTGTCTCTGTATGGAGCAGAAGTACTTCTTTTAATTGTGTGCAGACAGAAAAGGTCAAGTAGACTGAATGGCCAGATTTAATATAAGCTAGAGAGCATCTTGTGGCAGGACCTTCAAGCACATGGGTACTCAGTATAGTCATTACTAATTATTGCATGAGTTTGCAGCACTTATGGGTCCGACCGCACCCATCTTTGAACTCAGCGTCACTTTTGTTCTCAGTTACACACCTGTAAGGTTTCATGACTACTTCTTGTACAGTTGTGACCATATCTTGTTGGCAAACTCTCTCCACAGACAGTGATGTTAATTCTTAGTTGTTAAAATACTCAGACGTGTGTGTGTGTGTGTGTGTGTGTGGTGCATTTTTTTATGGTTTAGCAGCTGATTGTGATGTTTGATCAAGCACAATTGACAAAAAGTGTTGCTTGACTGAAATGGCTGAGCGCATTTTTATGGCGGGACAGGGTACGGGGTGAATCTATAACATGGAAATACTTGAAATCATGTGAAACAAACAAAAAAACACACAAAACATCATGTTTGTCAACAAGTAGTCATTACTACATTATTACAGGATTATCTGAATACTCGCTTGCACAGCGACACAGACAGATGCATACAAGGAAAAAACAACAGTAACCATGCTGTCATAGCTGGCAATGAGTGACCAAAATTAAAACTGGGATCTGAATCTTGAGAGTGACTGTTTGTCATTTAGGTCTTCTCTTGTCAGTAATAATGTATTTAATATAATCAATAGACTAAATTTGTTTTTCCTAACCATTTAATGAAACCATAATTTACAAAATGTGTTTTTTAGGCTTGGCTGATACAGACTTTGAAATGAAATTGACAGGCAGATAATGCTCCACAGACTAATACGTGATGCTGTGTCCCTGGTGCCAGGGTGCACATATGGATAGATATTATTTTTATTTACTTGTTTTGCAACTTGTGAAATAGGTCAGCTTCACCCTGGTTGTGGCTGCTGTCCAAATTCTTTGAAAGTAGGATAAAGTTTACAGTTTTGTTGGAAAATGTTACATTAAAATAAATACAGTTGCATTTAGTATGTAGATTGAAGTAATTTTCTTATTTTGTTCTCTGCAATTAGATGGAAAAACATATGTCTATGTATCTGTAACGACATTTAGCCAAATCAGAAAATATCAGCATATTGGATTTTGGCAAAAATTCTAAATTGTACATCCCTATTAAAGAATAATAGGAGTATGTATGTAAAATAACATCATGAACCCATATTGAACCCTTTCATATTGAACTGTTGGATAACGATGTGAATTTAGCCCTGGTCTGCTACAACATTTTGTATCAAACATGACATGTACAGTTGACAGTGCTGCTTAAGATTTATGTACTTTGCAGTTATGAGATATTCCTGCAATCAGGAAGGCGTCGAGCAGCTGATGTAAATGCTTGAACACCTCATAACTTTTGTTGCTGTGTCTGTCTGAGTGGGATATACAGTAGTTCAGTGACTGCTTGTCTCGTTTGGAGACTGTAAACTTGTGAAGAAATTAGTAGTAGTAGAACTTCAAACTGCAATTTTTTTTCCCTGTTGGAGTTTTTCTTTTGTTTGTTTACACTTTGTTCTCCAAGGAATGCTGCTAAAAGCTCAGTCTTCTACCATGCTGTCAAAAACAGGAGGCTTTGTCTGAGCTTTTCATGTCTTATCTAAGGCTGAGCCAAATGAAATGTCAGACCATCTTTCCTCCTCAGTTCAATGGGAAGCCGCACACAACTCAAATCAGTCAGAATGCGCTGCAATTAAATGCGTCCCTAGAGCTACAAAAGCCCCCTCTAAGCTGAGGTTCCTGTTACATTGTACCCTGCAGGATGTAACACATCTATTCAATAGCAGCTCAACTGTGCCTGCCGACAATAGCCCCGAAAGAATATTGGGGTGGTGGAGTATTGTGACATTTGATGGCAAATGTGTTGGAATTGGGATTATCTCAGCCGCAGCCAATATACAGGAGTCAACTTTGCAATTTTCTGAACATAGCACCTGCTGGACACTAACAGTTTGAGCCGCTCTATACATGATCACTGGTTTAGTCTGACAGTAAAAGGTTCACAATGATGCGTATTGTCGTATGCGATGTCTCCGAAATTGCATTGCTGCTGCGCTCTGAGTTTTGTCCTTTTTCTTTTACTGATTCAGGTGATTCAGTCTTACAAAAAAAGCCCTTATCAGAGTCACTCAGACTTGCCTTTGCTTACTTAATGCAACTGCACTTGCTTGCATTTGTCAGTTTTCTGAATATTGTGAGCATTGTGTCAAAAAGCAGTGGAATAATAGGGATTATCTGACAAGCTAATGCCACAAAGCACTGTTCATCTCTGTCAGTAAATGCGAAAACAATGAATCAGCCCTTTCCTCTACATTTCTTGAGACTTCGACTGTGTAGATTTGCACATTTTACTGAAAGTGCAATAAAGCACACACCAGTGGGTAAAGAGATTATTACTTGTCAAAACAGGTGTAACTAATAACAGTTGCATTTAATTTAGGTGTGCTGGTGCCAGAGCTCTAGTATTATGCAGGCTGGCGCACTGGCATGGCTTACTGGCACAGCTAAATGGAATGAAGCCTTCATTAATGTCATTAGTCACACCTGTGATTTCCCTGCCATGAGAAAGGACTAATGTGCCTATTGCAAAATACAGTAGATTTTAGTGCCACAGATGTAACTGGATATTGTGCGGAATGAAAACCGAACCACCGCAGCACAAAACCACTGCCAAGGAACCACATATCCAATTATTGACGGGGCGCGTGTTTATGCAGGTTCATTCTGTTGTGGCAGTTGAGGGCTCCAGTTCATTGCTAAAGGTGTTTACTGTGGAAAACTTCTGCAGGAGTCCACAAAGAAGGCAAGGTGAGTCCTTCCTCTGCCCACTGAGTTGCACATTTGGCAGTCTCATTCAGGAGAACCGCAACAGTCAGCCAGCGCGTGTAATATGGTCTTCGCTGGGGTTCTGGTTTTGCTTAGAAGCCAAACTCTGCTGACTCATCTCCACTCAGGAGGGGAGATGCCAGACACAGAAGTGGTGTTTGTCAGTGAGAGTGAAAATTACCATCTGCAGGCCATCTCACTAGCATGTTTTATTTACCGACACCACCCTGTCTAGCCTGCTGTCGGTCTACTGACTAGCTGACTGGCTGACGGAGTGGCTGGATGTTTGATTTGCAGACTGTCTGGATCCTCACTGACTTACTGTCTGTGTAAGGTGACTGACTTGTTTGACACTAATGGTTCACTTGCTGTCAACGTCTGTGGGATTAGCTCTCTAAATGACACCATTCTGAGTAAATATTTGCTCTTAAAAACCTGTATAAAATAATGAAACACTAACAAAATCTATGACAGAATCTACACTGCAGACATGTACTTGGGCCAGAATGTGTGCATCCAACCAAATCTGTCAGCACAGATTCCACATCAAATGGTAAAAGTGAAGGGCTGAGACTAGCAGCAAATTGTAAAGTAAAAGACTCCACGATCAAATCCCACACTCAGTCAGTTCATTATTTAGTCTCCTACTGAAGTCAGAGCGTCTGTATTGACAAAATCCCTGTCCCTATGGTCTGTTCTCCATAAAACTTGCAAACCAATTTCCTGATTTCTCTGACTCTCTCTCTTGCCTTCTCCTCTCTCTCTTGCCTTCTCCTCTCTCTCTCTCTCTCTCTCTCTCCCTCTCTCTGTGCTCTGAGCTCAGACTGGGGTAGAGATGTTTAATTGATGACCTAAAACAATTCAGTTAATTAGAAATAGGGTAAATTTCATTGATAGTCTTTTTTTGCCATTTGTCTTCAAGTGCTTGTTGCACTCTAGAACAATCTAATCTGCCTGTTTCTATTTTTTTTTTTTTACAGTTTTGAAGTGTAACAATAGCTGGACACACCATTGTGTCACCAAAGTGCAGTTCTATATATTTTAAGCTAAAAGACAAGTTTGCATATTTTCTGTTTATATGTCATCCAGGAAGGGGCTACCAGCACTCAAATCAAGAACCAAAAAACGGTTTATGTGGTACCAATACCACAAAATCTTGCAATTAATTGAATTAATGGTGTTAGAAAATAGCAGAAGAATGTTAAGGATTTAACATGAAGTCTGTAGTTAGTTTTTTCTCTGCATTGGTAAAAAACAAGGACATTACAATGATGTCAGTTTATAGCACTTAAAATATTGCTGCTTATAGTTTAACCATATCATAGATGTTTCAATTTAAAAGTATCAACTGGTGCATGTGTTATCACTCCCTGTCTATACAGACTCTATGATGAAATGTTGCAAAAAGTTGCAGATCCGTCTATGCTTGACTGGTGCTAATTTGGTGAGGTAGTGATGAAGGTCGATGACTCAAAGCTAAGATTGTAATCGTGAGAGAAACTCATCTCTTTAAAATGAACTGTAAGAGACATTTGTCACTTTTTTGTGTTCTGAATAAAGCAATTAAAGTTGTGATAAGTGGGGCATCACATTTTAACAAGCCTACAAGGACCTCTGTTTGTGAAGTACCATACTGGAAGTGACACAGTTGACAAATGTAACGTGTGTGTGTTTGTGTTTGTGTGTGTGTGTGTGTGTGTGTGTGTGTGTTGTAGACTAATTAGTGTTTGTCAAAAGAGTCCAGGTTTTGTTTTTCATTTACATGCCACAAGCACCCACTGTATCCACACTGGGCCACACTGATTGCCTGACTGTCATATTTAAAGTATTAGTTTCACCTGATATTTACTACCTATTATTTCCAGCTCATGTGAGACCCTGCTTTATCTAGAGTAGTGCTACATCTCATAGCATAAAAAGGAAGCACACCACAACTTTATTGCAACTGGTGCTGAGGAGAACAAGTAGTTTTAAGAATTGATAGAAACTGGTCATCACATCATTTTGAGTAACACTTCAATCAAATGACATTATACCACGAAATGGTACCAGGGTAGGACTCAGTGACCTAAAATCAATATCAGGATTTGTTGTCACAATTACCTTCACTGTAAAAGAAAAAAAAAACTGTTGTTAGCTGTAGTTTTGAACCATTTACTGTTTTTTAACAGATGTTTGTGTAAACTACAGATAATATCTAGACAAATCATATAAAAATATAATAATTTACATGTTGATGTTCAAAAAACAATCAAAGAATAAATGAAAACCTGGTCAAAACTGTAAATATTGTCCACATCAGAAATATGCATTTTTAATAATTCATTCTTTACAATTCATTCTTTTACGAGGTGTGACAATAAAGTCATGCTGTTATACTGTATTTAAATCAGCTAAAAAAAATACCATTATTCCACATATTTTTTCATATTATGCAAGATTTTTGCAGTTATTTTTATAGATTTTTTATAGTGTTGATGAACTATTTTTTAAATCTATTTTTGGTAAATTTCTTTCTTTCTTGGACATTGAGCAGTGAAGAGGCAAACAAGAGACAAAGTATGATGTAGTAGCTATGTGACATGTGCTGTAGACTCCATCACAATTAAATAAATAATCATTTTTTAACTACCGTTGTCTGCAAAGCTATATATAGAAATGGCTATATTAGAAAGCCATAATCATGATTAGTTTCTTATTGCAACTAATTGCTGACTTGTTGTCTAAAAAATTCTAAAAAGTTGACTTTTTACATTTTTAAGCCTTTCAAAATTCTAAATCAGTAATTCCTGAGAGAGAAGTCACAAGTCTTACATCTCTGCTGCAATACTTCCAAATCTAAACTAGAGTGAAGTTGATTGGATGATTATGCAAAGATAAGAGGTGGCAGAGGTCCCCTTCCCTTAAAAAACTCTTTTTTGTTTTTTCTTTGTGTGTGTGTTAATATTAGCAATGCCGGTGCCAGAGCAGCCTGCAGAGCAGGAGAAGGGGGCCATGGTCCCCCCTGTGATGCCGGCCTCCAATGGAGACAGATCTGAGACAGAGACGACCTCCTCCATCCTTGCCTCTGTCAAAGAGCAGGTAGGAACTACCCCAATTTTATGTGTGTGTTGAAAATGTGCCAAATGTGTATTGTGTTAAACTTTGATGAGAAAGGCAAATCTTTTAGTTTCTCTTGTGTTGCCTCATAGCCGATGAATAACTTGCTATGAGGCAGGTCAGGAGGTTGTTGCTGCTATTCAGGGAGAAAGTCGGTCTGCTGCTTTAAAGTGATTAAAAGAAACCAAAGATTGATTGGTGCCAAGGGAATGCCCGAGTGTAATAGATGAGAATAATGGAGATTAGGGGCCGAGAGCTCTAGCCAGTGTAGACATAATTGAAGAAGTCATTAAAATGAAGGCAGTTACTTGACGGGAGTGTTGTAAGGTAAATGTTTAGCTGCAACAGGACAGGACATGATGCTCCCTGGTTTCTGGTTAGCAGGAAGAACAGGAAAGGGCAATATGAAGAGGGGAGGGAAGAAGAAGCAGAGGATGGAAGTTACGGTGGGTTGGTTTGTTGTGAGGGAGAGAAGAGACTAATATGTTTCTTACTTATTGAATTAACATGCTAGATTAAAAGTGTTAGACTGATGTATGAAACAGCTTGAGTCAAATGTATGTACAATCTCTGACTTCACAACGAGAAGACATCCCTGAATCTCTCTGGAAAAAAATCCCTCAAGTTCACACTAATTGCATTTGGTGATTTGTGTTTAGCCTTGGACTTATTCCGTTGTGTAATGGAATGCTGTTTCATTTGGATTTAGCTCATCAGCAAGTGCAATACACCATAGATTTATCATTTTGCCTATCTGCATTGACTCTGAAGTTCTCCTTAATTTAATACCATAAAATATTCCATTTACCCTTACCGAGTGAAGGACAAGTGCTGATAGCAATTTAAGCTTTTTTTTTCTCTTGCAAATGGCATTCATTTGTGTTTTTTCCCAGATCAGAGAACCTCTCAGTGCTCTCACATTACTGAATCACTGAAGCATGCCGTGTTTAGTCAGATCCGTGCACTAGACCAGATTTGAACCCACATTTCCCTGCTCCCGCTGGGAGAGCAAATGTAGTAGAAGTTACTCAGATAGGAATACATCATAGAAATGTAGCCATTGTTGAAGTCTTATTTTCTTCTGCAGTGCGACAGCTCTAAAGACTCTTCCCCTGAGAAAAGAAATGTTTTGGAATTTCAAAGTTAATTGTCAGACAGGAAACAAGGAGTTTTATCTTACAACAACTCTAATCAGCTCTACATAGCAGCACATTGGACAGAACGGATGCAGTTGCTGCTAGAATGTATTTTTCTCATCAGAAAACGTCTCAGTGCTCTCACAATGCTGATTCATCACAGCATACCTGATTTAATCAGATCCATTCAGCTCTACTGATTCACAACACACTAATGCAACACTGTTACAAGGTAGTGGGTTGAAAAATAACAATACCATACTATTTACTGTGCTGTATTTCTGTGGGAGTGTTCATTTTTTTCCTTAAGCGAAATATTTTTACAGATATTTTAACAAAATGAACTGGACAGTCTGTTCTGTGATGAAGCTGCATGTAGTGCACATTTAGCAACAAGAAGAGAAGGTATAAATCCGTTGTTGTAGAACTGCTCACAGTGATGTCTACAGATATATGGGGATTTCTGAGTAAAGAAGTAAGACATTGAAGTTGATTTATTATTGAGAGATTCATTTTCATTCAGGTAATCCATTGGAGCTGAATGGTTCCATAGTAACTACTCAACAGCAGTCAGTTGCAAAAAAATCTCTACATGAGTGATGTTTTAGAAACAACAAATTCAGAGTCTTTCAATTTAGCAGTTCAGGAAGGCAGGGAAACCTTTTTTTATGTTCACAAACAGTGCAGTATTTGCACTCACAATTGGACTGTATATCAAGTGGTGCTGTCATGGTGTCTCTACACTTGTCTTACCAGGTAAATGCACAGCAAAGATTTTATTTCAACTTTTTTTTTCTCAGATCAGTAGTTGCCATTTCTTCCCTGAATATCCTCCCTGCACTGTCTATAGTCGTTCCTTGTTTATGGTCGTATACACAGCTGCTCTTAGATTGAACTGTACGTATATAATATATCTGCCTTCAGCAGGCCTATTTGCACAACACCATGATATTACATGAATAATGCATTTCATACATCGGACACAAAATAATGTTTGCACATAATAATTGATATTATTGACAACACCAAACTGTTGCATTATGTGATAGCTTTAACCTGTCATTTTATCAGCACATCTTAAACATACATCAGTTTTTTCAATTTAATTCTACACTTTTGTTGTCTGTACTCCTTGTATTTGCTTGCATTTGCAAATGTGTAACAGAAGCATGATGTAAGTGGATGATAAAAGGGTAACTCTAAATATAGCTGACATACTCTCTCTTTCTGCCTTACACTGACTTTCTTTGTCCAGGTGTGTATGCCTGCGTGTGTGTTCCCTGCATACATATTGCTCCAGTAACCCAGCAGTCCTGCTCCCATTGCGGCACATCATGATGCCTAACACACACCTCCCTCACTGTGGCGTCCCCGTGAGGATCCACACGTGAGGAATACATGCCTGAGATTCCATTTAGAAGACACCATCTGTTTGCTTGTGTGAGTGTGCGCGTGTGTGTGTGTGTATGTTTGTTGCTGGGGAAAATGCAAAGGAAAATGTGGTATGTAATATTTCCATGTTAGTGAACTTATCTGCTACTATTGCTGGCATTGGGAGTTACTGAAAGGTTTGAGAGAGAAGGAGCTTGACAATGAATGAATACGATGGAAAGTGGTGGTAAAATAGGACCTTTTAATGCATTTTGTCAAGGGCTCTTTCTGATATCTTAGCAAATTATTTTATCATGAAACACAATGGATCTGAGGTATAGCTGAGGTGATAAAAGTATGTGTGAATATTACATGTATATATCCCTTTTCTCTGAACTTCCCCAGAGGAACCCAACTGAATCAGCCTCTGTTCTCCCGTGTTTATATTTACATAACTGTTGCTACTGTGACCATTAGGCTACTTTTTAATGAAGCACATTGCAATGAAAAACAACAAGGGAATACCACGATTTGTGTAGATTAGTGAAATTACATAGCTGCACTTGCAGATTATTATAAGTTATACTCATGAGTAGGCTACACTAATAGTCCAGGGTTAGAGAAATACTGCCTGTAAAATTAGCCGGTTGGCCACTCTTATGGGAACAGCAAAAACAACTAAACCAGGAAAACAGACACACAGACTCGGCGCTCTCAACTTAAATCAAGAGGTTTGAGAAAAAATTAACACTTTCCCTTACAGTTTGAGGGACAAGCAAGTGTCTTAAAACCATCTGGATTAGGAAAATGACTTAGTGCCCCTTCTCCCTACAATCACAAGAGAAATCTGGTCTTGGATCTTGGCCTGAACCAATGATCAGCCCAGATTATTTGGTGATGTGAGTGGTTTACAGATCCAGTTGTAAACATCCTAAACTGCTCACCAATTCTTGTGAGTGGCACAGAAATCAAACATGATTTTTAGGAATTAAAACTGCTAAACACACTAAACATTGTAGACCTGGAAGCCAATGATAGCTACAGATCAAAAAATTGATCTGTAGCCGAAGTCTCATCTGCAGTTCTCAGACTGTAGCCCTCCATCCATTTTCTCATTCAGACTCATTTAGCCTTCTGACGCTATTTTTTATAATGGTAAAATATTATTAGAGTTACAGGATGTTGTTGCTTCACAGTTTCCATTTTGTTTACATCTGTTTTCCCATGAGATCAGGTGAGGTGGAGTACTTATCCTGTAGAGTGTAATGCGACATGATTTTTAAATCTTGTAGTGTGTGCATGTCTTCTTTACATCGGTTGATTTTGTGGAAGAACACCTGAGGGTCTGTTAGCTTGCATGCTGTGGGCACTGGCCCAGTTGTGCCTGGTCAAAGCTGGCCACAGAGAAAAGGAGGTGCAACTTAATTTAAGGTACACTGCCATTCAGCTGAGATCCCTGAGGTTTAATCTACATGCATGCCATTGAAAAGCATATCGACTATATTCCTTTTACTTTTGTTTTAAAAGGCACAGCACCCAGGCAGGGTGGTCCTGGACTCTTGGGGCCGGCTTGGAGTGAAAGATCTGGAACTACTCATTGTGCTGCACTCATCATTACCGCTAACTCTCTCTTTCAGCCTGGAGTTACTGAAAGTGTGCCATGTGTCCTCCTTGTCCTTGAAAGTGCATGAAGTCCCCAGATATATTTTATTTCTGTTCATAAGGAAGTTCATAGTATTTTTCCAGATATGACTTAAGGAAGTTAAAGGGTATTTTGAAACGTAATAATCAAATTGGTAGGAAACAACTTCACAATGTGTGGCTTAAGTTGACAAATGCATAATCTCTCTCTCTCTATACATACATATATATATATATAAACACTTTATTACCAAAAGTATTTGCTCACCTGCCTTGACTCACATATGAACTTAAGTGCCATTCCATTCCTAACCCGTAGGGTTTAATATGATGTCGGTCCACCTTTTGCAGCTATTACAGCTTCAACTCTTCTGGGAAGGCTGTCCACAAGGTTGAGGAGTGTGTTCATGGGAATATTTGACCATTCTTCCAGAAGCACATTGGTGAGGTCACACACTGATGTTGGTCGAGAAGGCCTGGCTCTCAGTCTCCGCTCTAATTCATCCCAAAGGTGTTCTATCTGGTTCAGGTCAGGACTCTATGCAGGCCAGTCAAGTTCATCCACACCAGACTCTGTCATCCATGTCTGTATGGACCTTGCTTTGTGCACTGGTGCACAGTCATGTTGGAAGAGGAAGGGGCCCACTCCAAACTGTTCCCACAAGGTCAGGAGCATAGAATTGTCCAAAATGTTTTGGTATCCTGAAGCATTCAAAGTTCCTTTCACTGGAACTAAGGGGCCAAGCCCGACTCCTGAAAAACAACCCCACACCATAATTCCTCCTTCACCAAATTTCACACTTGGCACAATGCAGTCCCAAATGTACCGTTCTCCTGTCAACCTCCAAACCCAGACTCGTCCATCAGATTGCCAGATGGAAAAGCGTGATTCATCACTCCAGAGAACGCGTCTCCACTGCTCTATAGTCCAGTGGCGGCGTGCTTTACACCACTGCATCCAGCGCTTTGCATTGCACTTGGTGATGTACGGTTTGGATGCAGCTGCTCTGCCATTGAAACCCATTCCATGAAGCTCTCTGCATACTGTACTTGGGCTAATCTGAAGGCCACATGAAGTTTGGAGCTCTGCAGCAATTGACTGTGCAGGAAGTGGGCGACCTCTTTGCACTATGCGCCTCAGCATCCGCTGACCCCTCTCCGTCAGTTTACGTGGCCTACCACTTCGTGGCCGAGTTGCTGTTGTTCCCAAACTCTTCCATTTTCTTATAATAAAGCTGACAGTTGACTGTGGAATATTTAGGAGTGAGGAAATTTCACGACTGGATTTGTTGCACAGGTGGCATCCTATGACAGTTCCACGCTGGAATTCACTGAGCTCCTGAGAGCGACCCATTCTTTTACAAATGTTTGTCAAAACAGTCTGCATGCCTAGGTGCTTGATTTTATACACCTGTGGCCAGGCCAAGTGATTAGGACACCTGATTCTGATCATTTGGATGGGTGAGCAAATACTTTTGGTAATATAGTGTGTGTGTGTGTGTGTGTGTGTGTGTGTATATATATATGTATATATATATATATATATATATATATATATAAAACCAAGGTATCGTTTTATTACTGTCACACTGTCACACATATTCCAAAATGAAGTGCTGTACTGCGCACTCGGTAACTGAATAGGAGAGCTCTACATTCTTGTAGACCATCTTTTGTGAGTTACTCTTCATAAGGTGATGAAACGCCAAAGGTCACATTTAATGTACTTAAGTGGGGAAGCGCAACAGGAAATCTGCTTCATGCAAAATCTCCACATTCTCAAATGAATGTCAACTGGCTATCTTCCTTGTTAAATTTTTCAGATTTAACCGCTCCCATGCTGCTACGGTTGAAGCCATTTGAGTTTCTCAAGTTGCTTTGCAGTGGGTTGCATCATGTCTGAATTCGCCTCAGGAGAGTTCCAACTGCCTCAGGAGAGCTTCACAGAGACCAATTTAACCGGTGCTGATTTGCTCCACAATTTATCAGTTTTCTGCATATTCTCATTTAGCTGGAGTTAATGTCCTGCTCTGGAATAAGCCCTGGCAATTTAACCTTGTTTCTTGCTAAATCATAATCTGCATGTTTTCTCATGTTTTGCTGTTTCCCTGATTGATACCCTGATTTAATGATTCCACCAATAATGAGTTTGATGATATGTGCTGTTCTAAACAGCCGGCAGCGGCCAGTTAATCTTTTCTGAGAAAAATACTCCGACTTAAAAGAGATGATGTTTTCTATTTGTCATGCCCACATTTTACAATCTATCAACTTATTGTTTTCAAATGATATTCTATTGTTGATAGATTTTTGCCTTTTGGAGTTATACAGTCTATAGAGCCAGAAAAAACATTAGAAAAAGAGAGCTAACATATAGGCCAGAGGGTAAACAGGATGGTAAGTGATTCAACAGTCATAGAGAAACACATTTTGGTGGCTGGGAGGCTGTTTTGGAGCGTGTTTTAAAGTTCTAGTGTTTAATGTTCCTTTCTGTCTTGTTGGATGCTTAACTTAAAACATGACCAAAGCTTTTAATATCTGCAGCAGAATTACTTTAATAACCCCCGAGATAATTTGCATCAGTTGCTCAAAAAATGTGACTATTGTACCATTTAGAAGAATAAAAGAAATGTACGATACAAGAATACGAGAAAACACAGGACTGCGTCATCTGGAGTCTTGTGGTAGAGCACAGTTACTGGATCATCGGAGGTCAGGATGTAATCAGCAACCAAGAATGCTTCTAGGTATGTAGTATGGTTGGGCTAAAAATTCAATATCTGGGCTGCAGAAACATTCCTTCACTGTAATGTGATCAGGATGCGACTATTTGTTTTCAATATAAACGGCATATTCTCCGCCTCTATCTTTGCCACTTTCAGATTTATTCCTGTCTGCCTGAACTATCTAATAACCGTCAATGATCACAGTACGGTTGGTAGTAACTCCTACTGCCATGTCTGTGTGAAACACCCAACTGTACACTCTCAGATGTTCCCCCTCCATTTTCTGTTACTATAGCTTGTTCCTTTGTGTCCAACACTCACGTTGTCCAAGATGATGCAAGGGAAATTTGGGCTATACCGCTTCTACGACATCAGTCTCTGTTGTCTGGACCCTTCTTTTTTCCACTTATTGCTTTTTTTCTTCCTCTGCATGTCCTTCTCTGATTTCTACATGGATGTCAGAATTAGAAGCAGCTTTCTGATTAGATTCACATGTACAGGCAGAGGTGAAATTTTGGCACTTTTGGCTTTCCATAGAGGACAGTTGTTGTTGTTGTTCTGGTCACCGTCCAACAGCAGCACAGCTGAATGACAGTGGCAAAAACATGGGAAAAAATTAAAGAACAGAAGTTTCCCAACGAGCATGTACAGTTGGCGCGTGAACTTGTGTCTGGATGCGGTCTTTAAAATACTACAAATGTGGTGCTTTTATCAGCCTTCAGTTATCGTTGCTATAGAGGACTGTCTTTATTTCTCATTACATTTTACTCCAGTTTGCTTATGTTAAAATGATATATTCCAACCTGTTATGGTACATGCCAGCACTATTTAAATATTTGTTACTGTTACATGACCTGTTCAATTAAAAGCTTTCTTTTTTCTTTTTTATGTTAAGATAAATAATTGTGTTTTTTACAAGGAATATAATCAAAGAATGGAGAACATGTGGAGTTTAATCAGATGCTGAGTGGCAACGTTGTAATATACTGTATATCATATTAGACTTATCAACTAAAACTCTAGAGTTAGTTCTTTTGCAAATTGATTTTATATTTATCTATAACATAATTAACATTGTTTTTGCATAATTAAGAATAATTACATGTATATTAAATAGATTTAATTATTTACTCAAGAAATATCTTCAGCCTTGTTGCTGTCGTTGTGGCTGTCACTGTCATCGTTGTCTTCTTCTAGAAAGCACTTGCTGTTCCTTCATGTTGTCAAGCAGCAGTGTGTTCATCTTGCTTTGAACTTGTTGAATGTGAGCTGGAAGTATCCATAAACCACTCGAGTTATCAAGGGTTCACAACTGATGGAAGCAGTTTGTGTATTTGAAAGGAGCAAGGTCTTTTTCTGAGCTGAGAGGGTAATGTATTCTATCCTCTAGACTGCTGGTTATTCTCCAGACTCCTTTTCTGAGTGCACTCCATTGGCCTTTAGAGTGAGCTGAAAACTTTCCTTTTGCTAATGTGCTCCCACTAAGCTTGACTACAGCTCTGGTTATTGACTGTGGATATTCTCTAACACTTTGACACCATCCAACACTTATAGAAGTTGCGTTAAAAGTGATTTTGTGTAGGTGTCTGTGTGCCATTTACGATCAGCTCTGAAAGTAAATTGGTGTAGGTGTGTGTGTCATTTGTGTATCCTAATAGACTTCTCTCCTTCTCTGCCTCACCCTCCATCTCTGTCTCTCCTGTCCTCTCCCCTTATCGATGCCCTGTCTGTTGCAGGAGTTGACAGCTGTGTTTTGCAGCTGGTATAAATTAACTCTGTCTCTGGGTCAGAATGATGGGAAAGAAATGAATCTTCTCCCACACCCACAACTATCAAATACTGTAGCTGACAAAATCCCCTATGTCTCCTGAGATTCGAACATGTCACAAAAAGGATAAAAACCGTACTCTGCAGTTGACAGCTGTTATGAAATTATCAATAATAAACGGTTTCACAGGTTTGTGAAACCTGAAGTCTGTGACACAGAATAACATCTTAACCTACGATTAATGCAAAAGAAATTGGAAATTGTAAGGTTGCTTTGCTACTGTTATAATATTGAATTGCATTGCATTTGACCTGAGTAATTGCAACTCTTTCCTCCTTACAGTTACAACTGAAACGGCAGATTCAAAGACTGGATGTGTTGTGTGCTTTGAACCGATCTGCCAGTGGTTTTCAGTCTAAAAATTGGGTCTGGTGCCACTTTTCTTTAAGTGTGTGCCCTCAGTGTCCTTCAGCATTTGTCTCTTTGTGCAAGCGTGGATCATTTAGCTGGTGGACACACACTCGGTGTATTTACTGTGTGTGTGTGACTGGACTAATTGTACATGTGTACTGTATGTATAGCACATGCTCATCTGTGCAATCACTAGGACTGTGTATAGGCCTGTATCTGCTTGCCTGCCTCTGCCTGTGTGTGTAAAATTGTGTAAATCATGCGGCTAAGTACATTGTAATCCAAGGCATGGTTGTTTGTTCGGTAGAAAAGAAACTGTTTCAGTTTTGCCAGTAAACATACTCAGCAGGAAAAAAAGTGGGAGACACGGATGCTTTGTACACACACACACGTGCACACACACAGACGACGATATCTGATTACACCGTGGAGCCAAACCTATCTGTGAACTGTAGTGAAGCAGTTTTCCAGCAGTTGCCTACTCAGTCATTCATTCAGTAGAGAGCAGTACCTTGTGTTTGTGTGTGTGTGTGTGTGTGTGTGTGTGTGTGTGTGTGTGTGTGTGTGTGTGTGTGTGTGCGCAATCCAGTCTTACGGTGTGTTTTCTGGAGCCTTCAGTACACACAATTCCTTCACAAATGCCAGGTGCAGTTTTAATGTGCGATTGTGCGAGACCTATTCCTGATGATGACTTGTGCCTTTTAAATGAAGCTAAAAGCTGCCAAGGTGACTTGTAATGATTTTTATGCAGGCTTGAGTGGGAGGTATGTCACAGTAACAGTATCCCCTTGCCATTTACTCCCTGAAGAAGTATTTGTGGGAGACTTCTTGGGCAGAAAAAGGGTGGTGTTCAGCTGCCTCATTCTGCCTCAGAAGTACTGTGGCTGGGGAAGAATTATTAGTTGGCCCCAAGGCTGTTGTGCTCTTTGGCACTGTTATTTTGTGTGTAGCTGTGCGAATGTGTGCGTGCATGCATGAGCTTGTGTCTGCCAGTGGTGCTGCAATGTTCCACTTAGTCAACATCACCCAGCCAGCAACCCAACTGTACTGTCACCATCATCATAACTGGCATCTGGCAGGGTACATGCTACTGCAGCTGCTGTGCTTTGGGCCAGAGAGAAAGGGAAAAAAAGAAAAATAAAGAGCAAGACAGACGACACGAAACACGGAAATCATGCAAAGGTTATGTATAAAGCGAGGTGGGCTAAAATGTGGGCTGCAAGATGGAGAGCAGAAGACAGAGGCCACAGGTAGAGATCTGGAGATTATTAGTTAGTAGAAGAAGGGGGAGAAACGTGGAAGAGCAGGCACGTGAGTGTGAAAAGAGACAGAGCCGATTTTCAGTGGCAGCCATCCAATACCCAACACCCTGAGACAACAACCAAACCAGACTTGCCAATTACTGTTTGAAGGTCAATCAGTGAAAGTGGAATCACAGTACAATGCTGTTTGTACACTCTTTGCGGTGGGGATAAATGATCCAATACAAACACTCCAAGACTGCTGGAAGCCCACCAAAAAACAAGAAACAATCAAAAAAGCAAGCAAAAAAAAATCCTACATTCTTTGGGGAAAGCAACCACAGAATGAAAACTTTTTCATCAAAACTTAACAAAGAATAAGGGCATTCTAGCAATATTGCCTTTCTAGGAATGGTGTTCCTTTAGCTGCTAATGCTGCTGATTTAAAATAATAACGGCATTTTTTGCAGTTTGTTGTTTTCAAAATTTAGCAGTCGAACCTAGACAAACATGAGATTATTCTGCTCAGCTTTGCATGAGTGCACTGTATGATCACTAAGGTGACACTTGCGTCTGTTTTACAGCTACACAACACACTTTTAATATAGATCAAGTTGTAGGAGCTAGAAAAAAATGGAGGATAGTATGAAAACAGCAAGGTGGAAAAAAAATCTATTACAAGTTATTGTTAACACCACGTCTTCTCAGTTTTTATTGACACTTTCCTGCGATATGATTACTTTAGTCATAAAACTGATGGCGAATAAAGCCAGAAACATTCTTAGTACCGATAGTTTGTCTCGAAAGATTATGCTGACTGTTCTGTGAAGGAGCAACAGTTTTTCAAAGGCAACTTTAGCTGAAAACTGGGTCAGAAGTCTGCAGCTAGCGAGGTTTTCCCCATAATGTTCCCAACAAACCCAATATTAATGTGTTCATTTGTTATATGTCCACCGTCCCCTCCCAGAGTTATACTTGGTCATTTCTGAACGATGCAGAATCCTGTAGAACCAGGAAGAACAATGACATTGTTAGACAGAAAGTCTAATGAGGCGTGAAATCAATATGTACGATCCTGCCTCACCCGGGGCATGCTGGGTAATGGAGTGTCAGGAGCGCTTTGGAGCTGTTTTAATCACAGGGACCTTGGAATATCCACTTGTAAACAGGCTGGTTACTGCCAAAACACCACAACCCCCTGAGATGTGTGTGTGTGGTTGTTTTGTGTGTCTGTGATTACTTTTTACATAATTGAATTAAACTGTGTGTCCATATGCCTGCACCTGCATGAAACAGAAACAGGGCTGTGTTTGTGCATCTCTGCATGAATTTAGTGTGAGTGGGACTGTGAGACCCCGATTATAAGTGTGTGATCGTGGATCACACTGACCCTTGCCCGCTGTACCTCCCTTCTTCTGCTCATTCCCTCTCCCTCACCCAGGCCCTGTTTCATTAGCCTCTAACGCTGCGACAGAGCCCAGTGCTGATCCTGCATGTGAAGTAAGAGCTCTTTCTGCTAATCACTTAGCCTGCACCCTGCATCCCCACCACAAAGTCCTGCTATCATCTGCATGCTAATGCTACCTGAGCCTCAAATCTAACCCAGGCTTGCATTTGCCTGCATGCTGATGAACTTGTTAGCAATATCTTGAATGCTAATACAGGAATAGCCAAAGGGCTAATGTGGTTCCTGAATGCTAATAATAAATTCAATTGAAATACAGGTAGCACTGTAACTTTAATGCTAATGACAACATTTTGCAGATAGCCTGTGTTAACTCTCATTGCTTGAGCAATAATGATGTGTTGAATGGCTGCCAGCATGAGGCAGTAAACAAGGCTTTTCCTGGATGATTCTGTAAGGCAGTGGACAGTGTAAGATTGACTACAAATCATCTCATGTTATCACTCTGGCTGTCTACAGCGTCAGGTGCTCTCCAGGGCTCAGCTGCTCTATAGCAGTGCTGCTGGAGCGAGCTAGCACTCTGGGGCTATGAGACTTGGGAAACTGCACGGTGATGTGTTAGAAAAGCATTGATTAAATGAATGTGTCTGTCAGGACTCTCTCTTTACAGGCAAAGCTAAGTGTTGGGGTCAGACACCAGGGAAGATCCTGCTGGACTGAAGTGGAGAAACATTGCTGTTAAGGCCTTTAATTGCTCCATCAGGGCTCAGCATTAACTTTTAAGGCACTTTTCCTTTGGACAAGAAAATTTACCTTTTACTTGGCCAGGCGCAAAAGTCAGTTGTCAGGGTAAAAATTACAAGAGTTTAGTTTTCTTTTTTTCTGCTCCAAGTTGGAGAACCAATGGTCCTGCATACTCATTATTTTGTCATTACTTTGTCCCATAGTGTTTTCAACTCCATCAACATGACAGTTACCTTGTATTTAAGTAATATCAATCGTGGCTAGCACACTGGCTAACCCCTTATCAGTTAGCTACGTTAGCTTAGCTAATCCCAAAATGTATTTTTGGGTCAACATGACTGATTTAGTAACAGCATCTAACAGTTCTCTAGGTTAGCCCTTCGCTAATTTTATTGTTATAGTGGAGTGTAAAATATATACTGTTATACCAAATGACACAGCTGCTAATTCTAGTGTGCTAATGTCATTTGCTATCAGACGAGTTTGGGTGCCCCTGGAATGGAGCCATAGAACATTACGCCTTCCTTAAAATGCACCAAGTTTATTTCATCTTTCATTCTTTTTTGACTTGTACTGTCCAGTTATAATGTTATGTTTCTTTCAATGCTTTTTTAGTTATTTATTACAAATTGGTATTCAGAATGTAACAGTTATTCGTTTAACTAAATAGCTGAATAATGGGTTGAATAGTGTGAAGACACATGGTATTTCGTTTATTTTTATTCATCACTTTTACCTTGTCTGGTGGTAGAAGTAAATTATTCTTCCTCTTGTCCTACTGAAAAACATCCCTGGTCCATTGTCCTTCTTCTCATGACATGAAACCATCATAGACATGGTAGATGCTGTTGAGTGGGTGTTTGAAAGTTACCTTTCCTATACAGGCTCCACACTGCTTTCACTTTGTAAGCTCCATTGTTTTCATGAAGCTGCTCCCTCTTTTGACTGTCTCTCTTGCTCGGCCTTTAACATTTCGCTGAGGTAATGATACTATGTTATTTATAACCCTCAAACAACTACAATTCTTCTTTCTTTAAGCATGCTAGAATCATTTTAGCTTTTGTCTGTATTCTTCAGTTCAGAGGTTTACTTGTTCTTTACTCCTGGTGCCACTTCATCTGGTCCTGTAGTCTGGCTGACATGATTAGAAAACATGAGACGGCCCCGTGTGTTAAGCTTTATCCCTATTTGAGAGGAAAAAGGCCTTTCATTCTCCCTGAGTCCCTATCGATCTGAAAATGAGAAAATGGAAAGATTACTCTGTGATGGAAAGAGCCATTAAAGAGCTAGGGAGGCAAAGAGCTCAGAAAATGCCCAAGTATTTATCAATTCACTGGCTGTTTTAAACCTTGTTTACCCAGGGAATGCTGCCTCATTGTGCATGCTTTTTTGAGCAGTGCTCTGCTAAATAGTCCAATGCGGGGACTGGATCATTCAAAGCTTGAAGTTTTATATCCCAAATATGTCATAATGAGCTGTCAAGGCCTGAGAGACGAGGCCCTCTTTTGCCTCACTTTGGAAAGAATATCCTCTTACATCCTTTGCAGTTGGGTGTATGTTACAATCTATCGTGCACCAGTCAATTCCCAACTTGAAGAGTAGGCAGCTATGTCATACCATACATGGTATGATATAGTATGTTGTTTACCATGTATTTGCAGTCAGAATCCTACGAGCAACTGTTAAATATATTGCTTGATTTAGATCAATTAAAAAGCCACTGCAGGGTGTAAATAATGGCAGCCAGGCATAAATGTCACTTTCCTTGTTAACACCCAGGACATGCTGTTAATCACAGGGCAGTACAGAGTAATGGAATTTATATGGATACATTTACCATTAACCTTGTATACTGTTTGTCACCAATCACCTGTTTAAATGAAACAGTATAACTCATATTGTACTCTGGGGTGTCATTAATTTTGCCCCACTTTCCCACTGGTATTTACACTTTGCTGACCAAGGCTAACATTGTTATATAAAATCTGTTACATCCGACTTGATGAGGGAACGAGCAGTGTGTGATTGCACTGTCTGCTATCTGTAAGTATAGACCATCTCATTACATAAGGAAACACCAATACAGTCCAGCTTTAAGTCCTATGAACTACCCAGTTAATGGACCATGTCCTTCAAAGCATCCAGCTTCTGAATTGGGACACAGAGTCACACCTGGGAACGGTGTACTACAAACGGTCCTCTACTGCTGGACACTGAGCAGCTCTGCTGGGTAGATGGGGTTCAAGTTCCTTGCATAAAGGCACTTCTGAGATAATTATTGAGGGAGCATAAGGTGTCAGGTCTGTTTTTGCTAACCCTTTGTTGACTGCTGTGCTGGCTTTAAACTGAGCTGCCTGCTTTTACTATCGTGTAATATTCAACGGGTGTTTGATCCTGCCTGTGGATCCGCAGTCATATTTTATTGACTAGCCATTTTAATTGAGTCCCGTAACCCTACTATATAATTCACCACACAGCTTGTAGAAGAAGCTGCTGTCAGTGCACTGCCCATTCAATTACTGGTGCACAGCATGCTACAATATGCCGACTGTATAATGCTGCATCTTGTAATGGCAAAATATATCAATACACATTCAATGGTAGAGGCAAACACGTAGTACATGTTTTTTTAACAAATGGTTTTTTCACATTAACTGAACAGTTTACAGTGTATTTATTCATCAAAATATGCTAATTTTCAAGAGCTAAACTATACTTTAAAAAGCATTTCAAGGGACCTATTCCGATAACTTAACTGAGTGGTTGCAAGTCAACTTATTTATTTAGATAAATTTAAGTTGCAAACATTATTTTGATGGGTTGGGTTGACGTGATAATGTTAGTATCTGCATCAACTTAAAATTGTGTGTAAATAAAACTGAAATTTCTGCATTTATTGAATTGTAACTTAAGTCAAATTGAGGTAACTCAGCATAATTGGCTTGATGACATATCCTTACTTTGTGTTTAGGAATTCAAGTCACCTCTCATATCTTAACATGCCTGGGCAATTTCACATAGTTATTACTGGTAATTAAAAATAGCTTCGATAGTAGAGGAAAAGCTAATTCTCCTAACTTAAAGTAGTTTGTTGCTTGAACATAAATTCCTAAGAAGTGGTCATAACTGAAAAAGATTGAGCCCAAACATTAATTATTAATGTTTATGTGCATGTGTGCCACTATGCTTTTATCTGCTTCATTAAACACTATTTGAGAGTCCTACCTCTTCAGTTTAATCAACAAACTGGGAAACTGAAAATTTAACATAGTAGGATTTTATAAATATACCACTGATCCTTACTTTAAATGTTACATAGTGTCGCCTACATTAATGCATTATGTACTTACTGCCTAAAAACATGGCAGAAATGGTTGATGCCAGTTGTTTTTACTGCAAGAGTTTTTCTCTTGCACTGGGAGTGGCTGCTTTTCACAAGGCATTCACAGGCCCACTCTCTTGGCATATTATACGGCATTGTGTCCCCAGCGCATGACTTATGACTTTGTGTGTACTGTATGTAGCATTACATCTCCATATGCTGCTCTGTGAAGTTGTGAGTTCAGTTATCTCCACAGTCACATTCAGTGTAATATGTCACTGCACTACACTGCACAGCCCAGCAGGAAGGCTCAGCTAACAGCTTTGCACGGCACCTTAGCCATCTCCCCTCGGCATTCTAAATAGATAAATTATGATCACACTCCTCTGCAGTTGTCTTGCTGCCAGGCTTGACATATACACTGTAAAGACACTGGTTAATGAAGAATGGCTCTGTCACTGGAGTTGTCTTGGAAATAAGGCAGATCACTCCATCTCTCTTCCTCTCTCCCTTTCTTTCAGTCTTTCATGTTGTTTTCTCACTCTTTCTTCCTGTATTCCCTTACTGCTCCATTGCACCTCCACCCATCATTCATCCCCGTGTTGCATTCTCTCATTGCATTCTGTGTGTACGGAGTAAATGAGATTTTGGTGTTGCAAATGCATCATGCCCCTACACACACACACACACACACAGACGCACACACGCCCCTATAGTGCTTTGCGGCAGTTGGAGATGTGCATCTAACCATCTCTAATGAGCCCGCTTGTGTTCATAGCTGTTGTTGTTTACGGTGAAGTAATTTGTGGTTGCCATAGAAATTTTCTCTGCTAAATGTGCCCATCATTACTTTGTGCTTAAATCCATCATTGCCAGTAGCTTGGAGGCAGGCAGGCAAATAAAATTTGATTAATAGGATTTGATGTCATTTTTTTTTCATGAACTTCATGAGGAAACTGGGTGTTAGGTGTCTCTGGTATTTCTGTTAGTATATAACCTGTTTTAAACTCTGATTCTGTTTTAAAATCCTCTGTTGTCAGAAGATATGCAATAATTAAAAGAGTTGCCAAGATGGGCATTTTCCAAAGGTGGGTTTATTTCCCCGCTCGCCCCCTTCTGTGAATAATCAGCTAGTTTTGACAAGCCATGTCATCATGCAGGAATTCCCTTTGAACTCAGGACGGGTTCTTGAATATTTTAGTGGTGGTAGGGGTTGAAACCTCATTGCTATTTTTTACTCTTCTTTCCTACCACTTTGGGGTGGAAATGTCATATTGTCAGTGGGATATGCCCATGGTAGCAGTTCTACCCAGTCTGGCCTATATGTAAATGTCACTAGAGATGTTCCAAAAATGTACTTTTCTGCCTGTCTTCATTTTCTGATTTCTTACATTTTCCTCCCTACTTCCCGATTTTGTTCATCTCTCCACCGTTTACCACTTTCCTTCTTGTTTTTACTCTCTCCTGGCTATTCCCCTCACCTATCCAACCTCTATCAATCTACTGAGTTTCTGTTTGTCATGTGTTGTATCTGTGTTTTCTCTTTCCCCACTTTCTCTTCTTGCCCTCTTTTGTGTATCCTCACCCTCCCAATCCTCTTCTTTAACTTTTTAAACATCTCTACCTTTGTCTCCCATTTCCACCTCCCACTCTCTTATCCCTCTCCTTGTTACTCTCCATCTGTCTTCTGTCCCTGTGGTGCAGCCCTGCTTGAGTGGGCTGCCAGTAACTTGTCTGTCATCCGTCAGTTTTGTTGCTTTTTTTTCTTTTAACTTAACCTCATTTCTATTTCTTCTTCTGATTTTGCCT
The DNA here is from genome assembly GCA_024666655.1 of Dascyllus trimaculatus. Lineage (NCBI taxonomy): Eukaryota > Metazoa > Chordata > Actinopteri > Pomacentridae > Dascyllus > Dascyllus trimaculatus. The sequence goes on along the minus strand of CM045466.1, from coordinate 18,550,693 downwards.
CATGCGGTGGAATGAGTTTCTGAAACTTTTCTGTTGCTTCCATGACCTCACCGGACCCCTGCTTTCCTACCCTCCACCGCTTTCTCTTTCACTACCTTTCCAGCGTCTTCTTTGGCACACACACCGTGTCCATTCTCCTTTCATCTGTCTCAGTGTGTTATCTTTTTGTGGCTCCCTTTGTCATCATTTTCAGTGTCTTACTCTTTTTTCCTACTCTCTCTACCTACCTCGATGCTTTTCTGTCATTTTTTTTTACTTCTCCATTTGCTTTGCACTTCCTCTCTCAGGTGGCACGGCTCAGACCAAGTTTGCCCCTTCACCTCCTTTGCGATACGGGGTGTAAAGGCTAACACAACCTTCCTGTCAAGGGAGATTTATTCCTCTCACCTTTTGGAGCTCTTGATCAGGGTCTATGTGCATCTGTAATCTGCTTCTGAGAGGTGATGCATTCACCCCGCACCAGCCTGCTTTGGCCCTCCTGGATGGCTGGCTGGGGACCGGGTCTGTCAACGCAGCATTAAACATTTAAAACTTGGTCCGTAGATCACTCGAGGCATAGCAATGGAGCCAGCAGTCCCGGGTATGGCAACCACAGAGGGAAGTAGACAGAGCAAAGAGAGAGACGGAGCTAGACTGTCAAGGGACACTGATAAAGAGAGAGAGAGGGAGAAAAGAAAGACTGATAGTGAGACATAAGACTCAGTAGAGGTGTAAGGAGCAGAGGAAATATCCTCTTCTGCTGCTCTGGGCCAAGTCAACACAATGCAAGCAGATGTGATCATGTATTGTACCTTTGTTTTCATTTTCGCAAGATTAGAAATATCTCAGCTGAAAAATTCTAGGTGCTTCTTCAGTGTGCGAGGGCAGCGATGCATCCTAAAAATTCCATTACTACAGCCACATTCTTGGTAATGTTTTGATGTAAATGTATTCTGTGCCGCATTACATTTGTGACATATCACAAATACTTTTCAAATCAACATATCTTCGCCAAATATTTTATTGCTTTATTTTCAGTCCTTTCAATCACATATTAGACAAGTGAAGACCCTGTTATACCAGGAAATGTAGAAAAAAGGTTGTAATTTTATCCCAACTTTGCTATTTTCTTGAACATAATCAAGTTTTTTCGGTGGCTTAATGTAATCAAAGTTACAGCAAGTGAAAATGACATTTAAGTCTACAAATAATGGCACCATATGGGACATGAACCCCAGCCCTGGTTGCTGACGTATGCCGTCATCTTCCCCTTATCCAGACTTTGTGGCTCCTTCAAACTGAAAGCCTTTCCTACTAGATCACAGAGAAAAAAATATGTTCCTTTCAAAACGTAAATGACAATGCTGTTTAGTTGAAAGTAAGTTTTGCAAGGCAGCATATCCTAGAGTGTCCCCTTGCTTTTCATGGATAAGGACCAAGCTCTGTCCTTTAAACAAAGCAAAAAACCCCAACTTCCTTTCAACCAGTAGGCCAGTGCACTGAATCTAATACACAGGAATGTGTTAACAGACAACATTGTGCTAAACCAGAGAAGCTCAATATCCCCTACTGCAAAGTCAATCACAGAAACTTGATTTAAAAGAAATGAGTCAAATGAATGAGGGATTAGAAAGAGCAGGAGGGACCTGTATAAAAAAAGCACATTAAGAGCAACGGTTGCGGGCAAAATTGAAATAAGGCATTGTGGTCATTGCAAGTGTGTTAAAATAGTTCATTTGCTTCTAAAAGAGTCATCTAGTAGTTGCATTTCAAGAAGTTGCTACAGCTGTAGTATCGTACAGCTGACTGTCAGGTCCAAGTGGCTACATCTCTAGCTTTTTCTTACATTTTGTTGCCATGTCATGTATAGTAAAGGGGCATTTTCAGTCAGACGGCATACTTTGCTAATAGAGCAGCTGTAATTGGAGGTCTGATCAGGTAGTGACCACCCTAGAATTTTCTCATTTAAGCAGCCAGTTGCGGCAAATTGAGAAAGTAGAGCGATCGATGGCATACACATTTACTGACAACATATGCACACACATGCAAACACACATACATACACAGATCCAGATGTACAAAAGAGAGAGAGACTGTTAGCTGCGTGACCAACTTGACAGAGATACTGTTGATCCTAAAGCGTGCTGAGGCCTTTTTCCAGCGACTATGCAAGAACAGTACTGTAACACCTGAGCTCAGTGTCGGCACTCTTTGCCTTCTCCTCACCTCTCCGCACCTTTGTTCAAATCTCATCCCATTACATTTCCTCACTTTTGCTCCCACACTAGTGCCTCTGGTTTCTTCAACTCTTTACGATTTCCCTCCACTTCTGCCCGTCTCTGTGTTTTTTTTTAGCATCTCTCTGCCTGTCATGCATCAACAAGGATGCCACACTGTTATACACCATGAATACAGACAGGGTCATAAAGCATTTTTTTTTTATTACAACCAGATCATTGCACTGACACAGAGTTTTATACAGGGGCATGATCACAGAGACAAAAGCAAAGACCCTTATCAGAATAGAAGAGAAAGATACAGAGGGGGAATGAGGCCATGATTTAGAGAAGGTTTAGAGAAAGACACAGTAATGCACATTGTGGAAGCTCTGATGTAAGGAGAGATGGCAGGGCAAGGTAGACGGACGAAGAAAGAGGGAGTAAAGAAACTCAGAAGAAGGAAGCAGGAGAAGAATGACAGGGTGTGACTCAGAAACCGAGACAGAAAGACGGGATGGAGGTACAGACTGAGTGTTTGCCCTGTGGGCCCGGCTGGCCGAAGGTAAGCCGGCAGATGTGTCACTCTAAATTTTGTCAGCAACATAGAAAGTTATTTCTGGAGGATGGGAGCTTCAGCCACAGTAGCTTGAGCTTAGTTTTTTTCTTCCGTTGTATGTGCTTGTGTGTGTTAGTGCATGGCTGCATTCAGCTCTCCACAATGCCCTGTTGAAATACATCTGTATCTCCCAGAAGGCAAAGTTGACATTTCCTTCTGTCTTTCAATCCTCAGTGTTGGATTTGTTGCGTAAGAATATTGCATGCATGTCTTTGTGTCTGGCAGGGATCATGCCAACATCTGTGTGTGTATGAGAAGGAAAATATGTTGCATGTCATCTTCTTTTTGCCCTTTCTTTTAAACCCTAATGAAGCCTGGAACTTTCATGGCTTATACACTCTCCTGAGAGTCCTGTCTAACATGCTCTCACACATACATACCAATATTCTCTTCATCTTTCTCCCCCCTCTTCATTTCTCTCACACACACCCACCAATACACATATTTTCTCTCTTTGTCTACAAGGCTTAGCCTCATTGTTAACATATGGATAATCCTTAATATAAATGGTGGGAAGATCCCCTTCCAGAGACTGTAGCTCATCTACTGCAGGAAGGCAACATCTGGGCCCAAGCATGTTTTATCATACTATAATTGGCCTTACAAAACAGTAGTAGTGTATTGTTTGAAGACACAATAACAGTAAAAAGAGATTTTCCATTGCTGCTGAGGAAAGACGAGTGCAAAGCAAATAACTTGGATGGACAGTTGGAGGTGTGAAACTGAAAGAAGTAGATCAAGAAAGGATCAGTGAATGAGCGGAAGAAAATAAGGGTGGTCAGAAGGAAAGGTGGCAGGAAGTAGCACAGGAAGGGGCTCAAGATTTAAGATGGCAAGAGAGGTGAAAAAGGTGTGACAGAAATAGAAAAGCAGGTCTGGGGAGAAAAAACTGTCTGAAGACAGAAGTGAATTGAATGTAAGATAGGTAGGGATACATTTCAGCAAATGACAGATAGAAAAGGTGAAGGAGGACAGATAGAACAAAACAAAAAGGCAAAGAAGGGAAAATGATGGAGCCTAAGATAGAAAATAAGGAGCTACTGTAAAAACAAGCAGTATCTTGATGACTGTGGTGGGATATTCTGGGCAAATTGTAGCAGTAGGCGGCAACCTGATATAAATCAGAGTGGGTAAGAGCGCTTGACAGGTAATGTGATGCAGATGGATGCTGAGTAGGATGGGTGGGTCGCTGAATAGATGGAAGTCAAAAGGAGAAACAAATAAGGAATTTAAAGATTTAGGACAACAAGATGTAGAGGCATCTGGCAACAGGATCCCAATGGATTGAGGAACAAAACACAAGATAGATGCAAAGGATTGTGAATGAATTTCATCAGGCCACAGCTGTATTGGGTGCAAAATCACATACACATACATGTGCTTGTGCTGAGATGTGTCTCAAGCCCTTATTGTCTTCTCTCTTGTCCTCTCCCATTATAGAGCAATGCTAAAAGCTAAAGTGCTTTCTGTCCATCCTCAATTTGATAATGGGGGCTATAAAAGGCCCGCTCTTTGGACCTAGCACCACCTAACATGAAATTAGGAGCATAGTGGGGAAGGAAAGGGCGTGTGATTGTGGGTAATTACATTAGTCAACTCCTTAATCAGTTTTTGCTCTTTAACAGGCGTCATATATCTGTCTGGGAACTGTGGCTTTGACCTTTGACCCCAGTACTGCTGCTTTCAATCTACAGTTGTGACCAAGAAGTATAATTCAATCCCATTGTTGTAGTCATTTAACATGGAACATAAAAATAACAGGTTGAAGTACGCTCACTCGAACATATTCACTGAAATGCAAGTCAGATAGTAAATAGCATTTTACAATGGTTGTGAGAGTTCTAATTTCATCCACAGTCAGCAAAGTTACACAGGAGATAATAACACAGTAGTGTTTGGTAATTTTGTGGCTTGGAATAACCTCGTTCACACTGAGGTAGATGGAGTGACACAGCAGAAGAATCATTATACAGAGTTGTTTATGGAGTAAAACTGTTTTAAAAAGACTATTGCTTTTCTAACTTTTGTAACATTTAAATGTAACAAATAAGACTAATTCAATACAACTTTTTAATCACTTCAGTGAAGAAAACCATAGGCAAGGTGCAGTATAGTTTGCACACAGGGCGAATTAGTTGTAGTGTGGAGTCATAGTATTATCTTCTCACATAACAAATGATAAATTGATTGTGGACAATAAACAACTTAAACATCCTCCTGAAATGCTGCAAACCAAAGAATTGCTAACAACAAAAGATTGCTGAAGATTAGAATACAACAGAACAGGTAATGGTACAGATACAAGAGTGAGTACTGTCGGCATGAGGCCTTATGGAATTGTCCATGTACATTCTTCACAGCAGATGTCATGCAGTTGTTATGAGGTGTAAAGTTCATGGAGGAAATGGGGATGCTTCTCCCTCGGGCAGCATAAACAATCGTGATATTTTAGCACAGCGGTAGACGAGAGTGCAAATGTGTAGCAAATATACAGTTACCTTAGCCCACATTATACTTTTCTATGGGGTTTATACTTGTCGTCTTGCAATATAAGATTTAGTTTGAATTATGTGCAAAGGTCTGACATTAACACAAAATAGGTGTATAGTGCATACAAGCACACACACAGTAAAGCTGAGTCATCTGACAGTCGTCTTCTGGCTTGAACATGTACATCCGCACAGCTCACAGTGACATTTCAATAAACCTATTAACAACCTCACTCCAGCTATCTCCACCTATTCCATACATCAGCTGCATTGGCTTGCAATGCAATAACCCAGCACAGAGAGCCAGACTCAACCAGCCACTCAAAATGAAGCAGATTTATTGCATTGGCTTTTGTTTTCTGTTTATTTACTTCTCTTTTGAGCTGTAGTATGCTTGGAGGTCATTTATTGACCCATGAATGTTATACTACATTTATAGAGGTTTAGGAAATTAAATTTTAGAAAGAAGTTTAAGTAAAAATTACCCCAGATGGCCTTACACCCTGAGTTTTCAGTGCACATGTGTGAGTGCATCTGTTTAGCCTGTGTATTTACAGCCCATATACTCTGTGTTTGTTTATGCAGTGTTGTGCCTTACTGTTTTGCTATCTTTTGCCGGTGTCTCCCCAGCATAACCATACATTTATATTTAAGTGTGCAAATTTTTATATGCATTTTCACTGTATTAATTGGTGTGTGAGCATGTGGGTGTGTTTTTCTATGTCTGGTTGTATACATAGTTTGCTTTTAGCCCACTGTGTGTACAGTGGATTGTGTCTTAATTTTGAATTATTATTTATATTTTCCAAAGCCCACTCCTTTCCCTATTCACAGCAGGATTAACTCGCTTTTTGTCAATACCCACTCCTTCACGTTTTAATTTAGAGAGGATTTATGAAATTATATTTCTTCTTCTCACTGGCTGGACTGTTTGAACAAACTAGATTGTAGAGACACTGCTAAAGAACCAAAGTGTATGGAGTGGTTTTGCGGCTTACTTTCCCACAAGAAGTTGGCAGTTGAACAAGTGTTTAAACTAATTTACCTTTTTGCTTTTGACAACTTTGATCAATAATGTTGTAAACACTAACAACCAGTCAGAAGACGTATACATGGCAGTAGAAGAAAGTGAATAGATGATAGTTTGACATTGTGATGCTGTTTCTATCTGTTCACTGGGTTTACGTAAAAAGAGCATACAAATAATATGAATGTACAATCAGGGATTTGTATTTATTCTGTATTTATATGCATAATTTAGTGTGTTTCTTATCTTCTGTGTTTCTTAACATCCATTTCCTTAACAGTATGTCTCTGCCATCTTTTGCTGGTTTTCCTCCCAGCTGTTTATGATTTTCCCGCTTGTCTTTGGGTGTCCTACTAAAGGTTTCTTTCTTCTTTTTCCTTTTCTTTCTTTTCTTTATGACTACTCATTCACGTACTTATGGCCCATCTTTCATATTAGCATATTGTGTCTTGATTTTGACTCCAGTTTGGCTGCCAACCAAAGTCCTCTTTTGGCCTACTTGACCTCCTTCTGTGCTTCTTTAACCAGGAATGAGAAGTGTGGACACTTATCAGAAACATGCACTATGCTCAATTTAGTCAGCCTAGTAAGGGACCAGATATAATGTTTCGTCGCTTCATTTAATATTTAATAAATGGGTCACATCTGACTGAATTTCAGAAGAGGAAAGTCAGTGATACAGTGGCAATTCCGTGCTTTTTAAAATAGCTTAACTTGAAACTTTTGTCCTGCATTGTGAAGATGCTACCTGTGCATTTGTGTGCGCCTGTCTTTGTGTGAGAGGGTGTGTATGTGCTCTCCCCACCTCTCGGGAGGAAGCACTCAGCAGTCCCACTCTGCGAAAAGTGCTGAGTATGAGGGATGGTGTCAGATGACAAATCTAAGGGACAAACTGCATCTAAAGCAGACATTCTTTATCGTCCGTCCTTCACCCCTCAGACTCTCTCCCACCGTCTTTTTCTCCATCTTCTTTCCTCATCGTCTCTCAAATCCTGCCATGTCACTGTAATTTGTTGTGCGTGTTGAAATGCATGACATTTTTATAGCACACTTCTGTTTCTTTTCTCTTCTGTCCTTGTTTATTCATCCTTTTGCTTCTTCTCAGAGTAATAGAAAGACAGAAGCTATGTGATGCTGTGCATCAAAGAGATGAAGTGAGTCATCAACCCCCCCATGATTACTGACGGAGAATTGCACTGTGGTTACCTCCACCATGAGCAACTCTCTCAGTGGGTGACAGCACTACAAAAGGATGTTACACACAAACACACACATGTACGCAGTCATGCACATACTGTACACGGGATTACACAAACATGCATGCATATATGAACACGCATGCTCAGAGATTTGGAACATGTTTGGTGTTGTCACCGATGTGAAACCGAGAACAAAGCATTGGTAGAAAAACGTTTTAAACTATAGATACTGTTGAATAATCTGAAAACAAAAAAATAGAATGTAGTCAAGCTCAGACAAAGGCTTTACATTGTGAATAAGATTATTCTGACATAAACATGCATAAACAATTTGAAAAAAACACCTTAGTTTTTTTCAGTTTACTCAGCAATGTGCTGCAGAGTGAAGTGTCAGCTCTGGCAAACTGTTTTCAGAACTTGGAAAAAAGAGGAATTACATTATTAAACAATAAGAGGTTTGAATTAGAAATGACTAACATGAATCAGTCATGTTTCATCTTTCGTTGCATTTCATTGCTCCCACATTGTCTTATTCTGGCTCCTAGTCTATATCACTCTCCTTTGTATCCTGCCTTCTAGCATCTCATCTGTGTACATAACCCCCCTGCTGTCATCCACTGCAGTTTTCCTCCCCTCTATTCTTCTCTTTTTTAATCATTCCCTCCCTGCCGTTCTCTCTCCCTCCTCCCGTCAGTCCCTCCTAGCCTTCATTTTGCTCAGAGGGGGGCCGGGAGCCATGTTTCTACCTAATGATGCATCGCCAGGAGGAGAAAAAATTTGACAGTTAGCAACCTCGTCTCTCCCCCTCTGTTTCTGGGGTAGGTATAGGCAGATAGGCAGGGATATGCTGGAGTCACACTCAGCCTTGTAATGAAACAAAGATGAGGCAACTACTTGACTGGACATTTCATTTCTCCAATCTGTTTACTTTTCTCATTTTAGATATAATTTACTGACCTTGTGGGATTTAAGTACACACATAAATGCATGTACAAACTCATATGAGCACACTTTCAAATACGGTATGTACCCATCAAGGCCACATGCACATACCAAACCCTTCTTCTTTGCATTTTGTAGGAATAAGTAGCCAAGGGAGCAAGTTAGACACTCACTTCATATTGAAAGATCAGAGAGAAATTAAATTTATTATGACATGCTATCTGTGCTATATGGTTCTCTATAATGGGATATATGGACAGAATAAGCAATTAGATTAAACTCGCAGAAAAAGCATTAGATTATTCTCCTTTTCCCTTGCTTAAGTTATATTTAAAAAATTTCAAACATTATAAGCTTGAGACCTACAAATTGGTGGTTTAAAACTAGATATAACCACCATTTATTATTTATACTCACGCACTGCCCTTATTTGTTGTTTTTGTTGTAGAAATGGCCTTTAATTTTGAAAATCAGTTAAAAATCATGATGTGTTTTTAACTCAGTATGTCGTGTTACAGTCAGGTGTAGATGAGGTACAAGACATTATTGGTGTGGGATGACTGGCTGGTACACAGCAACAATCTGATATTTTATTATTTGTGGAGGTTCAATATCACTGGGATTACTTTTGTCAAAGAGTTAGATCATGTAGTCTGCAAACTTTGCATTGCAGAATACCATGTCTTTATTGCTATTTCAAGTCTTGCACAAGACATGATGAGAAGATAACACATTACACAGTACACAGGGACAGTAAAAGAGGCCTGATAAGGATTAGCATAGTGATTGGTTAGTGTAATGTAGCACAAAATTCCATCTTCAGTCATCCGTCTTTAAGAAAACACATAGAGCATGAGAAGTGTCAAATGGGAGTTTTGACAGCATAAATCCCCCCATTCAAAACAAAAATTCCACCTGCTGCCAGGCAATAAACTATAACCGCCATCCACTGGATTCTGCAACATGAACTGTAAGTAAGTTGCTGGATTTTTGTTACTTTGGATACCTGACAGTTTGGGATTTTTCTGCCTGCCTCCATGTGAAAGATATTTGAGCCCACAAAGAATTTCCATGCATCTTGCTAATAACTAGCGATATTGAAATTGGTCCGATATGAATCTCTTCATCCATCACATCCACACTGAAAATCGGATGGTTTATATCCCTATTTCTTTCGTCTCCACAAGTCTGGATTTGCATGCATTCACTTGTTGTTTAACTGTGTACAGCTGCAGAGGTGATCAAGAATGATAGCTTGTTATATTGTTTTTTTATTTTTTAACCTCTTATGACTGCTAGCTGGGAAGCTTTTTTTGTCATCAAAGAAATACAAAGAAATGCGAGCGATGCAGAGAGATGTTTTTTAATGTGGCACAGTGAACTGATTTGAATTAAAGGAGAACAGATGAGTGGGACAAGAAGAACACATGCCAATAGTGGCTGCCTTATATTTCAACCTCTGATTGACTAAAACACATGCAAATACCCTCATTGATTTACAGACTAATTATATATTTATATGCAAGGCTTTTATGCATATGTGTGCATGCATTTATGCATTTGTGATTGTTTGTGTGCCTTTAATTTGCATGCAGATTTTCCCAGCTTTAATTTAGCTTAACTCAATCCCCCCTCCACCACCAACCCCCACTATCACCACCACTACCACCACATTCACTCCCCTTCCCCCACTCTTTACCCAGCTTTTTTTTTTGGCTTCACCCTCTCCTCTCTCCTCAGTTTTTTTCTTCTCTTTCTTTCTCTCCATCTCTCTGTGTCTCTTTCTCTCTTTCTAATGAGATGGCTACAGTGTTCTTCTTTCACTCAGTGACAGCCTCTCTGTTGCCAATTAGTGGTGCAGTTGCCAGCTCGGAGATTACATCTCTGTTTGTGTGCACAACCCACAAATGAGACAGTCCGCTCAAAGGCCAAAGATCTTGTCAACAAATGTAATATATATTGCTGTATTGTGACTGTGTACTGTGATATAAGTTTGTATATAGGCTGTATTATATACGTATTACGATTTATTTTTTAATAAGGGCTATTTAGAACCTTTCTCATATGATTTAATACTGGCAAAGGCATCCAAAAATCCAAAATAGGGTTTTGCTTTGGATGGCATTCAGATCAGACCTTGCATTTGTCACGCAGAAGTTTGTGCTGCTGATTTAAATTGTCAAAGAAATTAGTTCCATTTTCATGTGTTGTTGCAACAAGTACTTGTTTTTGGACCTCTTCTTTGCTTTTTGCAGAAATATTTCCATACAACTAACTAGAGCTACACAATTATGGCCAAAGTGATAATCACAAATATTTTGATCAATATTGAGATCAGGATTAGTCTGTTTATCGCAATTAGTCACTGATTTCATAAACTAATTTTTATTGCACTTTCATTTTAAAAAAATTTTTTTTTTAGATAAACAGAGCACTACTTTCACTGCACCATTGTGCTACATTCCTGCCAATGTGAAAATTTGAAATTAAATAGAACCTAAAATGCATTTCTTTCTGACCTATATTTCGTGCAAATTTAATTGTGCTCAAAATGCCTTCCTCGCTGACTGATACAGGTACTGCAACTCAGACGAGTGTGTACACAGAAATTACTTTGAAAAAAGTGAAACAAGGCATTCTAATTTTATATTTACAAAGTTGCAACCAAGTGATTTTATCTAATTATGCTGTTTTCTATGAGAAGTTTTTTTTTTTATGAACAGTCATTCGTCATGATTAATATTACATTAATTGTGCAGCGCTACAAATGACGTTGCATTCCTTTTTACAACCAAATCTTCTTTTTCAGTGTTTCACTTCGGTTCCCTAGGATATTGGCAGTGGATTTTTTGGGTCCTCTGGGTTGCAGGGTGCTACCTCTGTGAAGGTGGTTTGCTTAAGTGGTAGGTACATGTAAAGGTAGCAAGGAATGCTCTCATCCACCTTGATTATAGTGTTTACATCAAAACGTGAGAAAATGGTAGAAGAGGAGACAGAAATAGAGAAAATTGTGCAGTTGTTGAGGTGCACACTGATCATATGTGTTAAAGTGGTTAAGTACAACTGAAGAAGACATGTCAGTAAGGCTTCAGAAATGACCAAGTAATAGGGAAATAGCAGTAATCCACATAAAAACTCAGTAATGGTCCCACTTGTACATTGTGCTTCCTTCTTTCAGTCCCAGGATCAGCACCATGGACAGCAGCTGGGGTTCAGACTGCTGTAAATGATCTATTGTAACTTCTGCAGGCTGTGAATGAGGCCTTGTCAAAGTATTCTCTCTCTCTCTCTGTCTGTGTGTGTGTGTGTGTGTGTGTATACACATATATATACCTATGCTTATATATACTTTACAATCAGTGAAAAGAGAACAGTTATCAGACATAGCCGTTTGTGCATCACTGGAGTTATGTTACAGTTCTATGTATAGTGAAGTCTGTTTGGGTAAGCATAATTGATTCAGTGATGATTTGGATCACTACTCAGTCACTGCTGAGGGTGTCTCCAGGCCCCAAACACACCTGTCACTGCTGGCTATTAAGTCCATCTAAGTTTGTTTAAAAACCATAACTCTCTTGATATGTTTAATTTGTTTGATTTAGAAATGTGTTCGGGCAGTAGCAGCCAGTTACAGATTTATGGGAGGTTGCTCACGTGCTGGCAAATGGCAATCTGTTCAGTGTTGTGTCCTGGCAGAAAAATAACGCCTCTCATAGCAGTGAATCATCGCAGCTTCTGATTCACTGAAAACAAGCAGTTAATCTGATTCTCCATTCAGTTTTTATGAAACTACCAAATTGCATGATAGTAATATTGACACTGTGCAAGGATCACACTTTGAGGTTAAAAATACGTTATTCTGGTTTATTTCTATAGTTTATTTTATGTCAGACACTATTCAAACAAGAATGACAATAGTTGAAATTCCAACACCTTCAGACATACACACTTTCAAAAATACAGTTCCTATTAAAAATATTCACCCCTTTGGAAGTTTTCCCTTTTATTGCTTTACAACTTTGAATCATGGTCAGTATAATTATTATTATTATTTTAAAGAATTTACTAAAAAAAGACTCTTTTGTGTCAAAGTGAAAACAGACTTTGACAAACTAACTCCAAATAATTAAACATATAAAGTGTAAAATACTGTGCATTGTAGCATCAGCACTAGAGCCTAAGTCACCCACAGAGCAGCGCGTTGCAAGTGTAGATCTGTGCTGTGAGAGGCCTCAAATGTTGGTAAAATGTCTTGATCAAAAATGATGAAATGATCAAACTAATTTAACACAGGTGCAGCCAATGGGTGCTGGAATTTGCACAATTTGTGAAAATGAGATCATATGAGTGCAGTGAATGTGTCTCAAGTGATTATAGTATAAGCACATCTGTATCACTGGTGAATTAGTACTGCTAGCTATAAGTCAGGGGATGGATACAAAAACATTCCCCATTCAGTGAATATCTCTTGGAATACAGTTGAATTCATCATTAGGTAAAGGAAGATATATGGTACTTATGTAAATCTTTCTACTGTGCGACTGAGTGACTGTGCAAGAAAGAGACTTGTGAGAGGGGCCACCAAGACACCTATAATTCCTCTGAAGGAGTTACAAGCTTCACTGGCTTAATGTGAGACTCTGAAGTCAGCTGGAAGAAGATTCTGTCATCTAATGAGACCAAAATTGAGCTTTTAGACCATTAGACTAGACACTATGGTTGGTGGACATAATGCATGGTGGTGGCAGTATCATGATGTAAGGATGCTTCTCAGCAGCAGGCCCTGGAAGGCTCGCAAAAGTCGATGGTAAAATGAATACACCACAGTGTTGGGAATTGCTGGAGGACGACCTGATGCAGTTTCGAAGAGAACTGTGACTTAGGAGAAGATTTGTTTTTTTAGCAAGACAATGACCCGAAGCATACAGCAGACTCTACACAGAAATGGTTTTAAACCAACAAGCTAAATGTTGTGGAGAGGCTGAGTCAGAGCCTAGACCTCAATCCAATTGAGAATTTGTGGCTGAAGTTGTAAAGAGCAAAAGTCATGGTGTAACCTGACAGAACTTGAGCAGTTTGGAAAAGACGAATGGGCCAAAACTGCAGTATCCAGATGTGCAAGGGTGATTGAGACCAACCCACATAGGCTCAATACTAAATACTGACTTGAAGGGGGTGGATACTTGTGCGATTACTTATTTTATAATTTATTTCATTAAGTAATTGACATTACTTTATTGACATGAAGTATGTTTTTTGGAAATTCTTGTCAAAAAAGCCAAATTGAATTGACCATGATTGACTGAAATAGCAACAACAGAGGAAAATTTGCAAGGGGGGTGAATACTTTAATTGGTACTGTCCATGAGGTGGATCATCTACAAATTTGCCTTATTCTTAGTATTATTCAAAAATTATTTCCTAAATGATAATGTTACAGTATGATTGTCACATACTTTAAGACAGCTTCAAATGCAGTTGAATTGAAGGCTAATGTTAAATGATCTGTTTAAGATGTAGTGCATTCATAAATAAACCAAGGCCAGATCATGTAAGAAGGCTAACTGACATTATTGTCATTGTAGAAGCAATGAGATGACCAGTCAAATGGGGCCTCAAGAGGATTAATGCTTGATATAAATGACATTTTTGTTGACACAGAAACGACCGCTCTTCACTCAACTCGGCTACCGCTAGATGAAAATGAACACTTGACATTTTACTATGACAGTCAGTAGCACTTGCAGCCATCACGTTATCTACACATGGACTTGGGAGGAGAGGGGGAAGGATTTAACCAAGGCCTGTTTACCGTAACAACTTACTGTGTCTCTATCACACGCGCAGACAAGTTAGTGTGCTCTTTTTCCTGCACCATGCTGGCTGTCTCTGTTTACATGTGGCATTGTGTCTGTGCTGATTCAGTTCACATTAAATGAGCCACACACTTCTGCTTTGTTGGAATTGTGAATGCTTGATTTTAACGGTGTGAATGAACTCCAAATGAAGGAGCTGGCAGAAAAGCTTGTTAAGCCCTTTATCCATCATAGAAAACTGCGCCGAAGGGCCTGTCTGTGATTTTATCATTGTCATGCTTGTCGCTCCAGTTTTGGCTTTAGGACTTGCATACTGTATCTGTCATGCACACACAGCCACTCATGCTAGCGTGCTCACATGTACCTCTGCACACATTTACTGTACACATGCTCATACACACATGCACGTCTGCGTGTGCATGCGTACGTTACACTGCAGAAGAAAAACATAAATGCTTTCAATTCCAGACAGTCAGTTTAGCCAGATGGGAGAATACATAGACACACTTATCCACCTATTACATATATACACAAACACACTTGAAGCCACTATTCAGTGTTCAGTATCCAGTGACCTGTTCAATTTTTTCATTTTAGAGCCAACACGACTGCAGTGCTTAAGGATAGACTCACAATTCCAGTAAAGAGGGTTGCATCCATTCACTGTGCATGCGATCTACATCTATAGGTCCTTAAGAAACCTTTGTAGAAACACACATTATGTCCAACATGTTTTTGTCCCCTTTATGTGCTGATAAAAGGCTTGTCATTGTCTACAGCTTATGTTTTTGTTTTGCATCCCTTCAAGTCCTTCAACTAGAAAAGTGGTCAACTGCTGTCTTTTATACCAGAAAGAAGTGATATAGAGCCTTCAAGTTTATCGGCTACAGCTGCACTTTTGTCTGCAACATTGCCTGTCAGCAGGTCTTTATATACTTAATGCCTACTTGAAGTGAAAATGTTTTTTATTTTGCTTTTATCATTTCAGCTGGATTTTGGCTTCTCCTCTTCCCTCTTTTTTGCATACATGCTTGTGTGAGCTTGTGTTTTGTTGGAGTAAGCACTTGCATCTGTCTGCTGCATATATCTGGCCAGGTCTGTGCGAGCATGCAAGGGTTTGCAAAGGTTTGCATGTGCTTGCACGGGCTAATCTATCAAAACAAGTGTTTGTGATTGCCAGTGGATGGATGACCTTTGGGGCCTCTCTGGAGTCCCCTGTCACATCATGAGGTGGAGATAGAGGACACAAGGGGAAAGAGCTGACAAAGAGGGCAGGGAAGACTCTTGCTGGGTGAATAGCTGTGTATTTTTTTTTAATCCATTGTTGATGGAAGACTTTTGCTGAGCATGCTTGCTCTTTTTCCGAATAACCCTGTTTCATATTCATGCACTTGAACACAGTCTCACCTGGCAGCTACCCAGTTCAGCCACAGTCTACTGCTATACTTTATATCAATGAGCTGCTCCAATGGAGCCAAAAGAGAGCGAGTGCCCTGCTCAAGGGCACAATGCCAGGAAGTGTTGAGAGAACGCAGAATGTTTACACATTCACTTTACTTGCCCAGAATTTCCCAGCTGGTCTGAAAAATTCAAAATTGCAGCATTCTGGTCTTAAGCCACTTTTCTAATCTTTAGGCCACCACCACCCATAGCAGAGTGAATAAATTGTCTCTTGAATGTCAAATGGAATATATCCATTTTACATACTTGAACACTTTCAGTATAGCCTTTTTCTGAATTCTTTTTCACAAAGGCATACTTACAGTGACTAATTTAGCCTATTTCGCAGCTTAAACAGTTCCAGAGAGCATGTGCTACAACGGTAATCTCATATCAAAACACTCAGAAGAGATGGACAACAAATTACCAAGTCTTTCTGAGCACTCATTTAAAATGCAGGCCAAAAATATGCAGTACATGAGCTCGACAAGACATCAGCCAGATTGAGTTTCTCTCCGCCAGTATACACAGCAGTGCAGGTTCATCAGTGAATTTGTAAAACACTTTACCATTAGTAAATCTCTGCATTGCCAAACAAGGTTGACAAGGTTACGCTGCCAATTAAGCATCCCCAAGTTTGTAGACAGCATGTAGACACCTGCTTGCTGACTGTGCTGTGAGGGTATATGTGAGCACCCCCCCACCCATTGCACGCACACAGGCACGGAGAGCTGCAATGGCATTTAGGCAGTGACATTTTCCAGGTGACATTTTGTCTGCAGCCAAACCCATACTCACTGAGCAGGAACCCAATCATGCCATCTTCTTCACTTGGAGCCAACTGTTAGACATGCATGCGAACTTGCACACATGTGTACATGCAGGTGATTGACTTTAATAAATTTACTAAACAAGTAACTGAGAGCCTTTTTCAGCCATAATCCCGATTTCCAAGATTCCAAGCTGTCTTAAATGTGAACCATCCTTTCCTTTGGCCTAATGTTAAAATATTGTGGCCATGACGCCTTGTGGATGCTCGATCCCGTCAGATCTCGGAAACTAAGCGATGTTGGGCCTGGTCAGTACCTGGATGGGAGACTGTGAGGGAACACCAGGAAGCGAAGGCAGTGAGGGTGAGTGGTTGGTGGTGGTCAGAGGGGCCAATGGCCACGGACTGGCAGCCTTGCTTTTGTCAGTCTACCGCAGGGCAACTGCGGCTACATACGTAGCTTACCACCATTGATTATGGAATGAATGAATAATGCAATGTAAAGCGTCTTTGAGTGCCTATAAAAGCGCTTTATAAAACCAATGCATTATTTTTATATGTTTTTTTATTCACTAGCCATTTACTTTTCCTTTTTGTTCCAAATTTTGTTGACAGAAACTAAAAGAATGATGAAAAGAAAAGTTTTCACTAATCAGCCAAGATATAAAACAAGATCGAAGAAAACAACAATGGCTTTCTCTATTGTGACTGACCTTTCTTTCGTTTTAAACGAACGTCATTAGACAAATGACATTATGAGATGGTGGAAAATATCTGATTGACCAACTTGAAACAACAGATGGATTCACCCCATGATTACGATAATAATTAAAAAGGAAAAGAAAATATAATTTATGAGTGAGAATTTATTATCTGTGGGTTTTTCCAATTGCAACCAAATGTCAAATATGTATTGTTCGGAAAATGCTTCCGCACTGCTTTTTTTTCAACATAAAAGGGCTAAGCTTTGTTAAGGTTTTCAAAAAAAATCTTATTAGGAAAGAAAAAACAGTTACTTAAATCAATGAGGAGCCAAGCTGGGTAAGAAGAACCTGAAAGAAAAAAAAGAAGGAAGGAAAGAAAATTGATTTCTCTCCTTGAGTAACTTCCACCTACAGTGTATCGGGCTGTTAGATAGTGAACTATACCAAGTGAAAAAAAAAACATGGCAAAGGCTTTGTGCCTCTTTTACTGGTGACATTTATTCAGTCCACATATAAATGCAGTCTCAATAAATGTCATAGAACTGGAAGAAGCAGTTTCTTCATTTTTTAATCAATGTATATTACCACACCATCAATCTATCAAGTGGCACCAGCAGAGAAGAAGAAGAAGAAGTCTCCATCGTAAAGCAGGCCTATAGATGGCAGGGAAAGTGAAGTAATGCTATTGCAGAGCACAGTTTAATTTCACATAGAGACTGTATCATTTTGAATACAATACTATAGTTTTAGCACTCTGTACTTGTGTATGCTAAGCGCAAGTGCATGTATTGTATTTGATCAAGGTGCTAAAATGCAATGTTTGTCCATGTCTTCTTTCACATAATGTACACTAATTTGACAATTCATCATAAGTTAAACTGGGAGAAAGGAAAAGGCGGTTAGACAGTAGTTTGTGCTCCATATGTGAAAGCTAAGCAACCTGTTACTCCTGATAGTCCGTCACTCTACCCCAGGGCAGCTGTGGCTACAGACGTAGCTTACTACCACCGAGTATGGAGTGAATGAATAATGCAATGTAAAGCGCTATATAAAACCAGTGCATTATTATTATTACAGTTGGAGTCTGTGATTCGAGAGAAAGATTATTGATATGTGGCATCTTTGAATAGTTGACATGTGTGCCTGATTTACTCTCCCTCTGACTCCCAGACCCACTCCCCCCTTCCACCCCCACCCCCCACCTCCTACAAAGGCACAAATGTGGAATAGTTTTGTGAGGATCAGTCTGAGCCACTTAGTTTGTTTCCCTTTACAGAACTCAGACTGGAAGATGTGTACTGAATTTCACAAAAAACTGTACTGGATTAGAATCACTGACTTTACCTTCAATCACTGTAGCACTTTACCAACATATTCACGCGCATTCAGTCATACATGCACCCAAGAGATGGGCAAAATGAGCTTAAAAATGACACTAACAAAGGCTGATACACAGGTGGTCTTTCAACAAACCACCTATCAGAACTGCATTGTTCCTGCAGTGGTTTGACAATGGTCATCTACATGTGCGAGTTTTTAAAACAGCATGAGACAAAAAGCAGATCTTGAAAAAGGCCACGGTTTCTATGTGAACAGCAGGTGCACTCAGCTAAGAGAATAAAAAAAAAGAACACATTTAATATTGCAAGTGAAAGAGTCTTGCAAAGTGTGACAAATTAACTGTTGGTAAAAATGATAAGGACAGAGAAGAGGAAGCTTTGCATATGTATGAAAGCCCCACACAACTTTGGTTAAACCTGACCTCATACTTTAAAACATGGTGCCTTTGGCCGCCTGTGCAACACACAAACGCTGACACTCTTTAAACATGCCTTGTTTTTGCAGTTATGTAAAAACAGTCAAATGCCATTTTTAACATGGCCAAAACGTGGTTATGCTCAGCTAAAAATTAAGGCATATCATTTTGTGTTTCTATATGATGAAAATAAAGACTACACGGCTGATTTGTGGGTACCTACATCTAGACACACACACAACTCATAAGAACCCTTTGGAGCTTGTACATATGGAGTCACTGGATTGTTTGTGTCTTTGATCTCCTGCCATGGAAATTAAAGAATTGGACATAATCTTGAGTGTGTCGGCATCATCCCTCTGAATGAGGAGGAATCAGCTGTCCTTAAATGACTTCAGACATATGCAGCTTTCAGCAATACTATTTTCCTATCCTTCGGTCTCTAGAATGTGTCCTCTTGTTTTCTTTTTCAGCAGCGGTCTTGATTTTGTTAAGATCTTACATAACTTTGACAGGCCAGTGCAATTCTAATACATGGCCTTAATTAAGACGGAGAGCTCTGCGTTGAATGTGCTAACCAGGCTGACATCCCTCATAAATCCAAACCATTATTGTCAGGCTACTCAAAGCACGCGTGTCCAAACTCACAAACGTGCGTGCTTGTTCACACATGCGCGGAAAAAGAGACAGACATACTGAAACAAGGAAGAGAGGGTGTGACAGAGTGACAGCGAGGGGGAGAGAGAAGCTGGAGACTAAGAGAGAGATGATTTCATTTTGCCCACTGAGCCCTTAAATAATTTAACGAGAGAGAGATCTGTCAGAGTGTGCTGTGTTTGTGCGTTGAATATTTATAATGCATATAAAACTGTTATGGGCCAGCTGTTGGCAGTCATACGTCTCAGGTCTGTGTGTTTTTTTAGGGGATGTTAAAATATGAAATCCAAACACATACAGCTGCTTCCCCCGGTCCCAACTAGTTCACTCTTACAGCACCTTGACCAGGGTTTGGTTGATATTTTCAGTTTTTCATCCAGTGACAAACCATCAGCCTGGACCTAGCCTCATGAATAGCTTATTTTCAACTGTTTAGTCATGTGGCTCTTTGATTTAGCTGTCTTTGAAGCTGTTTTCCTGATTTCCTCTTTGCTTGGACCAGAGATATTTTAATACTGGGCTCATATTTATCAAACAACTCTGAATGACTCCAAGGACTTGCAATGAAAATTTGAGTAGAACTAAAAATACTTCAAATTAAGTACAGAGAATATGAGGTACTTGTGAAGTTTTCTACACCACTTTGAGCAAAGGTCAGAGGTTTTTCCTCTGTAAAGGAATGACATCAGTGTTTAACAGTGCTTCAGAACTTAAAATGGAATTAATAATGATGTCATGTTTTTCCTTATTACTTACACCCATAAAAAGCATGTATCTCCAAACATTTACATAATGACATGCAGAAAAACAGAAAAAATGTGGAAAAGTTATAAGCTACTTACAGAAAGGTACAGGATGAAACTAATTTTTGCCAAAACTTGCTGTCAGCGGCCTCCTTAGTGAAATGCGCTGCCAGTATAATGAGTCACAAAATTCAGATGGTAATAACTGGCTCCAAAGCTGTCCACACCAGACCCAGTTTAAATGAGCATCAGTAATAACAATAAAAAAAGGAAACTCAGTCATCCCTGAATGTGACAAAGGACCCTGTTAAATGGCACCGTGTACAGTTAAACATGTTCTCTAAGGCTGTTTTCTGAAGCAGTTAAGAAAAATTCACCCCAAAAATCACTTTGTTATTTGAGACGAGTCACTATTTGAATACAGTACTGACTCCTTCCCCTTAAAACAGAAAGCAGACTTTATCAGCATGAAAACCCAAAAGTCCCTCCATTAACAGCAAAACTACTACAGAGGATGTATTTCAGCTATGACATTGAAAAGTGCTTCATTTGTTCATATCACTGCTGGTTTTACTGTCTCTCTTGTGTAAAAGTTGCTTTATCCATAAAGTAAGACTTGTGCTAGTTCCACTGGAATAGTTTTAGCTTTCTGTCTTAATGTCATTCATTCTGTCCTCACCATTTCTTGTGTTTGTGAGTCATTTTCTCTCATTCCCAATGAGTTCAACGGTTGAAATTGCAGGAATAAGATGGCAGTTTGGTCTCAGAGAGTGATGTTTGTTGTATTCACATGAGTGCTTTCTTAACTCTTCAGATAGCACCTGATGTCTTGTATTGGTGAAACGACTCTGCATCAAAATAAACTCTGGAATCTGATTCCGTCTCCTTGACTTGGTTTGATACTAAATGGCCATGAAAAGAACTTTTTTCAGAAAGCATTAAATGTTCTCAGAGATGTCTTAAAATAATGTATTCTCAGGATTTCCATGTACATAATAATAATAATAATGCATTGGTTTTATATAATGCCTTTGTAGGCACTCAAAGATGCTTTACATTGCATTATTCATTCACTCCATACTCAATAGTGGTAAGCTACGTATGTAGCCACAGCTGCCCTGGGGTAGACTGACAGACATCGGGCATCCACAAGGCGTGATGGCCACAAAAAAACACGTCATATTCAGTTTATGTGTGATGCAATTTTAGCTGTTCAAACAAAAAAGAAAGTCTCATACTGTGTTCTGAGAATGAATTAAGGTATAAACACATTTTGGATCTTTTAGCTGGCTTTTTCCCCCAAACATTTGGTCAAATAATTATTTCTTCAAAAATTTAGTAAAGATGAGATTTCATTTTGTTAAATAGCACTTAACAGCTTCAAACACATAGTAATTTAACTGTCTGTTCTTTTTTTTTAATTCAACCTCCTCCTTTTCTCTTTATTTTAAACGGATGTCATGGGAGACATTAGTGGAAATACTCAACTTTAATTTCCTTTTTTAATCAATTATTTGTTGATTGATGTAATAGAATTTATTGTTGTGAAGTCCATGGTAAATGATTTAGTGTTCATGTGCTTTCACTAGATTAGATCTTCTTCTCTTTTTACTATTAAGATATTCATTATTATCATTCATAGTAGTTGTAGTAGAAGTTGTACCTTTTATTTTTCAGCCTTTGTGTTTATGAACTATAATTTCTTCAGGGGAAGTTCTTCCTATTATCAGTACTGATGTGCTGTCCATTGCATTGCTTTCATATCCATAATCACATTAAAGAGCACCCCTTAGGTATTGCTGCTAATGTAAATTAAATTTTGTTAGAGGCCGGCTGATAGAGAAAAGGCCAGTCATCACAGCGATTGGAAGGAGTAGTGTCTCTAGTGTACAACAATGATGAATCATGTGTATGGAAAGGGATAGGTGTTAATGTGCAAAGTCGATGCAGAATGAAGCCACTCTGAGCTGTGTAATTTTCTTTTTGTCTAGTATCACCGATGTTTGCCAGATGGCTGTAGCACCTGCATACACACCTACACACAGATGTGCACACATGAACAGTGGTGTACACACACATCCGTCCTTGTTCTTCTCTCCGTATGAAGTCTGACATTCTTTCTGTTCTTCCCAAACATTAGTATTAACATTACAGAATAATTCCTGCTTATTACAACTTGAATAGTGTCTTTTTTTGGTACGTAAAACTAAAATACCTGTCTATTTTAAGGTTCCTTCTCCATTTTGACTGCCCTCTTGTTTGAACTGCTTACTGTAGTTGGCCACAAACACTGTTTTCTAGTGTATTCAGGAACAGCATCATGGATACGATCATTTTCTGTTTTATCTTCAAGTAAAGTTAAGTGTTTTTGCAGTGTTGTCTTGGCCCCAGATCTCACAAATTACTTTGCTGACTACAGTGTATCACTGTACTCAATCAACTGGAAACCCTTCAAAAAATATAATCCAAGCTGTGATGAATGGGAATTACCCTTAAAGAAAACCTTACTCTGAGTAAACTAACACACACACACACACACAAAAAGTACTTCTTCCTTACTTCAAAGACTACAAACTAATGTTTGGACTCACAAAGATAGAAATACAAGAACTCACAGACACGTATGCCCCACGGCGGGCAATGGTAAACCTCTTTGTAGAGAGTCAGATATATAATACCCACATTGTTTGAGAAAAACTCTTTAACACCATCAGGCTAGCCATGTAATCCGTTTTCTTGTCTTCTTTTTTTAGACACACATGCACATTCAGTGGGAGTGGATCAGGTGTCCCTCCCTTGGCTATCATCCCCTGTGGCATTCATCAGCAGAGACGTCTCCTCTTTCTTTCTCCCTCACTTCCTTTCCTTCCTCTCCTCCAGTCTTCCCTCCTTACTCGGTGCTCTTCTCTTGACTCGTGGTGTTTCACGCTCATTAAAGTGACAGACAAGACAAGCAGAGGAAGGAGAGTGAGGCTGAAATGAATCCCGGCTATATTTGAACCATACCTTGGCTACATGAACCGCAGATGTAAGTTTAGAGAAGAGGAACAGGGGTGATTGCTACTGTGTGAGGAATATTAATATGCATGGGAGTGACGGAGGAGAAGAAAGTGACCTTTTTACCAGCTCCCATTCACACTTTCCTTTCCTACTCCTTCATTCCACTCATCTCATCAGAGTTTTTTTCCCCCTCCTCTTTGCTGATTGAGGAAGGGGAGTAAAAGGATAAAAGAGAGAGCTACTTCTCAACTAGAAGGTCATAGCTCTATTTGATTGCCTTTTGTCTCCCATCCAAAAACAGCACTGTTAATATCTGCCCATAGGCCACTTTAAAATGATTGGGC
This sequence comes from Dascyllus trimaculatus, assembly GCA_024666655.1. Lineage (NCBI taxonomy): Eukaryota > Metazoa > Chordata > Actinopteri > Pomacentridae > Dascyllus > Dascyllus trimaculatus. Next base: position 18,526,993 of record CM045466.1, on the reverse strand, counting down.
CTTATCTCGAGGCAATCACACACAGTGACTTTATGGTGGCAAGTGGGAAAATTTAGCTTAAAACTGTGAAAGAACGGTACTGCGGTTCTGATTCCAAATAGAATCTTTTGAGAATATAAATTGAGTTTACCATAACTTGAAGCTAATATTTCACATATACAACACAAATGAAAATGAAAGAGTGCTGTGTCCTGTTTACTGATATAGAAGACCACATTCTGAAAATCCCTTAATGAAAGTGTTACCAAGTCAAAGTGGGCTTTTGAAAGATGTTGGTCTTTATTTTCCTTCTCTGTGCTTTGGCTATGTTTTTATTTGAAGAAAAGCTGGCACACAGGTTTTGCTATTGGATAACGTGAAGCTCTCTGGATCACTACAGGGGGATTTCATTTTCTTCCATCCTCCTTCACAGGGAGGTCAGATATCACCCGTGCATTGTGCCTCCAGAGCTATTAGAATTTAATGCTTTGGAGTGGAGTGGATTTGATATGAACATACGTATTCATGTACACAGGTGCAAGAGCGTATCTGCACATGAATTTTTATATGCAATAAGGGCACCATAGACAATATATACAGTCGTTTTTATGCTAAGGTAACACTGGATGTGAATGTGAGATCGGCTTAGCAAGCAAACGTGTGTTTTCTGTCTTATTTCCTCTTTATTTCATTGTAATCTTCAAGCACAGCTGCATGTTGGTTGTAATGCAAAATGCAAAATTTAAAAGGCCACAAAGCTGAAATATTGTTTCATTTGTTATGCATCTATTGGTTTGCAGTGGTTTCCAAATGAAATGTTCATGAAAATGAAACAAATGAGTGAAGTTAAATTAAAATTGGGGACAGTCAAGTAAATACTGCTCACAAAGAATCTCAAAAACTGGTCGTCTCTCTCCACGTACAAGTAAACTGTTTTCTCTGTCCAAGGTTGACTTTGGCACCTGGGGAGCACTGCAAAACATTGTCAGACCAAGCCAATGGAAAAAACAAAGTCAAATAGTGCCAGCGTGTTCCCAAAACTGTCACAGAGGTTTTTTTTTTCTCTGACCTTACAGTAACCTGAAAGAAACTTGTTTGAAACAGAGTTTGTGCATGGATTTTTATAATGGGTAAAAATCCTGCTGAAGTGTCAACGTGTTGGCAGTGCTGTTCTGTTGTGAATATTATCAGCATCCACACAAAAACCCAATACCCTGACATGATGTATGCTCTCTCACTTCAGAAACTCTTTTGATATGCTCCCAGCCCCCCAGCATCATTTTTTTGTAGAAGAGAAACTGCTAACTGTATAGGTAGACACCTTTGTGACAGCAGGTCAGGTATGCGAAAGGCCAGGGACTATGTGTGGGAGGAGTCAGGACCTAATTTATAAAGCCGAGGGGATAGATGTGGTTCGACAGTTGCCATAGAGACCTTTTGTGGCTGACTGCGGCTGCTGCTTTCTGTCTCCTATTTATCCCTGAGAAAGAGCCACACAACACATGTACAACATCGCGGAATGCTACATCTTGTGCATTTTGATACAAATACTCCGACGAAGCACAACCTGAAACTCCCAACTCATCAGTTTTGGATCTCTTGGACTGTGGTCCATGCTCATATCAAGGTAATCAATCCTCCATACAAAACAGACTGTTTGGTAATTAGCTTACTACTTATGGAATCTGCAGAGCATCAGGGGTTTTTAACACACATGCAGAACAATCAAAGTTGCTGGTAAGGCAAATCCCACCCTTTGATTTGAATACTGATAAGATCACATGGTGAAGTTTATGGTGATCTTAGCTATGCAATGACCCTGCATCAGCTTTATTCACTGTTCTAAGAAGAATGATATTCAGGTAACATTTTAAAGTGTGGTAGAAATTATCAATTTTCTCCATCAAAGAGACAGCTAAGCCATCTTGTAATGTATAGCAGGAAAATACTGTAGCACTTAACTCTAAATTCACTTCATCATCTTGAAGATGTCCAAGTACCAAGGCTTTTTGTGGTTATGTGGCACAGATATCTGTAAGACATGCCTTTTATGTCTTTATGTGTTTTAATATTTCCTATAAGTCACACCTCTCTTAGTCTTACATTTCATCTTTTGTGTGCCAAATTTAATTACTTGCAGATGCTTCATTTTTCATTTTAGTTACATTTGCATTATGTGAGCAGGGCTTGCTCTGTTGCAGAAAATGCATGGTTTACTGTGGGTATTGTTATTTTTTATCATCAAATGAAATTTTGCTTTCCCTCCATCTGTAGATTTTATGTTTATGTGAGGCTGAATTTACTGCATGTCATGATTTTTAGATTTTTGGCTGATGAGCGAGAAAGCTTTTATTGAGTCAAATGTTATTGAGCTGGCAGATGTGTGCGGTGCTAAAAACATAATTCAACAAAATAAATTATTCTCGAAAACATTACAGAGACTTTTTGATGTTAAGTTTCTGATCTTTTTTAAAGACTTCTTAAGTGTTGTAATTACGACAGTCTCAGAATTGTTGTGTTTCTGACTGTACTGGCAGTGTTTTGCAGCAGGTTGTTGGTATCTGAATTGAATCTTGTTCACATCACAGTGGTGTACAATTTTACTTCACTACAAAATACAAAAAAAGAATGGCGTAGGTCTTCAAATCACATAAATCAAAGTTTTCTTGCATCTAACAAATGCCCTCTAGAGGATATTTTTGCATTAATAATTGCAACTTCAGCACTAAAAGTACAGCACAGAACTCCTGCTGTTTTTATATTAATTATAATAGCTTCATGTGTGCCTTGTATTTTCAGCTAATCAAAATACACCTCGGCACATATTTGGACAAATCAGTTAAACTCACTCATCAGGTAGAAATACACTGTCCTTTGGCGAAGTCACAAATGTGAAAGTCTCTCTCAGGAGCCATTTATCCTTAAAGGCATCATTAATCATGACGTATCAATAACATACCAGTTCCTGAGGCAAAGAGATCAGAATGAATAAAACCTGTGACAAAGGGTTGTGCATAATTTAACAAATTTCAATCTGATACTTTGCCCTTACCGGTTTGCCATCTGTTTTAGCATAGGTACCTTAGAAGGTATTTAAGATACTTTACCATTGAGGCATTATATATCATTAATTAGCATAATGCCACTGAAGGTGCAGGGATTAGCATTTTTACACCTTGAGGATTTAAACCAGTTGCATCTATGGCAAACAAGGTGACAAAGAAGGCTGCTATGGGGAGCGGAGCAGAGCTTTGATGCGAGGCACCCTGCTGTAAAACAAAGCTGTAATTTAGAATTACGGGTCCAGAGGGTTTAATAGACCCTGCTCAAATTCCCAGCGTTACCTCGCTTTGCAAATCACAGGGATGGCTGAACCTGCTGCTTTGTTGTGCTAGATTTATCTTGTTGCAGTTAGGAAAATCCAGGGAGGGGCTGCTGATAGGAAGTACGGCAATGGACAGAGAAAAGCCTGGAGAAGTTGAATGAATGGAGAGAAGACAGAGAGAAATGGGAATGAGAAAGGGTCTCATGACACAAAAAAATCTTAACAGTTTCAGTCATGAGCAATGTACTAAGGGGATTAATATTCCATTTAATAATAATTCTTCACAGATGATGGAATTTCCTGCTATGCGATCAGTGAACTACTTCTACTAGGTCTACGTACAATGCATGTGGCTGGGGCTTGCTATTGGCACTTGAGTGAAACTGTGTGTATGTATTTGAGAAGAGACAGGAGCAGAAAAAGAAAAGAGAGAGAAAGCAAGAATGTTGCTATGTGTAGGAGAGGAAGACGGGGAAAGGGAGAAAGAGTGTATATTTATGAGTAAGCCGTTGCTGGAAGCATGCATGAAAAAGGGGTGAGGGAGAGAGAGGGAGATGAATTGCATTGTGCTCTGTAGTGTTAGGGAGGAGACAGGATTGAGGTTGAAGACTCGAGATAGTGACTGGGGATCAACTTATTCAGAGCTTCAAATGGCTTGCAGAAAACCAATCAAACCAGCATACGCTCTCTCTACATCTCGCTCACCAACTCTTTTTCTTGGTCTTGCACACATGCACCCAGTCATCATACCAAATATCTGTAGCGAGGTGGTGTTCAATGCACTATTGATCCACTTCCATGTGGCTGTGATTAACTTGAATGCGACACACAAACAAACACACACATGCATGTGCGTACTTGCACATAGTGGTTTCTGGTTTGACATCTAATTTGTCTGGATCATAGCTAGATAACTGATTGAATTGGAACTACCAGTAACCAACTTAAATAGTTAATGCATCAGTACGCATGGATTCACAGCCAGGTACATTTATGTGTTGTAAGCCTCCCCTAGGTTCTACAAGCCTTAAAACAAGGAGCTGTATGGGTTTAACCTGACAGAAACATGTGACCTGCCAGGTTTCAGCCACATATACAGTAAAATTTTGCAGTACAGTTAAAAAAGAAGTGTGCGCACAATGTGTCTGCATCAGTGAAGTCCATTGTGAGTAATATGCCTGTGATGGCATGTGACAGGACTGAACCACTCTGAGAAGTTCACAGCAGTGGTTGTTGGATTGTGAGATAAACGGAATTATAACATTTGCATCACAAGTAATGTGATTTTAACATAAAGTACCTGCAATATTAAGACCCAAAATAGATTTGTCTTTATACAATTCCAGATTTAGAGCATTCATCCAGTGAAACATTAATATCTACCCAGTGGACAAAAAGAAGCAATTTCTACTTTTTGAGATCGTGTCACTTTTCAGATTAGAGCATTGTTGAGCCAAACAGGAAAACAACTCATCGGGATAGCAAATGTGTTTCATGAAGGAATTCCACAAATATCTTCGTTAGACAGAATCATACTTTGTAACCCAGTTTCAGTACTCTTCTTCAACTTCTCCAGTGACAACCCTCAAGCACCACACAGTGGATTGGAATAAAGGGCTTTTTGGCTCACATATTTAGAACGCTTTCAACCAATCACCGCCTAACACCTTTTCTCACCTGTCAATCATATCTGTGTTAATGATGGCACTTCATTTTAACTATTGTGCAGCTGTCTTCTAGCCCTAAGGTGTTTCCAGGACTTGGAGCTGACAAGGCCTCCCTTCTCTTACGACGGTTTATTATTCACATTGAAATACTGTGATGTTTCTGCTAGCTGGCTCTCAGTTTTAAACTTTCATAACAGTGAGGTTCCCAGTCGAATCACAGTGTTTTCTCTGACCCTCTCTCTTTTCCTCTTTTCCTGTGTAACACACAGTTTGTTTTTCTCCATCTCTTCAGGAGCTTCAGTTTGAACGCCTGACCAGAGAACTGGAGGCTGAACGTCAGATTGTTGCAACTCAGCTGGAGAGATGCAAGTTAGGATCAGAGGCAGGCAGCATGAGCAGCATCAGGTAACATTGAAACCCTATGTTTGTGTGTGCATGTGTGTGTTTGGGTTTGATTGTGTGTGTGTGTGTGCGGGTATTCCTACATTGTGGGGGCCTCAATCTGTACATACAGGCACATTTTGTGGGTTTGCCTTCTTTATAGGGACAAAACACAACAACTCCCCCATAATGCAAATTATAAATTTAAAAGTGAAGACATATTGTATTGTATTGTTGGGGATTAGGTTTGGGTAATGGGCTGGGTTTGGCAACTAGTAGATAAGGTGAAGGTTAGCCTAAGCCTTCTCTATGTAAGTCAATGTCTTGTCTTCTGAAGTCATGGAAAAATTACTCTATATCATATTAATCATTATTCAAAAAACTGTCCCTATAACCTGTATGTGGTGGTTGGTTTATGTGTCGATGCATGTACAGGTCAGTATTAACGTGAGTGTGTTATAAGATAAGATAAAACTTATTAATGACTATGCAGGGTTTCCCCCAGAAAACTTACTAAACCTGGTGGTAGAAAGCCCACCGGCGGTCCACCGTGTTTTTGTAAAAAAATGTTAAAAGCTGACAGGAATTTTGAAATTATGACTATTATGTGTTATTAAAGCCATTTATTAACAATACTTAAACGTAGAGTCTTATTGAAAGGCACAATCTTGAAATATGGTTTTAACAAACACAAAAAACACAATTAAAATAAATAATATCAATTGTTTTCACTTAAGTTTCATCCTAGTGAATCTGAAAACAAGCCATTGCTGGTCACTTTCAAAAGTAAAATAAATTAACATAAATAAAAAAGTGGAGACATGGCCAAGGGGTAAAACCAGGGAACTCAGAGGCTGAACAGGTCTGCTGTGCTGTGCTACCTGTTCTGCTTTTTGCTGCACATGGTGCAGCTTGGATCAGTGCAAGCAATCTGTCTGGGTTTACCATACTCAGTCTTGTAGAGCCATCCGCTAAATTTAGGGTCAGCTGACCATTTTGGATTAAATCGGCTAGTTTGATGTTTACCATCGCGGCTCGCAGAAGGCTGCTCCAATGACGTGCTAACATCCGTGCTAACTCGCACTGGCTCTGTCTCATCATCGAGTTGCAGCTCGGTCGGCTTACCAGGGATGCACTCCCCTTGGCCTTGGGGTGTACGAGCAGCTCATCGTCTCCTCGGTGCTCCTCTGACTTTGGAAAAAGAAAGTGTCCAATGTTTTTTGACCCTTTTTCCGTGACATGCCATGTAAACGTTGTTAGCGTGTAGACAGATGATGGAAAATACACCTGGGGGAGCACTGGGGGAAACCCTGCTATGGAAAGCATTTGAAAGCAGATAATAGTTTAGAAGGTTCAACCTGTGGGATATTGACCCAGTGTATGTGTAAACTTCTATCATGAACACACTCACTTGCTAATGTTGACTGCACCATTGCATAGCTTCACCTTGCACACATACACACACACTACTTTTTCCCTCTGCTCTGTATAGTGATGTTAGTGGAAAAGGACAATGTTGCTCCTGCTGTGCTGTGCTTTGAAAAAACACTGATGTTGCAGCCAAAATTACACACACAATGCCCTCACACAACTGTTAACACATTGATGGTGTTGCATGGGACAAATAGCAAATAATAGTGGCAAATAACAAATAATCTTGAATTTTGTACATGTACTATAAACAGATGCATGACATGGTGTAACAGTATAACGGTATAACACACAACCGTGTACCTTGTCACATACTCCACTCTCACAAACACACTTTGACAGTCCTGAAGGTGTGATAGCACAAATACTTTGACATAACCCTTGGCAACATTGCTAAAGGTGTGACAGTACACATGCACACACACACACACTATATATATATATATATATATATATATATACACACATATATAAACTGTACACACACACACACACACACACACACACACACACGGTGGGGGGGGGGTCTCAGATGGGACTTTTGGTGAGAAAATTTAGAGGCTTCTATTCTGGGTTTTAGTGTTATTCTTAATTCTTACACAAACTCCCACAGTGGTCTGAAACTATGCTTTCATTAGAGGTATATATGAATAACTGGTTTTAGTATACCTACACATGTATTTGAATAATTTAATTAATTTAAATATAAAAACACAACTCTGTCAAGACTTGGCAAAATCTTGATAGAGTTTTTACTTTGGGAGGACCCTATCTCCTGCCTGAGCCCAACACATGAATATATTTGTCTAAATTTTCTTTACTAGAGCCACTCACAACATATGTTATAATTCTGCAAAAATTGAGTATTGTCCAACATTTATCAAGTTTTTTTTCTAAATTTGTGCATCTGTTTGGGTACATTATGCTTGTGAGAATTTCTGCTTGTCAGTAGCAGACTGGCAACAAAAAGCAGCCTGGGAATTTGCCCTTAAGCCGCCCCAGTTAGACACACCAAATTTGAACTGACACGTTTGTCGATCAACAAATCCTTAATTTAAAGAAAAAAAATATCAACAATCTGTTCATTTTTATCATTTGTATTAAGTTAAAATGTAAAATGCTGAAATTATTTTTAAAACATTTTTTTCTAGAAAAAGCAAAAACTCCTGACTTAAATTAAACTAATGATCACTTGACACATTTCATTATCAGAATTATTTAAAATAGTGCTACATATCTGCCATTATTTTTTTAATTGTAATGCAACCATGAGTAACTTGACTGAGGTAATCCATACTGATTATATGAATTATATATTGTGATCTTATTTACTTTACAGTTACACAATAACATTCAGTAGTGCCCCTCTATTTGGAGAGCTGGTTTCTGCTCCTTCTTCCTCTATTTTCTTTCCTTTCTTGTTTAGAGCCCTGTTCACCTGTTTGTTTAGAGTAAAAACAGATCTTTATTGTTTTTTTTATCTGTCATTTTGTTCTTATTAATGAAGCAAAAAAGAACTGATGAGTAGTCTAGAAGATGTCACATGTTCCTTATACCTATTTACCGTCATAATTAATAGTGATTTTTTAAATACTTTAGAGAAATTGAAATTGTTGTGCTCTGATTCTTATGGTTAAACCTCAGAAATGGTCAAAGCTGCAGCAGGGCTCTTGTGTTGAAATGCCCAGGTTAACAAAAACATTTAGTTCATTTAGCTAGTTCACAGCACAGAGCACGTAAGCCTGATGAAGGACCTCCCTCTCCTCCTACTCCAGTTTTCCCGGAGGTTTCTTCTTGTTAAAGGGGAGTTTATTCTTCAAACTGTTGCCAAGTGCTGCTTAAAAGAAGCTTTCAATTCGTAGGATTTCTCTCTATAAGTTTCTAAGGTCCTCGACTTACTTTGTGGCATGCCTTGAGATGACGCATGTTATTTGGTGCTGTATAAAAAAATTAATTGAATTATATTGAATTGAATTAAACTGATGTTTCTGTCTCTTTGCTACTACTGAGTGTTAGATTCCTTTGGTTTTGATGGCACCTGCTACCTGTGGTTACAGATGTCTCCAGCCATGTTGCTGCAGCTAAGATTACCTATTGAATATCTGTATATAAGAAAATAATAAGTCCTAATATGACCAACCCATCAGGAAAACTCCCAAACTTTCTAATAGCCAGTTTGCACATGCTGTGTGTGGATGTGTCTGCACCTTTTAGCTTTCTAAAAAATTGCATTATAATTATCACATCAGATATAGAGGAATGGCTTAGCTGACAGCTCACTGTATGCCAGTCCACATCCATCCCTGTGTGTTCAGATTTGTTAATGCATGTCAAATCATACTTGTGATGTGCATTTGCCATCTTTTTTGTGTTTATACATATACACATGTACACATGACAGCTCAGCTCTGAATTTGATCATTTTTATCCTTTTTTGTTCCAGTTTGATTGACATCATCTTTTACACTGATTCCTACAGGATCTGGGGAGGGGCCAAGCCTAAGTATAGATATTAGTGTCTGCAATATAACTGTGAATGATCAGAGAGAGTCTGATGCTATTCAAAGAGACAGCACTAACCTTTCCCATGCTCTCCAACATCAGCACTCATTTTCCTCTCCTTCATCAGGATCTCAGTGACAGGCAGCAGCTAAATATAGAGTGTAGTTTCAGGCCTTGAACAAATAGGAGGTATAATAAAGCACAGTGTAAAAATGAAAAAACACGAATGAGATAGTTGGATTTGGAGAAAGGAAGGAAGGAAGATTGTTCAGTAGACTGACAAATAATGGGGGCCTGTTATTATATATAACATTTTTGCCATTTCATGAAAAGCTTGCTCTCATTCTTCTCATTATAGTTCTTCTTCCATGACAGTCTATATTTTTTCAGAGAAGGTTTCCTGTGGGCTTAAAGCTGCTGCCACCATATTCACACAGCAGTTGGTCCATTACTCTGTTAGAAGCCTGTCAGGGTGAAAGTGAACTCAAGAGCACTTGCTGCCCTGTAGATTTGTGTGTCTCTTTGTATTACTATTTTAAATGTGAGGGTTTTTCCATCCCCTCTGTTTGTGAGTTTGTATTGCACATGCTTGGAGCAAGTGCTGTGTTTATATTTGCGTGTCTGTGTGTATTCTTGGCAGCTGCTGCGAGCCTGCGTGTCCTTAGTTGTGTTCCGCTCAATAAGGCAATTCAGGCATCTCCATGGACTCCTCCTCAGAGCTGAGGACCCTAAAAAATGCCTGACTGTGGTGCAGAAACCCAGGGCATTACTGACTTAACATCTGTTCACACTGTGAACTGTTGGCATGCAACATAACACTTTACAGGAAAGAAGCACGCCCTGGCACACATACACACCCACATGCAAACCCATAGACTCCAAACAGCATGCCGGGACTAATTTATCATTTTTCTAACATTAGTGGTAAGTGGCAGCCAGTGGGAAGCATTTGCTCCTGCTGTCTTTTCTGCCTGACTGGCTGTGCAGCTCAAGCCTCCAGTGCCCCTTTAAATCATACAACTGAATTTCTGGTTTATATATTTCAATTAGCATCCTTCCATTTTTCACCATTATGGAGTTGTCAAGACAAACAGTGATGCAGCATCAAATTATGTAACGTTAAGGATAGGAAATTTCATTTTATATGTCATCTAGTGGCATATGGATTCCCTCCAATGCAGATAATTTCATCAACTGGCTACATATGCAGAGGGAGATGATTTGAGTCAGCACATAGGTTATCACAGGATCTTGAGTTTTAGAATATGTATTGCAAACTTACATCAAGAATGACAATTCATTGCTATTCTAAAAAGTTTCAGGATGTTTATGAAACATTTAATTATATTATCCAAATTAAGCTCAGAAAATTCGATTACCTTTTTAGCTGATTGGCATTGTAGTGGATTTCTTTCGGTCTTTATCCAAAAAACTAGAGTGCAGTCCTTAGTGCACACAGTGTTGCAAAGACCAGAAAACTCTACTACTAGTATTCTTATTCACTTCACCAGTATTTTTTCAAATCACTGAGCTATAAGGCAAATAATTGTACAATTCCTTGACATATTCAGATCATTAAAGGTCCTGCAGCCTTTGTCTGCCTTGCAGTGACCTTGCAAGGCATTCTGGGAGACATTATTGGTTCATTAAAGCACTGCCCACGAACTGTTGAGGAAATAATGTGAAGCCGGCTACTAAGCTAATCGTGACTCGGGGCAGTAGATTATCAAGGCCATATATGAGATGTCACATAAGTTTATGGATTCACTGGCTAAATTAAATTATTTTACTGTCTTATTCCACTGGCTAAAAGCAAAAATAGTACCAGCTTGATGCCTCGTGGCTATTATTATGGAATATTTATGTATATATGATATGATAGATGATGAGCTTTGGATATTGCAGCTATGAGGTATGCTCAAGAACAAATACTGCACAGTACGAAAGAGACAGAGGGCAGCTCTTGCAGCCACAGCGTCATTAAAAAAAGGGAGTAGCATGAAGAAGTCCATTATAATTCACCAATTATTTTAAAGCAGAAAGGTCATGTCAGATAACAGGAATCAAAGGCGAGGTAGGCAGCCCTTCAGTTTGGTATGCAGATGACAAGGGAAGTTGAGCGAAACAAATGTGACCTCTAAATGAGTGTTTTGTTGTGCTTAATGGAATTGTTAGCGTTTAGTGAAGAGGGATGGGGGTATCACTGCTGGGGCGGGAGAAAGCAATCCAGAAAGAATGAGGGACAGATAGAGGCAGAAAAGGGAATGACAGAGGAAAAGGAGAGAAGAAAGAAAGAGAGAGAGAGATAGAGAGAAAGGGGGGGAGGAGGGAGGGAAAGAGGCAGGGAAGGAGGGAGGGAGGGAGAGAGTTGGCTAATAAATAGCTTTCATTACTCTGCGGCAGCCATAGAATAGGTTCATTGATTTATTATTTTTCATTTTTTCCTGTTCTCTTACTGTCTGTTGCTTGTTCTCATTGTCTCACTTTCTCTCACGTTTGTCTTTCTTTTACTCCACACATCTGTTTCTCTGTCCTCTAGTTTGTATCCTTCACTGTATTATCAATTAACTGAGCTCTCCTTGTGTATTCAGTTGCATACAGTACATTATTTCTCTTACTGGATGCCAGTTCTTGATAGTACATATGTAAGTGCATGTGTGATGATTACTAGTACTAGTTTTGATAAGCTCTGTTGCGAAGACATTCCCTTTGGCCATATCATTATGTATCCTGTAGTCATGTATTTATGATACTCGTGGGTTGGAGCAGGTGGATTATGTCCATTTTGTAACAGACAGATCCTTGCTTCAGGCGGACACTGAATTTTCTACTACTGTTGATGGCTTACGTGTGTATTTTGGAATCATAAGGTGGAGAAAAAGACAGAGAACAAAACTGCTCATATATCTGCACTGAAAGAAATATATGCAGACATTAAAAAAAGATTTATAGTAATATGTAGAGTACATTCTGGCGAAGGACACTGGTGGTGTGTGTGAGTCAAAAGTCACACTCATAGGTAATACTATGTAATGAGCAAATGGCAATTGAAGAACTGAGATCCACTTACTGATGGGTTAGTGAAGTATTTTGAGCTTAAAGTCAGAGTTTTTAATGTCACGAAGGTGGGTCTCTTTCAACTTGGATGGATCACCATAGTAACTGATGGTGCACAGCTAAGGAGGTCATTTTCAGAGTTCCAGATTTAAATTAGCTGTAAGAAGTGCCATTCGTTCACCAATTCTTTTTCCTGATGATTCTCTATGAGCAATACAGATTCTCAGCAGAGGGAATATGTGATATCTGCAAACCTGTTGAGCCGTGCATTCGTAATGCCACTGAACAAAATCACACTGTTACAGTTAAGTCAATTTTACACTGCTTGTGTTGTAGATAATAGAACACAGATTAGAAAATTGGTTAATCTGTTGGGGTTTATCGCAGAGAATAGTCAATCAATAACAGTCTTTTTTACTTTGATTTACTCAAAGACTATAGTGATTTCCGTGTTAATTTCATTATGGAACAATATCAGGCATAAATTGCCCTTCCAAGTTTCATGTGTAAGTGTGTCACATTTAAAGTGTAAGAGCTTTAATGTGCAGCTGCGTTGAGAGTGCACTGAGAGGGAAAACAAATATATGAACGTATATGAACTTATATGATTACCAATTTTCTACCAGCATTCCTCTCTTGCATCATACACAGTAACAGCATTGCATTTTACTGTAATAAGTCCTTACATTTGGGGACAGTCTCCATTATAACAGCCTGCTCCTCTCGATTAAAGTCGGCAGCACGCAATTGGTCCATTGTATCACATGTGTCACATGATCTGCCAAACCTACAGAAAGTCTTGGAAAAAGACCTGGCTTACCAAATAAAGTTGATTACCGCCGTCATGATACCCATTATTCCTGCCAGCTTACGCAAAGAGAGCTTGGCTAAGTTAAACTTGCTTCATGGAACAAAGCAACAAATGATCTCAACTCCAATACAAGAAAATAAATTGCCATATAGATGGAAACACATGTACCCATAATATTGTTGTTTTTTGTATTCAGCTGTTTACACATTGTAAATACTGTTGCAGATTTAGTATGTATCAAACATTGATGCTAAGTCAACATGTTGAACTAATACATAGAGCTATAGATTAAAAGACAAAAAAGTGTGTGTGTGTGTGTGTGTGTGTGTGCGTGTGCGTGTGTGTGTGCATGAGTGTGTGCGAATGTGAGTGAGAGTACAAGAGGGAGGGAGTATGGGGGGTGTAAAGTTCATGTCCTGAGGCAATAACAGCTTTCTGATTGTGTTGTTCAGACTTACACATCTGCCCAAAGACCCATCGGGTAGGTCAGAGAAAGGTAAAGCCAGAGTGTCCAAGAGTGCATGTGTGTGTGAGTGTGTGAGAGAGAGAGTAAGAGAGGCATAAGAAGGGAGAGAGAAATGGAACAAAAGCAATGAGTCACCACACACACACATGCTTGTCCTGCTGTGCATTGGTGCCCGGTCCCAGAGCCCGTATAGGACTATTTATTCTAACCAAGCTGTGACATTTAGTTCCACACCAGCAGGGACCCGCTCCAATCTTTGTGCCGCACGTACGAGCACACCCACACATACACACACTTTTCCTCACCCTGTGCTCAAGACTTTTCTCAGGGGCAAACACACTTACTAGACTATAAAGTTGTCCTACCCTGAGGAACAGACATTCACACAGTATGGGCTTAGTCTTCACACACTTCAGAGTTGATCACAGCAAGTAATAGACCCCAGACACATGGGGTATGGCAGAAACATTTTTGAAAAGTGTCTGCTTTTTTTTGTTATTGAATTAGTTTTCCTCTAACTTTAACTGATCATTTTTCGTCTTGTCTCTTCTTGTCTCTTCTCGTCTCGTCTCGTCTCGTCTCGTCTCGTCTCGTCTCGTCTCGTCTCGTCTCGTCTCGTCTCGTCTCTTCTCTTCTCTTCTCTTCTCTTCTCTTCTCTTCTCTTCTCTTCTCTTCTCTTCTCTTCTCTTCTCTTCTCTTCTCTTCTCTTCTCTTCTCTTCTATAAACCATATGACGATGTATATACCGAGTGTAGAGACATACTATTCCACATCCACGGGCATTGCCATAAAATATGTTAAAACAACAGCTTTTAGAAAGACAATGTTTAGCTTAGTACCAAGGACCAAGACCGCTGCCAATATAGAGCAGGAATCAAATATAATACTTTTTTTTTTCCTGTAGCTATGTAGATGTTGAATGAAGCTCCATACCTTAAAGAAACTCTGTTTGGAACCCCTGGAGTGTGTTTCAAATTTCATTCAGGTTTCAGATTTAAGACTTTGTCCCTTGTACACTGAGAAACAGTGGGTGGTTTCCATCACAAAAGTATCAGGTGGCATGCCAAAAGAGTAGGTGATCTTATGAGCCCCCTGCAGGTACTTATGTCCATTCTGGAACATTTCCAACATGGATACAGGAGAGTTTTGACAATTTTTTAACTGGTACTGTGGAAGGGGCATTAAAATGCACCTCCAGAGCTCAAGAACGCTGAAGCAGAACCAGAAAATATAGATCAGTGATATCTCTGTAATCTTGCAGGGTTATTCTGTGACTAAACTCTGGCCAGTTTTGATTTAGAGAGATGGGTGCGATGTACACTTTTAAATTGGATAAGCGAGTGTCTGGCACACAAGAAAGAAAAATGGACTCTCCTCAGTATTGTATCCCAAATATCTTAATCGGTTGTCATATTGAGGTCCTGTTCCCATGAGGGCTTAATAACAAACGGCGAAGGGCAATTTAATTCTGAGATTAGCATGAATATATTGGAGACTGCTCCTGTACCGTTTAGCTTGAAGGACTATAACATTCACAACGCTATTCGGGATATTTAGGGAACTACAGGACTACATCAGTGTTGACCTCTCCAAAGAAAACAAAACAAAAAAGATACATTTCTTGTGTGTGGCAAGATTATATGCAACTAGGCTTGAAAAGGATATATTTTGCATACTGAAACCTCTCCTTTGTTCGATTCTTGTTTTCTGTTTTTATTTTTAGCAGAACAGTTTGCTCTAAAAACAAAACATGGTTAGGAATCATGGAAACATCATTGTTAGTTCTGTGTTTATCTGGTTTAATTCAAAGATAGATGAAATAATCTGATGATGGTGCTTGATAAAAGTCAGAGGAACACCAGCGTTGTTAGGGGAACATGAAATCTACATCAGATTTTTTAAAGTGATGGACTGAGCAACTGATTGATATTGCCTCTGTCACTGCTAGTGTGATTATTATCACATAATAAAGATTAACACATATACTCTCCTCACTTTTTCTGTCAAGTTTGTTTTGTGCTTAACATTGGCCCCTGTGTCTTTTTAATGACTCTGTCAGTGTATGATTTGATTAAAGTGTCTAAATATTTTATGAAGTCATACAGTATGAGCACCGTGTACTCCAATCATTTTTGCACTTCATCACTGCATTACATTAATGTGAAATAAGTTTACAGACACAGTGCAGTGGGTCCACACAGAGGAGATTTCTGTTTTATGTTGGATTTAATTTATTGGACAGGTCCATCACATTCAGACAGACTTCATCATGTGGTTATCATTTTACAGCCTTTTTTTCATTCTCTCTCTCCGTCTCTGACCACCCTCCTGTTTTTGCCATGGCTAAAATACTATCCAATTACATTCCTTTATCTCACTATGCCCCACTCTCTTCTCCTGCGTTGGGTGATAATAGAGGGATCCATCACACCATTAGCTGCAGGCGGTTTTATAAGCTCAGCAAAATGCTGCATAGAGAGAACTCAAATTATAGGGTGCTGCATTATACCTTAAAATACGCCTTGTGTTTGGGCTTGTGTGTGTACGTGTGTGTCTGCGTGAGTGATGATGATACTGCAAGTCATGCTCCCCCCTAATGACTGATGATGCATTTCCAAGAGGAGAGGAGAAAAATGGTGGCAGGTGGCGACATCTCTCACAGCGCTGTCGCCCCCACTGTCTATCTTTCTGTCTGCTTCTCTGTGTGTTGTTTCAACTCTCCCCCCATCTATCTGTCTTTGCTCTTAAATTATGTCTCGGCTTTTTTGCATTTTTTTCTTTGTGACATATTTCACTGCACATGGAGAAACCCTGCCTTTCGTGTTTCCCTAAAATGACTGGAATTGCATAGCAGCCAGGTGTTTAAATGAGAACTGTTCAGCTGAAGGCACTAAAATTTAATAAAATTAGTGAACTGATGTTTTATGAATGCAGCTGATTGAAAAGTGCACTTTTATCTCAGCAAACTCAACAAGGAAGTCAGAGGTCACAGTTAGTTGAAGAACCACAGTCAGGGATTTAGGATTAGGAATTGATTGTTGCTCAGGGACACTTAAGCACAGCCAATGTATACAAAACATACTTGGAGCTTAAATCTTGCTTGTCCAGTCAATGGCTGATCTCTTGAATGGTGGCCAGAACTCTGTCACTCCTAATCCTCTTGCTTTAGGAAGCAAACAGCTAAAACACGAAACTACTTGTCTTAGCCCTTCTCAGTTTTTCTGCCATGTGGGTTTATGTCAGATTTTCAGGTTCATCTTCCTTGTCATTAGTTTGACCAGGCCCATCCTTATACTTCAACATATTTATTATGACGAGTGACTGGAGAGGTCACTGTTCTTACTTTGCTTGCTACTATTACAATAATAAGTTTTTGTTTTGTGAAAGACTGCTTTCTTGTATTGGACAAATCATATCTCGCAGAACAGCTGTCAGATTTATCCTTTTTTGGGCAACAATGTGTGTAACAGAACTACACAGATTGAGTCTGACAAAAATGTCTCAGCTAGCTGAATAAATGTGGTCCTCAAAGGTTTTCACTGCACAACTCAGAGGAAATTGAATCTGACTTGCTCTGGTGCGTCTTTCTAATCGTCTTAGCTTTCAGTTGCATCTAGCTCTCTGTGCATGTAGTACTAACAATAGTAAGCACTATACTGCCAAAACTTCAAATTCTATAGATACACCATGTAATATTTGAAGTAAATACATGTTTTATGTCACTGTGACAAGCTCAAAAGATTCCCCCCTCCCTCCTTGTACCTATAAAACAATCAGACCTTAATTAACTCATTAGGCTTTAACTGACTTTTTAGGACTTAAGCGGGACATCAAGAACTGCTAGGAATAATCAGCTAATATTAATAATAACAATTTCAGAGCTTGGTAAAAACTCTCACTCTTGATACCTAATGGTCACACTCAATAATCGCAGCCTCTTCTAGACAACTGACTGGGGATCTGAAAATGAAGCTAATTGATGCTTACAAAGCAGGGAAGGCTATAAAAAGATATCAAAGCACATCAAGCCTGCAATTTCCATTCTATGAAATGTCATTAAGAAATGGCAATTAAAACGAACAGTGGAAGACATGACGAGATCTGGAGGACCAAGAAAGCTATCGGATAAAACTGTATGTCTGCTGGAGAGAAGGGGAATGCACAACTGTCAAATGACTGCAAAAGAGCTGCAGAAGGATGCACTATCTCTGACACACCTCTGTTTTGACACCAAGATAAGCACTTTTCCATTATTAAAGTTCACAATATTAAAATTATTAAAATGGAAAAGGTGCAACCAAAAGCAGAAATATGAGCAAAATAAGTAATAAGATATATTACATTTAGCAGACGTGTTGGGTTGCACATTAACTTAGTTTTCTTGCTACAATCATTGTATATAAATATATATATGATAAAATCAAAGCAATACATAAATATGATGCTACAGAACGTATGTGAGCAGGATTGTAATTTAACATCTGCATGTGACTTAACTGCAGTTTCTGCTTCTGTTCATATCACATTACAGGGTCACAAATAAACACTATTCAGCCCCTGAAGGTGCTGAACATCATGAGCTACAACAACTGGAAGAGGACTGAATGTTTAGCTAAGTGTTGCTTCGTCTTACAGTCTGCAGTGTTGATACACAAAGATGGAAGAGCCATCAGAAGGAAGCCTTGCCTGCGATCTCACCACAGTAATCAGTGGCTGAGGTATGCAAAGCAACTGGATGAGCCAGAGTTCGTTTTGGAAAGCAGAGCTCAGTCAGGTGAAAGTGAAGTTTCACCTGACTGAGCTCTTGTTTCAAAGCATGCCTCAAAATCCACCCCTTCAAGAAACTAGAAGCAGGGAGAAGCTTTTGGAATGGTCCTCACACTCCCCTGACTTGAAATTCATTGAAAATCTGTGGGTAGATCCTAAACATGCAGTGCGTACAAGACAGACTAAAAATGTCTCTGCAAAGCAAAGAGTGGGTGAAAATTCTCAAGTCAAGAACAAGTAGACTCTTAGCTGGAAACTAAAAGCAGACTGACCCAGACTGTGACTGAACACTGGCCAAGTCTGAACTTTTGCACATGCCATAGTTCCTTTTTTGACCGTTTTTCTGTTGTGTTAGATTCATGAAATAAAACGGTTACATTTCATTTGCATTTGAGGATTCAGGCATAGGATTGTGTTTCAGTATTTTCAATGTTTTGCTTTGAGATTGTCTCTCTAATTCTAAGGAAAGAATGACTTCAGTGAAATGTCCTTCCATGTTTGCCTGTGACCTGTCAGTTTATACCCAGACAAAGATTTAGCTTCGATTCGTCTTCGTCTCAGTGATGGTCATCATGTATTCAGCTATTATGTAGAGTGTAAGAAACACATCAAATTCCAACTTGAAGGAGATTTAATTGTTTCTTGCCAGTATGCTCTATCATTTCCTTTTAGTTTTGAAATGATGTGACCAAATAATAGACCAAATAATGCCTCTTTGCTGTTTGCTGTTCTCGATATTATGTATGTTTATTCCTGAAGGAGTCAGCAGCTTGTGACTCCATGTCAGCAGCAAGGAGACTGAGGCCTGCAGGGCCAACACCAGCAGCAGCAGTCTGTGGGTGTGTGTATGTGTTTGTGGGTGTGCATGCACGTGTGTGTGTGTGCACTCCTGTGTATGTGTGTGTCCTCGTGCTGAGGGGAATCTGGGGTGTTTGGTTCATTAAACATGCAAATGCATGCTTATCTTCCCCCGACACCAGATAGTGGTGAGAATAGATAAGAACCAACCAAACCATGCCAGAGTCAGACACAGAGAGAAAAAACAGAGGGTGTGTTAAGGAAGGAAACAGACAGAGACAAAAAAGAGCTAGAAAGAGAAAGTGGGGAGAAAAAAAACAGAGTTAAAGAGGACAAGAAACAGAAAAAATAGCTTATTAACAAATTCCATGGAAGGTAATGTCACCCCAGAGTTTAAAACAACTAATGGCTGTATTAAACACGTGTTGTCTGTTTTTTTCTTTTTGATATCAATAGCCATGATAGGACTTCCTGTTTATTCGTGAAACTGTGCCATCACGTATTCATCACTCAGTTCTGATCACATCTAAACATAACATGTAAATATGCTTCTTGCTGTTGCTTTTGCCATTTTCTAAATTACAGTGATTGGCCCAGGGGATTGTGTAATTACAGGTCAAAACAAGGTGGTAAATATGCCACTGATTGGCCGTGAGGAATACTGTCTCATTCATATTTGCAAATGTGTTTGCTGTTGTCTTGTTAGTCAAGAAAAAAATGCTGCTAGTCTACATCTTCAGTGTTGATGTGTTTATTTCCAATCAGTTTTTAAGGGGCTTCATTCGATGCTGAAGTTACCCAGAATTGATTCCACCCATGACATTTTCACTGTCTGTGTGCATAATTTGCCTTTGTACTGTACTCAGTTCGACTTTGGTTCTTATTATTCAAGTGTGTGTCAGTGAAAGCAGTTATTAGTATGTATTTATGTGGGATTATGGTTGCTGCTTTGTTGTCAATTCAACAGGAAAGGTTGAAAAAAGTGAGGGCGCATTCATCCATACAGATAATACTGACATGTTTTGTTGACCACACACTCAAAAAGCCAGACAGGCTATTACAATGGTATTTAATATCCAGCGTTTGTGGTGTGTGTATGCGTGTTTGTGTGTGTGTGTGTGTGTGTGTATTTGTGTATGTGTGTGTGCAGGATCCCTCACATGCATTGTCCTGCCTGTCTGCTGTATTGTAGGTATTTATCTTTCTGTGTTTGTGTGTGTGATGAAAGTGTGTTCAGTGATGGGGAGAAATGGCTTCCATTTAACAGGATTAAAGTAAGCTGGTTTCTAAAAATGCCAACTGTTATTCACAACTGTTATTGTGATCATGGTGGAGATGAGTTACAGAAAAATAGTTGATGACTTCTAATATTACATATGAATGGATTTAGTGTAATGTATGGCCAATGTTGTACCTCTATTGAGATTAACAAAAATATTCTCTCATTTGAAAGTTTAACCATTCTAAGTATTATGTGTCTTTCTGCAGCATTTGAAACAAACTGTTTCTGTAGTTTAGTGGAATTTTAGCCATATTGTCAAATTGACAAATTGAGAATGAGATTTATTGCATTTCCTTCTCAGATTCACACAAATACTGTAGGTGCTGTTAATGATAATATTCACAGAACATGAAGAACCTGATAAGTGTGGGCAGAAGAACATCCAATATCAGAGGTGATGAAAGAGTATAGGAGTGAGAAACAAATATAGAGAGAAAGGGTGACAGGTATATATAAAAAAAAGGAGGAAAAGTGTGAAATCATGGTAAGGAATGAAGAAAAGTTAATGTAAGCATGTGCCTCAGAGATATTTTTTTAAAGAAAAACCAATAAATTAAAGGTCATAGTTAAAGGTAGAAATTAAGATACCGATCCCAGTGTCTGTGCAAATGACTATCACCATGCAGGATAAAGAAACTTTCAAGTTGTTGTCCACTGGGTGATGTCCTTAAAAAGTCTGGAGGACCTCAGAAAGCTTCGACTTGCATGCCAGTGTGAGAGACTGAGAGATGGAGAGGGCAAGCGAAAGAGAAAGAATATGAGTGGGTTTGTCCTCTGGAGGCTCCATACCCTGAGGCCAAAGGAATCAATGCCTGGAGCAGTTTAAGGAGAAGATTTTATACTTGTGGAGTGGAGGCTATGTGGGCAATAGGTTGTGTGCTTCTGTTTGTGTGAGTATGTGTGCCAGGGACAGGTGGTTTTACTGTTTGTTTGTGTCCACACATCTGTGCCTGCCCTCTTCTTTTGTTTTCACAAACTACAAAAAGTTCGTCACTTTAACTTGCTGAACCTCCCCAACACTTGCATCAATACGTACCGACAATGTGAAGAGGACACTGACACAGAAGACAAAGTGTCTGTTGGGATTCCACGCCTTTATTCTGCATCGTTACTCCTGATGCCTACATGAATACTAAAACCTCCAGCAGTTTGAGAGCAAACAAAAAGACAGAACTGGTGATTGATTGGAGTCATTCATTGAAACATAAAGCAGTACATGCACTATACTGTGCTGTGCCTCACAAAGCATCATATTCCCACTAAGACTTCACAGAGGATTTAGATGAACACAATAAAGCACGCAAGTTTATATCCTTTGGGCCAGGGGTTGGATCTAGGGCCAGAGTCTTCCCAAGAGCCATAACTGAATGCCATGATTACACTTTTCATTGTGACTTTTATCACCTCTTCTGGATGCTCCCAAATCGATTTTTGTTTGCATTGTAACCCGATGAATCAGACGGTATCGTGGGTGGTGAGAATCATTTGATCATATAAAGCTGACATAAAATAGATGAATTCTTGTGGAGAGTCACAGTTGTCAGGTTTTAACTTAAGAGTTGTAGAAACAGCAAGCAGAAAGTCCATGTGGACATATGTTGTTCATATATTAATTCTAGCATAATAGGTCCAAAATGCACTTATGCTTTGTATTTGTACTGGCGACTGATTCATATGTTGACATGTGTACTTTTAATAACAAATTTGAAAAAAGGCCTGTGAGTTTGCATTTTTCATTTAAACTTTTAACGTCTTTTCTGATTTTTTTATGTTCTTTTTTTTTTCAAATTTCCATTACATGCTTTGCAACTTGGTCAAGACAACAGGTTTTATGAAAAAAAACTTAATTGCATGAATAGACCTTGAAATGACGTTGAACAATTGCTCACATTTACTTGTCCAAACTAAATAGCCCATCCAAATACTGTAAATCTAAAATGACCTGTAGTGGTTTTATTGTGAAAATATTTGTTTATGTGTGTGGTTTCTAATTGTCCGTGTAGATTCTCAGTTTTCCAGGTCATAGTAATCGTTAGAACTTTAGTAGAAGGCAACTGGACTTCTCTCTCTTTCATTTTGTTCTGAAGATATTTTGCCTCTCATCCAAGAGGCTTCTTCAGTTCTGCTGAAGAAGAAGAAGAAAAACTGTAGGAGCCTCTTGGGTCATAGGTAAAACGTCTTCAAGAACCAAAAAGAGAAGTCCAGCTGCCTTCTACTGAAGCTCCCACGGTGTTTTAATAATTATTTTTCTGAGAGACCATCAATCTCATGGCTTTCAGTGTGCTAAGATAAGCATTCGCTCTGACGTTCTTGCCCTCAGGTATCCCCGCTGGCTATTTTCTACACAAAAAGAACCCGTTACAGTGCTGTCCTTTCTATATGACATGAATCACTGTAAAAAGAGTTAAAGGGGAGCGACTGTAGTGTAAAATGCTGAACTCATTTTATAGGTCTTTTTTTTTGGCTTGCTTTGTTTTTTTCTGCCAGTTGTTGAGAAGTAAGTTAGTACAGATATACTAAAAGGTTCCATAATGGTTGGGAAAAGATTATTTTAGTAAACAGAGGGAGGCGAAGGAGTCTTGATCACGCATTGTGACAATGAGCAAAATACATAAATCAGCAAATAATAATAACTTTAAAACATGGAGGTGTTTGGCAGGGGAATCCTATTCCTGGTGTACCTACGTAAAGTGATATTTTAGTGTTAGTGTGTTACCCTCTATTATGTACATCTACAATGCATAAGGTGAGGAAGAATATAAATGAATTCACACATTTATTTATGTGAGGTACCACTGTTAGTATTTGTTTCATTCTTTCAATCAGTAATTTGCACTGAGAAAAAAATAACTGTAAGGTGAGGTTGGTGTGGCAAGGATTATAGACTGTAAGAAGTGTGTAGGTGTTATATTGCTTGTTTAAAAATGTACTGCCATCATCAAAGTAAGATTTGGACTAAATACAAAACTTTTCCTCCATATCACAACCTCCACACACAGTAAATCAACAAAACATTCTTTTTTTCTGCAATTAATATATAGTATAGTATAATATAGCAAGCTGTAGGCCTACAGTTTACCTGCAGTTGTTAGTACAACTGCTTGTTTGCTTCCATTCAAGCAGACAAAATACACTGATCCGCCACAACATTCTGACCATTGACAGGTGAAGTGAATAACACTGATCATATTGGTACTATGTGGTGTTCTGCTGGAAAACCTTGGATTTTGGCATCTGTGTTGATGAGACTTAGACACCCACAAACATTGTCCCAGAACAAGCACACTCCCTCATGCAAGTGGGAATCCCAAATGTCACTGGCCTACCCCTGCAGGAAAATACACCAGTATTTTACCTCCCCACCACATGGCAAAAACATTAGCAGGATACAGTGGAACAAGTTGGATTGACAGAGGCCCCACTGCACAAACCAGAGTACCCAAAGGATCCAGTGCCGACATCCTGGTTCCAGACCCCATAGGACACCTTGAGAGGTCCTCTTGTCCATGTCCAATGGTTCAGAGCATTTTTGAGCACATAAGGGGACCAACACAATATTAGGCAGGTGGTCATGATGTTATGCCTGATCGGTTTATATATGTCTGTTTTACATTTAATGGTAATTGTTTTAGAAAGGTCATGCTGTCTGTATTTCTTTATATTTGTTTGCAGATAAAACAGGAGAAGCAGAAAAAAAGAAAAAAAATGTAACTACTGAGAAATAGCCTGCACACTGTCCTATTTCCTGTACAGGCTTCACATTTTACCCAGTCAGTAATCAAATCTTAGCATATGTTTTGCGTCTGTTTTATCAAGATGTTAGCAAATGCTGACTTTAACACATTTGGTGCTTATTGACAACAGTCTGCAAAATGATAAGAATTAATAACTTTGAAGTGCTAGCAGGCAAAAAGAGAGACAGCAAAATCACTTGCAAGTTAGCTGCGCCCTGCTCAAGATCACAGCTTGCTATAGCCAGATGGCCTTTGTGTGTGTGTGTGTGTGTGTGTGTGTTTGTGTGCATGCTCTAGGTCTTCAATGGATGCTGTTGAGTCGTTTGCAGACCAGACATGGTGATATATTGTGATAGCCGGACCAGGCAGCTCTTCTGCTACCAGTTAATTAAAACCTCAGCCCCAGGCCTCCACTGCATGTCACATCACATCATTCTCATCAATCAATCACATATTTGTGTGCATGCCTTCCTACATATTGTATGTATGCATTCATGTGGGCTACGTGACCAGCCTCATCGTTCTTTGTGTAATAGAGCATGAACACCATTCATTTTCACTTTAAAGAGGCCATGTCATTCTCCTGTCATACATTAGCTGTCTATAGTATTAATTACAGTAGAGGAATGTGAAACAGATGAATGATAGGTCCAGCAAGGCATTAGTATTCAGTGCATGATCACATTATTGTTTTCAGACACTTCTTGACTGAATATTTCAGAATGAGCTGAATCAGAATTATTTGAAAAAAAAGATCAAGTACATCCTAGGAGCATGATAGACTGATATGGGTTTTTCAAAAGGCTAATTCCACGACTGATATTTAGCAACGCAGCAGATAGCTGATATGTAATGACAGTGTCATATTGTAAATTTTTTTTGCATCTGATAAAATACAACAATTTAAAAATAATAACAGCTAGAAATGTAACATAATCATTAGAAAATGCAAAGATGGTGAACTTAAATGGACATTTATTTAACACTGCTATTGCCTGCATTGTCAAATCAAGCCACAGTTATATACACAACGCAGTTTACCGACATTGACCAAATGTGCTTTCTATTAGGAAAATAAGATTCACATTACAAATTTAAATATTAGGGTTAGGACTAGAGATGTCCCGATCAAGTTTTATTGACCCCAGTGTGATCCAAGTCATTTAATATTAAGTGTCTGCTGAAATGGAGTCCGAATCTGGTACCATTGTCCTGGATAATTAACACTTCAAGTACACTGAAATTATTTAACTCAATCCAGCACATAAGCTTACCAGCTGAACAACTCTACAATGCATTAGAAGAAAAATGGCATTTCTGCATCTGTTCTACAGGCTTCAAAAGATGGTAGAAAACTGTATTCTTGACATGCATGTCAGAAAAAATATTGAACATTAGTTGCGGTACCTGAATGCACCACCAAGTAAAGCTTCCTACTGTTTTACGCTCTAGTAAACCAAATAGACTGTCCCTCGGACTATGAGCAGTTTCGTGTTGACAAGGAGAGAGCATTGTGGAAGTTTAACTAGCATCAGGCACCACAACAAAGACATTTGAGACACTTAATGTCCTCTGACCAGAATTTTTATGTTTTAAATAATGCCTAAATAATATAAGTTATGCCCTATCATTCTGTTATGTGCGTAGCAGCACATGTAAGCAAATGATCAGACATAGAAAAGAGCTGATACCACTTAGTAAAACTTCCATGATCAACCCTCATTCTGATCCCAGAGACCAGCTTGGGACATCCCTACAGTATTACAGATAAATACTGAAGAAATCCAATGCTTTTCTTGAAACAGGTAAATGGCAAAAGGGGAGAGGAAAATTTCCTTTTTTACCAGCAAGAGAGCTCTCCTAGAACCAGGCTCAGTGAGGGTGGCCATCTGCCTCAACTGGTTGAGGCGAAGGGAGACCCGAAAGAAAAAAAAGGGTAGCAGAGAAATCAAACAACAACAAATTCAAAGCAATAAACACTGTGAAGGTTCGTGAGGTCAGTAACTGTTTGCTTAAATAGATTTGCAATCTGTCTGCAGTGTACTTATTACTAATAAAAATCAATGTAATACGTAAGTAATTATAAACAACTCATAAACACTTAACAACAGCATTTACTAGCAGTTAGCAACATCTTCTACTACCAGTCTGGTTAACATATGTCTGATGTCGTGACAAGTCCACTGAGTCATTTTGTGTTGCCAATGCACTGTGCTGTGCTAATGTTTATGGATTCAGCTTAGTTCAGAAATTTTAGCTCACCTAATAGCACTAAGTCTCTCAAAATCTATACAGCAGCTAAATTCAAATTGTAGCATGCACTTGCTCTACTCAGCAACCTGTTATGCAATGCTCCTTGCCAATTTTACAAGTAATGTGTACTAGAAGTTCTATATAGGTTCTGCTTACATTGGAGACATTTTTTATTTACCAGTCTTGATGCCCTGACATTAATCTTTTGATGCTGATTATCTCAAAATGGCATCTGACTGATGGTTTAATTTGCCAGTCGAATAATCTATCGCTATTAAAGAGTAATGTGTCAACTTACAGCCTCTTAAAATTCAAACAAATGGCATATGGAGAGAATAAAACAGCCATGAATCATGAGTGTTGACGTGAAGAGTTTTGCTAGTTCCCAGAATAACCTGTTGACATCCATCTCAGTGCCAAACAACGATGCAAGTTTCATCTACTCTGCAGCAAGATTTGTGTGTGTTCCAATGTAAATATGTAGGTGAACGGAGAAAATGCAGATGAATCAAGATTTGTTTGTTCACCTCTCTGACCTGTTACAAGTTTACACAACATTAGAGGCCATCAGTATTTATTTCTTGGCTATTTTTTGTGCTGGTTTTTCCTAATTTGACATGTTTAATGCTCAAACTCAGTTCAAATTGAGTCGTCTAATTTTCTCTGCATGTTTGTACTTTTATGAAATAACTATCCCTCTCTTTAAATGGTCTCCCCTGAATCATGAATATTGACAATATGAGGTTCATGTTGAGCCATTATGCTGATCACACAGTCAAGCAGCGATGGTTCCCATGTGGTGTAAGATTACAAGTATGTGTGTGTCTGTGTGTGCGTGTGTGTGTGTGGAGCCACAGAGTATTGGTAATTGGTCTCATGGGGGTTTCAAAGAGAGAGACAGTGTAAGGCGAATAACCTCTCCCCCCTCACATGGTCACACACATTGTGTACACACACACACACACACTAAGATATCGCTCCACTAGAGTGGAAGCTGTTGAGAGTGACTCGGTGACTCCCACTAAATCATTGGTTGGATTATCCTTTGGGGGAGATGAGTGATTTAGACAGTCAACTGTTTCATCCTCCAAAGCTCTGAGATGTCCTATCCAGCCATGACACCACACTACTGCCCTTGAGTGTCTCTGTGTGTGTCTGTGTCATATCAAGTGTGTGTGTGTGGGTTTCACAGTGCCTGATGGGGGGCAGAAAATGACAACTTATTTAGCAGACAACATGGAGACAGAGGGGTAATTTTTGCATATTATTTAAAAGAAATATGTCTCGGGCTATTCCATGTCTACATGCGGAAATGAATGCACTTCAAGAACAACTTGCAGCTCCTTCCATTTATTTGAAACACAGTTGTGTAGATGTGAAAGGGAGAAGTAAAGTGTGGAATTGCCAAAACATAAAATCTGTTTTGTACTGGGAAGCTGAAAAAAAATACTGAAGTGTTCCATTACTCCATGGAAATGTCAAACAGATGTGACGGAGACATTTTTTCTCCAACCAACCCTTTCTTTTAACAACAAGAAAAGTTGTTCATGACATTATGGAACATTTAAAGGAGGATGTTGGAATGTGAGATGCTAATTCATTTCAGAGAGCAGATTCCACTTCCAGTCACAACTAGTTTAAAAAGCATTCTGATGATTGACTGCACACTGTCCAGATCTCAGTTAGTGCCACTGACAGTTTTACATGTACAATCAATCATTAGTGACTCCGACTGGATGAGGCCAAACGGTTTCTGACTCGGAGCCAGCAACGCAGATGACAAATTACAACTGCTGTTTTCACCAAATGCTTTCACCTGTTACCTTATTTACCGAGTGTTAAGCCCAAGACTTATGCCTAACAATTGTCTCTCTCAGTAATTCATTGTTGTGTGAGCATGTTTATTGTGGTTAATATCACTTAAAATTGTAATATTTGTTCATTCATTTGCTCATTTCCAACTGGAAACATCTGAAAATGCATTTTGTGTGGAGTTACTTAAAAACATCACTATAAACTGTTTGAACCTTTGATGTGTACATATAAAAACTGTTGTTGTGTTGTCTGGGAGCTGACTGTTTTTTCTTGACTGTTTCTGGCTGTTTTTAGTTGAGTTTTTGATTGCAGATACATCATCTGCCTTTTTGGCTTTAATTTGTTGATATACTCACTACCCCATGGTATTATTATTCTCATGTAAATTTGTATTGTTATGCTAATATTATGGCTACTTTGCTACACATGATTATGTTCTAGTCAAGGAGGTCTTAATGGAGCCAACAGCGCATGTCTTCCAATTAATATTGCTAATGGTTTTGTTAAAATGTTCTTTTTGTTTCATATCACATTGTCTAGTAGAGGAATATACAGTATATGTCTGCATTTGTATGTGCAAGAACAGCCTTGTTGAACTGACATTGACCTTGTGAACAGTGCTGGCAAATATTAAGCATAGTATAGAGGTGCCTGAGTCACTGTTATAGTTTTTTGATTCCTTTCAGTTGATGTTGCATTCTGAAAACCACCAGTCTATTTCTGGTACATGGTGGCTTCTCTGTGTGCTGCCTCCAGCTCATAAACTGCTGCTTTACTTACTGCATCATGTTCTTTATTAACTTGTGCCTAAATGTCTGCTCTGCACATGCATGTCACATATTTGTCTTATAGGTCTCCTGGGACTCTGCGTGGACCACAGTGCAAACTGTAAACACCGCATATGAAAAGTAGCATGCACAAACTAACACCACAAACAAGCTTTTATATACCATATAATACTCTAGCTGAACAATAAGAATGCAGTAAATGTCATTATTTATTAAGGACTTTGTTAAAATGAACAGAGTTAATTCTCCACCTAATCTTTGTCCGTGGCTCAATCATGAGTGAACATTCAAACTTTTATTATTATTTGTTGAATAATCTCCCAAAAGTTAAACTTTTATTTCATAATATGTGCAGCATAGAGCTTTTAATCTCTTGTTCAATAACATGTCCTAACAGTCTTGCCGCAGTGAGCCTTGTTAGATGAGTATAAATATTAGACAGCCCCTGTCTGTGTGGAGCACAATAATACAGGGCACACCCAGTGTCAGGCCACCCGTCCCCGGTGAATTATGCATGGAGGTATTCTGTCATTATCTGTGCCGGTGCAAAACGGCGATAGCCCACCTATCATAATAACTATAATAGCTTGGTGATTTAGACACACACAGCAGATGTTCCTGAGCTGAAATAGTGCAACCAGCAGGTGCTGCTCATCGTGCAAAACCCACATTTTGTGCAGATACACACACAAGTCTGACTCTATGAAAGTGTGTTGGAGCATGTTTGCAGACACTGTGATATGAACATGAAACCATTGCATGTGTAGTGCAGGATGAGGAGGTCATGGCAATAGCTTGAAAACACAATTCTTCATGAAACTTAAAACTTGCATATTTTTCTGTTCTATGAAAACTGTTGGAAACACTAGACCTCCTTAAATACTACAAACACAGACATGCATGTGTGGATCCATACAATAGGGTTGTACAATTGTATCTTTATTTCTCATGCTACCCTTTTTATTGTTGTTGGGTTTTTTTCTGAAGACATGGATGCTTTGAGTGTATATTTGTATGTCTGCTTTCATGTACATATGCATACACAGTAAGATGAGGTCAAAGCTGCATGCCAAGAGTATCTCTAGTGTCTGCGTTCTTTGTGCCAGTGACTGCAGTAGCCAGAGGCATTATGTTTTCAGGTTGTCTGTCCATCAGTCCGTCCATCTCTTCAATACCATAGAATTTCTCAAATTTGGCACAAATGTCCACTCGGATTTAAGGATGAACTGATTAGATTTTGGTGGTCAAAGGTCAGAGGTCAAGGCTGCTGTGGCTTCACAAAACATGTTTTTGGCCATTTCTATAGAATTTGTTGGGTAACCATCACATCATTTCACACATGATAAAATGATGAAGTGATGACACAGCATCTATCTTTTTATCTGAAAGGTCACATAGGTCATAGTCATTATACTATGACACTATAATGTTCTGTAAAAACACTTTTCTGGCCATTCGTCAACACCATAGCTCAAGAACAGAAGAACACATAGGTGTAAACTGCTACTAATTCTAGTTCTTCTATACATGGTTATGTACTTGAAAACTGGAACACACAGGGACATATACCAACACATAATAGCACCTAAAATACATCGAGATACCCAGACCTGCATGCTTGTAGGCTAAAAATCTACATGTGAGTGTGTAGGACTTAAAAGGTTGAGTGGGAGAGGAGAAAAGCTGCAGAAAGTTGAAATATCTTTATTGGAGTTGTCAATACCACGTTGCATTGTTTTCTTTGTTTTTCTTTTTTTGTAGGAATGGGGGTTTTGTTGCAGCTGTCAGTAGTCAGGCATTAGAAATTGTTTCAGAACATTTTGACTAGACAATTCTCTTTCAGCCTCACTGTTGAACTGTCATTCAGCTGTCATATCCACAAAAGTTTTGTCCTCGGCCTTGTTGCGAGCACAATAGAGTGCTTTCTGAATAGAGTATCAGAGAAGTTGTACATGCACGGGCACAAAAGCACATATAGACACATGTACAGCATATAGTGAAAGTAGACAAGCCGTGTATGCATCCACACAACCCAAAACAGATTTTGCTTTTCAGTTTCAATGTTGCGATATTTTTTTTGTGTTAGCCTGAGTTTTGTGTGTGATACAGTTTTGTGTTGGTTTCATTCTTTCACTTCACAATGTCCTTTCACCCACTCCAAACAGAACAGCATTTTCAAATACTGCTGCCTCTCTGACATACATACATGCACGTACACACACTGACACACTCCTCACCCCCACATCCTGTGCAGAGTATAAAAGCCCACTCCTCTGCCTTGACTGACAGATTACTGTTATGGTGTCACACAATCATGCTGACGGTGATGAAGTAGAACAGTGTTGTTATGACAACCACCGGTGGGTAGATATGTATCTATACAACAGACAGATCTACAGAAATGATAGAGTGGTTCCCCAACAAACTCCTCGTCTAAAAGTGAGTAGGCAGAATTTTGCTGTCATTTTTGTCCCTCAAAGGAATCAGCTACGTCTTATGAAAGTTTCCCACCATGTCAGTATATGTAGGACTGTGGTTCTGCATTACCCAGCAGGCCAGAAATTTGTCTTGAGACCACCCCTCTGTCTAGATTTGAAGTCACTTACATTGTAAACAGTGTAGTTAGTAGGTGGACGTCTGTGCTTTCCCTACAGAATGGAGCAAAATTGCAAGGTGAATGTTCAGAATATTTTCTCTTTGGTTGCATGTGAACAGTTGGCTGAACCCTACAGGAAAGATTTCACAAATGGGGGTTGTGCTAAGCAAGTGCAAATTGGATGAGAAGTTGCTACAGACATGTCTTATCAGTGCTCACAATTAAACAGGAAAGAAAGAGCTTTTCTAAAACATAATATAGACCACAATGTATTGATCATTAAGATTTATGGTAGACTTTTAAGAACTTTATAGATTTTTCACTAATGATTCACTAATGTATTGTTATGAAAGTTGATATAAAATGCATGCACACCTTCTTGGACTTCCCACAGTTTGTTAGCCATGAAATGATCAATCAATCACGTTGTTTGTAGTTTGAACGAGTGATTAATGAGAGGGAAATGCTATGATAGGATGTTGAGTATCAGTGTTAATGAATTTTTTTCAGGATGGATGCATTTTACAAATTAATTACACACCACACATCATTTTTAATGTTTTTCACAAAAATCTTTGAAAGTGCTGGTATGTTGAATAGTTATTTAACCCATGTGTTTTTACCCAGTGCATCAATCATTTACTTGTCAGTGATTAAACATGTAGAATTTAGAATGTTTAATGCATATGCATAGCCCAGATACAAAAACACTGCATCAGTATTTCTTTTTTCTGTAAATCATGGCTTTAGTTTGTAATCAAGTAATCAGCAGCTGTTGAGCACACAGGGAATTGAGCATGTGCACAGCTGTAACAGACTCTTTGCTATCATCTTTATACCTGCTTTGTGTAAGAGAACACTTTTTTGCAGTTTAAGCAATTTCAGTGATTTATCTAAGTACAACAGGGAAAACTACACTATTTCTTTTCTGGTGTTGTGGAGAGTGAAGGAAACATTTAATTATTTATTCTAGCAAGGCCCATGTAAGTTTTCTCTATCCGTTGTTCAAATGGCCACCTGGTTATATACTGTATGTGTTTAAGGGAGAGATGCAATCCTGAACCTTGTTCTAAGCTATTCAGTAGATTTATAGCATAATGAAAAAAGGTTAATTAAATAGACTTGACTGCTTTCTAATGACCAAACCTTGTTTGGCTTGAATGGTTTAGCATTCAGGTTTATTTCAGCCCCAATGAACAGCAATTACTGAGACAACTGACATTTTACAAATGTTGGAAAACAGGGTGGTAAAAAAGCCATCCATCATGCTTGTTCAGATATCCTTGACCAGGACACCGATTCCTTTCTAGCCCTCAGCCGTGCTGCAGCTGACCTTGACATCTCACCTCTTTGTATATCCTCATGGAGGTCAAGTACCAGTGATTCATTGACATTCATCAGCCCCTACCTCTGACTTCACAGTTATTCTTGATACTCATGTTGACAGCACTTCCAGTGTTAGTCACTTTGCATGTAATTTTCATGTAGTTGTGTTACATCATTATTGTGATAACATTAGTTTGAATACAAATTACACAACCACAAAGGATATTGGGGCAGGCTCTATCCTTTTTATTTCTTCCCTCTAAGTGTTTGGTAAAATTTCAAACTAAAAATTGTGAAAATGAAAGAGGTCTGTCTCCTTCAGATGAATTTGGTTTTATTTTCTTTTATCACTTTCACTGCAGGGTGTTGCTGTGTGTGCTGTGCTAAATTAGACATGCTGTTGTAGGCCAAATGTCACTTTTTGTTAAAAAGACCACAGTTTTTTCAGCCTATCTTATTCTTGCAAGGAAATCATTAGAAATTGAAGTTACTTGGCATCTCTGGTTCCCTAGTAAAAATACAAATAATAAGATATGGATTAATGCTTGCACGAATTGCTAGTTTTCAGAAAGTCAGGATGTGTTTAGGGCTATTTCTTGCAGTGGCATTAGTAAACGTCAGACAGGGCATTATGGTCTATTAGGCTCCTGTTTTAATGCTGGCAGTAATGAAATAGCCCAGGACTGCATGCCAAGCCTGCCATTTATTCCTCTCTCCAACTCAACAGGATAGCAATTATCAAAGGCATAAAACGCTTTTAGTTAAATGCTGGCGTGAATTTGACACCTTGTGTATGTGTAGATGATTTGGTTTTTATCTGTGTGTGCATGTATGTAAATGTCTGTGCTCGTGTCATTGTGTGGAGGTAACCCAAAGGCAATTAAAATGTGCTCTGCATCGAAAAAACAGTCAAATGCCTTAACTTTAGATTGTATGCTTGCGTGAATATGTGAAAGCAAACTGTGGGTGTGTGTTTGCTTGCTGAGCTTACATCCACACATCCACACTGACAGCCTTATCACGACGGGCAAGTGTTCTTAAGTGCTACTATCTGTGAAGGGAGGCAGCTGGAGGATTTGAGCAGAACCTTGTGTGGCAGTGTGGAACTCTTTCAGAGTAATGTTGCTGTTGAGTAATGCAAGCTGAAGACTAATGATTCATGAGGGATGAGGCTGCTGGGATTCCTGTCTAGATGGTTTCATAGTTTTACTTTAAACACATTTACAGCATGTGTACCAGGATTTAATCGGTGTTCTTTTGTACCTCACTTAAGCAAAATTGCTTCAGTGGTCTCTCCAGTTGCAGCAATATTGAGCATACATACATTGTGATATCGTAACAACTTTAAATTCAGCTATTATATATAAATTAAGGAAGTATTTCTGTCACCACAAGACTTTGCCAGCACCGCAATGTTTTCAAATTATTTCAAAAGTGTATTTTAATTTATTAGTTGCACCTAAAGAGTTTCCATACTCCCATGGGATATAAAAAATGGGACTGTTGCACAAATTAGTACTATAGGAGCAAACCGTATTTTTCTTGCAGTGTTTGTGGATGCTAAGTCAAGAGTGTGGGTATGCATGTGGATTTCACTGGGAACGGTAGATGACGCTGTCTGTTGATTTAAGCTGCGTGGCAGTTGAGAGTGTTGTAGTGAATTTAAAATGTCTTGCAGGCTCCCTGTTGAAAGAGAAGCGCTGCCTCGCTGGGTGTAGTGTTGTGGCATTGCAGCCGAGAGTGTGCAATGTTGTGGAATAATGCTGTGCTTATTAAATCTCTCCCTCCTGTCTATCAGCTCTCTGAGTGTCTCATACAAAGTTTTCTTCCCCTCTCTTGGCTCTCTCACCTTCTCTGTTACCAACTACAATTTAACACAGTGTCACAGTGTTTACTTCTGTTGCCCTGTTGTATTTCCTTCAGGCACATGGAAGCACAGTTCCCTTCCTCCTGGTTATCAGTCTACTTTATTACTGTTTTTGTTATAGTGTATTTATAATACTTGGTATCACTGTAGCCCTGCAGCACTCTGTCTGCGTCAGTCAAATTTAGATTTTGCATACAAAGCAATGATACCTGCAATAACTGTGTGATCGGGTTTCAAAAACCAGTTCCAAATTTGTAAAAACTGGGAATTGGTAAACAAACATGCTTTTTGATTCCACTTAAAAGAGCTGGACACATATGAGTCAACATGTATATATGGTTTCGAAGATTATTGCCAATAACTGGTGCTTGGAAAGCTGGCAAAAGACACTATTCATACAGAAAATCCAGACTTCATCTGGCAGACTGACTTATTTTCTGCAGCACATTATAAAAATGAAGCAAGCCCAGTTTTGCAGACATAGTAATACTGTCATAAAACCAGCTCTTACTAATTTAAGTAGCCTAAATCACGGACAGAGATATTGAAATCTGTAGATATCCAAAGATATTGGATAAGGACCCGAAATATTTAACATATCTTGGTTCCTTTTCTTACCTTTACTTTAAGTTTTACAACCATTGATCAATAACTGGAATTGAAACCAATATCAGTTTTTCATTAGCCGAGTGGTCTTTAGGGTTTTTTTAATTTCAGTTGACCTTTATTCAAAGGTGACAGCAAGCAAGATCTCTTAGAGCCCAATTAAGCTGTTTGTATCCAAATTCACATCACTTCCCCCTGAATGAATTGCTCTCAAAGAATTTACTGCAGTTGTACCACATATCAAATGGCATCATATGACTTACAGTTTCTAACAGTGCCAGTTGCTTGTTGGTGCAACTAAGTGTTGGCGCGAAAAGAGAATTTTAGATATCCAGCAGATATAATCATAGTTGCAACCTACATACAGCTGTGAGTCCATCGCCACACCTATTACTCTAGTTTGAATTTCTCATGGACTTGTCATTGTACAGATATTTTATTGTCTAGACATGTTGATATCTATGCAGTTATATGCTAATATGATTTCACAAGAAAAAGTGGAATTATTAAAGCAAAATTATAATTATCCGTAATTGTACCTACCGTAGTAATAACTTTATAAAGACAGATCAAACTTTTTCAAAGTAATATCTTTACTAATTTGTTCAGGAGTTTTCACATCCCTGCTTCTCAGTTGAGTAAGTCATCAAGTCTCCATCATTTTAATAACACAGGCTTACTCTATATGAAAATAAACTGCAGAACTTTGCTTTTCTAATGAGACTAGTTGTATTGACATTAGCCTGGTTTGCCACCTCTGCAAGTAGGCTACTGTTCACAAACATTTTCCGTTAAAAGTACATAATTTTTTCCCCCAATTTCTGAGTCATAAGTCTAAGTCCCACTATCATGGTTCTCATGTTGCCAAATTGCAGACAATCTCTACTGCACAGTTATGGAAATATATCTCCATTGCGCAAGTTACAGCATGTATGGCTTGTCCTTATGACAACCAAGATAAGAGCTTTAAAGTAAAGGCAGTGGAATTACCCTGAAAATAGCCTAAGGCTCGTACTGTTAAAAAATGAATTTTGAATTTAACCACTTATTTGATCATTTATCACAACAGAAACATGCAGCATGGACAAATTAGGAATTGCGACCATTGAACTTTTATCACACAAAATCTTTCTAGTGGTGGTTTGCCACCACAAAGTATGTGATTGAAACTAAAAATTACTAAAGTAAAAGAAAGCATGGGCAGCGCAAAGCAAGTGACATAATTTAGAGGACGTGGGCGGGCAGCTGAAAAGATGAGATAATAGTGCATGTAACAGTTATTATTAGTCTTAAAACAGAGAAAGTATTCTGAAAAGAAAGTCTGGATTTACCCATTTAACATTCTAGGTAGTTACATTTCTCCTAATGCCGTTTGTAACTGATGGACTTTTTCTGCATTCATGCCCACCCCCTCCTGTATTACTGCACCATTGCATTACAGAGATTAGCTGTTATATAATAATTACTTTAAACCAAAAAGCAAAAATGCAAGACAAGCTGCATCCTCAAGGAAAGATAAACACAGTCATGCTGACACAGACAAAAATGGCAAACTATTGGAGACAGGCTAAAAGTTCACATTGATTAGAGTGAAAAGATCATAAGATTAGGTCTTGAATGCTGTAATGTTTCAACAGTATTCAGCAGAGAGAAAGACACTTGGCAAACATCCCCTAACTTCCTCTGTCACAGCCTTACTGCTCACATTGACTGTCACTTCAGTGCAGCTGCTGCGTGTTGGGGAAACATAAATGAAGAAGATTTTTGTGCTCTGACAACTTTCGAAAATGACATGCCAACAAATGTAGCTAAACAGTTAGATGCAATGGTGTTAAAGATAATTATGGTATGGTTTGAGCATAGCTGTTATGTGCTGTTGTCGGCACTCTAACTCAGAAAATTACACAAGAAGTGAGAGGGCGGTGGCCTGTAAGCACCACTGAAGCATCCAACCACTGAGTCCACACCAGCTTTGACCTTCCAGTGGTCACTACGCATGAGAAGAGGCCTGTCAGCAGCACATTTCCTGAGGTGCTGCAGGGACAGCAGCCAGCCAAACTGCATAACAGGCCAACTGATTTCAGAAATCCATTGAGCTAAAATAAAAATTAAAAATTACTTATAATTAACACCCCAGTATTGCCTCTCCTTTTGGTCCTGTTTATAGCCATCTTAATGCCACATAGCTATGATTCTTTTTTCCTTGGCAGAGTATTAGTCACTGCATACATTAGAATACAGTGGCACTCCAGAAATAGGCTACTTCGTTTCCAATCAAAATCGCTTCAACCAGTCAAATCAGTTTATGAAAGCTATTTAGGAAATAGCCATCTCTGGATGACTATTACTGTCTCAGCCAACCACGCTGACAAGTAACAGTAAATTTATTCACTCATTCCTTTAATCTTCAACAAACTTGTATGCACATGAAAGCACATAAATATTTTAGACAGAGTGTATAGTGACACCCAAAGTGCACATGCAAACACGCTCACTTCATTTACAAAGTTTGGACATGTGGAATAGCAAACAGTGTAAATGGGACAGATGCAGAACTACCCCAGGCAGCTAGTCTAATGGTGGAGATGAAGTCAGATGAAAGAATCTATATGTATCAGTTAGTCTGTCCATGTCTGCATTGATCACACAGCAGGCGGCTCAATATTTGTCTCTAGCTTTTATCGTTCTGCCTGCCTGCTTCTTTCTACCTTGCTTTGTCTTTTTCTCTCCATTCAAGCCCCCATCAATCACCGATCAATTGACAGCCATCAAGAGAATGTGGGGGAAAAGTCTTGTTTGTGTTTGTACATTTGCATGGATGTATGAGTGTGTTTGTGTGTGTAGTTGTGTACGTGTCTACAAGATGATCCTTTTGAGAAGTAAAGGACAGTTATGTGAGTGTGGAGTACTCTGTAAACTGCTTCAGGTTTGAAAATAACTGAGCTGGGATGACTGACAACTGAACTGACATTTAGAAGTTTTAGGAGTTTTACTTTAAACTCCTAAAAGTTACTCTGCTTTCAGTAGAGTAAATACCTTTTATATGTTTTACGAGCACTAAAAAGAAAATACATTGTAGACTGTGAATGCCTTTTGGAATGACAGTCTTGATTTGGTGCAAATGAAGAGTTCAAGGTGGTAACTAAGCGTGAATCTGAAGTGCTTGGGAAGCTCTGTAATGCGTCATAGGTTTAAAAAGGCTTCAGCTATTTGCAATTCTACTTGCATGCTTTTGTCAGTGTTCTTTATTTTATTCCTGTTATTAACCACATCCTTTTCTTGCAGTTCAGCAGACGAACAATTTCGCTGGAACTCTCAAGGTAAAGTTGACCTTTAATGTTTGTACGAATACATACACACATTTCATGTTTTTTATGTATTGATTGATTTACTTCAAATTAAAACCTGGATTGGTGATGTATATTAGCCAAAATGTTAGCTGGATTGGATAACTCTGTAAGCTACGCAATATATACACATCTTAAGTCGAAGGATAAGATTCATGGCACCAACACCTACAAGGCCTGTTTCGATTTGTGTCTGACTGACATCCTAGGACAAGAGTGTGTCAAGAGACATTTGGAATTTATACCTGCGGCCCAGTAATGTATGAAGAGAAGCACCCAACCATATACCCAGATGATTGCAGGCACACACACACATCCAGCAGACACATTGACACAGAAGCCTTGTCACACATGTATCAGTTTGCCACGCCAAGGCCAGTGGTCAGTGTTAATCTGTATGTGTAAATACCACAAGCATACTCTCTGCCTTTTTTCCCCCTCCTTCATCTGCTTAACAGTGAGTCAACTACACGTTTTTAACAACAACTTCATTGCCAGTCAGGTAGCTTCCAGAGCAAACTTATCCGGGCCCTTTCCAGCATATAATCAAAATGTCCTACAGCTCATAACCAGGTCATAATGTGTAGGGCTTTACGGACTGTGAGAGTAGAGGATTGAGGTTACAGTCCAGAGAGACGTCATTCATCTTTCTGCCTCATTCCCCCTTCCCCTTCCTTCCCTGTCTCACTCTGTGCCTTTGTGTCTGTCGTCGTTTTTCCTCCTCTGCAGCAGATGGACAGAAGGATATTGAAGATGAGCTGACCACAGGTTTGGAGTTGGTGGATTCCTGCATTCGCTCCCTTCAGGAATCAGGAATACTTGACAGTGGAGAACGTAAGTTTCAGCAGAAATGTGTGTTTGTGTGTGTTCAGGGAGGATGCAATCTAATGATATCTGGTGTCTGTTTAAATTCCAATTGTTTCGGTTCATGTTCACTCAGAGTGAAGCAGAACTGAAACCCAACCAAAATGCAATTTTAGTCTAAGAGAATAAAAGCGCAGACCAAATGTCTTTTGAGATTAAAATTTGTATGTTTATTCACATTTGCTTTTGAAGGATTTGATTCGCTTCTAGGAAAATTCATTTTTTTAGAATTTTAACAGGCAGTACATCAGAATCAAGGCCTGCTTCACTTTTGCAGGCACTACAGCAAATTAAAACTCACTTGTTTGTACCTCAAAAGGAATGTGCACCTCAGTTTTAATTGCTATGCACAGTCACTCATTAAAAAGAGTGACTATGGGGAAAAGAATATCCAGACAGTCTTAATAAAATCTACAACTGCAGCTGGTTTACATATTGAGGGATTTTGGCTGAAAGAAAAGGAGGAAATGTATTCTTATTAGTCCCTCAGCCCATTAGATATGGCGCATAAGTGCAGCAATTCCCTTTGTTAATATTGAGTTCTCACTCAGATTTCATTTCTACTTACAGTAAGCAAGTTGAGTTGAGGGAGGATTTTGTTCCAGATTAGGCATGAAGTATGCAGTACAGCTAAACATATACTAATTAGTTAAAGTAAGCATATTAAGTATATTAAGTTAGAGATTCTTTTTCTAAGAATTAAGTTGCAGTTTGGCATTGTAAGGGTATCATAGCTGATTAAGTAGCAATTTAAAACCAAGAACTTTAAGTCCTAATTTATAGCAGAAGTGTTTTTCCATGAGCAGATAAACATCTCTCGACTGTTTTCATGTGGAGACAGATAACAGTCAAGCACACCATGTTGCCCCTTGAGTTTTTGCCAACAACTGTCTCAAGTATCATCCTTAAGTAGTGCTTCAACCCTGTGGGCCTTGGATTGAGATAAACAATTCAAACGGTGATTGAGAGGCAGCCTGTGTATAAGGTCTTGCTAAATGTGCTTGGCATTTTCTTTGCAGGTCATTGGTTTTGGAACACTGCATTCCCATTTCGCTTATTGTCTGCTGACCTTTTTGATAGTTGGTATTGCTGTAATGGATGGCGTTTTAAGAACTCATATTGTGCTTGATGCTCAGAGCATTTCTACGTGAGGACATACATGTTAAACACTAAGCATGTCATTTCTGGTATGAGTAGAGCACCTATGCCTGTGTGGAGCATCTATGCAATGTTACACATGCATGCATAAACAAATAGTTGTGTATGACAGCAAAAAGCTGGACAGGACAAACCAGAGAAAGCTGGTGTGAGAATATTTACCTCAATTGCTGTTGCTGGTTTGCATTGATAAGAAAGAGATTGGCTTTTCAAGCACATGCTGAACCGTCTGGAAGACATGTCAGATAATTAGATTCTTATCTTCTTTCTAGGAAGTGCCTGAGTCACTCCTGTCCAAATAGATGGCACTCTCATTGTGAGCACTCTTGTTCCACACCGGGCTGTTTTTCCCATTTTGCGAATGGGCTTCTACAAAAGCACCACAATGTGTTGGTCGAGATAAATTCAGCAGAGCCTTCAGTGTGTGTGTGTGTTTGAGTGTGATTTTCCCCCAAAAGGCAGCACTGCAAATACCTAAGCAGTAAATACATACTATAGTGACATGTCACTGTCTTTTACTGAGAGGCTGCACTAGCCTTTTTGCTTTTAGCTAATATAGTAGTTGTTTAGATGTCAGCGCAGAGCAGCATAACACATATATAAGTGACACACAAACTCTAAAAAGAAATGTTTTTTTTAAAGGAAATTTACCTGTCAAAGCCTTTACTGTAGGACTTTGGAGCATTGTGTACCTTAAAGTTCTCAACAATCTATAACATTTGTGTATGTGTGTCAGGTGTGCAAGTGTACATAATTTATAGACTTAGAATATGATGCTCATAATTTGACTGAGATTCTGAAATATTCATATTTTCCATGTCAGAGCAGACTCTTTGGGACTCAGTAAAGACATGAAAGAACTTAAAGCCCTACAATTGGCTGTGTTTTTCTCACACATACACACACAATTAGTAAACACACATTGTGCATGTACACACTTCGTGTCACACAAGGACAAACACATGAACCCATTCATATATATATATACTATTTCACCACCGATGAACCAGATAACTTTGCAATCTTCAGACCATCCAGCACCAACGCACTTCGCATCGCATCTACGACCACAGAAATAAACACACAACCATTTGTGTCACACAGCACACACAACGTAACAAACACCAAGGCTGAGTGATGATGAGTTTGGGAGCTCCCACTCAGTCTGCGTAACACAAAGTGCTGTTTAATAATTCATAAAAAGCAAGGGATGAATCGAGATGAGAAAAGACAAGTCTTTTGTGAAGGCGAGAAGCAGAGGAGTTGATCTTGGTTCGCAGCACAGAGGCTCACAGGGAGGAAAGGATTCTGGGGGAAACGGGGAGAGAGATAGAGAGTGCAAGCAAATAGATATGGGAGAGAAATAAAAAGGGGGCCATTGTTTTTTAGAGTGAAAAAGTCAGTGAGCCCAGGGGAAGACACTCATAAACTTTGTAGGGACATATTCATGATATTTAGGCATTTGAAATTGGTAAAGTAAGAAATAGAGAGAGATTCTACTTGAGAATCCTTAATCTATGAAATGTAATAGCACACTTGTTATGTACTTGAAATTTGTATTCAGAGTGCGGGAGAGAGTAAAAATAGAAAATTAATAAAATATTCATACAGCAGTCTGTGAACAGGTCACAGACCTAACTATTCCTCAATAAAACCAACCACACATACAGATAGTGCGTATAATCACTTACACACACACCACTGATTACTGAGTGGCTTGTAACAGTTCCCCTTGGTTCACCGCATCACTCCATACACAGTTTAGAGGACAGTCCATCTTAAAAACTGTCTTATGATGTTCTTATTTGCGATCGATATAAGCTTTATGTGCACAGCATGAGAATCAGAGAGACGGGATTATTATTTGATGACACAGCAGCAATTTCATCAGGTGGCAGAAGCAACGCTGCTCTGAAACGGGGTGAGATTGTCACGTGTGTGCATGTTTGTGTTGTTGCAGATTTAGTTCATATAGTTCTCTACGCTCACACTTCACTGGTGCTTAGGATAATAAAGTGTATTGAAAGTGGATTAGGCCATTCGGGTATATATCTTGCAAAGCTCAGGGAACTACTACAGGAATTAAATAATGCTTAATAATTCATCCCAAACTAGCCCTTCCTTATTTATCTTATGCAGGGGTCAAGTGAGGTTTTGTTTGAGCCAACAGTACCAGGTAAAAATGAACATGTTTGGGGAGGTAACGTTTAAGTTGTTAGGTGTTCCATCCATTACAACTTTCTTCTTTTCAGCCCTCCTCCTCCCATCCTCTCTATCTCCCTGCTCCTCCTCCTCCTCCTATTCTGTCTGTTCCTCTGTTTCTCCCTTCCTCTGCTAATAAATTATGTATGCCATCTCCAACTCGCGGAGTGCTGCACTGCTGCACTATCTGCTCTAAATTGCTGTTCTCTCTCTCTCTCTCTTTTCCCTATTTCACTCTTCGCCTCTCAATCTCTCCCCTTCACGCCCCCTCTCTTTCTCACTCTTAATCTCTCTCACTCTCACTCTGTCTCTCTCACACAAACTCAACTCAACCTTCCCCCTCCTCCCGCTCCAACCCAACCATACACCACTCCTGTCTCAATTGGTAGGACCGGCTCTTCTTTCCCAGAGTTCCTTGCAGCTCAACTCCACCCCGGAGGCTTCGCTCCAGTACTCTGCCAGCTACCATAGCAACCAGACCCTCGCCCTTAGCGACAGCATCTCTGCAGCAACTCCTCAGCGTAGCGGGCAGGTTGGAGGAGCCGTGCACAGCTACAATCAGGTAGGAAACACTGCTGCATATAGACGATAATGAGGATGCGAGTGTTGATGATGATTCAAGTGTCAGGCAAAAATTCAACCACCGGCCAGTTGTGTAAACTTGCGTGTTGGTTCTTTGAAACTTTCACTTTGTAGTTGGCTGATGGCCAGAAAATATTAGTTATTCGCATCAGAAGATTTTTGACCGTGAAGGTTACTGAC
Organism: Dascyllus trimaculatus; assembly: GCA_024666655.1. NCBI lineage: Eukaryota > Metazoa > Chordata > Actinopteri > Pomacentridae > Dascyllus > Dascyllus trimaculatus. The sequence goes on along the minus strand of CM045466.1, from coordinate 18,483,209 downwards.
TTGAAGTGAGTTTTCCACTGTTTATAAGTCGAGCAGCATTGCCCATGCAAACTTGTAAGGACTCCTGTAGTGTTAATATATGCTGTGAATGATGGTTTCCAGATTCCTTGTTGCTCCATTTTTCTTTCACAGACTGAGCGAGCATCGCCCTTCTTTTTCCTCCACTGCCTTTTTTTCATGCACTGTCTTGCGTTGCGCTTCTCCAGCTACATGTAACTCTGACTCTCAGTGCTCTCACCGAACATGGATTTATATTACATCGTAGTTGATTTGATCCGTGTGTATTAACGTATTTATACAGAATCCCAGTTTTTCATTAGCTCTGCTGAAGAGGTTCAGTCCAGTCACCACAACTGTCTTTTTAAGCAACTGAGAAGAAGACAGGTAATCAGGTGCTCATCACCAAAATGAGCAGACAATTTAAATACACACAGATGAATCTCAGCATGCATCTCGTTTGTAAGAGCTTGAGAAATAAAGCTCAATACCAAGTCACATATTAATCACAGCAGTGTGCTGAGAGATAGAAACCCACCAAATTACTTTACAGCCTACAGCAGCCAATTATTTCCAATTTTCATGTCCTCGACATATCAGTGGTAATAACCATACTGCAAACACACATGCGTCCACACAGGCATGCACTGTACTTTCAAACAGACACCCACACATCTACTTAATCAGTGAGCAGCTGCAGTGCTTCATTAAAAGATATTGCCACTGTCTGGGACAAATGTTCCATTTGTGATAGATGATAATGAATGGAAAGTAGAAGGAAATGTTTTAGATCACTAACTTTAAACCAGATAATTATTTAACAAGGATCGCACCTCACTGTGATAATCTTTCATGTGTCTTTGCACGTATTTTTCTGTGTTTTCAGTGAAGTTTTCATTTTGAAAGTGAAAGGACGTCTGTTTTCTTGTGCTAGTTTCTCATTTGACATGTGTAAAGAAGTGTACACATACATATCTGTGTGCTTTTGTGCACGTGTCTTTTGGAAAAGAAAGGTGAAGGAGGTGTTATCTGTCTTTGTAAACACATTTATTCATCTCCCCCCCCCCCTGCTACAGTCACACCAAAACGCATTTCAGACCTGGTTTCAGATAAAGCTTCGGTGCCTTCCCTTAATAAATAGGAAGAAAAACTGATAGACAGGAATATAGATGGATGGACAGATAAGGAAAAGGGGAATGTTTATTCTTTCTGCAGTGTCCCTTTCCTCTTTTCCCCCTCCCATCTTCCTTCCCTGTCCTCTCTGCTCACCATCTCTGTCCATGTGAGCGTGTGTGTGTGTGTGTGTGTGTGTGTGTGAGAGAGAGAGAGAGTGCTTCTCCTCTCTGATGTTTTGGCTTGTCAGTGTAATGGGGCTAGTGCTGTCAGCAGGGCTTGTTGCTCATGAATAGCTTTATGCATGCCAGTGTTGCGAGATAGGCAGGTGCAGCTTGCATGCATGTGCAGTACATGCATGTGTTTGTCCATGTGTTTGCAGGCTTGTGCAGTCGGGTGTGCATACGTGTATATGCACATGGAGCCGGTTTTTACATGTACTCCCTCGCCCTTGTGTGTATGTGGATGCATTTAAAGTTTGCACTAGTGACTTTCTCAAGGAGAGCAAGAGAGAAAGTGAAGGGTCTAGCATGTTGCTGCTCTTTTGTAGGATATTTATAACCCTGAGAGGCCATGCTTTAATAATGCATGGATACATGGCACCTCAAACATCCCAGTGTTTTACTGGAGGAAAAAAGAAGCAGCACTGCAAGATGACAGAGTCGGATCGAGAAAGTGCTCCTTCCTCACAGAATTTGCTAGGCTTTCTATCTGTTAGGTAACTCAGCCAACAAATCATCTTTCACTAATGTATTTACTCACCCATCTGTTTATGTATCCATTCATTCATTCACTCATCAGTCTATGTGTCTCACTTTGCATTTTGATAAATGTAGCACATCTGTAGCATTAAACACAAACAAGTAACATTAACAGGATTCTTAAATTCAGCTCAGTGGCCTTCATCTCATCAGCCTTAGATCTCCCACTTGGCTTCATAACCCACTAAATTAACACGGGGGACTTATAGAGACGATTTTACAGTGTTCTGCATATTGGCTGATATCCTGATTAAGATCAGGCTCTCTGGCTGTTTACAGACACTTTTAATAATCCGTTCCATAGTAACCCTCTGTCCTGATGAACAGATCGAGTGACCTTGTATATATTTCATATGCACTTACTGTAGGTTTCCTTAACACCTCAAAACTCAAGCTTTCTTTTAAAAGTCCGCAACTAATTGCAGTAATCCTCAGTGAGCTGTAGTTTGAGCTGTGAGTAAGGTTTTTTATGATGTATATAAGACACCAGGATAAAATTCTGGATACTGTCACAGTTAAATGCATGACCCTATTTAGTTTATATTTGTACAGTATACAAATGATGAATTATGGAGACTTGAGATAAATGTTTTGGTCAGAGTATGGTACTAAGTATTCATGGCACCAGGTTTCCTCCAGAGAAAATGTGAAAATGATTGTTGCCTTTTTACCATGGAAGACATAAATACTCTTGTGTGTTTGGGAGGGGTTGACACATAAATAGTGACTTGTTTATGGAAGTTGTCATAATATATTGAGCAGCTGAGGTTGCTGTTGGGAGTCATGAGGAGACTGAAGTTGTTCACATGTTCACACTTTAAGGTGTAATTTGGAAAAATAAAATAGCAAAGTCATTTGTGTTAGAAAAAAGACAGCCAGACATGTTGTTTGCTTCTTTGACAGTGGCAAAGACCTCAGTTTTAGCCAGTCTCTGTTAGTTAAGAGTCTTTTTTTTATCTCTGTCTTCATGCTCTGAGATTTTGACTATGAAAAATGATTGTCCCAGTAAATTTACCACCCAGGATTGTTGGTTAAAAAGTAAAATCCCCCCTGTTCTTTGTACTTTGGTCAGGTTGAGTTACTGCTTCCATCAAGATTTATTTCTTTGTTGAGATCAGGGCGAAGGTAGAAACTCAAGGTCAAATGCTATACTGTACTCCTTCATGAGGACTTCCACATACACACAGTAATGTAATATAGGAAGGCATGCTGTGTCAGAATATTGCTGAGTCAAGAACTCTCAAAAAAGATGTAGTAAGCACCATCTTCTACTGTTCCTTATTTTACCCATTTTCCATTCCTTCAGTCCTCATCATTGTCCCCTCTGTGCTTCTCTGCCTGTTTGCTTCCATAAACTGTATGTCAGGATTTTTCGAAGAACACTGCTAATCCACTCAGCTAGAGATAAATCAGTTTCCATGACCCCTCTCCAAACAAAGCAGTGCTGGAGCCACAGGCTTGTTGTCTTCAGCAGACATACTCGGGCTCATCGCAGCGCACAAAATATAACCACAGACGGCCATTGGAAACATAATGGGAGATTGTGTGCCTGTGCATGCTGCTATATTTATCTTGGGACGGTTTGCTGAGCAAGGTGTTTCTGCGCAATTGTACAGCTGCAAATATTCACACCTGGAAACAGTTGCAAATGTAGCCATCTAGCACAGCTCCCGTGTTGCTTATTGAATGATCAGTGTTGTGTTTACATAATTGTAAACACATGTTTTAGTTTGTTTCACCATAAAATAAGGTATAATAGGCACAGAGTGCACGTGTCATGATAGATATTCAAATATGTATTCTGATTTATTGAAGACAATCTAAATATACCTATTTTCTTGACTTCCCCTGACAGATTAACGTATCCAAATGTGAACATAGATTCCTTAATGCCATGAAACAGAAGTTTTGAGTGTTCCTCTGATTGTCTAAGTTTAACTACTGTATATGCAGTGATGACAAAGCTCCAAGGTGACTCAGTGACTGTGTGCTTGCATAATGTGGCCTTGCACAACTGCAGCCATGTCAGGCTAGTAATAATGTATTTGAATCACCTTTGCAGCTCAAGCATCACCATAAGGAGATATGAGGCTCAGCGGAGCTCTGACATATGCTCCCCCCTACTGTCTCTGGAGAATAAGGAATAAGGAGAATATATTTGGATAGACTAGCATGTGATATGTGCTGGAAAGGCTTCTCACGCTCTGCCTTTGACTCACACAGTGGCACACAACTTTTTTTTTGTCTGGAAGGAATTCACTGCATATTGCAGTCATAGCTGTAGGAGCAAGGCCGTGGGTGAGTTAAAATTTGCATTTCTTTCCACTGTTAATGTTAAAATATGGCTCAAATGAGGACAAGACTGCTGACTTACACTGTATCATAGATTATTCCACCACACCAAATCAGTTGGACTAATGTACCAGCAAACAGCTTTGTCTTACACTTTAAATGCAACTGATTTTGATAACAGATTCAGTTATTTTATCGATTATTTGTTAAATCAAGGTTTATTTGAGAGCAAATGATAGATATTAGGTCATGAATATACCATGGAATGCATAATCCTTTCCTCTACTTAGAGGAGGTGGTGCAACAAGGCTTCATGAGAAATGATTTCAGTCAGCTGAGCTCAGAGGACTTCATGGTCTGCTTCTATGAGTCTGTTTGAATCACCCCTCTGTTTTCTGTGGGGATTTCATTACCAGCTCTTCTAGGTTCATTCGAGACTCCTCAAAGGCTTGACTGAACTCATTGTGCATAAAAGTTTTTGATGGCCACTACTCTTTATTCTCTTTTATCACACTTTTCTTTACTCTGTCCCCCCCCCCCCATTCCGACGTCTCCCTCCCCCACTAATCAGCAGCTCTACCAATCTATTCTTCCCTGTCATGGCTGCTGTTCTCTCACTTGCTCTGTCTTCCCCTATATCCCTTCAGGTGACATCTAGTCGTGCAGCCCAGCAGCAACAATCACAAACTGGGGCAGGGTCAGGTAAGCTCTCACCTCTCCTTCTCTTCCTCTTTTTCTCTTTCCTCTTGGAGCTGACATTTCTTTATAATATATAATGCAACATAGTGTAAAGACTGTTCACCTCTGCAGAGATGACATTTGGAGACATGCATGACAACTGAAAAAACAAACATGTGACTAGAAGAATGTTTTTCTGCAGCCTGTGCTATGTATAATATTCTCACTATACTTTATTATGTTTTATATACAAGCTGCATTGCCTCTAGTCTCTGGAGCATCATTAGTTTGTCAAGGTTATGCTCCATGTATGTTTAGTACTACGTTTAGTGTGTTTTATTTGTTTGATCCAGCTTGTTTTCAGGGGCTGTTGGTCTTTTTCAGTCTATCACATTCAAGGCCTTTCTTATACAGTATGTACATTTTACATAGGTATCTATTGCGTACTTATCCCCTAAATATCCTTTCAGTCAAACTTTGCATTTTGATGTAACAGTCAAAATCATATGCGTTTCTCCACCTCCTTCATGCATATTTTCCTGGTCAGAGCCACTGTGAAATCTCAGGCTTTTGCACCTCCATCAGCCTCTCCACGCTCTCATTCATTCCTCTGCCTCTCCATGTTTACTGAATGTTCCTCTTTCCTCCTCCCCCTCCTTCTCTTCTTTAGGTATCTACTACTCCAGTTCCACCTTGCCCGCCCAGCGTGTCAGCTCCCCTTTGTCTGGAGGAGGCTCAGGGTCTGGCTCTCCCAGTAAGCTCCAACGCCTGGGATCAGCCTCCGACACACCAGGGTACTCCACCACTCAGCGCCTGCCCTCCTCTTCCTCCTCCTCTTCTCCCAGCAAACAGTCTCCTGCTAATCGGCTGGCCAAATCATACAGGTAGAGAGCCTGTGACACCGATAATGATCCTGATTTATATAGACTGCTTCACAGGTTTTACAGATGGATTGAGAAAACAAGTAAATAAATGAAGATTGGCTACAACAGAAAGGGACAATTGCCTTGTTCTTGCCAGTTTATATCTTTTGATCTATGCCAGCATTCAGCAAATATAAAATCCATATATACAGCTTTAGAAATAATTATTAGGCCACCTGTTGTTTTCTTAACAAAGTCTACATAACAGGCGTTCAACAATGATCATTTTGTTTGAATTTTATCATAAGGGGTAAGTCATTATAGCATCTTCTGAAAGACAGGAAAAAATAATACAATATTACATTACATACAATTATCTTGCTTAAAAATATGATGTACTGAAACTGAAAAATTTCAAAATTGACACTAGATGGCTTATCGGGCTTATTTTGTGCATAAGCCACATATGTAAAGACAACAGACTAAATTATCAGTCAACAATGCCTAAAAGAATCGCAAGAAGATAATAAGACAGCTATCTTGGGAAACCAACTCTCTCTTACAGTCTTAAGATTAAAACACAGTATGACTCCACCAAGAACTGCAAAGGATGACGCAGAAAACACTAAAAATTATTTCTAATTCTGTATACCATACATGATGGAAGACACATGACTGTTTTCATATGAAGTGGAATGAGTCATTAGATTTTTTTTTAAAATGTTACTTTGTCTATTTGTCTTCCAGCACCACAGTTGCTGTGACAACAGCAGGAGGGGGCGGGTCTCCCCTGAGGGTGGCATCACCACCCAACTCGACAGCAGCAGGGGGAGGGGCCAGTTCATCATCGTCCCCTCTTCACCAGGTACTGAATATTACAGTCTTACAATGTGGAAACACATGTACAAAGGAATGTATTCTGTCATAACAGAGTCAGAAAATGTGAAGCTTTTTATGCAAAGCATACATTTAAACTCCATTAAAAAATATTGCCGGTTATAAAACATTTTAATGAATGCCACCACGACAGTGCTGGAGTTAATGGAATGTTAACTCTGTTCCTCAAAGTGAAATCAATATAAAAGCTATTTAATAACTGAATCATGTCTCATGCTTGTGCATGTAAATATATTATGTTTGAATGTCTATTTTGACTTGTGTACTCACGAACTTTCTCCCTTCTTCAGCTGTGGTTAAAGTATATTTTTCCTGTGGTGTGTCTCTTTCATCTTTGTCCTAACCTGATTTTTTTGTTGGCTAATTGGGTGTTTATTGTACATGTTTAGTGAACATTATTATTATTACACACAGATTACACATTTTGCAGTGTGGTTTTCATTACAGAGCAAGCTTTTGTACAAACAGTAGATTTAGAGAGTGATTTGATAGTGTTTACTATGTGGCACATAACGGAACACAGAAGTGCAGTATTTACAGTGATAATGCCCAGTATTAGTATTTCTTGAACAGATGTCTAATTGATAGTTGTAACTTTCATTACATGAAGGATTGTAGTGCTTTCCACTTTGCCTCCTCGTATTCATGACAATGCAATTGGTGCAGTTGAAAAGAAAAATCAATGTACTTCTTCAAAAAAAGCTACATTTTCGAGATTCTAAATTTTCTGCCCTTTATGTAAACCCTGGTTTCTTAGGTGAATTTGTTGGATGCTGATATTGAATAGTTTGCACTGTACCATGATGCTTTTCAGTTATGATATTTTAGTTTTGTCTACTGCTGTTTTTGATTGGGTGTTCTTAGCGTAAATTACATTCTCAACTGTAAGCGATTTGGACATGGTTCCCACATGGTGCCAATTTCCATTTGTAAGCCCATTTCCAAAATTTCTCATTTGGATATAGTCACAAAACTAATTTGGCAAATGGAGCAGGTACAAACACTTTGTATCTTAACCACCCAAATCAAAACATCAGCCATGTTTGTCATATTTGGCTGCCAACACAAGGGAAAAACCAGCGAATAAACTTCACCCTGTTCATTCCCTGAGCGTATTTACAGCATTTGTTTTTTTTTGTTTTTTATCAGATGAGTTCGGGCATAGGGAGCTATGCCACTCTGTCTCCCAAACGACTGGCGGCTCACCACGCTTCTGACCAGTACAAGATCTCCCACGAGCTGTACGCTACTGCTACGCTGCAGAGGCCTGGAAGTCTGGCAGGTGGGAGTTCACACATTCACGCAGTTTTACGTGTAGTTGCATGTGTTTGCACAAAAATATAACCCAAAACAAATGTGTAGCTCCTCTTAAAATGACTGTGCTGAGAGTAGTAAAAGGGATATTAAGAAACCTTCCACCATATCAGTACATCTGTGAGTGTTTGTTTCTGTTGTTGATGTTGCATACTGTGTCAAAGGAGAATTTGTAGTCTAATTGTTACGCTTCATTGCATCTTACTGCCATTCTAAGAAATGTCAAGTGCTGCATTTAACTCTATTGAAATAGTCCTGTCTTTGAATAAACATATCAGTATGTTGTGGTCGGCATCTTAGGATGTCTATTCTATATCGTGGCACTTGTGTATAGTTCAAAGCGGTGTCAGTGTCTTTGAGGCTGCCCTTTACAAAGTACTTCACAATGAATGTACTAGCTATTCAGCAGTTAGATCTGTGAATTATGAACTGTTTATGAACAGGTCTACTTTAACTACCAGACAGGAATCGGCTTTAAGAAGATTAAAGGGATTCTCATTCATAATTCTGTCTTCAAATAAGATCTATTAACTATGCCCAGGAGCAGAATGACACTGGCCTTAGTACAGACAGCCCTCAGGCTAACGGAGACTTTTATTTGCTCCTGAAGTTGCATCGACTTGTTAATGGCTTGCTCTCTTAGACTCTTCAAAATTAAGTTGGCTGAATGTCAGCCCCTAAATGAAAATGTGTTAGGACAGCTGTCTATGGTCCACGGTCGTGTCGTGTAAATTTTTATTTGAGGTTGGCTGTTTGTACACGCAGAAGTTTTACAGATTTTGGAAATCAATGAAGAAATTTATGACTTCTTCTTCATCTGTGTCTTCTTCTTGACTTTGAGTTAATTGCAGCTGTGAATGAAATATTATAAAAATCTCCATTAGTTTTGTGTTCACGCGAATGACCACATTGGTGGCTTTGTTGCAGCATCCTTTGCCACAGATCGACAATTTTCAGTGTTTTTTTCTTTCATGCAACAGAGATAAAATGTAAAATACAAACTAGATTATTATTGATTAAAACAGGCAGCAGTGTTTTGAAGCTCTGGAGTAAGTTTAATTGATCAGTCCTTTAAACTTGAAGTTATATTGATGGAGAACATGACCTTCATGCTTTACCCTGAGGGTATAACTGTGATCTTGAGGCAACGCCTGGGGTTTCATTTCTCCTGAAGACTTTAAATGAAGTAGAAAAGAAACCACTGTGCAGGAACGAGTCCCGATGGGGAAGAGATTGTCACTGTAATTAGCAGACCTGAGACATTTGATTATCTGAATTTGCTTTCATGCGCTTGGGCTACCATGCTGGGGTTGATTATATCTGGACAATTTAAAAAGAAGTAATCCAGGAAGTGAAGCAGATTTACCTTGACCTGTAATTCCTGCTAATCACCATATTCCAAAAATCCTACCAGTCAAGAATTATTTGCAGATACTGTTAGTCAGAGGATTGCTTGTTCCCACTGGGTGACATCCTTCTGGAAAAAGCACAGAACGAGTTCATCTGAGTAGCATGTTTGGAGAGGTACTTAACAGCTCTACAGCACCTACTCTACGGTGGAGTTAAGCTGCGTAAAACAGAAATTGCCTAAAAAAGAAATTTCCTGTCTGTGCTTCTTGTTTCAAGGGCCTGAGTGATACAGTTCAGTGTGTGTAAATATTGCTACGGTGGCCCAGTAGCGTTATATATGCAGCTGAAGGAAATGAATGACTAAGATATTTTACTAAATGCAGATAATTACAGGTTATCAGTAAATAAAGCTGCTATTTAGAGACGGAGCTTCATTGGCATTGACGCAAACTGCTGCTTAACATTGGAGCTTGAGGCACAGCAATTATCTTTTGAATATTAAACATGTATCCCTCTTCGATTTTGGATTTATCTGGCCCAGACAGTTGTTATAAGCATCTGATCACCTATACCCACCATAGTCGCATACAAAAGCACAAAGAAGGTAATATGTTCTTTTTTACTTATGTGCTTACTGTGGAGCTAGGTAATATTTAGCTTGCTTTCATTTTAACTATACAAACAGGTCTTTAAGGCATCAAGGGACCAGAGTTGTTTTTTTACATGTTGTTATCCTTTTTAAATATTTTACTGAATGAAACGTCATGGGAGGGAATCTTTCTCTTTCTCTTTCTCTCTGCATCATTCTATCTTCTTTCCTTAAAGTTCCCCTTCCCTTTGAAAGAAAGAGGTCAGTACTTCCACGAGTGGGCCCTTGTGAGCCAAAAAAATAAATGAATAACGAAATAAAACCGACTCACCAAGACTTCAAAGAGGAAAGGCATGGGGGGGGAGGAAGGGCTAGGATGAGTCATGCCGTTAATGGGTGTGTCCACGACTCTAATTAGCACTCTTTCATGCATATTCTGACCATCTCTGTCTCCTTCCTGCTGTTTTTCCCTCCTCTGTATATCTGTCTCTAAATTCACTTAATTTCAGCTGAGGTCAGTGGGTGTTGTAATGTCCAAACACGCTCTTCCTCCATTTCTGTTATTTTCTCAATTTCTTTCCATCTCCTTTATCTCTATTTGATGCTCCCTTATTCAGACTTCATCTCTGCCTTTCTGTTTGTGTTCTCTATCTGGCTACTGATGGCTAGTAGAGTGTGAAGGGATGCAGTCTACCTTTTGTTGGCTTGGGGAGGTTAACAGGCTCGAGACAGACAGAATGAGGTAAAAAACTAGTTTGTCATTTGCCATAGTAAAGTGCGGAAAGTGCAGGCATTTTATTGTTCATACTCCAGGCTGCTTCTACCATGTTATTGTGTTTAGTAAAAAAGATTTAGTATAATCACTGCAGTGTATTTCTGTTTGAGTGTTCCCAGTGATTCATCTTCAAAATGCTCTATTTGGCTTGTCTGTTTTGTCAGAGACAGCTAAGACAAAAAATGATGCTGCAACTGTAGCTGCAATAATAGCACAGCTACAAGCTACGTGATCCTACTGAGATGGCACTTTGCCATCTCAGTGGTACATATGCATTGATTTCTGATATGATCTGACAGGTTGAGGGGTTTTCACTGTGCTAAGTTGATGGTGGATACACACAGAGGTTTAAATCCTGAAGCGCTGCCCCTTTATCCCCTGGAAAATTCTTGGCACACGACTTACAGTCCACTGAGAACTAATATGATATGATTCGACGTTAGCTCCACTGAACCGTCTCGCTTTCTCCCTATCACTCATAGCTTTCTAAGTCTGTGTATATATGATTATGTGTGCATCTTCCTGTTTTATCTTCTGCCATGTCACCTAAGCCCTCCACTTGGCTTCGTATTCGCCCAGGCTCCCCCTTTTCTACCCCAGCCTAATTTTAATTTTAGTCGCTGTGTTTTCAGAGGGAGGCCCCTGCCTTACATTTGTTCTGCTGTGTAATGAACAAATGCCTGCTGTCAATGTCTTCCTTGCCCTGTGTCTGTGGGATTCCTGCCAAACACAGAGTAAGCGGGGGGGACACTGCATCTCATTATTTTATAGCTGACGAACAGCAATGTGTTCCATGGAGATTAAAAAAATGAAATACAGAGGCGTCATTCTCTTTTTTTTTCTGTCTCTCTCAATCTCTGTCTGTTCTTCCTAGCTCATTTGTCGCTGTGTATGTCTCTATTTTTCTGTCCTTTTTTTTTCTCTACTTCTGATTTGGCACAACTCTAAATCATCCCTCTCGCTACCAATCATACAACCACACACACACAAACACACACACACCACCTCCATCTAAACCGTCCACTCTACAGCAGGAAAACAAAGGTGCCGGATGAAAATGGACAGGTCTAAAAACAGAGCAATCACATAGACCTGGTGTTGCTGAGTGAGCCCTGCTTTCCTCTAGTTTTCTTGTTTGTCATCAGTCATTACCATCCTTTACACAGCCTCTTTAGACTAACTCGTTTTATTTGTTGTTGTGTCTCATCCTCATGAATTTCTTCTTAAGTCTGTATTTTTTCCTCCTTTCACATCTTTAGTATGTCTTGTTTTACTCTCTACAACTGTAACCTATCTTTTTGTCTCAAATCTTTCCTTACTGCTTTCCACTTGTGCCATTCCTCTGTATCACCCTTACCTCCTGTGCCACGTCTCATATTTCATCCTCTTTCCTTATCCTCCTTACATCTTTTTTTTCTCTCCCTCTCTCTTTTCTCCAGGCTCTCGTGGCTCGTACAGTAGTCAGCACAGTCAAGAGCCCCTGCGGCCCTTGGGGTCCCCAGAACACCACATAGATCCCATCTATGAAGAGCGTGTCTACCACAACAAGGGCCCCATGAGGAGCCTCAGCCAAAGCCAGGGGCCGGACACAGGCCCCTATCGCAACAACACCGGTAGAGCACTCATTGCATTTGTATAATCAGCTAGACAAGACTCACACATACACTTGATGCTGTGAATACCTGACATTTAGAGGGTGCCTTTGTGGGCATGCAATAATGTCCTGCTAACTGTCTACACAGTATGAAAAGGAAGTACAGTGGCAAGAAAAAGTATGTAAACCTTTTGGAATTTCATGGTTTTCTGCAGTTATTTGGCATAAAATGTGATCTGATCTATATCGAAGTCAAAGGTATTGACAAATATAATGTGCCTAAAACAATACAACACAAAAACAATTCTGCTCTTTCATGTCTTTTTTGAACACATTCATTCAACATTCAAAATGGTAGTGGTAAAAGTAAGTGAACCCTTGGAATAGATAACTGGTTGACACCCCTCCCTCCGGTGTTTTGGGTCATTGTCCTGTTGCATCACCCAACTTTTCAGTTTCAGCTGATGTACAGACATTCACACAGTGATTGCAAGCTGGCCAGGCCCTGATGCAGCAAAGCAGGCCCAAGTCATGATGTTTCCCTCACCATACTTTACGGTTGGGATGATGTTTTCATGATGATAGGCAGTGCCCTTTTTTTTTTACACTAGATGTAGTGCTGTATGTTCTTTCCAAATAGCTTGCACTTAGTTTCATCAGTCCACAAAACATTTTGCTAATACCACTGTGGAGTGTCAGTGTGCTCTTTCACAAACTTTAGGCATGCAGCAATCTTCTTTTTAGTAAGCATGGGCTTCCTTCGTGGTGTCCTGCCATAGACACCCTGCTTGTTCAATGTTTTACGTACTGTGGACTCATGAACACAGATGTTAACCAGTTCCAATGATGCCTTTAAATCTTTGGCTCTCACTCGGAGTTGTTTCTGTACCTCAGTGATGAGTCTTCGTTGTGTTGTTGGGATCATTTTGACTGGGCGCCCACTTTGTAAAGTAGCCACAGTCCCAGGCCCAAAGTTCCTCCATTTGTAGATCATTTCCCCACCTGTAGACTGGTGAAAGCCTTGGAAATCACTTTGTAACCCTTTCCAGCTTTATGTAAACCAACAATTCTTGATCATAGATCCTCTGAAAGCTTTCATTGTTTCATTGTTCACATAAGCATGTTCTTCTTGTCTAGTCAAAGTAGCTCTAGTCCACACCTCCAAACTCAATTTCTTAACAAGACTCCAGGTATGCTAACGCCTGACTCCAAATAGCTTTTTTGAGGTCATAAACTCAAGGGTTCACATACTTTTTCCATGAGCACTATGAGGTATTGATGGTTGTTCTCAATAAAAACATGAAGATCATAACTTTTTTGTGTTATTATTTTAGGCACATTACATTTGTCAATACTTTGACTTAGATGAAGATCAGATCACATTTTATGCCAAATAAAAGCAGAAAACCATTAACATTAAATTCCAAAAAGTTTCTATACTTTTTTTTCCCACTGTACATGGGAAATAAGTCCCCCAACAATAGCTTCAGCCATCTTTCCTAATGCTTGGTTTCTGGGATTTATGTCCTGGCATATATATGTACACTTTGATTTTTTTACTAAGAATCGCGATTACAGACCGTAATGAACGGGTAATGACTGCTTCTCTGTTTTGATGTTGAATGACAGCCTGCACCACCACCTAGTCTGCTTTCTTAGGATATTCAAACAACACAATTTGACTGGCCAACACCTGAAAAGTTTGACTTTTTTCAACTTTGCACCACAAGCAAAACCAAGCGGCGATCCACCATTCAGCGCAGCAACACATCCATCAAAATGAGCAAGACCATTGAGGCCTAAAATGTATACTTGCGATTTCTGCCTTCCATTGCAGTTTTAGCAATTTGTTTTCTACTTCATATGCTTTGTGTTTCGTACTCTACAATGTTTTTACACCAATAAACTGTGGATGTATTTTTTTCTTACAACACCTCAATATTTAAAAATTTGAGACCTTGCCGTTGAAGTTTTTTTCATTAACTGTGGCGAAGACATTTTTTTTCACAGAAGACACTGCAGATGGAAAAGAGTATGAATTTTGGAGAATATCTAACATAAATCTGCCTTTATGCAGATTTTAAAACCAGAGCTGAGATAAACTGAAGTGTGGATAGAACAGAATAGAAGAATAGAATTCCAATCTTGGCAGTGCATTCACGAAATCATACATTTTAAAAGTACAGAAAGAGATGTGCGAATATAAAACATTGAAAAAAATCGAAGAGAAAATCCTATGTACAAGTGTATCTAGAACAAGAGTGGGATAGCTTATTCTTAGGTGTATTACAAACAATAGAACAACAAGTAATGCACTTTTGGATATTGCACATTGCAGAACACATACAAAAAATAATGGCCTAAAGCAGTGTAAAAAAAATTACTTACAAGCTGCAGTTGCATCTGTACACATGTAGGTTCAATATGTTCAGTACATGTGTAGGTGCATGAGGTAGTAGGTGCAAATGTGTAGTTATTTCCAGATTCTGTAAAAGTAGCAGTGAGTAATTAAACAGTAAGTAGAATAAATTAAAAGGTTTATTTTTTTACAAGTTAAAATTAAATCACTTTGCATCATTTTTTTAATCGGTCACAAAGTAAACGTTCCCCTTATGTTAGATGATGCTGCCTTACTTATTATGCAGTATACACAGCATATGTATGCATATAGCAACATTATTCTATTCTTTTCCACCCGGTGAAACCTTTCTGTTTCAGTAAAGGGGTCCATTTTTGTGCTGTATAATTGGTCCTTCCCATTTCTAACAACTGGGCCCAACCAGAATGAAATGGAGAAAATACATAATAGTGAAAAAGTAAGAAGTATAGAAAAAGGCTATCTCCAAATCTTCTGTCACTTACAAATTTTGAGTGCATTAATATTTTTTAATTAGCAATGAAGCACGGTTGGGCACATTTTCTATCAAACTCACACAGTCAGACACAGTCATTGTCGCCAGCTCCCTCCGTAACTCCATTGTTGCCAGCAGTGTATTTTTAATAGGGCCTCATTGAGCTTATCTCAATGTGGGTTTAGGTACGCCATGTTAATCCCATTACGGTATCATACCCACATGAAAACACCCAAGTCGGTCACGCCACGTTCACAGCTCCCTCGATGTCATTAACCAGCCTAGCCTTAATAGCTATCATTAGCATTTGGGTCAGAATCGTGGCAATAAGTATGCCGCCCTAGACCAGCGTTCGAGTTGATCAGTTTGACTCACTTGAAAGGAATGAGAATTGCCTTTAAGCGTAGAGCGTAGCTTTTGAAGCACATTTCAGAGTTAGGTCATTGGGTTTGCTCATATTCTTGTGGGATATTGCTTTGATTACTGTCAGTGAAACCCTGAACGGTTCATACAGTGATAGTATTGTCTTTGCAAGCAGAAATTAATTAAATAAGTGTTTTTCAGAAGTGTACAGAGAGGATCCACTGTTATCTATAATTTACTGCGCCTTGTATTTGTACTTTCAATAGATGGGTATAAGAAAACTCACAAAGGAAATTTGCACTGCAGCTACAGAAATCAATAGACTGTGGATTAGACCGTGTGCATTTAATTGCAACGCTTGAGGTTTACAATGCGCTCCTATGATACAGTATTTTAATAGATTGCCTCATATTGTAGGAGCTAAATCCTCCATCGGACTATATCAGCAAGAGCTTTTTTCACCTCACGGACAGTTTTCTCCCCCACTGTGCTCAGTCCGCGTAACTACGGCGGTAAATCAACACACAAAAGATTAACAGCACCTTGAACTCGCTCGGCCATTGAATTAAAGCTTTGCCTTTACGCAGCATGTTTTAAAAGTCATGTGAATAGCATGTGCAGTGAATAGGAGGCAGTCTAATAAAGATTCATAATGTACAGAGTGATGGCACATAATGAACTGATAAGGGGCTGTGCTGACATAGTGAGCAGTAAGTCATTAATTATGTCATAGTGCCTTTTCTTTGCAATGGCAAGCTCACATTATTGGTTCATTAAGCTGGCATGGATCAATGTAATTAATGCTATAAGTCATTCCTTTGCTAGAAAGAGAAGGGAGACGGTTGTGTGCGTATTAGACTTCAAAAATTGCAGAGTTGTAGTCAGTGAGTCTGTATATGGTGCACGTTGTCAGTTTAATTTAAGGCCAATTTAAACAAGGCAGCCAAATGAAGCTCATAGTATTTATTGAGAGCACAGGACATCACATTACTTGACTATACACTTAACTATGAAGAGGAGATGCATGATACAACAAAAGTAATTTAAGTGACTCTAATTGTATGCACAGTTTTTTATAGTGGCTGTTTCCTGACCCAGTTTAAGTCTGAGAGACAAGTGGAAAGAAATAGGGACAGGGAGCAAACAGGACTTGAAGAGGAAGCAAGTGAAGCAGAAACATGGTGGGGTCAGGACTGTACCCCAGTTTGAATCAAGTGACTGCTAAACTGTACCCATCGTGCCACGATTTCGCCACATTGCTTTATGTTTCCACAGTACTGCTCTTAGCTGAAGATTTATGAGGAACTCTCACTGCAACTCTCAGCCTCTTCCGTCCAGCAGGAACACCGATAAACAAACAGACCTGCAGTCTCAGGAAGGCATTTTCTTTGCAGCACTCTAGACGGCAGTTTAACGGCACATGTTCACAATTAAATCAGATCCTATTTCGAATGCTGGTATTTGGTTCTTCTGTCTGCTCAGCTTCTATCGCTCCCAACTCTTTTCAGCTCATTTCATTTCTCAATTAATTGTTGGAGCGAGTGTTGCATTAACAGCCCTGTCACTGCATTCAGATACAGCTGTGGGCAAAATGAAGTAGCTACTTAACATCTGATCCCGATGCATGTATAGATCTCATCAAACATCTCTCTTACATGCACTACCCTTCATTAGTAGTTATTGTTGGCTGCTGTCTCACAGCACATAGACACATTTATCCACAGCGTAGTATTGTGGTGCAAGCACAAGTGTGTATCTGTGTGTTTTTGCACCCTGCATGTGTGTAGGCAGTGACGCGTGGTGTTTCATTCTTGGATTTAACCAGGCCAGTGCCCCAGAGGACTGCAGGTTAATGTGGCCTATTTTAAGCGTTTATTCCTGCTTGGCCACAGCTTCTCTAATGCACACATGCATACACATGCATTCTGGCATGAGTATGAGTTTTTAGATAAGACATTGGGTATTTTTAAGATCAGCCTCCACTTCGCTATGCCGCTATCCTTTCCTCAGTTTTTTGATAATATCCTTGTTTCTACCATCAGTCTCACTTCTTTCATTCTCTTGATGAACTCACGATCATCTTTGGCTGCTTCTGATGATTTTTTTCTTCTCTTTTTGCAAATATTTTACTATTTGTCTTTCTTTTTTTCCTCTGTCTCATCTATCATAGTCGCGCCTAATTCTGAGGACAGTGGATATCAGTGAGATCTTTTTTTCTTTCACTCCTCTGCCTTTATGGTCTCATTCTCTCTTCTTCTTACATTTTTCTCTGACCTCCCCTCCTTATTTTCTACCTTCTCCCCTGCCTTTGTTCTTAATTTATTTTTTTTGTCTTTGTACATCCCCGCCTTATATCATGAAAGCTCCCCTGGCTTGTATTAATGACTTTGACCACTGGGAACAACAGCCGCAGTGAATGGATGTGGCTCTTTTTCTCTTTAATAGCTTAACATTAGGCCTGCACGTAGCTCAGGTGCCGACAGTGAGAATGGGTAGTTTCAGTGCAGCCGCTATTTGTCAAGTGCTTCTAGTAACAAGGTTGAGCTATTGCCGTTGATAAGAGATGCTATGTATTTCAACATCACTCCCTTCTGTATCTTTAGAGGAGACGGATGCAAATTCTTGGACAGTCAGTAATCACTGAGCCCCAGTGAGAACAAGGTTATATTTTCTCACCCATTAACAGAGCCAGATAAGCAAATGATGCCGTGTTGAATGGGAACTGTGAACTAATATACGGTTTGTGACATTCGTTTATGCACATTTTACAACAACTTTTCACTACAGAAACGCATTTTTGGTCACTCCTATTGTATTTATACTTTGTAATGTTGCAACTAAAAAGCATCAGCAATTTTGTAGTATGACCCTCGTCTTGGATACCCTAAACTTTGCCTTCGGTAAACTATTCTTAGGTGTGTGTGACAGTAATATTTTTGAGAGCTGAAAAGATATTATGCATTTTAAAGAGGCTTTTCACCCTGTATTTATGTAAATTAATTGTTGTGGCTCACTATTCCATTTGTTGTGTAAATTCTGAGCAAGTTTTGTCCTCTTACTCCTCTCCTAAAGGTTGATGGACACTGATTTTTTTCTGTAAAGGGTGCTATGTTATAAATACTACAGAATATTTAATCACCCTTGTCCTTTATTTACTCATTAGGCAGTTCCCACGACAAGGGATCAACTCTGTACCATAAGTGCAAGGGTGTATTTCCCCAAAGCTGGGTTATTTCACTTAAATTTATGACACTGGTTTCTTTTGCCAGTGTGAATAAGCACATGCACATGCACAGTAACAAGGAAAGGAAGAAATATGAGGAGGGATTTGCATCAAACCATTAAACCAATCTGCTTTCCCCTTTAAATCGACTGTTTTCCTTCTGTAATGAGATCTGACATCCTAATGAGGGGGACAGAACAGAGAGAGTGATTGAGAAGAGAGATGAGAGAGCAAAAACAAGCCCAAGAGAGGAGGGAGGAACGGGTGAAGACAAAACGGATTGGTGAGGGGCTGCAGTTACCGTACGTCTTCTGGCCAGAAGGCAGGAAAAGTTCAGTGCTCTTCTTAAATAGAAAAAAATGACAGATCCCTGAAAGTAAGGAGGTGAAAGGAAAGTCTTGCTTTGATCTGGCACATGTCCTCCAGTGTCCAAATGTGGTTTATAATGCTAATCATAGCCACTCGGAATGTGTATTTGTCTTTCTAGTTTTATGCAGTTGTAATTGATATAGATGTAAGATTTAAACATTCTGATTTAGGTTTTTTACATACTGACCCACATGTATACATTAGTGATTTTCATCAGAATTTGGTATATATTAGACCACAGGAGTGAAAATGTGTATATTAGATAACATCGGTAAGTGCTATCACTTTGCTAATGTTGTCTAGATTACTTAAGACACAAATATTATTTGACTTTTACGTCTACAATTTAGTAATTATGATGCATTTTTAACCAATGATGCTTCCTTAAATTTGTTAAATACTCATAAGAAATAAGCAGGTTGGATTTCTCCATATTGTCTTGATGTAGTAGAAGTAATTGTCTATGAGAGTTGCATATATCACCTGGCGAATGTTGCACAATGTTTGCATATTGCACACAGGAGACGCAATAAATTGTGCATTATGTGTATATATACCACTAGTAAATGTGTGTGTGTGTGGAAGAAATGCATGTGAGAAAAACGGATAAATTCGAAATATCCCAACAATTTGAATGAGAGAACACCTGAATGAAATGCTTTGATTATACATTCTCCAACCACTACTACTAATCACTGAGACGCCCCAATCCATTCCTCAGGATCAGGCCAATCCAGGCATAACGGATTGGAATCGGCTGAAATAAAGCTGATCAAAATTCAATCCGTTCGTCACTGTACTCGACTGTACGCCACCTCAGCCTGCTGGTGCTGCTGCGCTGCTCTTCCTAATGACAACCAGGCTCTACATTGCAGACTTGTGAGGATGAAATTAAAAAAATAAAAGACAAACAAGGTGTAAAAACCATCCAGGAAGTGCTGATCATCACTTCCACTGTTTAAAATAAACTTTGCTGGGAGAAAGTGAAGATCAGCTGCTATTTCCACAACTAACATGATATCAGGCCAGAATAAAACTGTGAAGATTGTTCATGTGGTAAAAGACACATCACTCTGTAACAGTGCGTTTTTGTGGTCCCAGCACTTCCAGCTGAGTGATGCATCAGCTTAATAGTTTTTAACCAGGGCTTCAGTATTTTCATGACATAGGTGTGAACAATGAGGTATGTCAAGTTTACAAGGCTCCAGCTGTTATTTTATTATATCAGATATACATTTATTCAGCATTTAAATAAATTGGTTTGGACTCTGTAATAGTGTTGCTCAATATTTAAAGACTCAGATCTAAAACTTGATCAAGACTTCCGTACTTATCACTAATCCTAAGAAGTAACCAGCTGTATATGCTGTCAGTATGTATATTTGTGTGCTCATGGTGTAATTGTGATACTGATCATTGAGTTTGTGGTTGAAATAATTGAGTTTTGAGCAAGTAGTACTTGTAAACGACTCAGCCCTTACTCACAAAACTGACATTTGTATACAAACAAACTGCATTTTCATACATGTTTTAAAAGAGATGTATTTTTCTAGTGGTTGGCAAGACTATGGCAAAGTAGAAAATGCATCCAGTTTGAAAGAGCCACATATTGGGAGGCTTCATCTGCTGCAGGACTTTTACCCAGGAGACTGGGGTTTATGTCCCATGTGAGACCATTGCCATTAGACTTAAGGTTTGTTTTCACTCACTGTTTGCTCAGGTTAAGACTCCTTGTTTAGCTTGAGGAAATATCGCTGTTCAGGCTAAAATTCAACTCTTTCAGAACATTTTTAAAGCTGCTGGCTCAAAGGAGCAACAGCGAAGCAATAAAATAAATGGCAAAGATATTCTGATTTGAAAAGTATTTGATACATCTCAAATAAATAGAATCCAAGAAAAAAAAAAAAACATTTTCCTCTAAAGGTAGAAAGAATACTGATGGACAAGTCTCTCTAGACCCAGATCAGGTGTTTTTTCAAATAGCGCCTGATAAATGCAGGAAACTGAAGCACTTCAGCATTGTTAGACCTTTTGGCCAAAGCGTCTCCCCAGTCGCTTTAGTGTGTCACTCACCAGAATTTCTCTGTATCCAGGTTAGATTAGGTTTGTTTGGCCAGAATCAATTTCAGCTTGGCCTCTGATCCTGCTGGCCTATTAATGAACCTACTGTCTTTTGAACACCAGTAAAGGGGAATAAGATGTGAATGTGGTCTTACTTAAAATGTGATGTTTACTCAATTGTGAAAACATTTGTGCTGGTTAAATGCCCAGGCTGTCACACCACAGCCAACTCTACTGAAAGACAATTTCTAATCTCAATTTAATTAAGGAAGGAAACAAAAAGGGACCGAGGAAGGAGATGAGGAAGAAAGCAAGTGGAAATTGATTTACTCTTCTGCACTATCAGAATAAATCTCCTGGTTTTCAAACAGATTAACAGTTCAACTTGCAGTGGAACCAAAAACCTACAGTTGAGCTTAGTAGATGGTGATCTAGTTCATACATTGACTAAAATCGTAGCTCATACTTGTGACATATTTATAGTGAGGTTTTGCTGGAGCCTTAATTGCCAGCTCAAAGAATGTGACTTACTTAGAAGATCAGCTCAGTTTCTTTCCCTTGGGAATGGCATTTAATAAATAGGCCTGTACTTTTAAGTTTGTCACATCACACCACTATCTCACAAACAGATACATAATCTACATGTCTATACATAAAGAGTGCATTTTGATGAGTGCGTACACACACACACACACACACACACACACACACACACAGTCTAGTAACCACAAACGCAAGGACAGAAACACATGCTTCTGCCCAATGCTATCTCGGTTTCATGATTACCAAATTCTCAGTTTTATCAGCAGTAATGAATTCATAACAGCGGAAAGAAACATTCATTTATTCTTGTCCTCAGAGATCGTACAGATTTGAAGTCGGCACAAAAGCACCGCTGACTGTTTCCATCAAATCAAAAGAAATGTTGATATCTGCTGTTACTTGATTCACTGTTTATTGTTGTATACATTGCATATTACCTTATGCATTTGTTGCTTGACAAAAATCTCTTAGAGAAAAGTCTAAAAAGCCTCCTTTTTTGCCTCCCTTCACTGTAAATACCTCATTTAGACAGGAAGAAACTCAAGAGAGCAGAGATCAGTAAGTCATGATCAAGTTTATTTAGTGTATTTATGGTGCTACAAATACAGCTGAGGCAGTTTTATGCCATAAAGTCAGAAATATTTCCCTATTCTGTGACACTAAAAATATGATACACAGGCTGATAGATGCTGGAAAGGAGCAAAAGAGACATTATGTGGAGGCCAGCTAAGTTTACTTGAGCATCATCTATTAATAAAAAGGCAGCTCCAAGTGTGTGAAATAGATACAAAACGCACTGAGACAAACTAAGTTGGCAATTGAGCTAAAAGAAGATTATGAGAGACCGGCAGTTTATTAGGGGGCATATCCAAGGCCAACCTGCCAACTTAGTAAACTATCATGTCATTTAATTTGATCTGTCAGATATGAGTCCGTCATGTGCAATGGCTGTATAGCTTCCATAAATGGAGAACCCTTAAGGTGGAAAGAAAATAAACTCATCTTTCTATGACTTTCGCTATTGTCCACCCACAGCATGAGCATTTAGCAACAAGCGCAGGCCTGGAGTCCCCACTGTGTCTAAGTGGCATGCTTGGAGAAAGACATGGCACCTTGACTCATAGAAACAAGTGTCCTACAGATTCCACGCTATAAAACGCTGTATACTTGATACTGAAAGTACAAGGGAGGGCATTTATGTGTGTGTGTGTGCGTGTGTGTGCATGCGTGTGTGTTTGTGCACGTAGGTTTCTGATGCTTCCAGCTCAGGAACATCAAGAGCTGTATGTTGGCCAGGAGGCTCTCCCAGGGATAAACAGAGGGAGAAACTAATCCTTGCTCTCCTCCACATCCAAGTAGTGTGTGTGTGTGTGTGTGTGTGTGTGTGTGTGTGTTTGTGTTTGTGTGTGTGTGTGTCACTGCATATGTGCTTCATCCATGGCTGCTGTAGGGAAGGTTGCATGTACATGCGGTTGAATGACCTTAAAATGTTAGAAAAAGATGTGTTACGGGCAAGCATGTTTAGTGTCCGTCAATCACTCGCACATTTAGAAATCCATGTTTGTATGGCGGCGGTGTCTGTGAAAGGGTGTGTATGGGAGCGAGATAGAGACTGTACTGAGGGGTTTTGTGTAATCGTGCTGAGCGCTGAAGCGTGTCGAGAGGAAGGACATGTCCTCAGCTCTGATCACATAGTCTACTACAACCACAATAGAGGGGAGAGAGCGAGAGCGATGGAGAGACAGAGGGGGGTTAGGGAAGAAAGGGAGAGAAAAACATGAAATGAATGGATGATGGAGAGAGGATGACAGACAAAAAAATGGAGGCAGTGAGGGAGTAAGCTACAGTAAAAGAGGGAGGGCAGTAATTCAAAGGGGAGGTTTCAGAAGAGATGTGCGAGGGAAAAAAACGATGGGTGGAGGTACAGGCAGAGAGGGCCAGATGTAGAGGAATGCAGATAGAAGCAAAGTAAGAGTAAAGGGCAAGGGAGTAATGGAGAGAAAGAGTGACAGAGACAGAGTTGGACTGAAAGAAATAGAGGCAGAGATGAAAGACTGAGAAGTTCGGATGGACATGGAAAGCTTGAAGGATTGGTTTGATCCCCCTCTAGTTATTTTTTTTTTCTCTCTGTCTCGTTCTCCCTCCCTCCCCCCATTCCCTCTATCTCTTGTTACATTCAGCTGGGGCTTCCTACTCACAGCAGCCCAGAGAAAAAGTCAGTTCTGCTCTAAGCGAGGTGGCCCCTCAGCCGACTGGCTAATTGCAGAGGTATCACTGTGTCAAATGACTAATAGAGTTTCCCTTCCCGTCGCTAATCTGCCAGCAGGAGCACAGCCGCGATTTGTTTACTCTGCGCCGAAGCAAAGGAATACAGAGACACACCTTTTTATTTCCTCTCAAACACAATTTCACGCTGGCAGAGCGTTCGGTGTGGAAGGTGCAACGTCTATATGTGCGTGTCTATTGGCATACAAGCACGGCACATTTCATGATTTGTTTAATATTTCATGAAACGGCACAGTGAGTTTGCCTTGTGCTAGTCTTCGGCAAATTCATGAAAGACGCAACTTTGCATGCTGATATATTTGTCTTACTATACCTGTAGGGACTTTTCATATGTGTGTTCATTCCGTAGCCCTAAATGTAAACCTTAATGGTTGTATATATGAGATTTTAAACATAAATGAAGCATTAGTCTAGCAGCAAACAATTTTCTGCTATGTAAAGATGTAGTGGGTCCTTTGCAGAGAATGTGGTTACTGTCTCCACTGTGTACACATATTACTGCATGTGAGACCCTCCCTTTAAACCTGTTGGGTCTCCCTGCATTCATAAACTGGCCGAGAGTGACTCTCCACACCAGACTGTAAAAATGTCAAAGTGCTGTTTGGAGTGCCCAACCTGTTCCCCAAAAGCCAAAAGAGCTTTTGGTTAAAAAATAAATAAATAAATAAATAAATAAAAGTGTTTCCTCTGCTTTGTTGGTGAAAAAGACAGATTGGACCTGGACAAACATTACTACTTGACCTGACACCAACTATGGCCATATAGTGTATTTCACAATGCTAGTGTTGGCTGGATTCCTTCTTTTGGAGGTGGCTTCACCAACGCATTTATTTGTTTTGGTCAAAGACGCTCCTACTCTGATGACATGCTGTGTTTCTAAATGTTGTATGCAGCGCCTTTAAAGTTACACTCAGGTCTATGATAAAACAAATAAAAACTCATCTCTGTGTATCAAAGTTACATATTTACAACAATTTCTTTTCATTAGAATAATCCCATCATGCCTTAAAATGCCTTCGATGTGATTCTGAGCCATGGCTTCTTCTAGAATGTGCAGATCTATGAAGTCCCCTCCTCTATGTGCATCCAGCTTACTGCTTTTTACTCCATTTTAATTACACCAGCTCACCTGCGAGTGCGCAAACACTGTAAAACTACTCTGCACTACACGATGGAAAGTTGGAGTTTACATGTTCAAACTGGAAAACTCCAGTCCGCAAGTTGATTGACATCATTGTGTCACTGCAGTTTCAAGGTGGAAATGTTTCGCCAGTGCTGACTGTTGATTTTACACATGAAGCGTGTTCCACCATTTAAAAAACACTATATTGACATGTTAACAAGGTAAAAAAAGAAAAAACTTCATTTCCCTAGAGGGGCTCTTTAACTGCCAGATAAATTAATTTTAACTCAAAATCTGATCTATTTCTTATCTTAAACTTATGTCCCAACTGATACAATTCATTTAAGACTGGTTAAGAATTGCAGTACTCTAGAAGTTTTAAACCCCAGTGAGGAAAAGAACATAATAATATGTGTTTAGAGACACATAAACAGGCACCCATATCCTGATTTGCCAGGCAATATTGGCCCTAAAGGTCAAGTCATCAGTCAGAGCCACACCATTACCAGAACAAATGATAAATTCAGCAGCACCCCATTTACTTATAGTAGAAGAAGAGGGGTGGGGGGAGCAGGCAGAAAGATTGAGTGAAGAGGAAATGCAAAAAGGGGTGTGGAGAAGCTGAACACAAAGTAACAGAATGTGAAAACAAAAGGAAGGGCTAGAACGATAATTTGGCAGGACATTTTTTGGGGATTTCTCTGTCCCTGTCATCTCTTTATATGAGCCTTGCTTTCGTTTCCTTTCCCTTTTCTTTCGCAACTTGTAACCAAGGACATTCCCATTCAGTGACCACAGCACAGGCTATAAAAATAATTTGACAGGACATTTTGTTTTGTGAGTGTGTGTTTTCTTCCTCTCTTCTTTTCGCTGGTCTTCCACCCCCTCTATTGCTCTGAGGTTGGGTGTCATGTCTCTCGGTGAGTGCACACTGACACTGGTGGTGTTAGCCTAAAGCCCTGGCTACTAATGAGACGTTCAGAAAGACAGACACACCACAGACGCTATTTAAAGAGTACAGAAAAGGCTGGGATTTGCTTCTGATGGGAGGAACTTTGCTTCATTACCCTCCTATACCCTCTGTTCTATGCAGCTCTACTGTCGCTCCCTCCATTGCCTCTTGTTTCTTCCCTTTCTCCTCTGTTGGCTGGCTCTTTTTTTTCCTAAACTAAAGCTCTCTCCCTCGTTTCTCCGCTGTTTCTTTCTTTTTCCAGTCTCTCTCTCTCTGTTTCTCTTTCCTTGCCTAATTCTTTGGATCTTCGTCAAATTTGGGGCATCAGCAGAGGAGCTCACACAGCCTTTAGCCTCATGGGCATTGCATGGCAATCTGAAAACTTGACTTTTTCGCTGTCTGCCTTTGCGAAAGATTTTTTGTTAACCTGACTTTTGAGTCAGGAAAAATATGCTAATGTGGTTACATCATCCAAAAGGTTCCTTGTGCCAAATTTTTCCAGACTTGGTGCAAAGAATTTAAATAAGAGCTTTTGAAAATGATTGTTAAGCAGCGGTTTAATCTCCGTCATGTGCCACATAGGCTGGTCAGATTAGATGTGCATGAATTTGTGAGAGAAGGAGAGAGGTGAGAAGAGAGAGCAATAACAGGGTTGTGAAGGTCAAGTAAATGCCAGCACTCAAGACAGCGCTAAAGAGCAAGTTTGTTGGTCACATAACGATGAGATACTCAACCTCAGCACTCACAATCACATAACCTCCAGTCCTGTGTTCGTACGCATCATATCACCTAATGTGTAAATGTGTTCCTCGTTATACTTGTGTATGAAATGCATATTGAATATTTTTATAGTGATGTATTGCAGTTTGTGTGCATTTTTCCTATCCAGACATGTTATAAAGGCTAATTCTCTCTGTGACAGGAGGCTCATTTAGCCTGTGTTAAAGCCTTAAGTCAATCACGTGGCCTTATATTGATTTCAAGGCTGTGTGATTTATCGCTTACTCCCTAAAGAACACGTTTATGGGGTTTTTGCATGTGTGTGTTTCGGTGTTTATATACCTTGGTCCTAATGACAGACGAGATGGATCCCCTTCACACAGTTTCTCAGAGTGTTTTTACAACCGGAGAAATGAGGCCCCCAGACTCACATTAACACCTTGATATATCACCGATCCACTGCTCCAGCGCAGCGGGGGAGACGAGGCGACAGCTACCGTGCCCCTGCAGGCTGCTTACATCCCCAAGCAAATCCCCATTCAATTTCCAAGTCACTCTAAAGAGAAATAGCTTGATGCTTTATTTATTTATTTGTATTTTATGTTTTTTTGTCCTTATTGCTCACCTGGCAGATGTCTCATTGTGCAGAAAAAAGTTTCTACAATTGTCCTCTAGCTGCTCACAAAGTTTACGTTTTTTTTATTGCATGGGAATGACAGACTAATGAGTCATTTGGATGACAAAGCACACATTGTTTGCAATCTGTCTGTGTTGTGGTAATTGTTGTCAAACTGAGTTTTTTACAGTACTTCACATTGTAGTAAAACTATTCCAGAATCATCACATTAAAATCACCTGCATAATATTATAGAGGTCACCCCTTGTGCTGCCAGAAGAGCTTTGACCTGAGGGGGCATGGAAACCCCGTGGACTTGTTCCGGCTTGTTCCATAGGTACTAGATCGAATTGGAGTCGAGGGAGTTGGAGGCCATGTCAGTGCTTGAGGCTCTTAGTTGTATTCCGTGAGCCGTTCCCGAGTAGTCTTGCAGTGTGGTGGTTTGCGTTGTGCTGCTGGCTGTCAGGAAGTGCTGCTGCCTTGGGGATGAGTGCTTGGTCTGCAGCAATATTTAGGTGGGTGGCACGTGTCAAAGTAACATCCACATGAATGCCAGGACCAAAGGTTTCCCAGGGGAATATGGTAATGTAATGAGATGATCGATGTTATTCACCAAACCTGCGTGCACTGCAAAAACCGCAATTTCTGTACTCCTACTATCAAGAATTGCATTAACTGCAAAAACCGCAATTTCTGTACTCCTACTATCAAGAATTGCATTAAGTGCCAGTACAGTCTACAAATATCAGAGCATTTGAAGGTAGATTATTCAGTAAATTTAATATGCTTAGATTATCCATATTGAATTGTTTAAGTACAACAGCCTGTTTATCTCTGTGTTTGCGTTTCTGCCTTTTCTCTCCTGTCCTGTGCTTGTGTCTTCACCCTTCTCTCCTCCTGTCCTTCTCACCCCTCCTTTACTTTCCTCTGTAGACCTGACCATGCGTATCCATGACCAGGTCCATGACCTAAGTTATGTCCTCTGTCCCTACTTTCCCACCGTAGCACCCTCCTCCCCTGGTGTCGACTCCGCCCCTTTGCAGCGCACAGGAAGCCACGGCACAGGGACAGGAAACTACAGCCGTGGCGGGACCAACAACTATGCCACAGTGGGCCCAGGCTACACCTCGAGCGGAGGTGGCGGAGGGGGAAACGTATATGGCTCGGATCCCTATGTGGCAGACCCCTACCGCACCCTGCAGTACTGCCCCTCGGTGGTGGAATCTCCCTACAGCAAGTCAGGACCAGCCCTGCCGCCTGAAGGCAGCCTGCAGCGTTCACCTTCCATCGACTCTATTCAGAAAGACCCCAGGTAGGACGAAAAGGGCAGCGTGAGGTGTGTGTTGTGTGCATGAGCATGAGTGCATATGTGTTTTGTGTGGTTTATTGGACCACAATATGCAGAAGATCATGAAGGATAGGATGCTTAAAGGCATTTTGAAAGGACATTTGTGACAACCCTCCCCCATGGATTGGTGTGTGACAGGACTTAATAAGTTTGCATAGACAAGCGCATACACACACACACACACACACACACACACACACACACACACACACACACACACACACACACACACACACACACACACACACACACAGTGGACATAGACTCATTTTCTGTAGACTTACCCTTTCTATAAATATTAATCACCTAACCTTAACAGAAAACCTTAACCTAACCCTAGCCATAGATCAATATTCTCAATCCTGGTCATAGTAGTCTGCTAAGTGTGTGACTTGATTATATACACTAATTGAAGTGTGACTTACAGTATTACAGACCTCCCTTAAGATTAGACTGATGTAAAATGACAACTATGCATATTCAAACCTCCCAATCATGTTTAAGTACCTCAGAAAATTGCAAGTTATTCCTTCTTTTTTGACATTTTATATTTTATTTTTGTTGATGAAAACAACCTTCACGGTGTTAAATTATTTTCTCACATGTTTTAGCACATTAACATGTCATTGCATCTTGGACTCATATACTAATATAGATATTGGTAAATCAGCTCACAGTAAGCTCAAGGATAACTTAAAACAGCCACACTGTACTCTAACTGCAATAATTCACCATTTTTTTTCCCAAGGCTCTCTCTAAACAGGCATTTAGGCTGAAACAGCACTGTCTAAACATCCCAAAATGAGTTACATCGTCAGGTACCAGTGTGAGGATGAAATTTGGAAAGATGTTTCAGACCGAAAACACCGCAGAGCGATTTATAGCACTACGAATAATGATTTTACAGCTCTCAGAAATTTATGTCATTGAAAATATTTTTTTTCCACTGTCTATTCAATATCGAGGTGAACAGCAGCTTCATTTCATTTACCTGGATGATGTCACATTGCTGTACAGCAAAAGTTGAGCCCAATTCTTTTTATTTAGCTACTTGTAAAACACGAAGTTACTCCAGTCACACACCGGTTGCTTTAGAAGCTCTTTTTTTTCACCTCTCTTAGTGTCATGCTGTGTGTAAGAGTTCTACCGGGCTGTGATCACTTTCATCCTCTTGTCTTTGCAATTAAGCAAAGCTCACTCGCTCCATTTTATTTATATATATTTCAGAGGACTCTTGATGTATAATTCCTTTAATTACAGAGTGAGAGGGACTGAGACGTGTGGATCAAGTCTCAGCAGTAGCTGTCAATCACAAGACTGGAGAAAGAATGGAGAGAGAGAGAGAAAGAGAGGTGAGGGGGGGAGAAAATGAAAAACAGTGGCAAAGAAAGACAAAGAAAAGATTGGATGTCATGTGCGCATCCATGAAACATTTGACATGTGCACAGTCAAAATAAACTCATAAAATCCGCCACAATCAGTCTTGTCAAGATGCATGATAATAAAGTCATGCCGGTTTATTATTAATGTAGTCTGATTGGCTGGATAAAGATAGTCTAATGTTCCCAATCAGTGAGGGTTGGATTTTATTTTGCAAATGAAACAGAATTTTCAAAACATGTATTTTATTTGGTGAGTTATTGACTTTGTAAAACAAACACAGCAACTCTGTCTCTTGCAAGAACATCTTCACTTTCTAAAAGGAAGAGAAATTTATTTTA
Organism: Dascyllus trimaculatus; assembly: GCA_024666655.1. Lineage (NCBI taxonomy): Eukaryota > Metazoa > Chordata > Actinopteri > Pomacentridae > Dascyllus > Dascyllus trimaculatus. The sequence continues at coordinate 18,452,809 of CM045466.1, read as the reverse complement.
TTTGCATATTGTTTGCACTTTGCAATTTTTGGGCTTCAGTTTTATTGTTTGTGTACACAGAAAATTCTCCCTGAATGCAGCAGGAGGCAAAGCAATAATATACAAGATGTTGTGTTTTCTGTGAAATGCACCAGTACCACACAGTTGTGTGACAAAGGCATATAAATCACAAAGCAGCAACATGCACTAGTAGATTATTACGCTTCAATATGTTAATTTTGATCGTTTCTTTGAATTGGCGCCTAACAAAATCTTTTATAAATGCCTGATCTACATCCTTCCTCTCAGAATTTCAGTCAGAGAATCCAGTGGGAATTGTGAGCTTCTCTCATTTGGACTCAAACTGAAGCAGGTTTTACAGAAGCATCAATCATGTAGTCATGACTGACCTGAGGCTTCATGTTTTATTGTGCTTTTACTCTGTCACAGTTTGAGTCCTAAGTTGTTTTGTCTTCTTTGTTGAATTGTGTGGTTTTAAAGCGTGAATTCATCGTCGAGTTCCATGCATTTTACTGGCTCACAGGGACAGTCATCGCAAATTAGCTCAGACTACCAATGCTGTGGTGTGTCGCATCAGTTCAGGCTCCACACTTGTCACTGTACAAATAAACATTAAATAAATAAATAGGTTGAACTAAGTATGTCTCAGAGACAACAGAGAGTAACAAGGGAACGCAGTTCACCAAGATAGGAAACAGTCACACGTCACACCCAATTACTCTTAGCTGATGATGAAAAACAAAAACAAAGTAAAAGTAAAATAAGTTAAAAAGTAATTTGAGTTTTTGTTGCTGTTCATCACTATGCAGTATGGAAGACAGTCTGTAAAAGTTTGTTGTCTATTTCTCTGATCTGCTTGAACAAAGACAATAAAAACTTAGAGTAGATTTTAGATCTGTTTGGACATTGCATGTAACCTCTGTATAGTTTTCTAAACATATTTGCTACTGTGTCATGAAAACATAAACATGCACCCACTGGCCACTTTATTAGTTGCACCTTGCTAGTAAAAGGTTGGACCCCCTTTTGCCTTCAGAACTGCCTTAATTCTTTGTGACATACTTTCAACAAGGTGTTGGAAACATTCCTCACAGATTCTGGTCCATATTGACATGATAGCATCACGCAGTTGTTGCAGATTTGTCGGCTGCACATCCATGGTGCGAATCACCATGTTGTTTACGCCAAATTCTGACCCTACCATCTGAATGTCGCTGAAATCGAGACTCATCAGACCAGGCAACGTTTTTCCATCTTCTGTTGTCTGATTTTGGTGAGCCTGTGTGAATTGTAGCCTCAGTTTCTTGTTCTTAGCTGACAGGAGTGGCATCTGGTGTAGTCTTCTGCTGCTGTAGCCCATCTTCTTCAAGGTTGGATGTGTTGTGTTGTGCGTTCAGAGATGGTATTCTGCATTCCTTGGTTGTAACCACTGGTTATCTGAGTTACTGTTGCCTTTCTATCATCTCCAACCAGTCTGTCCATTCTCCTCTGACCTCTCACATCAACAGGGCATTTTCATCCACACAACTGCAGCTCACTGGATGTTTTCTCTTTTTCTGACGATTCTCTGTAAACCGTAGAGATAGTTGTGTGTGAAAATCCCAGTAGATCAGCAGTTCCTGAAATACTCAGACCAGCCCGTCTGGCAACAACAACCGTGCCACCTTCAAAGTCCCTTAAATTCCCCTTTCTTCCCTATTCTGATGTTCGGTTTGAATTTTAGCAAGTTGTCCTGACCACTTTTACATGCCTAGATGCATTGAGTTGCGGCAGTGTGATTGGCTGTTTCGCTGTTTGTGTTAGCACAATTGAACAGGTGTACCTAATAACGTGGCCAGTGAGTGTCTATCACATTCACCTGAGGTATTTTTCTCAAATTCTTTTCAGTGTATTCTAAACCTTGAAGAACAGAACTAAAATATGCAAGATAGAAGGAAATTCTGGGTGCAAAAAAAGTTAGCAAGGTGTATGCACTTTACAGTAATGAATTTGCACAGTAGACTCAGTGTTTGATGTATTTTATATCTTAGTTCATTTTTAAAACTGAGACAATATAGAAGTTGGTTCAGCAAGTACATTTAGCTTGCAAATACACTCAGGCATATACAAACTATTATCTTCACTGTACTTGCAAGAAGGTGTTTATTGTTAGCCCAAAAGAGTCATAAACTCACATACTTGTATCCACAAGTACACATGAGAGATCACTTTGTTTCCATTACTGCTTCAGGCTTCGTACATTTAGTTCACAGTTCCAGACAGAGATGTTATCGTCCTCTTTTATTTTAGACAATGTGAGATAAAAATTTAGATTCCCAACCACTTTGAATGCAATTCCACTTGGGCACAAAAAGAGCTCATTTTTGTGATGAATGCCCCCCTGCCGAGTTCAATAAATCCTTATTTAATTAGGAGTTACATCGTTATTCATGAGTATTTTAAAATTTAGACTTTACTAGCTGGAGCCTGATAGTGTGAAAATTCCTTACACTCAGCCTGCTGTTTGCTTTTAATAATTTAGGCCAACTCCACAGGTAGCCAAAGTGCATAAAACTTGAAAAGAAAGTGTGTTAATGAGTGAATTTTCATGGTGGTACTAATTTTTTTTTTCATAGAAAGACGATTTACAGACAGCAAAATCCTAAATAATGACAACTTTTTCCAATTTTCTTCTGAGATAGGATAAACCTTGTCTACTTATACACACATATAATGATAATAATTCCCAGTCTTACAGAGACCCAATACAGTTTCCATACAGCAGCCTTGTAGTTTGTTACCAATATTGATTAATAGATTCAGCCTTTAAATCTGGCATGAATAAAGGCATTAATCCTTCAAATCTTTGCTAAACTGCATAATCAGACCAACTCTCAATAAGTCTGTGTATGAAAGATGTACTATACTTCCTCTGCTTCCCTGAAACCTCTCAATTCTCTGTGGTTATGTTCATCTTCTTTAATTCTATTCTTTTATACCCTATACATGTGTTTAATTTCAGCTCTGAGTTGCAGTGAAATACCTTTAAATTGCAGTCTTTTAATTTCCTAAACTCCTTTCTATGTTTGTATACTGTACCTAATGTCGATGAATTGGCGCTACAGTGTGTGTTACATTCCTCTTTGTCAGGAGGTTAAACAGTCACCTACTCAAACTTCACCCTCTCTCTTGCTGTAATTGGATCTAGTTGAGCTAACATGAAGTGCTAAATGAGTTAGCAGCTATTAGAGACAAGGAACACTCTGACTGAGGGCAGAGGTTATGTCTGTCCATGTGTGTGTGTGTGTGTGTGTGTGTGTGTGTGTGAATGCAATGGGTGTTTAAGAGGAGACCATGTATTTTATGTAAGTCATCAGCATATTTCTTGCCTAACTTGCATGTGTGCACATGGCAGCTTGTAACACAGTTAGGGGCCATTATAGTTGCATAGAGTTAGCATGATAGGGCAGAGGTGATGACAGCGACACAAAGAGAAAACTCAATAACCGCTAATGGATGGGAGTGAAGAGAGGAGAGGAAGAAGAGGGGGAGATAAGATACATAAGGGGAGGGAGGGAGGAATTAGTGAGGATGAAGCTAAAGGGAGGCAGAGAGATGAACAATGCAGAAGGTGATGAAAGGCACATCAGGAGCGTTGGGAGGCAAATAAAGGGAGGAGAAGAATTTGTTTGGAAAACAGGAAAGTGGAGGATGGTGGATAGATGACGATCAAAATAGAGGAAGGTAAATAAATAGAAGAATGATCGAGGAGAAGAGCAAGTCAGGGTGTAATGTAGATAAGTGCCTCCCTCCATTGTTTTGTTTGTGCGTTTCCCTTTAAGCTCTCTCTCTCTGAAAAGGGATTCTCACCCCCACTGGGTTTCCTCCTTGAAATGAATATTAAAAACAATGTAGGGAGCGAGATGATGAGGGAAATGTTGCACACAGACTTGCAGAACCAATAAACAAATGGGTGGCAAGAAAGGAAGGCAAAAAACTAATAATGAAGGAGGGAAAAAGAGAACAAATAAAGGGGGTTTAGAGAATCTTAAGTGAAGGAAGAAACCACAGATAGACATTTGTTCAGGGAATAAGATATACCTTGAGAGACCGAGAAAGAGGAGGAAGAAAGAAAGGAGGGAACGGTGCGTGGCAAAGAGGGAGAGAGAGATGAACATTAACTCAGGGAGAATGGGAGTTTGGGACCAAGGAGATGGGTGGTTATTGTTCTAAAACTTGGGAGCTTAGGAGGCATGTAATAGGGCAAACAACATCGTAAAGGGAGAGCTACAATTCACTTTGTTGTAGAAATGAGGATTGACAGAATGGAGGAAAAAAAAGGAAAAAATTGTAACAGCGCGATCAAAAACAAGACTACAGTTTTATTTCGACTGCGGGGATGTGCTTGACTTATCTGATCAAACACTCAATCAGTCTGAAACAGAGATGCCACACTTCAAGATAAGATGAATCAAACTCCCCTCATTTAAATCAAACTCTACTCATTTACATTCTCTTCACCAATACAAATATATTCATCCGGCAATTATGCAGGGGAAATTGATGTTCTTTTGTCATGATTGAATAAAGATTGCTTCCAGTTTTTGCACTGAGGTGATGCTTTTACCGAGCCCATAAAATCCCAGTACAAAAACATAAACCATAGGAATCTGAAGGTTAAAGCCACATCTCTGCGACAATACATGTAAAGCATACAGTTTAACAAAATAACCCCCCATTATTTGCAAAGTATAACTGAGCTGCTGACATGAAAATGCTATTTAAAGTCCCTTGATGTGATGTGATCTGGTGTGACATGTCATTGTCGCCGCTCACTATTTATTGTCACCGTTTGTTGGCTCCCAGCCCGAACATATCACTCTATTTATGGAAAATCTGCAATGGTCAGCAGCGACTCTGTGCGGGTTTATGTGTGCGTGTGGGTCCCTGAATGGGTTTTGTGTGGGTCCAAGGCGGTGTCAAAGACAGGAGACAGTGTGCATGTGTTTGTGTGGTATCCTATATGATAGAATAGACCTGATGTAGTACAGTGTGTCACATAGTGTAAAGGACAATGGCCTGTCATGGTGAATGTGCGTGTGCATGTGTGTGTGGTTACTTAAGAAACAGAGGCAGATTTATTATGCAGCGACTCCTCTTGTTGTTACTTAGGCACTATGGGCTTTATTTATGTGCATATGTATGTTAGAGAGAAACAGATTTCAGTATTCCCTTCTTGTGACCAGTGTCTGTTTGTGTTAGTGCATTCCTCCATGTTGGATACATATGGTTTAGGCATGACTCTACAGACGGGATATCTGCAATAGATTGAGGCACTGGCCACTGTGTGCGTGTGTGCGTGCGTGCGTGCGTGTGTGCGTGCGTGCGTGCGTGCGTGCGTGGTTGGTCTGGACTGTGGAATTATATTCAGGGGATTCCATACTCACTTAAGTGAAAGTAAGACCCACTCACATCCACAGTACCCCAGTTTACCATATGATGCACCTGGGGATTTCTGCTGTGTAAACAGAATATTTTTCCTTGGCGTTTACTCCGAGTAGTGGAGTAGATTCTCAGATTTAATGTAGTGTTCTCCATTTTCAGTAGGCAGGTAAAGCACGCTGCCATCCACTATCACCAATCTTTTCTTCTTTTTCCTTCTTTTTGCTCCCTCCACTATTTTTTTCGCCACTTATACATGAGATACAGCAAAACCTGCAACATAGTGATAGCCGTCATGCTCTTGCTTTTGGTAGAGTTCCTTTGGATTACAAAAATTAACATTTGGGATATGTGTCTGGCTTATTTTACAACGAAGGTGTAGGATGTCAGTTAAGAATGCATTTAACATTTTACTATTAAATTGTCTCATTTATTATGAAACTGGAGTGCTGCCTGGTAACAGGCAGGGAGCTACACTAACTTTTTTTTCACATGCAAACAAGATTTAAAAAAGGAGAAGACAAAGTTTGTCCAGAAAAAGAATGTAATAGGAGAGAGAATGAGAAAAGCTTCACATTAGATTGGGTTGCAATTCTTCAGCACCATGGACAGAGACACAGATGTACCTTGGGTTTGACAGTTTCAGCACCACGGACAGAGACAAAGAAAGTGCCAGCGTCAGTACTGATGCTTGTATCACTTCATACTGCTACTACTGCTACTACTACTACTACTACTACTGCTACTACTACTACCACTAATAATAATAATAATAATAATCGAACTTTTATTGATTTTCTTGGGGAAGTTCCTTCTCTGCATTTGACCTGTCCTATTCATAGTTAACCTTAACTATACATGCTAGAAGCGGGAGACTGCAGCAGCAGAACATCACCCTTGTTCCTACTCTGGGTCTAAAGTAATATTTAATATCAGAATAATGCTGACAGCCATTTTAACAACAACAAAAAAGAATGACTTTAATCATGAACAAATAGTTACACATAATACAATATAATACAATTTAGACCATGGATCTTACATACAACACTTGCTCTGTTGAAGACGCTGCTGTCTGAGGGTGTGTGGTTTGCTTTGAAGTGACACACTTTTTTTCTTCTCTTCTTGTCCTTGTACAGATGAATTTCAAATAATTTAACTGGCTCTTAGGATTGCACATTGTTCATGAGCATGTTGCATGAAGCATATTTCAGAGACACCGTGATCAAAGAAAGTAAATTCACTTGTAGGGTTGCAATTTTCATTTATTTTCATATCGGTTAATCTGCTAATTGTTACTAGAATTTTTTCTTTGAAAAAATCAAACAGCCTAAGTTACTGTCTGACCAGCAGTCAAACAACCAACAATACTCAATTTAACACAATGTGTTACTCATGAATATCAGTATTTATATTTTTTATGGCCCATGAATGAAGCAGGGAAATAAATGAGAATCACACAAGAGGGAGATAATGGAAATCCCAAGTGTTTTAGGATTACAATGACCTGGATGACTGAGAATCTACACAGACAAAGGATGAAAGTCTAAACCTTTGGGGTATAACAGAAGGGCAACTTGAATGTTTAACCTCACCATTAACAGCTGCTTGACTGAAAGACAGACCAGGCAGGACAAAGAAATGAGAGAGGCCATTAGTACTTTCTTGCCCCTTGGTTATTAATCTGTGTTCAACGTCAGACATAGAAAAACTGAGGAAAAAGGAAGAAAAATAAGGTTCCAATGAGAGAAAGATAAATAAAGATCAAAGAATAGGTTGGTGGCTGGCTGACTCAGGGAGAGAGAGCAAGCGAGGGAGGACAGTGAGGGCGGGAGAGGCACAGTCACAGAGTGAGCAAGGGATTTAAAGAAAGAGAAAGGAAGGAAGAGAGAGACAGATAGAGGAGAGAGGACACACTCTATTGGCTCTCAGCACGGCCCAGGGGTAATTTCCTCTCCACATGAGAAATGCATGCTGGGATATGGAATCACCTCCAAGGGAGGGTAATGATGCATTGCCAGAACCTTGGCCCTGAGGCACAGCTGTGTGTATACGTGTGCGTGTTTGTGTGTGTGTGCGCATGCATCTGTGTCCTGGCCGTCATCCCTGCCTGTTCTGGGTAAATTGCCCATTGTAGTTATTTTCCTTTTCTGAGGTGGCCTATCTGTTTGTGTGTGTGTGCGTGTGTGTGTGTGACCTTGGGATGATAACAACCCTATGTGTCTGCCTTCATCCCTGCTACGGTGAGCTTCATCCTAAATCTGAGGCCTGGGAGATAGAAGGATGACTAAAGAGAGAATGGCTGATAAATGTGAATGAGTTGGCCCTTGTGGAGTCACACTTACACACATTAACATTTAAGCATTTAGATAAATGGAGAAAAAATGACATACACGTAATTAGAGGCTAAAGCTACATTTAGATGGTATTTGGTTGTCAACAAGTGAGAAATCAGAATAGAAAGCATCGATTTATTCACCGTTTTCACTGTTTCAGCAGTTGAAGGACATTTTCTCATTGTGTGTGTGTGATGTGTGCAGTCGGTAATGAATCTGTCATGTTCCTTTGATTCAGTCACCGCATTATTGTTTTTCATGGTAATTACTGCCACTAACGTTTCTCCGATTAACATCCATCAAACCTTTTACATACATGCGCAGCAACACACATGCACGCTAGTCTGCAGAGAAGGAAAAAAAGATTAACCTGTGATTTTTTCAGCCGCTTCATACTCAACAAAAGTATGGCAATAGATGCTTTCCATCTCTCCCCCTTCCCTCCATCGCTCTGCCGCTCTGTCTCCTGAAACTGGTGGCATTTGGGAGGGATTATGGGAAAATGTCACACCAGTGGAATTACTGTATATCTTCTCTCCTCACCACGCCTCACTTCACCTCGCCTATTCTGTAGCTCTTATTTGAGAGCAACACCCGACCGTACTCTGCCTCCAGACCTAATGTTATACTGACAGAAATAAGTAATAGATAGAAAACTATATTTCAATTTCACATTGTTGACTGACCATCTGTATGTTAATGTGTATGGAAATATACATAAAAACATTCACTTTCATTTTCACCCGATATAATTGAATCAAATTATTCCTTTAGCAGTTGTTTTTATGTAGCTGGGAAGAGATTGTTAATTTCTACTTGAAAAATTTCAGTGTGGGTGAGGCAGTTGATTTGTGTGCTTGAATATCTTTAATAACAGCTGTTTTCTAATGTTTTTTGGCTTCAGACAAAATTTGTTCCTCAGCTAGAGATCTAAATGTTGCAGATCCAATTTTATCATATGCGGCATTTACTATAACTACCACCCTGAGACCAAGATTTTATTTTAACTCAGCACTATGAAAGTCACACCCAGAGAAGTGAATCTTGTCTTTAATTAAGCATTTTTATTAGCATCCACTCTGAACAGGGATGTCGAGCAGCCGCTGCTATCTTTGCACAAGACTCAGTCTTCCATGAGGCTGCAGATGTTAAGGTCAGCGAGTTGTATATCTCTTGTGCAGGAGAGGGATCTTGACCTTTCAGCTGAGTTGCTTGCAGGAAATCAAGCGTTGAGTCCGTGTTATTGGACCCAGTGGGAGTCGGTAATGACCACAGAACTAAAATACAGCTGAATTTGGGAGAACAAAGGTACAGGAGGTAAAAATAAGAAAGCAGCTGGACGCATTGAAAGAGGGGAAACAGGTTTAGGAAGTGTAAGAAAGGGATCTAGTTTGTTGTGGTTGTTGTTTTATTTGAAATTATAACTGCAGTACTTTCTTGTTCGTGATGATCACATTTAGCTGCTCTGCCATGTCTGTATTTGCCAGCTGCAGCGGTACAAAAGCACCTGTTTATTAAAATCATCCTATGATGCATCCCTGTGGAAGTGTGCTCACGAAAATAAAACACTTAAATGCCCACTCACAGTCGCACACATATGCTCACAGAAAGCCAGACCAATATTGTTCTTAATCTAAATTTCTAGTTGGTATGCTAATTAAAGGAGACTGACTCACACGGATGAAGCAGAACTCAGTGGATGAAAGAGGAATTAAGGAAAATACATTTTAATTAACAGGCTATTTCCTTAGTCTAAGGCTAAGCACAGTTTATACTGTACTTTTGACCTTTTTACCTCCTTGTAAGTTATTGCTTTTCGTTTTTCTCCTTGAGATTTCACATAGTTTAGAAAAATCTGTCAGATAACATTTTGACACATGCAACACTGAGAGTCTCCAGGGAGGCAATTAAAAAACTAGACTTACTGTCAACATTATGCTAGGATGGTAAGATGCTTGATAAACTTATTAAACATATTAAAACTTTCAAGATCAGAGGAGCATTAAACTAAATAAACTTCATCTACTTGTAGCAGTATTGTAGGATGCCATGAAGCAGGATTGGGATTTGGGGGTCATTGCTTCAATCCTCACACTGTCAGGCTGAATTTGGATGCCTCGCTCTTTCCCACCCAACAACCAAGTGCACTTAACTAAAACCCATGACTAAATGTGAAGGTAGTCATTGTCAAGGAAACCCCACAACAGTTATTTGCTGTGTGGAGAAACACTGCTTTTTACCATGTGAAAATATGTAGTTTTGGCTGTGTCATTATTTCTTTTATTTCCATTCCTGAACGGTTTTAATCACGGACCCCCTCTCCACACTTGTGTTTTGCAGAGTCGATCCATTTTTTTTTTTCTCGCCACTGAGTCATGATAAAATAACTCTGATAGATCCTAAGGGTGCTGACTCAATTTAGATGCACTCCTCCATCATGCATCCATCACTCCATCTCTCTCTCTCTGCATCACACCTCTGCAGGTAGAGACGGCCCGACATTGATGATGGGTTGGAAGGTGCAGGCATTCATCCAGCACCCAAAAGTGTTTTCTCCCTTCTTGCTTTCAGTCTAAACACACAGTTCTCCTACACTCCCTCCTGTTGTCCTTTGTGTCTATTAAAGTGCCGAGCCTCTTCTTCTTTTTTAAAATCCCTTCCCCCCTCTCCCACTTCTTGTCTCTATCAATCTTTTCTCCTACTTTTTCCTCTGCAAGGTATGAAGTGATTCCTTGGAGTCTACTCACCATGCTGACTATAGTCCTGTGTGTTTGTTTGCGTCTGAGCGTACATTTCTGTCTGCGCCTGTGTGTGTGAATGTGCTTTCACCTCATAATATCAATAAAGACTGTCCCGCCAGCCAGACAGATCCTTGACCATGACTGAAGTCAAACACTAATCTTTGCAGAATGATGGCAGGAGTAGAGTGAAAGATTGAGAAGGACAAAGGGAGAGAGATTTTGGAAGAGAAAGAAAGCATGAATTGAAAGACAGATGCAGGCCAGGGCCTCTTATGAGTCATTGCACAATGTTGTCAGTGTTGTCTTACCTCTGTCAGTGAAGTGCATGCATGTGTGCTAAGTACATGCATGTGTCTCTGTGGCATTGGCACATACTGCAGTAAGTTACATGTGAACTCATGCGTGATCGTGCTTTTCCCCAGTGTGCCTTTTGTACCTTTTGTGTATTTGCCTGAATCACTTAAATGATTTTGCAGTCTTGAAATGCTATTTGTCAAGGTCAGAGCCCGAATCTCATGAAATTGTGTCTTCATCCGTAAGCCAGAGAAGATCGATATTATTTTAACGTCACTTCTGTTGCATTTCATTCTGTCTAAGAGAGCACTCGCTGGTTCATTCACTAGGCTCCCGATGTAAATGCGACAAAAAAGTAGCGTATTAACAACGTATCTCACAAAATATATTGTCAGTCTAAAAAACCTATAATCAGGACAATAGATCGGTGAAAATGCATTATTTTTTTGGCAATTTCAGCCACAAGTCTTTGCTTTATTGTTTTATAAATGTCAAACAAGCTGTCAGAGCTGTCAAACAAGCTTTTCTCGAGCTAGGTAATAATTTCACTTCTATTCCATCATGGGTTTTACTTTCATACCCGCAATCATTTTGCAAGGATGGGTGAACGTGTAGAAAATAAAAAAATTTTCTTACCAAATTATAGCACTTCAGAGGATGCAGTCATCTGTGTCATTGAAATGTTGTTCACCGAGTATCAGGCACCAAATAAACCCAAATCTCCGATCACAGGAATGAAAGAGGTGGAAAATAAAATATCATGGCTGTCATCTAGACTCCTCTAGGGAAGGAGCGAGGCTTCTATAGTTGTGTGCGTACTGCTCTGAAGTCTCTCATTGTATTGCATGTTGAGCTGGCCAGTGTGAATATAGTGTGCGCTCATATTGTGTGACCCCTGCCATGTTGGAGCTCCAGCCATGTGATGTTTCTATTGCACAGCTCTGTTCCTTTTTCCTCTCTTCCCTCCATCCTCATTTTATTTGAAGTGGATGACTGCTTTTAGTCTCACTTAATCCGCTTTTAAAGGTTGTGTGTGTCTATTTTTGTGTATGTGTGAGTGAGTGCTTAAGCAGTTGTGTAGCTATATGATGCACAATCCCACATGGAAAATGTCAGAATCTTTAAATGCTTGCCATTTTGTGAAATGATATGTTTCCTGTGACGTTTTTAGGTGTTAGAGATATTCCAAACATAAATATCACAATCACAGCAGTTTGCTTCTAATCATTCTAATCCATTTTATCATCATAGCTTTCCATATTGTCCTGAAATGCAAACAAGACATCACAGTCATTGTAGGCATGAATTTTAAATGCAGCATATTCAACTTTATCAATCCCAGGATCATGTTTTGTTTGTTATTGCCTTAATTGTTTATTTCACATCATGTTCTATCATCTTACTTGTATTTTATCGCTACTATCTTCTTACTCCTTATGCTATCATCTCCAGAGTCTGCACTGTTATCAGCATGTCCGCGGTGTTGTCTCAAAAAGCTTTTTAGCAAACACTGAACTGCTACCACTCTGTGCCGTGTTATTGCTCCATTGTGAGCTAATGAGAATAGCAGGTGCCTAAGCTAATCACTGGTTTATTAGTTTTTCTTCGCTGATTGCACTCTCTCCTCATCGCACGCACAAACAGGCTGCACGCAAACCAAGGCTGAAATATTAATATGCTCACACGCAAACTCATACGCTGCCCAAGGAGAGTTTACTCACCTCAAGGTGAACTGTAAGCGAAGTTCAGAATTACCCCGTGATGCTTAGGCAGAGGCAAATCAAAATGAATTATGGTGCCATTTTGAATTGGATATTTAAGAGCTGCCTCCTCGTTACAAGAGTTGTTTGAAAGGGAGATACCCCGTGTGGAAAAAAGTTATGCAACAGCAGACTTTGAACCAGGGAATTTGACAGTAGAAGACATTTATGGTTATTATGTCAAGGTAAAAATGTCACGAGGAAGGACAAATGCTGCTCTGGGTTATTTAAATTGCTTTACTGAACATTGTTACCTGCAGTATGCTGCTGTCTTGCATCACACACGTTAATTAGAAACCCAGTTTTCAAAAAAGTGTGAGAATCCTGGTTAACGAAGTAAGATATATGCTGGAGAAGCATCATTTCTATTCATGTTGTGTATGTTTTAAATGGTATTTCTGTATGTGCATGTAAAGTTTCTTGATGGAATGAAAAAGCATTTTAGGGATCTTTGCCCAGTGACCATATGTTGAAGGCGTGTCTACACAAAAAGCACATAAAATGCAAATTTCTGTCATTAATCTTGGATGCATCAGATGGAAAAAATATGCTCCTATATAGGCATTATAGTTTGTTTTCTTAACATAATGACAGTGACCATTCGTTTTGCTCCGACCAAACTCAATACTCTGCCTGAACACATCCTATGTAGACATAAATGGAGTACTGAAGCTGCTGCTTGGTACTGGGCTAACATAGTCTCCTCAAACTTTCCACTTCATCTTTTATATTTTATCCACCAGATGCTTTTTATTTAAACTTGTGCAGCTTGTCAGCATGCCCTCCACATACTTATCTACCTCTGCAGCATTTTTGTTCTAGTTTAACTTCCGTTCTTCCCCAGTGTATTCAAAAATTGAGAGAATGGAAAAGAGAACAGAAAGACAGAAAGATTAAAAGACAAGAAGTTGAGAGAACAAGAAGTAAAAATGGGGGATGAAAGTATTTTTGCGCTGACGTGAATTTACCTGGAGTATGTGTGGGCAATTTGAACGATGCCATGAATTTACAAGTGTGTGTTTATGGAAAAGAGAGAATAGTGGAACGTACAGACAAGGGAGGCGAAAAAATGGGTGTTTATGTGCATGTACTTCAGTGTGTGTACGTGTTGCCTGGAAAGTCATCTCTCTTGTAAATGTCAGGGCAGGTCTCTGACCTCTACAGTAAATGTGGCTCTGTGTGTGTGAACCTGGCAGCGGATTAATGCATTGCATACACACACATTCATATGCACATATGTAAACACACACAGGCACACACAGGCACACACTCTTAGACGGCGCTAATATCTTGCTTGACCTTATCAGTGTGATATTCACATGACAGAATAATTGTGGATAATTTGTGGTCTCATGATGCACATGGACACAAACTGACAGCGTGGTACCTTCATTATTGATAAAGCATGAAGGTGTGTTTAATGGTTATGTACATACACACGCTCGCACACACACATATACACATATTCTGCAAAGGCTAGCATACTCATTAGCATCATTGCAGTAAAAATAGCTCACCTTTCTTGTTTGTCATTCAGAGGCCAGAGCAGACTCGTTGACATGATTGCATCAGCTTTCAAATCAAGAGACAATGGAGTAGTAATTTTCCTGCAGGCTCTTGTTCATCTACCAGCTTCATCTTGTTCCTGCACTTTGATTGGCTGAGTGTGGTAGATGGAGATTTGATCGGTCAATTTTGCCATGGTTGTTCAGTAGGATCAATTATTTCATCTGTCAGAGAAAAAAAAATTCACAGTGTGAAAAATTCTCAATTTCTAACCCTAAGAGAGTGGTTCAAAAGCTTACTCTTCACATAGAATCTGTGATCAGCTTCAGCAGTGTTTAATGGTGATGCTGTTCAGGACTTAACTCTGACTTTTGAAGGGCAGTGGAGAAAGATGTTTATTGGAATTGGTGAATTAGTACTGGTAATACAAATACTAAGTAGTGATATTGTATTCCAGCCTATTTCCATATATCTTAGGCAAACATGATTTCCTCTTGTCTTCTGTGTTTTTTAATCCATTTTAAAATAGCTACAAAGGTTTCAAGAAAAACACATTGCCAAAGCTTCAAAATACAGTTTGTACACATGTTTGGACAGTGGACAGTAACAGAAATTTGAATAGACTGATATGTAATCATTTCTCAAGCACATAATAAGCGTTTGTGTGTTTGTGTGTGTCTGGGTCATTTGCTGTCTCTTGGGTTGTTGGATGTTATAACTGGACAGCAGAGGCATGCCTTGAGTATTTGTCTTTTTAAAATAAGTAGAAAGTAGTCTTATTTGTTGAATTGAGTGTCTCACATTGGACCTGGATGTGTGTCTATCTCAGTGTCACTTGTTGAACTTTGACCACAAGGCCCGCACATTTGGAAAAATGCGACATTTGTGCCTTACAGAGCTTTGTGTTGCTGATTTAAATAGTCCAACTAATTCATAGTGTTGCCTTGTATCGTGAAAACAGCTGCAAGACTCTGACAGGCCTGTTTTGGGTCAGCATCATCCTTTCTGTAGCCAAAATCTTTCCATACAACTCATATTGTGTTCCTTTTGCAGCCAAATCTTTCCTTTCAGTGTTTCGGTGTCTCGTTAATAAAGTTTTTTTAAAAAAAACTTAAATTGGGGAAAATGTGATATCATGTTATATGTTCTAGATGTTCTATCAGATAGCCTCCTCTTATAGATTAGTCATGGGAAATTTAAAAAAAAACATTGTAGCATGATGCATTTCCGTTTATTAGCTTTACTTTCCATTGCACTTCCTGCAATGTGACTGTTACACATGTGCATATCACAGTGGTAATGCTAGAAGGTTATATTGCAGCCGTATTGACAACATATTCTGTTCTCCTAGAGTTGCCGTGATTTTGCTGCAATTTTTAATTTTCAATTCTAGTCGTACTAAACGTTTAGATTTGGATGGTTGATCCAAATATATGTGTGGTGAGAGATAAGACATCATCTCTCATTGGTTAAACTGTATAAAAATGACTACTAACTATTGTTTTCTACCAGCTTTTTAACACAGTAGAGCACAAAAGTTCCTTCCAATGATATAACAGCTTTATAGACCACTTCAAACAGCATTGTGATACAATTTATGTTGTACAACAACCACATTGTTTTCCAGTTGGACAGATGTGAGGATACCAGATCATACCGTATTCCTGCTTTAGATACAGTACAATCCACATCTCAATCTTAATGAGCCTGGTGTGTGATACAGTGTAATGGTCTGGGTCACCTCAGCTTCTATTGGCCAATCTAATGAATGTTTGACTGAGAGTGTGTTTCACTGGCCTATTGTTTGGCTGTGTAAACATCCAGTAATTGCGCTGTGCAACGGGGGAATAGTGCCACCGGGCTGAAAATTACCGATCAGCAAATGTGGGATAATAGCTGTGTGAATATGTGTGTATTTTTTCCTCTTTGTAGATATGAGAGCGTCTGTTTGTGTGTCTTCAGTGCATAAGCTATATGCAAGAGTTTGTGTGGGTATGTCCTCGTGCGCGTTACTGAATGTTTACGTGCATGTGAGTTTGCACCTTTGCTCAACTGCAGTGTGTTTAAATTCAATAGGCAGTGTATGTGCACGTGTGCACACCCTTCTCTGGGTGTGGAGATAAATGAACACCTGTCTGTCAGCTTAATGCCCTATTCGATTAGGCCTCCGATTCTGTGTATTCAGCTAATTGCAAGGACTAGTGCCGGCGTTTGTGTTTTCCTTACCCTGGCAAATCGGTCCATGGCCCTGCACATTAATGTTCCCCTTCACCAGCCCCACCCATACCAGCCTCACAAAAAACATGCCTACACACACACACACACAATCAGGCTCTCTTAGGTGGCATTTTCCGCATTTTAATTTCCAAGTAGATGCACGTATTCAGACCAAGCTCTTCAAAGGTCAGAGTTGAAACTCAGCAATCGTATACTGTTGTAAATTGATGACTTATTTGGTCATTAGAGCAGCTCAGTGGGCAGTAATACAGTGAAATAATAGAGCAAATCCAAAGAAACACTCGAATGTCCTCGCTGTATTTTAATTCTCCTTAGAATTGCATGCTTTCCTCCTACTAACTCAGGACTTATAGATGGAGTGCACTTTAAAAATCATTAAGATATGTTTTACTGATTTAACAACTATGAAGGACAATACAATCGTGACCTCATCAAAAGAATTTTGGCCCATTTTTTCATACTCAGTGAAGAACCATAATTATTTTGCTATCAGCTTGAATAGCTTTTCATTACTGATTGCAGCATCACTTGGTCCTCTCACTGATCAGTGCAGAAGTATCTGGTATTTTAGCATCCACCCGCTTATTTTCTACTTAAAATTGTCAAAAAATGCAATATATTATCAAACATACACCATCTAGAATAGTACATGACATTATTTAATAATTTTTAAAATCAAAATATATTGGAATTCTCTCAGTTTTGTTAGAGCTTGTTAATGACAGTACATTCATTGCCAGGTCTTTCCCTGTCACCCTGTTCTATTCGATGTTAGTCAGTCTCATTCAGCACCTCTCATTCTTCTCACTCTGTCCTTTGTTCACTTTTATTCAACCTCCTCAGTCTCCTATTCCCAGCTGGAAGATGCCATAGAGAAAGTGTATTGATTTTTTTGTTCTCTTCCTCTGTGTGGTTGCTGCATGGAACAGTAAAAAAAACTCCAGACACACACAGAGAGAGAAACAGGGTTGGTGGTATGTGCACAACAAGAGGGAAAAAAAGAAAGACAAAGGCACATGTGGTCTCTCATACTGAAGTGAAGAGCTGGGGAAGTGAGGCCATCTACTCTTCTTCTTTCCATCCCATTCATCATTCCTCCCCGTTGCGCTCTCTGCCTTTCATTTTCTTCTCTCATCTGCTTTTCTTCTCTGCTTTTCTTTTTTTCATGATTTACCTTGAGTGTGGAATTAACAGCTCACTTTTCTGTTCCCATGGAGAGAGGTGATCTGTGATTACCAGAGTCATTTCCATTCGCCCATCAGTAACTGAGGAGCGGTAGGTGAGAGGGAGGAGGGCGGTGACAGATGATGAGGTGTTTTCATTGTAGCTGACTCACCACACATTTTTTTCCACTGTTTTTTTTCTGGATGGGCTTCATCCCAGGCTCCAGCCACACATCTCTATATATCAATTTGTCTGTCCAGTTATTACGAGCATCACCGTCTTTCTCCTCCCCGACTTTTCATTGATCACCTTGGCTGTGGCTGTGGCTTTTTGTTTGGTTCTTCCAGCAGCAGCAGAGCAGCGCACAGGCAAAACACACAATATTGCTAAAGGCCATAAGGTCCAAGGCAATACAGAAAATCCAATACTGTAGATCATGAAGTTATTTGTCAAGTTCTTTGTCAAATATGCAACAGTTTGTAAAGTCACAATGGATTTATTTTATGTTTCTCTTTACACAAGTTTAAGCTAATATCTACTTGCATTAATACTTTATGTGTTCTCTAACTTGTTTACTCAACTTGTCTTATCTCTCCTGTGGACACGGTGTTTTTATTCCTAGAAAAATAGCATATACCCAGTAGTATTTCATATTAATATGTAATTTGCAATGGTTATTATATGCTAACACAAGAAAATTTTATGTTGAACTTACAAAATGTTGTAAATTGTAAAATGTAAATAGCAATGCAGGCAGTGTTTTTTCAGTGAATTATTTTGCAACTAAAGGGAGATTAGATTATGTGTGGCTACATTCAACAGGCCAGAAGAAACGGTTAGTGTTAGATCACAGTCATGGATAAGTCTTTTTTTTAATGACTTGAAAATGAGATGTGATGTGGACTCTACAGCTTTCCATTTAGGTATGAAAATGTCCACATATTCTTCACTATTCTAAGCGAAAGCAATCTGGGCAACATCACGTTTCCACCAAAATGTTGATGGAAACATTTTGGTAATTAACTACATTTAAATGCAATTAGCATCGGAGACATGGTGTAGCATTCCTGCTATCTTTATTCTTAGCTAGATCAAGATGGCAAATTATATGTCATATTGTTTAAATTTGATTGAAACTTTGCTTTTCTAATCCAAATCTTAAATTCTTGCCCATGTCTACTACAACCACCTTATGCACTTGAGGCAAATTCTGCCTCTATGGCTTGTGCGCCAAGGAGAAACTTAACTTTTAAGTATTTGTCAGTAAGACACATCAACAGGGTTGGCTATTTGCCCTGGATAGCATCTTAATTAAGTTGCACTTTTAATTAAAAGAGACCTGACAGTACACTTAGAGTCACTGTTTGTGCATTTTCATCTGCATGTTGTTCTGGCTGCTGTTTATCTGTGAAATTGCTGAAGTCTGTTCTTATTGACTTTACCTTCACTAATGCGCTCCACCTGAGGATGCACAGAGGAGGAGCATTTGCATGCACACATGCATACACTGTGAACAGGTGCACAGAGGATCTGTGAAAACAACAGCACACTCGAGGCAGAGTTCTGCATTGAGGAGACAAGAGAGATTACAGTGATATATATATATATATATATATATATAAAGTGAGAATTAAAAGGTGAGGTTTGGTAGAAAAATTGTATTGCGGAAGAGAGGATGCATTCAGCAAGCGTTAAAAAGAAAGAAAGGAAGGTAAAAACATGAGTTTGGATGGCTAAGATGCTAAAATAGTTTATTAATCAATACTGATAGCTTTTCTCAAATCCATGCTCTTATTTAGTTGCTCCGGAATAACAGGAGAAATACTCCTTCCATCTTTTTTTTCTCTCGACTCCCCTGTAAGATTGCCCTTTTCTCTTTTGTTTCTGCCTTCCCTGTGTCTTAACACAGTGATGAAGATTGATGCTCAGGTCTTAATTAGCATCTGCTTTGGTATGCACACTGCCATTCTGTCCATTTCTGACCCTCCAATCAGTTAACAGACATGACAGGCCTTGTCCAATCAGATTAAGGCCAGTGGGACAGGCTTCCTGTGTGGAGCTGTCACTCCAGATGCATTGTGGGGTGCCGCTGATGGATGCAATTTGGACTAGGAGACCCAAATCACTCCATTTTCAGGCTTGTGCATACCATCATGTACCTGTTAGGTTGTGAAGCTAGAGACTGAGATCAGATACAATACTACAGTGTATTGTAAATGTTGTTAAGTAGGATTGAATTATTCCGTGTGATATCTGGTTAATCCATCTTGGTTTTCGGTCCAGGTTGAATTTGCAACATCTTATGAATGCGTTTCACTACTGTCAGCAGCAGAAACAGAGCAAATTGTAGATCTGCTGAGAACACTTAAATGTCTTTCCCCCCCACCTTTAGTCTTATTCTACCAAGATGAATGGAATTTATTCACAGCAACCATCAAACAATCTGTGTGAAAATCAGCATGATTAGACACAGAATTTCATTATTGTGTGTGTGTGTGTGTGTGTGTGCGTGAGAGAGAGAGAGAGAGAGAGAGAGAGAGGAAGAGTATGTATGCATCAATTTTATTTTATTTATTATATTAGATGACCTTTGTCTTCTCACAGTATGCGTGCACAAATCCGTATCTTTGTGTGTGTGTCTTGTCAGGGGTTGTGATGGCTTGTACCTACTGTAGAAGTTCAACTGTCTTAAGAGACCTGGACATGAGAGAGTGAGCGAGGAAGAGACGTTTTATGTACAGAAAGAAAAATCTTTGATAGTTCTTGTATTTTCATTTTCATGTGTTGTACTTTTCTATCCCATTTTGCCTCCCTCCATGTGTGTGTGTGTGTATGTATGTGTGTGCGTGCGTGCATCAAAGCCCTACCATCACGCAGCAGTCTTTTCCTCTGTCCCAGTTATATCACTCTGTCTCTGCCTCCACCCCCCCCCACCAACCCCCTTGCCACCTGCCTTTTTTCTCAGTAAGTCAGACTGCTCGCCTGCCATACCTAGTGTTTCCATTGAAAGTATTTCGCTGCATCACGCCTCCGCTTGCCTCAAGAAATGGCAAAGTAAGCCGTCTAACCAGGATCATGGAGCCCTGTGCTGCAGCAGCACCACCTAATTTATTCTCATACCCACCGGTGTGTCATATCAAGTACACGCAGCTCAGGTATTAAAAAGCCAAGTCAACAAATTGTTGCGCGTATCGTTTATCACCGCACAAGGCACCAAATCATAAAGTAACATCAAGAATGTGGCACATAAGCGGCAGCATATTGTTGTGCCAATTCCTCAAAAGCTGCGTGAGTATTTAGTGTGAATCCTGTACTTTTGTTGACACTTCCACTTTGATCAGTTCTCCCTTTTTACAGGCTGTATTCCTCTCTGTTTGCATCCTGCTGTTTCACATCATTGGCATGTCGCCTGGTGGTGTGTCTACCAGGGCTATAGCTCTCATTAGCACCTGTGTAGACATGACTGGCATCTCATTTGAAGGTTGTTTTTTAGTTTTATTTCCCCCTCTCCTGTCAGCCTCCTCCTGCCTGTTGTGCCCACAGTTGCCCCTGAATGCTCCATGTTTTTCCTCCATAACTTTTCTTCCTCATTCTCATTCTCCCTCTGTGGCTCCCTCTTTCTTCCTCCTGTTTCTCTCACTCTGTCTCTCTCCCTACCAGGGGTTTTTAATTAATGGCGAGTCATGATGCTTATCTTATCAGCAGATCACTCTGCTTTCTATTAACTACACTGACAGAGCTGGGGGGCTGCAGGGGATGGATGGCACACACACATACAGACATGCACACCAGCATGTCGTCAGATATACTGAAGTACAGACACACGTGAATATGAATACACTTGCAAATACATGCACACACACTCATGCACAGAGACACGCACATGCACACACATGCAGACAAGTACTAACAGGCACAGAGGCAATTGTGTCCACATAAATACACATCATGATCCTATCTTAATCTTGCCACACACACATAAACAAACAAACTGCCCTGATGGTATCTGGCTGTGTGATTTAAGGAACGCTGTTTGAGGGTCTCTCCTCCTAAATCCCCTAAATGCCTTGGGAATCCCTCCCTCTTCCTCCCTCTCTCTATCTCTCCTCTACCTCCCTCCTTCAGTCCTGCTTTCTGGCTGAATGAACACTTATCATTCGGCAGATAAAGAGCCGTCCACGCTGGAGCTTGCTTTATCTTTGAGAGCCATGTTTACTCCCTGTGAATGCTCTGCTTTTCACAGATGTTTCATAGACCGCATTCACTTGATCCAACAAAGATGAGAGCGCTGTGTCGAGCCTTCATTTTCTACTGCTGCACAAAAAAGTTTGGATGCACACACATACACACGATCCTTTACCCTCATCAATTTTAACTCCTCAGGCAGGTCAATTATCCCATATTTACCACATTTTCATGTTTGGGCCGGCTGAGCTAGGAGGCAAAATAAATCAGTTTGGTTTTCATGATAGCTTGATGGGGATTACAGTGAGCCGCATTTTGCCACAGAACAGGAAGCATGAAGGCAGAAACAACAAAATCAATCTACAAACACAGGGATCGATGGGAGGCGCAAAATTTCAACATAGGTTTTCGTCAGATCACATGGAGAGTTGACAGTTTTCTGAAAGCACTGGGGGAGAGAGAAAGAGAGAGAGAGGACCTAGCAGTGAAACAGTTTACACAGTGGTTATTGAAGAAAATATTACAGTAGATTGTGGCGACACACGCTCGTGCACGCGTGTGCACACGCAGTCGCCCACACTTTCTCGCACACTCATAATTTCCTCATTTGGAGAACCATAGCAAAACAATTATCAGCAGGGGATAATACAATAAAGGAGACCATTTCCTGGGTATTACCAAGGGACAAAACATTTATTTCACTTTGTCCACTGTGTTCATAGGAGTGTAAACTTCTAATGGTAGAAAGTATAGAACATAACTCACACCACTCACACTGCAGACAGTATGCAGGCAGTGGTAACGCTGTGCAGTTCTTCATACTGTTTCCTCCTTTTCCAAGCTTCCTTCTCAGCTTGTTTCCTCATTCTACTGAAATCCTCTTTATTTGTGTTAACTCACACTGTGTTTCACCACATCAGTATAAAGTTAGAAATAAACTGATGTCCTTTAGCTTGCACTTCGATATATTAATCTCTAGCATCCTTGTATGTGCCAGCCGCGTCTTGAAGCTTTTTGAAGTGTCTTTGTCAGACACGGTTGCTACTATTATCATACTTACAAACACAGCTGTAAAGTGTTTATGAACTGTCTACAAGTTGAAGTATCTGGCTGGAGTTGAAGAGTCACTTTGTTATTCAAGGAAAATCCAACCGGTTTTCTGCTGTACTGCAATGCATGTGCTGTTTGTGTCAGGTTTTCCCCCATTTATTTCTAACAGTGTTCACAGATGCCAACCGCTTAACCTGCTGGCCTCATCTTTACCTGCTCTCATTCCCTGCGCCTGTGATGGATGGAAAATAACAATGTTTTGGCAAATTGGGCATTCAGCGAGTGATTTGCATCATTTCTGTCCGACTGTGTTGCTTAGCTTGTAAAGCCTCTCTCCCATAAGAGATTTATTTATTTATTTTTTGGTTGAAAACTGAACAAAGTGGATTTTGACATTTAAATCTCTCTTTTTCATTCATATGCTGCCTTTTTTATGCGTGTGTTTGTCGTTCTCTACGTATACTTGGTAGCCATGGAAGTTAATGGTTGAATCTGTTTAGCTGTGGGTATGTTGGGAAGAGAGTCTGTGATTTTATTGCACTGCTTTCAGGCAATCTCTTGAGTTTCAGCGAGTTGCTTTGTTAACATGCCGAAGGAATCAAAGAGTCTGAATTTATTCTGTCTGTCTCTCTGCAGAGAGTTTGGGTGGAGAGATCCGGAGCTGCCAGAGGTGATCCAGATGTTACAGCACCAGTTCCCATCAGTGCAGTCCAATGCTGCAGCTTACCTACAGCATCTCTGCTTCGGAGACAACAAGATCAAAGCTGAGGTTTGTATCTGTGTGTGTGTGTGAGTGTTTCGTGTTGTGTGAGTTTTGATTAAAATCACTGTTGCAGAGAAGGGAATGATTGTAACTTGGATAATAAAACCCATCAAAAGGTGTGTGTAAGAACAGAGTGAATGCTTTCCGATGAGTTGCTGTCAAAACAATTCTTAGAAAAGCTTTTGAGTAATAATGTATTAATTCACCAGCTCCACACTGATGTTCTGCATGATGAAGTTCGCCGTAATCTCCATCCTTAAGCTGTGACTTCTACTGAGCTGTCTCTATAGAGGCAATAAAGTTCAATTAGTCCCAAAGCAGTAAGTTTGTCTCTCAAAAGCAATTTTGTAGGGAAGCCCCTTTGAAACACTCTAATAAACCCTTTAATAAAGCTAGTGGCACGCTAAGACAATGGCAGTGGCACATGCAGATGAAATCGCATTCAGACTCGTAGATGCCTTTTTCTTTTTCTTCAATTGCCCCTCGAGACACACACACATTCACATACCCCTCCCCACCGTACATAACCTCAGAATCAATTTGCCAGTACATGCGGGTGAAGGCATTGACTTTTTTTTTTCTCTATATGAAATTAATTTCAGCAGAGACAGTCAATAGCTGCTACTGCAACCTCATTGAAAAGTGATTCCATGTTGCTAAAATGCTCATTCACACACAAACACCAAGGAAAGCACACCAGCATTATGTGTGTGCGTGTATGCAAATGGACATAAATCACAATCCTACAAATTCAATATGCAAACTGTAAAAATGAATATTAACTATCTGCAAATGAAAGGCAATTAGACATGTAAACAAGAAGACAAGGCTAATTTTCATTCACATCGACCCACTTACCTACCCACACAAAGGCACACACACACATATACAAATACAAAAATGCAGTCACACTTACATACAAAAACATCACACTTCATTCCCCTCCCGCTCCGTCATCCGCACAGCTTTGAAAGAAACCAAAGTGTTCGTGTCTTTTGTAATGGGTGTAATTATGGCCTGACTGGATGTGTCCAGCAATAATGAAAATAACTGTGTGTTGACAACAAATGCTTTGGCCTGCCTTCATCAGTCTGCAAGACGCTGCTAAACACTATTTTCACAAAAAGAGATGTCGGCTGGTCAAATTGAACACTTGGAATCACATCAAATAAAGGTGCACATACAGACATACAGTACTTGCCCTGCACACGCGCACAAATTGCCGCATGTGAATAATGAGCATGACAACAGTGCGACAGCTGTATTATGATGCAATGAGGCAGACACAGAGATGTATCTTCAGCTGTACTTCTGAAACAATCTTTAATGAAAAACAAACTTGCATTAGTTTTGTTATGGTAAATAAGAATTTAATTTATTCTGAATTCTTGTGTACCGTAGAACAAAGTAATTAACCCCTAACTGTTACCAATGTGCTTATGTTTTTTTAATGTTTTTTGTTATAAAAGTATCTTCACAGAGTTTAAAATTTACATTCTTCTTGTCGTATTCGGGAGTGAAAACATTTCCCCTGCCTTCGTGACTTTTTTTGTGTTTGAAAGAGCCTTTTTTTCGTATTACGTTTGATCGCTCTTAGAGGTTGTAATTCACACGTGGGTTTCTACTGTAGAGCCCCCTTACTAATGATGGAGCGCTTGTTGGAACATCTTGATTTGTGCTGGTGTGTTTTTTTTTTCTCATATCTTCTTCATAGCTGATGGCATCCATTCAATTTTGCTCAAAAGAAATTTAAAATAAATTTTCAGGCTTCATAAAAGAGTCAGTAAATTGGAATTGGTTTGGTTGTACTATTAATGCTTCCTCCACTTGCATGCTAAATGTAATAACATTGTTCCCTTTGTTTAGTGAACCGCTTGATGGATTTTCTTTTTCTTTTGAGCAGTTGAGGATTTGAAAATGCCTATACGGTTGTCTTTGTCCCACTACAAAGGCTATGCAGTATATACTTTGACTATATCAGCAGGTAAATGAAGTACATTTTTTTGAGTTAACCTTCTGAACCCTAAGCAGTTTCTGGCGTTTTCTTTACTCCTGTCACATTTCTACACACTGTGAGTTAATTTCTCTCAAAGTCTTGCACCTAAATAGAAACGGCACAACCAAGACTCGAAGGAGAGACCGCTCAAAAATGTCCTCTATTTAGCATGGCACAGTTACAATGTCATGAATTATTTAAAAAGAAAAAGAAAAAACAAAAGTTTAAGTTCTCTGCATGGTATAAATAATTACTACTTACATTTTTAATTTGTTTCCACACTTATCTCTGATCTGCTTTGTGTAAACACTGCCTGCAGTTCAGCCAAAAAAGTCCCTGAATTGCTGTCACATGACTCACATGCTGAGTCAGTTTCTTCTCAGCTGCATCGAGGAGCACAGAATTTTTATTTTTTTACTTAATCAGGTCAGAGCAAATGGTATAGTTTTGGTAATTAAGAAGAATAGACGATTTTGATGAAATATCACAATTTAAAACTTAGATTTGGTTCAATTTTGGTTCATTTTTTTTCCATTTTTACAGCGTCCTTGATAGCTGATTTAATTTTGGCAAAGAAAACCTGCCTTTCACACCCGCTAGTTGGTTTTGAGTCTCAAAGGATTAGGGCTCAGTTTTCTGTTGTTAAAAGCATGTTTATTGTGTAAAGAAATTCCAGTTCTTTGGAAATATTTCACTTCCATCTCAGATTTCATCACATTAAATCATGCGTCAAATGTATAACACTGGCTACATCAGCCATACATGCGATGTCACACACCCTCCTAGCATTGTCATAGATCACATGTTAAGAAAGTGGTGCTTTAGCAAATAACCTTTTCAGGGTGTGAAAGTGTTTGTGTTAATCTGTAGGACTCCCTGTTTTAAAAATAACCTGACAGCAGACTATGACTATGTATTTCACTGACAGCTAAGGTGACATGTTATTTTTCTTTGCCCAAACTTGGCAGAATACCTCTGTAAAGGACAAGGAGTTCCTCTGTGCATATAAAATGATTCCCTTTCAGGGGTCACATGTCGACGCTGCATCACTTCTCAGTTTTGCTTTAGTTTCACAGCTGTGTCTTCAGTCGTTAAGAAAATATGTTGATTTTTAGGTACCCTCTGAACACTCAGACAATCACAGCTTTTAATGATTATTCATTACATTCATTATTTATTAATCGATGCCTCTTCATTACAAAATCAGAGATGCTATTTAAAAGTGTGACAGCTACTCTTACAAAATAATAATTACCACAAAATCAATCCAAATTCTGGTCATTTTGGTGAAGCCCGGTAGGTGATTTAAGACATCACTTAGCAATACTAAAGCACTCCTTCTATTTTTAGGATAGAGACCAGTCACATTAAGATTTATCTTTCTTCAAATCTTCCTGTAATAAGCTGTGATTTCATGTGATGATTGGCTGTACTTTAAGCCCTCTTGGCTAATCTGTAAAAGAAACTATAAATCACAGCTTTAATTGGCTTATTGCTTCATAAAGCAGGCCAATAAAAGTCTACGGCAACTACTGGCATTTTTAATGACCAAATCAAAGAGTTATTAAATGTTATTATTTAACCAAATCCTTGGTATCTGCATACAAGGGGATTAAGGATTAACATACATTATGAATGTAGATGCTATAGCAGAAATAATTTTTATGAGCGTTGATCAAAAGACCTTTCTTTTATTTGCAGTCAGCCTGACAGACATAGATGACAAGGAACACATTGATCAGCTAAATGCAGCCACAGCAGGACTGCTATTCATTGCTAAAGAGATACAATGAAGAGGCAAAGAGACGAGAAGAGAAGCATATGAGAGAGAGACAAAGGGACAGACAGAAAAAAGCTAGAAAAAACAAAAAAATATTGCTTTCTTTTATCTAGGACCAGGTAACAAGAATGCAGTCTGTAGCTTTGGGAAGATGTCAAGAATGATGATTAACGCAGGCGTTTGTCCCTGGATGGTTGACATTTGTGTGTGCATTTACCTGTTTCAACACAGATGTGTGCATTTGAGCATAAGAGAGAAGATGTGACAGTATGAGAATATGTGCTTATGTTTTCTGTCGTTACATATGCTCCTGTCTAAACAGATGTACTAAAAGAAAAAGAAAAAGAGAGAGAAAGTTAGTATGAGTATGTGTGTAGTGTGTGTGTGTGTGTGTGTGTGTTTGTGTGTGGCAGGGCTGATGGAAGTCTGGCTGCAGCTTAGACCACAGAGACAGCTTGGCAAATTCATCTTCAGCATCATTTATAGCAGCTCCACACACATACAATACACTTCACACACACACACACACACACACACACACACACACATAGATGCCCACACACAACCGTCGACGTAGTAGCTCATGCATCCCCCTTTAGGTGCGCCAAAACGAAGAAAGCGTGCACACACAGTGTCAGACTAAAGTTCAGTTACATCAGTAATTCATTTTGGGTAGCAGCCATGTCGATATCCATTTATCCAACAGACCGGTTGAAGGGGGGAGGAATGTTCCCCCTGACTCTGTGTCATTTGTCTTCCCACCCCACCCCCCCTCCCTGTTGAATATATCAGCTTTGTTTCTTTCTACATAGACTGCACATATTACTATATGCCTCCTCCATTTTGCTTTGATATTTGTTTGCTAGATTTTTCCTTCATCCACTTTTTCATGATTTTTTTCTTTGTATTTTATTTTTATTTTATTTTTTTAAAGCAGTACAGCTTGAATTTACAGTGCAGCATATACACATTGATCTTAAAGGTGTTGGAGATCGTTAGAATTAAAGTGTATTCTCACTGTTCGCTCAAGAACCAAGTAGTTTTAGATTTTCAGGCCTTGAATGTGCAAAAGCTGCAAATATCTGTTCAACAGACATCAGCATGAAAGACAACTTATGATTTATAGAAGTTACTGCAAACACAGTGTGTGCTTCTGTCCCTCTGTGTGCACATGTTTCCACTCTGATCAATTTGAAACATTTTGTCATTTTTGTTGCAGTAGCGTTTCTACACATTGGCAATTATGTAAGTGTTTCACCACCACTGGCAGCAATGTGCTGAAGTGTACCTCATTTATGAGTGTTTATTAAAATACTTTAATCGCCTTTTTAGCTTAAACTGGTCAGTCAAGGATCACTTAAGCCTTACTTTTAGAAGTGTTCAATTTGCTGTTTTGTGTTCAGTGGTGTAGAGTACAAAGTTTTACTTACTTACCCATCACTTTCCACTCTCTATTATTAAGCTTAAAAAAGTTAGAAATACCCTTTAAACTGACTCTATAAATATCATATATCAGTGTATATCTTCTGGGAACCCCCTACTTTACTATACATATGCACTCACAATTTGAATATTTAAGCGCTTTATTCATCAGCTGCTATG
Organism: Dascyllus trimaculatus; assembly: GCA_024666655.1. Taxonomy (NCBI): domain Eukaryota; kingdom Metazoa; phylum Chordata; class Actinopteri; family Pomacentridae; genus Dascyllus; species Dascyllus trimaculatus. The sequence continues at coordinate 18,423,973 of CM045466.1, read as the reverse complement.
GAGAGGGGTGGGGTTTGTGTTTCCTTTGTTGCTTTACTCTTTCAGTGTATTATTAAGGAAGATTTTCAGAGCTGTAAGTCTTACTGTTGATAATTCTGCAAGAATTAGCCGTGTCCCTGCCGCTGAACAATATTAGGTAACCAGAGGTTAATGCTTTGTTCAGCCCAGTTTAGAATACTCCAGAGGGAAATGTTAGCCTAGGGCCAGGAACTCAATTAGCTCAAGGTTGAAAGGCTCTAAAATGCAGTTAGCCCTTGGCTAAGTATCAGGTAAAAACAAAAACCCTTGCATGTGTAGACACCACTGTGTGTGGACATGCACGAAAGGTTGAAAGGTGTGATACATCTTCACTGCATCGCCACACTGACATGCAAGCAGTAAACTGTCTGCACGTGGCTGCTGATTAGTGTTGATGTTCAATATGTGGTGACTCGTACACACTTGGTAAGCTTCACATGCCACCATCCCAGGTATGTGTCACACGTGTATCCTGCTACCAGCTTTTATGTCGGCAACACCTCTGATTCCCACAATCCCAGCTGTCATGAGTGCTAACTGTTACCAAGGCAATGCTGTCGCTATGGGTTACCAAAAGCCGTGGCCGCCACGGAACAGCGAGAGACAAAGACAAATCAATCTGCGCTTCTAATCTTCTTTACATGGAATAGACGAATAGGCGCAGAGGTATTGGCAAGCCTTGTAGGTAGCTCAGAGGCAATACAAAGTAATAGCACTATGGCTTTCATGGAATAACAGATTAACTGTGACACAAACATAAAGAGGGAGAGGGGAGAGGTGCAGAGATCAGCACGAGAGAAGGGAAGGGGAGCCGAGAGAGGATGAGAGGAGCAGAGTTGAGGACTGGAGGGCATAAGAGAGACAGCAAATCAGGCTGAAGAAATTGTGTGGCCAATCGAGCAAGGTTAGTTTGCCATTCATTGCATTCCTTAATCCATTTTAATTGAATAGATAAGCAAAGTCATTTTGCTCGATAAACTCCTGCTGTGTCATGAAACACCTCCATCCTTTCCTGCCCTCCATCACTTGCTCATGCTTTCTTTTCCTCTTTTCACACCATTCTCTCTCTCACTTGAGTTTTTGCTATATAGACGTCAAACTTAAGTTGCTCTTCACATCACCTTCAAACCTGTTTTCGACCAAATCATGTCAACAGTTTGACTTCCAGACATAATCACAGAAATGGTCTTTGAAGTCCATTCGTGGAACCTAATTGTTCTTGTCAACTACTTCGTATGGTGAAGTCCATCCACCTGGCGGTGCACAATGAAACAGAGAATTATTTTCTATACTTAATGTGTCAGGTCTGGAGGAGAATGGGCAGAAAAATAAAAGGGTTTCAAGAAGACTGATTGCGCAGTTAACTGTGAAAAACTTTGAGTTATCTGGCTGAGTAAGTCTGCCTGTTGCCGTACTTCAGAGATTAAATAAAAGTGGAAGCGTGAAAGACATGCTCTCTCTCATTCTTTCTGACACACCAGTTGCTTTGTTCATGTTCCTACCAGTCTCCTGGTGATCACAGCAGCCTGTTTCTAGTGATTATTGCTACAACCCTGTCGACTGGACCAAACACGGGCTGATTTAAGCTCTTTGGCCCCCCTAAGGGCCGATGAAGATCCCTGCAGCGGAGGAGCAACGTGGGAGGGTTTCAAAAGCACAAGCATAGGGAGGAAACAATATGTGTAGCACCATAGTGCGACGGCAATATGTGTAGCACCATGGGGGAAAAAGGCATTATGTGTAACGCCACAATGCCCTCATTGTGATCCCTACTGGGCTAATAGTCCTGAGTGTTTCACTCTCTTAACAAATCAGGATATAATCATAAATCTGCACTGGTTGGCTTTTTTATTTTTTTATCCATGTCTTTTTTTGTATTTACATAAATGGAGCAATATAGACACACACAAAATAAGAAAACAGCTGGCTACAGACATACTGACCAGTTCAGGGGTCAGAAAGAAAGTACGCATTCCTAGTATTGACAGAAAATTGTGGCCACTATTCGAAATTCCTCCATTTTACCCTCCTGTGCCTGCTTTTTTGGTGGCAGACGTACAGGCTGAAAACAAGTCAAAGTAGAGGACACGTCACGTAGGAAGATGTATTGTGTGCATGAATGAAGAATGAACAATAGTCACTGAACCTGCTGAGTCTGCCATGACAGAATGTTGGCACTTTTCTTGACAAAAATTCTTGACTTTTCTGGGTAGTTATACTAGCTATACTTCCCTTCCCCATTATTTTAAAAATGTTTCAATGTTTGCTCTTGTATTCATTAGTTCTTTGTCATTTTGTTTCACTCCATTCATTCATATTTGAACAACTGAGCAAACTTGAGATATGGTTGATGATTCAGAAGTCTGCAATCTGGTGTCTAAGTTTTTGACTTGTACTGATAAAGGCCTTTTACATAGCCTCGTAAGTCCAGTGTGTCATTATCCTTTGATTATATGTTAAAATTGCAGTGGGATGTTATGGGGTGCAGTTTTACTTCCTGAGTAATATTATGTGAACTAGCTTTTAAATCGGATTGTTAGAGGAGCAGAGGATGGAAAGGTGCTACAAAAGATCTAATCTGGTCTTCATGACAAAATCAGGGCACCATTTTTGACTGGAACTTCCTTTATATTAGTACTATATAACATAGTTGTATATCCACAGTTGAAATTGAATGCTTTCATAATTGCTCTGAACAAAGATTTGTAGCTATCTGTACTAGAACATTAAAAATGATGTAAAAGAAGTTTTTAAGTAAAAGTTTCCAGCATGCTGCAATGGAGATCTTTTTGTCCTTTTCAGTTAGTAGACTCCAAAAAAGCATAAGCATGATCATGTAAGGAAATGTAAACCACACAGCTGTAAAAGATAACTGCAGACAGAGAATTCAGAACGAAGAAATGGACACGTGAAAATAGGAAACGTTGAGAAGCAGAGCAAGAGACGGATACTACAGCAGAAATGCACAAGAAAGGCAGAAAAGGATTTGTATTTTTGTTAGATTATGTGCTTTTTTCCCCTTGCTTCATCAATTTAATTGCCATCTTTCTGAAAGCAGAGTCATTAGCTGTGTCACAGTATGTTTGGGTTTTTAATCTGATTGGCAGGTATGACAGATACTGAAGGTTACACACACACACACAAATACAGCGCACACAGCAACTACCCGCATAGACAAATTAGCCAAATATTGACTAATAACATTGTTTTTCATAGCACCAATAACAATCATTTCTGTTCCAGCTTTGGAGAATAATAGAGACTTTACAAAGTGTTTAAGCATGAGTGCTCATTGATTTGAGTGTGCGATACTTATTACTTATTAATCAGAGGATTTTTTAAATTTGTTTGTTACACATTATTAATTTAGGAGGGAAGCACAAGTGATGTTCATTGATTCAGTTTCTTTGATCCTCAGATCCGCAGACAGGGAGGCATACAGTTGCTGGTTGACCTGCTCGACCACAGGATGAGCGAAGTTCACCGCAGTGCCTGCGGCGCCTTAAGGAACCTGGTGTACGGCAAGGCCAACGACGAGAACAAAGTGACCCTGAAGAACTGCGGGGGAATTCCTGCTTTGGTCCGTCTGCTGAGGAAGACTGGAGATGTGGAAATCAGAGAGCTGGTCACAGGTACGCTATGTGCAGAAAACATGCACCTCATCTTGTAGCACGTTTATCAGTAAGACTGGATGTCTGTGGCTTCAGGGGAGGTTATAGTAGTATGTGTGTGAATATGTGGATAGAATTAAATATGTGGAGATGCTGCTTTACATACAAGACACGCCAAATCCGGTTAAGGTATCAGATAATTATTTTCAGACAGTATATCTTTTTCTTTTCTCTTTCAGTTTTGTTTGTTTCATTTTTTTAATCTAATTGTGGTTATACTTGGTATTTTGTGGTTTTAGTAGACTACAGTGTGACTGTTTTTCTGACTCATTCAGTTTGTAGATTTGGTCTGTTCTGAGCATTTAATTTTCTGGTACATACACATATATAGGAGACATGCATATATTCTACTGTAAAAATATGCACTTATATAGAAATAGTGTATTCCAATCTCATTTGGCCTTGACAGTACCAGTAGCTGTTCCAGCTGGGTGACTTTACTTCTCAGGGAATTTATACATTTAACTTTCACTGAACGAATATTCTTCAGAATAGGTTACTATTCACACATTAAAAACCAAGGCTGTTCATCTTGAGCTTCTTCAGATATCAGACAATTCAGCGTTCACCTGAATGACATTTCATAGTCAATCACAGATCTCCTCGACGGATTAGTAGGACTGCAAGGCATAACTTCCAGAAAGAATGCAGAGGAGGCAGCAAGGCAGCCAACGATGTTTGTGAACATCGTTTATCCTTAGAGGATTTTTTAATGTTGTGTGTCCTCTCTTTTCGTTTTTTAGATGGTTAAGTTGTAATGCAGTGTAAGTTTTTAAGAGTGATTTTTCAGCTGGTGTGAACGTGTCTACCTCACATTAACGTCCCTGCTGGCAAGTGTGGTGTTTTACAGTTGCTGGTCAGTCCTGTTTTAACCTTGAGGGCATTAGCAGTACAAGTTACCCTCTGCAGAGGGAAACACACACACACACTGCAGCAGTGCACACACCCACACACACAGACTTGTAAATGCATATACAGTCACACGAACACACTTCCAAATACGCGTAGGCAAAAGATGTATAGATTACATTTTAACACCCACACACATTACATGAGCTGATATAATTTTATCTCCATTTCTCCTGAAATATTTTTTGCAATATGCCTCCCACAAAGAATTTAATATTCTAGAAGAGGAGTCGAAAATACCAGCACAGCACAGCATCCCTCTTTGCTTAACAAAGACACGCAGATGCACACGCTCACACACATACACTACGTCAAGTAAATATGCAAACTCACTGTGCAGCTGCAGTTATTCTCCAGCATGACATCGGTTCTAAAGCCTCAAGACAGGTAATACTGATGAACCACGGCATGCATGTCTCCGTGTGTGAAGTGTGTTCGCCCATATGTGCTACAGGATTGAGAGTGTAAAGGTTAAAATCTCTGATACTAATGAAATTCAGCAATTAATAATGTATGGTTAAGATAAACACAGCTGGCAGCTAGGCTGAAATAAGAGCTTTATACCGAGTGGATGAGCTGTGAACTGTGATGGGTGTTGACCTGAATGTCAGCAGTTCTCTCTGGAAGGTTTAGAGCATAAACAGTGGCTCTTACTCGCTTTTTCTTTTCTTTTCTTCTTTGCCTATGTGTTGTTCCTGCTCCTTTTCATACCTTTTTACTTCCTTTTTGTTTTCCTTTATCCATGTGGATGCTGGTGTTGTCTGTGATTCAGTGTCTCACATCACATGGAACTAGACTGTGTGCTTCTGTGCTTGTATCATCACTGTTTCTCTGTCTTTGCCCCCTTTGTTATACCAGGTTAGTCCTGAGATAAGACAGAAATGTTCAGGCTCATACAAGAGGATTGGACATTTCCAAAGATAAAGTACAAGCACACTCATTCCCTCATGCACGCAGACAGACACACAAATGCACAAAAGCACACAAACCACCTGCCCACATTCCCCGAGATAAAGTCGGTGGGGCCCCTCATGTTCAATTTAACCTCTGACCCCATTGTTCCTCTGCGGCACGAACCTCATCTTTGAGCGCACGCTCAAGCATCCTTCCTCAGATGCATCCCTGCAGCTCACCTGCTCTCTGAAGGAAAGGGGACCTGGAGGATCACAACAATGACAGCCAGTGAGCCAGCACTGAGTTTTCCCTCTCTCTTTACAAACCTGTCACATATTGATAACAGCCCACTCGAGAAAGGTAGAGGGGCGAAAAAAGGAGGATATAGGAGAGGAAGGAAGTGTTATATTTTTCAAGCATCTTCACTGCTATTAGTACAGCTGTAACTAGTTGCATGGAGGCATGAAATTCAGCCTGACTGGGAGGGACAATTAAAGATTTGCAGGTGCAGGAAGAAGTGAGAAATGATGAGCAGAAACAGGAAAGATTAAAAGTTACAGGCTTTTATCTCGTCTCCATAAGCAAACTATTGATTCTGTATGTTGAGGTACAGTTGGCAGAGAGGGAGTGAGGAAAGGAGTGAACAACAAATGAGAGAATGATTTTTAGTATGGAAAGGAAGGGAAGGAGGACTGACTAAATTAGGGGAGGAAAGAAGACGATAACAAGGAAACAGTAAGGAGGATAGATTTCCTAAATAGGTGGTTAGATGACTTAAATTAAACAGTAAATGTTAGTTTACTAAATTGCTGACGTCATTTCTGTCCTCTCCTGGTGTTCTGTAAAACATTTTTTCTTTTTTTAAAGATAAAAACTAAGAGCGTGTACCACACTTAAATCAGAAAAGCCCGTTTTGTGATAAGATATACATGTCAGTGGTAACAGTCACCACACTTTCCCTATAGGACAGCCTGGCACCTTGAAGAATATCACTAAATTGCTGGAGATCAAAAACACAGCTTGGGGATGGAGTTTGTGTGTATTTGTGAGGCGGTCTGTAAGCAGATTAACAAATGAATTAAATGTACCGCAAGTCATACTGGATCATATTTTGAGCTCTGACTTTTATAAATAGTCATCTCACACAAACAGACACACAGTGTGAAATTCTATCTTCCCCTCTCGCTTTTCCTGACTCTTCCTGTCTTTGCCCTTCTCTGTCTGGCTCTATCCTGCTGCTGGCAGAGTGATTCAGTGTCATGCATGACTCTACACTGTTGTCTGTTTACTCTGGTAACTCCACATTTTAAACGCTTTCATGCCAGCACAACCATATTTTGAAGTCTATCTTCATTTGCCTCGTGGAACACCCTGCTGGTGCTGTAATTCGCCACTCGAAACTGTTGCGTAATTGCTCAGTAATTCGATTAGGTTTGTGTTGTAAATGTTTTCTGTCACAAAAGGAGGGCGTGAACGCAATCAGTTAATTCTGTGAATGTCATTTCATGCGGCATTGACCCTTGACACAGTTCTGCCAATTCGATGCATTTTTTAAAAAAAATAACTGCGTCCAGTTTGTTACAGTGATATAATGCTAATGTGGACTATTTAAATCTCAAGCAAAGGTTCTAAAATTAACTGTGGAACAAACCTTGTAAATGACCAGACAAGACGCACAGAACATTGTCAAAATTAATGTTTGCAGCATCAGACAAGAGGCAGCAGACAGGAGAAAAGGAAAGTCAGACAAAAGACAGGTCTCCAGACAGCTTGTTTTAAAAGTTGCAAAAACACAGTTTTGAACTTGAAAGATAATTGGCTGAGTTTCGTGTAAAAACCAGAAAACTGAACAGAATTTTTTGAAGTGACATTCTTGTCTTCAGTCATCTTAAGTCTAGGTGCTGTTGGATAGAACCTTTCACTGCTTTGGACTACAGCTGTAATGGGCAGCGACCAGAAGAATCTGAGTTGATGTGTACAAACCTTTTCCTGAGGTCAGCGCTGCAAACACCATAACAATATGTTTTTAAAAAGTGCTAATGAGCACTGCGGTGTTTAAGCAGGAAGGCACTGGATTTATTTCTCTGTCAAATTATATTCTACTCAAAATCTGAGCTTCAGTTGGTGGTTAAATGATGTGAAAGCAGGCAATGGCAGTGACTAGCAGAGGTTTATCAGGGACACCGACAGACACCGTCCTGAATTGCTGGACTCAAAACAGTGGTTGAGTCATAACAAATCAGCCTCCTCATTACTGCATCTGTGTTGTCAGCTTCATCAAAGCACTTCCCTCCGCTCTGTGATGGAGGAATCTGTTCAGGTCCAAGGAAATGAGGCAGGGCATGTGTTTTCATGGTGACCGGAAAAACCTTCCCTCAACAATTTACCCTATCTCCACGTCGGTTCTGAAGTTTAAATTTAGACAAGCTTTATTGGCTTCCTAGGTCTCGGTGTGAGGTAGATAGGACGGAGTCAAGGCTTCCGGGCCTGTCAGTCAAAGTCCGGTCGATGCAGAGGCTTTGGGTGTCAATAGGAGATGCTATCCTTACTCATGGGCTCACCTTGGTGCAGTGGACCGTGGCGTTACTCAGCTGCAGTTGCTGCTGCTGCTCTGAAATGGTTGTTTAGCTGAGAGGCAACTGCAGAAAAAGAGCCATTAAAAACAAACAAAAAAATGCATATGTGCAGACCTTCTCAGTTTATAATAATAATAGTAATAGTGGTTCAAGAATTTTTTGCGGCTTAATCCTCAACGTTATGAGAAATTTACAATGCTGACTTCTCTCATCTGCTAAACATATTAAACTGCCTGTTGCTGGAAACAACAATGCACTAAGAAATGGTAGCAGTAGTCGTAAGCAATATTTGCTGCTTTGAAGCTTTCCCTATTTGCAGTGTTATATTGCACTGCTCAAGCAAGCATACCTAGTTGGTTTTAGAGCGAGAATAGAGGACTGAGTGTCAAAACACAACACAAGAAAAAAGCATATGTGTACAACAAACCAGCCACGCTACATTTTACTGCCATTTTTTCATGGGCAGTAGCTCGTTTTCTGTTCTGCTACTTCAAGGCATGAAACACTTTCCAGTGTAGATGTCCAAATCTTCATGCCCCATATGCTGTTGTAAAATTGTTAGTGTCCTGCAGAAATTTCACTGCGGTATTTTCACTGTGGGAGCCCCTGGTGAAAATGAAACCTTCAATACTGGCAGGGACAGTTTACCCACAATACAGGATTTTACCTTGTGCTGACAGATGTTTTCCACAAAACTACTGCCGCAATGAAAGTTGTATGACCCTGGGGTCAAGTCAGCAATTGTTAACCTGCTGTCACCCGAAATGTGTTCCAAAATCGGTCTTTTTTTCCTCTCTCGTACATTCTCATTCACAGTTTTTTGAAGACACTGGCTATGCAATTTGTCGTCTCCGGCTTTACTCATCACCAGGTTCTGACCCAGCGGCTAACTAATTCACATTGAGCCGCACAGATGAAGGCTGTTTAATAAAACATCGCCACTTGAGGCCTATCAGGTCTCACTCTCCCCTTACAAGTCACACTCTCATTTATTCATGAATTCATGCAATCATCTCCCCTTTTCCCCAAACCACCCAGCTCCTAGGAAACTGTCCATCAAACGTCTGTGGGGAACTAGTCAGAGGAGGGAGCGAAAGAGATAAAGACAAGGAGAGAGAAAAGGCAGAAAGCATACACAGGCCTCCAGTATGATGTCATTGTCTGCTGGTCACCTGATGTTATACCCGTAAGGACACAGAGTTTAGCGAAGCATTACCGATCTATGTTTCTAGAGCAGGGGAGTGTGTGGGAGTGTGAGTGGGTGTGTGTCTCAGCCTTGAATTTGCTGAATATTGGGCGATGGCTGACACAATGTCCTTGCCCCAGAAAAATGGTCTCTTTGTGTATTTTCTTCCTTCTTCTTTGTCTCCATTCCTGTCTAAAAGAACATGTACATCATAACCCCACCCTCTCGTGTCCTTAGTGTGTTTAAATTAGTTCCGATTTTGTGGCTAGAGAAGCCTGTGGCTGAGAGCGTGGTTTTTTATTTTTTGCAAGGCAACAGACAGGTTCTTGTCAGCTCATCAGAGACAGCACTGTTTTAACGTGATTGCAATCATACGCTGACAACACTCACCACTTGAGAAATGGACTGACACAGAAAGACAAAAAAACGAGACGTTTGAAAACACTGAGGTTTATAAGTGAAGTGTTTTGCCCAACATGTCTTCATCCTTTGCTGAAGGGCCACAGAGTGTATCTGCATGCGTGTTTGTGAATGTTTGAGCTTTTCTCTCAGTTTAAATAGAGCCTGTGTGAGCAGATAGAGAGACACTGAAAGGAAGGACTTGAGATGTGAAACAAGAGGCTTATTAGTGAAAGTGAAGAGAAATGCTGCCACACTCGCACACACACATATACAGCTTCAGTACAAGCACTTGATTGCTGCCAAACAGCATACAAGGTCATTTTGTTATTATCACTCTTCTCTTCTTGTCCTCTCAAGCTTTCAGACACACACACATCTCCAGTCTTTTCGTTCTCTCTCTCGCCTTCATTTTTTCCTCTTAACTTTTCTCAAACTTACAAATGTTTATCTCTGTGTTTTTATTTGCATAGTTTTATACTTATTTTTTTAAAAACTGCATCGTCTCTGCTGTGACTCATTAACATTCACCGATTTTGTCTTTTGCTTTTTCTTTCCCACAATTAAATTTTGCTAATTGTTTAGTTTCCACAGATTTGCCTTTTATAAAAGCAGTGGCGTCTCTGATATTTGTAAATGAATTTGGCAATAGCTACTTTAATTAAGAGCTGCTCATTTGTATTGCTATGTTTTCCTTGAGTCTGAAATTGCTTTTTTTTTGTTCCTCCTTCTGTTATTTCTGTTATTCTTCAATTCTATTCTGTTTCTCCCCTTTTGTCCTTCCCTGCTTTTTTCTTGGCCTCGTTTTCTCCTCATCCCTTTGTCTGAGATTGTCATTATGGCTGACACTAGTGCAGTATAGTGTGAGACATCAAGACTGGCATTGCTTTTGGGAATGCAAAACTGGCTGCTAGTCAACACTCTGTGCCTCCGCCGCAGTTTGTGTGCAGCGTTAATTCACAGCCATAGATCAAAAACAGAATGCTGGCGCTCACTAATAAATAGTCATCTTGTTTATTGTGGGACAACAACGAACGCATTTCAGTGAAGCCGATGGTGGCTTAGGGCGGTTTGACTGTTTATTAGCGAATGTCGACATTCTGGTCACGACTGTGCACCCGATACATTTTTAAGATTTGAAGTTGAGTGTACTGCCACTCTTTACAATGTTCAGTTCCTATCCATTACTGGTGACACAGCTTGCCCTCACCCTTTTTACCATTTCCATCTTTTTCGTAGAGCTACCTTTTCTTTTGTCTTTTTTCTCATATATGCTTCACATAAGTGCACACCCAGTTTTATTGCTTTTATATATACATTTTTTTCACCATTTATTAGCCCCTAACACAAGAAGTCAGAGGTCAGGTTTAGCTACAGCGGAGCTTTCATGGAGCATTTCAGTATTGCTGGCATTTTAGATAACAGACGATATCCGTATAGCTAGGTTTCACTTATATTCAGTCTGACAAAACCTACAGGTAAAATAGGATTATGGATCCTGAGTTACTGAATGAACAGGACATCTCTCAGCCCACCTCTGTGAATACATTTTATTGCAGCATGTCATGAGTTTGGCCCATATTTCATTTGTGTGTGCAAATGAATGACATCTGTCTCCTGGAACCTGCAACATCTGGAGTCTGACACCACATACCCGAGAGATGGTGACCTTCAGCACCTCAGATTTTTATAGTTTGTCATATTTATAGGTATTAGATTTGTCTTCTGTCTCAGTCTGTTCCTTTTTCACTAAACCATCGCTGAACTCCTCCAGTTTTCCTACCTTCTCATTATTTGTTTTATTTTAGTCTTTCATCCATGTCAATAACTTATTCTTTGTTTGTCTCTGGCTGTCTCAGTAGGGATGATCAGTTGAATCATGAGGGACTAACTAACAAATCTTGAATGCGAAAATGCCAATGAAGCCTGTGTGTGTGTGTGTGTGTGTGTGTGTGTGTGTGTGTGTGTGTGTGTGTGTGTGTGTGTGTGTGTGTGTGTGTGTGTGTGTGTGTGTGTGTGTGTGTGTGTCTGTGTGTCCCATGTGCATGAATGTGTCACAGCTGACCAACAAGGCTAGTGGTGTCACCCGTCTGTGAAGAGGCATCTGGTATTCCATCTGACAAGCAGAAGAAAAAGTGTGTGTGTGTCTTTGTCTGTGTGTGTATGTGTGTGTGTGTTTTGTGTGAGTGTGTGTGCACGCTTGCATATGTGTGCACCCATATTGTATGTGATTAAGTGTTACAGTAGCATGAATTCGACTGGGTGTAAATCTATGTGTCCTTGCAGTTATATCCTTCCGTACATACAAACTTGCAAGTTTCTGTGCCAACCTGTCTACGTGTGCACGCAGCTGCACATATCTACTATATGTCTGCGTTTCTTTAGTGCATTTGGGTTTATGTGGGTTTGTGTGTGTTCCTGCTGACACACTGTGTGATAGCTAATGCTCTACTTGGACAGTCAGCTTTCGTCAGAGGAGACATTCCAGAATAAAAGAGTGGGTGGCATTCTAAAAAGTGATAAAAATAGTGTGCCATTTTTATCATGCATTGCCAGTCCTGAAGTACCCCCGCACTTCATTTGTGATTTTCCGGTGCTGTAAAAAGGTCCAACTGAGATCAGTATCATTATGCAGCAGGTAAAAAAAAAAACTATATTGGCGGTTTTAATTTGTTACACCAATGAGAAGGACATACTCAAACACACACACACAGCTGGTTGCACTGACTCCCAAAATGCAACCAGCTGTGTTTCATGTAGTCGTCTCCGAGCAGGTAAAGGAGCTGTTTTCTTTTTTCTTTTATTTCTGGGAAAAAGTTGTAGCTCAGCAGGAAGTGAAGTCTATTTAATCAAATAATTATTTACATCCATTAGAGTTTGGCTTCCGTCTGAATCACTCTAAAGAGACTGCTAATTGCTTTTTTATACAAGAGTTTTATGTGTAAACTTTAAATTTTCGTTTTGCTGTTAAAACTCTGCAGTAGTTCAAATCATACTTAGCGCACCAACCCTGAACAGTGTGTTTATTAATAATGAGAAATCCTCTTATTTTTAAAGTCTAAAAGTGTAATCCCACAGAGTGCTGGTCTTAGTCTGTTATTTTTCAGTTTATATAGAATTGTCTTACTGCAGTTAAGAATTGGAGCAGGTTTTTTAAAGATGTGTACAGATAACAGACAGTGCACAGAAGAATAGTTTAAAAACTCATGCCATACTTTCAGCATTAAGAAGCCCATGTCAGTTTGCTTCATTCCAGGACTCACTCCTCAACAGAAGCTAAGTAGCTTAATAGTAACTAGAAAAGCCCTCAGAGAGCGCATACCTCTGCCAAGGAGCTTCAGTCCACCCCCAACACAATCTCCCAATTTACACATTTTGTATGGAACGTTACAGATACAAATGTAATTACATACAGTTCAAATGTCCTACCGACAATGTGGCGTTCACCCCATCCAACCTAATGAACAGGCGCGGCTTCTAGCGCAGCAGCTCCTAACAGCCTCCTAGCTTCTCAGACAACCAGAGATAAAAATGCCGGCCCAACTGTACGTATGTTGCTCAGGAAGGAAAGAGAACTCCGCCATTGTCGCTGTTTATCGTGTGGAGCTCCAAAATGTCATGTGGTCAGAGGTGTTTACCCCAAAAACAAGAGTGCTCTCTGGAGGCTTTTAGAGTAAACCACATTTAATTGTCCACCTGGTTACACTTATATTAAAAAAAAATCCTGGATGGAGACAGTGATCCTGAGCAGTCCCAAATTTCATCATTTCTTCCTTGTCCCATTTCACACATTTCCTGAAAATTTCATCCAAATCCGTCCATTACTTTTTGAGTTATTTTGCACACAAACAAACAAACAAATAAACAAACAAACCAATGCCGGCCATCACATAACTTCCTTGGCGGAGGTAAACATATGGAACAGGTTTCTGGAAGGAAAACATTTCTGTTTTTTTGTTTATTAGAGATGGTTAAAATTTGAATGTTGGAATAGTTTTGTGCACATTATAGTTTTTTACATTTCAGGTTTTGCATAGCATACAGTACGTGTTCATGAGCAGCATCTGCAACAGCAAAGCTTCAGATGGTGTATAGTGAAATGATATGCACTAAAATTTCATGACAGAAAGCTGAAAAGATCACACAACCTCCGTGCTCCTTAAGGAATTAAATATGTTATGTTTTGGTCATTTTATAAATCTGTTAAACTTAAACTTCTAAACTCTGTAAATGCTGACCTGCTCCTCAAGTGTTCAGTGACCTGTCAGAGTTTCTGGCTGAGCAGTTTGAGGAGCGTCCAACAGGAATTGTAAGGAGTCCTTACTTAAATCCTCATTTGCTGGACTCTGCTCATTTTAGCCTCAAACTGAAACAGATTTTTAAAACATATCAGTCGTGTAGTCATGAATGACCTGGTGTCTCTTTTGCTGTTTATTTGTCTTTTACTAAGACTATACAAAACCTATCTCAGAGGAATTTCATGAAACTTGGTGTAGAGGTTGAGCTCGGGCAAAGGAACAACTTCTTTCATTTTCAGACAGATTTCATTAAAATTGTGAGATCGGGCCTTGGCCTTGGAGAAGGATGCACTCTCTGAGTGCTTTTCTACTTTTATGGTGCTTTTATTGTATCATAGTTTGTATCTTGTGCATTGCTTCTTATAGTGTTCTGTATGTGTTTTCTTGTTTCTTCTGTCCTCGCTTGGCACTAAGCTTGTGCTTTGGTTTTGACAGGAGCATTTAGAGAAACACTTTTAAAAATGCATGAATCACACTGTGCACTGTGGGAAACGCTACAAAGAGAGATATTTGTTTACCGTGTTAATCCAGCTAATTTTAATTAAAGAGCACCAACCGTTTAAATGTTGAGAATAATCATTTATATTGTATACATTCCTTGATGCTGTCCTGAAATCAAGCAACATTATGGTTTATGAACATTATTAGCATTGCATTAGTCTAGACTTTCCTCATGGCAGACATGTTGACTTGATAAGCAGTAAAAGCACAGATGTAAATAATAGCATTAACAATGGCTGCATTTGGCTAAGTGTCCCAGCATGCCCGGCCAATGAGTGAAGATGCACAATGCCCAAATACAGTCACCATTTATGTGGCGTACCTTGTAAGATAAAGTTGTTTCCTTTGAGTTTGATGCTTTTATGGTCTTTTAAAATTAATTTTACATGCTTAATAGTTATAGGTTTATAGCACTACTTGGGAAAAAAAGTTAGTGTTTTTAAAGATAAGTCATTATTACTTACTAAATAATATAAAAATAAACTAATCTCTGAGTGTCTGTTTCCTTCTGCGTACGTACAGGTGTGTTATGGAACCTGTCGTCATGTGACGCACTGAAGATGCCAATCATCCAGGATGCCCTGGCCGTTCTGACCAATAGCGTTATCATACCCCACTCTAACTGGGACTCCTCCCCCAACCACCACGATGACCGCAAGCTCCACCTTCATACCTCCCAGGTGCTGCGCAACGCTACAGGCTGTCTCAGGTAAAAGCAGCACACACACATACATATGTATGCAGACAGTTCTGTGAAGGCATGGACACTTTTTCCTCCTTCTCACTCATTCTTTACTCTCATTTATGAGGTTACAACAACATACTGTTTACACACATCATGTGCGCTTCTACTTGCTTATCTCTCAGAAGTTCATTGTATACAGGTGGTATGCATAAGTCACTATGGTTTCATTGCACTCTGCAGTGCATATATGTTTGAGAGTGTGTTATTTATTTGTGTTTGCGGAGGCATGGTTCATTTAATCATGTCTACAGAGATTAATGTAATGTCACAGTTCGAGTGTGAGAATGAATCTTGTCTTTGCTGAATCTTCACCGCTGTGTGGTTCTACAGCAGATGCATATATTCACAACTATAAACCCTACATACTTCACAGTTGTTTCTCTTTATCCCTCTCGCTCATTCACTCTTGCTCTCTCTCACTAACTTGTGCCCGTCACCATAGCAACAACTCCTCCACTTGTACGACTCCTTTGTGTGTTGACTTTCTTTTAGGTGCATTGTGCTGATAAGATGTTTCTCAGTTTTTAAAGCTTGAAATATTGAAGGCCAACTTGAAGATCACTGAGTTTATTCAAATTTCATTCTGAAAAAGTTCGTCATAACTTATCGAATGTTTTGCACACACTGATTTAGACTTATAAAATGAAGAAGCTGCGTTTTCTGTACATTTCTCTTGAATCTCACTAATCACATTCACCGACTTGTGTTAAGTTGTTTGAGCTTATGTATGTATGTGTATGTATGTATATATATATATATATATATATATATATATATATATATATATATATATAAATTAATTTGACCAAGATGTTTACCAAGGCTATAAAAATAATTTAAATATGTTGCAAGTAACTGTTAAGTAATTATGAGTAACTATGAGATTGTCTTGTTGTTTATTTTGTTAATTTAGAAATTAGTGTAGAGCCTGGAATGCAGAAATGCAAGCAAAGTTTTATTTTATTTTATTTTTTGTGTACTTGAGTTCTGATAAAGTTTTGTCAAGGTTGAGCAAATCATTGTGCTAAAACAAAACACTAAACAAAAAGTCAACACATTTTCAGATTCACCTTCCAGGCATATAAGCTTCATTATAGAAGTTCACAGAAAAACTAGTACTTACCATCTGATCATTTCCTGTATGATTTGACTTTGGTCCGATCTTGAAAATTAGTGATAATGCTAAAACCTTTGTACATAGCACAAACACACTCCTGTGGTTTAGATTTTTTTTAATTCAGCTGTCTGTATTTGATGTATGACTATTAGAAGATTGTATGCTGTTAGCACAGAAAATGAGCTCTGGTCCTTGATCCCATAAACAACATTTGTTCATCTATGTACACACACTATGTACTCACAACAACCCTGCAGAGCGCTGAGACAGCTGAGAAAAAAAACAAAACAACAACCAAAAAAACTAACCAAAAGAAAGAAAGAAAAAAAACCTGCATGTCCACTTGGCCATCTCTCTTTGAGCTGTGTACTCAATCAACCTCCAGCAGCCTGTGGATTAAACCTCACCCCAGTCGCTTTGCAGAGCTCCTCTCAAGCTGTTTCAAATGGTTATCTCCAGCTGCCGAATGTCTCTCCAAAGCATGTCAAAGCCATTCTTAAGATGTTACAAACAGGTTTTTGTGCATATTCAAGTAATTTTGTGTGTCCAGTTCAAACGAAAGCAAAGGCTCCAGTTGCTGCAGTCATTCTTCCACTTATGAATGATTTAAATATTTAAATATGAACACTAACAGGGGCGAACCGAGCAGTTAGGACTCATAACACATGGGTGTAAATGCTGTCGGCAGTAGGTCCCCAGTTCGATACTCAGCCAGCTGGACACTTAATGCAGTCATTCCCTTACTCTCTTTCCTGTCTCTCTCCACTGTCACTATCTAATTAAGGCAAAATGCCCAAGCTTACGAATTCTAACTCACAAAGTACATCTAGTTATGAGTGCTTTTCAGTCAGTCAGAGTTCTGTGATTGCTGGCTGGCAAACCAATACTGAAACTTCTGTCTTAATAAATATAAGCTATATTTATTGTACAGATTTCAGTTTTACGCTGACATAATACATTGAAAAGATATATAAACTAATACAAATTTAAAGCAACAGTAGGCAGCATTTCTTTTGGTGTTGATTTGCAAAAATTCAATTCCTGCTGTTCAACATGCCACTATTTAAAGAGGAAACTAGACTTTTGCACCTTCTGCTGGCTTTATTTTCAAGTTTATGAAACTTTGACAGGAGATTCTAGCCAATCACAGGGCTTTTCACAGATCAGATGAGATACTACAAATAGGAAATAGATTTCCAGGTGATGCTACAAGATAACACTGACTTCTAGCTTGACTGTATTTTCATATCCTGACTCCTTTTCTAGATATCTGTCCACTACAGCGTTAAAGGGGGCTGTGAGAAAGTTTACAGTGAGAAAAAGGAGTCATCATATAAGGCTATGTGAATTTTGACATTTTCAGTTTCAATCCATCATATTTTTAACCAAATTTAATAACATGCATTGCATCATTTCATGACTTATTGAACATATTTTGAAAGGCGCCGTAATTATTTAACCACTATGAAAACTTCTAACAAAATGATCAGTGTTGAAGGCCGGTGGTCCAGACTTCATAAAAGAAAACAACAGGTGGCCTAATGATTCTTTCCAGAGCTGTATGGAGGGTAATATTGCTCTGTGCCAGCAACAGCCCCCGCATTCTCTAAAAGCCATTCTGTGTGTTAAGTTAGTACAGATGCTGTCTTTCCATGTGCATACCAACATTAACACTTATTTTATAGAAGATCTATGCCATATGAGTTATCACTGACTTTAGTAGGAGAATATATTTAATATAATAGCATGACACTGGTAGCCTCATAATTGAGGTCCAAACTATCTTGTTACTATACCTCTGAAGTACACCACCTTTGATTTCTGTTCTAACTGTGGATTTCGGTTTTAGGTGCTTGGATTCACTTAGATGCAGCATAGCATAAATAAACATTTGGAAGATAAAATCCTGCTTAGCTGCTCTTCTCTTTTCTTTTCTTTTTTTCTCAGTTCTCTGCCTTTTGTCATTAGTATTCTGCTTTTTGGTCTGCGGGACAAGAAGATTGCACACAATATCACCAACACCTGAACAAATTTAATTCAGTGCACTAATAGCTCAGTAAACATATTATGTTGTTGTTTTTTGGGGTGGAATGTGAGCAGTTTTGATTTAACTGTGGTGTTTGTAGGCTATTGTACATAATTATATTGGCCTTTCATTCTTAATTGAAAAGAAATATATATATATATATTGTCCACCTTTTTGTAGATGGTGGTGACAAAACCAAATTAAGAGTAAAAAGGAACATAAAAATGTTCAGAAAAAAACAAAACAATAATAAATAAAATATGGCCATATGTAACTGCACACATGCAAAGGTGCAGAGTATACAGTAGGTAGTTGGGACTCTGAAGTTGTTCTTCAGTGTAATTTCTATGATATTTATTCTCATTTGCAGTTAGAAGATGTAGCAGCTTGTGCACCACAGATAATGAGTTTTGTCTCTTAAATGGGCTATGTATCCTGGGAGCTACACTTTGTAAACATCTAAAATAAACACATTAACTAATATTTTTTTTAAAGGCCAAATGAGCTGAAACGATTCTTCATTACATATCATGCCTGCCGTTCGCCTACGGTGCAGAGCTAAAAGTCTGGCAAATATTTGAGAATGCCTTAGTGTCCATTGTGCTTAAATCGTGACACCAGAGAGGAGGTGAATAAGGTTATTTCATCCAAATCACAAGTGGTTTCTATTAAATCCCTCTTAGGCTTCAAGTCTGCATCACTAGACACAGTGTGTATTGATGTGGATTGAAAAGAGTGAGCTCAAGTGTTGCTGTTGATTTCTTTCAGAGGTTATTTTTCAAGTCCTGGGTATCACACACTAAACTCCGTACCATTGCAGATATTTGTTTAGTATAGGAATCAGTTTACTTGTGGCTCTTCGTGTTCTTTTAGTTGCTTGTTTGTCCCTAATAAAGATGTATTGCCTACAGCAAAGTTATCAGTTTTCGCTAGCGACATCTGTAGATTTCTAACTTTTTTGTCAAGTTCATTCCCCACCCCCAACTCACTAAACTGTTTATAGGACTTTAGTGCATGTGTGTGTAGGTACCTAAAGATGCAGGGGAAGATAAATGATGCTGTCACTGCATTGTTCCACACTGTGAAGTTACAGATCTAATTGTAAAAGCTGGTAAAGGAGAGGGGAGGCAGGAGAGCAAAAAAGGAAGAAGTTGGAAAAATTAGAACAGAGTGAATGTAGAAGTGGTGAACAATGAAGAAGGAGAGACTAACACAGAGTAATGAAGGTGTTTTTGCTGCTCTCCAGGGTTGTTTTCTATCTCACTATCTTTTTCTTGAGGTTAAAGTGACACAAGACCACAATGTTCGGGTCCCAGCGTACCTCAGCTCAATTTCAGACCTCTCACCTCTCTCATTATCCCTTTGCTGTGTGTGTTGTGTAATGCCAGAGTGTGTATGTGACTTTCTGTGCACTTCTGTGTCTGTGTGTATTTGATTTTGTGTGTTTGAGCTTGCATGTACTGTGTGTGTGTGTGTGTGTGTGCTTGTGTATATGTAGGTATATACTGTATATGTCTTTGTATGCACATGTGAGCCCACACATCTGTGCACACTGAAAAAAAAGCTGTTAAACTGAATCATTTTCTGAAATCACAGCCGGTGAGAGTAAGTCGCTGATAATGGGAATGAACTGGTGTCAGGGCATCAGGTGGTTCTTTAATGGGCGTAGACTAGTGTGTGAATGTGTGTGAATGTGTGTTCATGTGCGTTTTCTGGTTTGTTTTGGTGTTTATTCGTGCATGTATTGCATATGAGCCAAGCAGCTAATGATGCTGATGGACCCATATGGTGTGTAATTGAGTTGTGGGTATTGCCCCTTCCTTTGCACACATATGACCACAAACACATACAGACAAACAGTGCATTGATTTATTTGGTAAAAGTGGATACCGCATTTATAGAAGGTGCTTTATTCATTCCTATGTATTCTGCTCACTTGCTACATATTCGGAAAAGCGCTGTATTTAACACTAATGTTTCTGAGTCCTCCATCCGACTGGGCCCTTCTGAGACTTCCCCAAGCAAATGTGATAAATTCAAATAACCATGTAGTTCTTATATTCGCTCTTTTACACCTGCTCATTTTTCAGTGATTGTCAATGGCAAAAAGTACTTTTTAGGCCGGCGTGCTTCACAAGATGAACAACGAAACGAATGAGGACATTGAAATCACCCAGTTTGCCCACTATGCCAAAGTCGCTTCAAAACCCAGCGCTGTTTTCAGCCTTGGTTCAGTGTTATCAGGCCAGACACAAGGTCTTCTGTTGAGGGGTTTCCATATCCTCCATTCAGAGGCTGTTTAACTCCCTGCAGGTTGTTGGTTTGCAGCCAAGCAAGAGAGAAAAAAGCTACCTGCTGCCTCAGAGCTGTACACACTCTCAGTATGTGTGTGTGTGTGTTTCTGTACTTATCAGGATCATACACTCATAAATACTTTCAGCTTGTTTCCTTTTAGATATCCACAGACGTGTGTGTGCAGTAGGATTAGTTTTTGGATGAATCAAGACTGAAATCTGTGGTCACGAAAGAGATTGTTTCCATATTTATTCCATTGATATTAATAGGTTTATATGCATGTGTGTGCCATCTGCTGATGACCCTCTGCTGCCTGTGTCCTCATTCACACTCACACACACACACACACTGTCAGACACTCGTGCAGAGCCACCACACATACGCCAGCTGTTTGAGACAAAGTCACTCAGTAGTCATTTGTTCCTTGAGCAACATTAGAGAGCCATCTGTCTGAGGTCCACTCATGTTCACATCTTTCATATGAATGATGCGCAAATCTTATAACAACTGCAGAAAGTGACTAACATACGATTTGCTCGGGGACTGGCAGCTCACGTCCTGATGCACGCTGTTGCACCCTGGAAAGGAAAATCAATGGTAAAATCTAAAGTGCATAACCTGTGTAGTATCTTTTAAGCAGTGTAATTGGTGAAAAACTTGTTCGACTATGCAGTACTTTAATGGCTGCCAAGCAAGTTTTCTGCAGATACTAGGGAGCTTGTTAGTGAACTTTTTCTTACTTTTGTATGGATTCTACTTTTCAGAAAATATTATTGAAAATGTGCTGTAAGTCATTATACTTTTAAGGGTGGTTAACCACACTTTGTTGCTCTGTATACTTTTTGTAATCCAATTACAGCAGTGATGTACACTGATGGCAGCAATACTAGACCATTTGTGTAAAGTGATTTACTTATAAAATAGAATGGAAACACATTAACATATTCAAATTCTATTCATGATTTTAGTGCAAAAACAACTGGGAGAAGAAAAAAATGTAAGAAGTTATTAGAATGGATGATATCCAGATAAAGCAGATGGGAGGTGCTGCATAATGGCCCTTTAACCCATGTACATAGGTTCATTTCTATAAAGCAGGGACCAAAAGAAGAAAGCCATATTTGTTCTGTACAGCTCCAAAGTAAAACTGTGCATGACCCATCTTTTGAATAGATTCTACCATTGCTTCAATCAATTGACTTTACAGATGAATATTTTATATTTACTCGTGTTCCCTCACTAGTCAGTGACAGCAGAGAGAAGCTGGGAGGCCCAGGAAAGACATACAATAAAGATCCACAACTGGAGTCAAATTTAGGACATTACAGTTTATGGTTGGCTGAGGTGTTACGTTTTAATGATATAATGATAACTGAGCTTCTAACTGTAATGGAATAAATGTTTGCATAGTTTCTGAGATTTTGGATCACACCTTTAGGAACTACGGCTGATCTTTGTTACCTCTGATACATCTTATATTTGATTATCTCCAGCTGAGTTGTCCTATATGTGGACTGAAGTTCATTCAGCTTTATCCACCATATTAATTACCCTATTTTTGTTGTTATGGGATCCAAAAAAGACACAACTCTATGTCTTATTCTTTTACTTTAATGATGTTGGCCCAGCAGCACTCAAATATTTCTTGTTTGTTTTTTTAAATTTTTTTTTCCCCAGAAA
The DNA here is from genome assembly GCA_024666655.1 of Dascyllus trimaculatus. Lineage (NCBI taxonomy): Eukaryota > Metazoa > Chordata > Actinopteri > Pomacentridae > Dascyllus > Dascyllus trimaculatus. The sequence continues at coordinate 18,401,658 of CM045466.1, read as the reverse complement.
GCAGGTTCATGCTGCTGCACTGCCACACTTCTCTCCAGTGTTTCCTCTCTAAATTCCCAACAAGAATAAGCCAGATGTTGTTGGTATTTTTTTTTACACTTTAGGAAGGCAGAAATGAAAACTAACATTACCTTTTAATGGACATGCTACCTTCACTAGCACTAGTATGTAATGATTTTGGTTTTTTAAAAATTCTGAGCTGCAGCTGGGAAACCGTTTGCTCTTTACCACCAGCACCAAGTGCACTTCCCTGTTATTTAACTGCAGCTAAAACAACAACTATTAAATTCTGAATGGGATGCTCAATCAAGTTCCGTGTCTTTTTGCTCACTAGGTAATTATTTAACGATGCAGGCTAATGAGTTAGACTGAATTAATGAGGAGTGACATCAGATAGAAGCGTAAGCCTGTAATGGACTCGTTAAATAGTAGAGATGACTAGTTAAATTTAAGGTGATGCGCCATCATTTACACACGCACACACAGACACACAAGTAATTGAGTAGTTAAGACCTTTATGTGCCTACTTTTAACAGTTCATATACTGTATATACACACATTGCTTAAAGGACTTCACCGGTCACTGATTAAACCCCTAATATTTTACATAAAAGTTACATATTTATGAGTTTTCTCTTCCATGAAAATAATCCTTAACCGCCTTAAAATGGCTTATATCTAACTCTGCAGTATTGCTTCCTTTAGAATGTGGAGTTTTATAAAGTCCCTGCTTCTGTCAACGTGCATCTCTCCCCACTTGCTGCAGCTCAAGCACACCAGCTCACCTATGACTCTGCTCAAACACTGTAACATTACTATACATTATACAGTGGCAAGAAGGAGTATCTCAATCATACATGTTTTGAGTGGGAAACTTAGGAATTGTGGTACCAAATGCCCTGATCTACAAGTAGCAGTAATTGATTCTTTAGATTTGTTACATATGAGACAAACCACACCATCAGTGTCTGAATTTGTGTTCTTTACATTGTCTTTGTTACACTGCAGTTTCAAGGTGGAAAATGCTCAACAATGTAGCCGACTGCTTATTTTACACATGCTCTGTTTTCTAACAAATAAGAAAACCCTATATGGACTTGTTAACAAGGTAAAAAAAAAAAAAAGATTGTCACTTGAAAGAATCTTTACAATTTCACCTTATATACTCATTCTCTATCTTTTACTAAAATATGCCATCTAAGGTGCTCTCTCGCAGCGAAAACCATGTGCAAAGATTATGTTATCAGGGTCTAGGAATCCCTTTTGTTAGTGTGAGGTAGCTGACTCAGGCAAACAGCCCTGCATTATCTAAATATTCCATGATGCAACATGGCAAGATGTGAAATGCCTGAGGACACATTACACCTGAGAAAGAAAAAGGTAAATAAATAAATAACAACGACAAAAAAAAAATGTTAGCAGGCTTTTTTCTGCATAAGAAATTCTGGTGTTCTCAGTAACTAGCACAGAAGGAAAGGTGTGTTGCAGAAAGGCACGATATGTCATGCTTCATTTCAGAACCACTAGACTAACAAGCATGTGTGCACAGACACCAGCGAACACAAGTACCGTTTACACACAAGCACATACACATGGCAGCCTCTTTCTGCAGTCCATGGGGAAGGTGTGCACAAGCCTTGAGAGAGCAAACACACACAAGCTATTAAACAGTGTATAGCAGATAACTGCAGTAGTTATGGACATTCCTTAGTATCAAACTAACATCAAAACAATCTCCATTTCACAAGAATTCCCCTGCAATTACTGCGTATTACAAACAAATTGAAGAGAATGCCAACTTTAGACTTATTGAGATGTTATTGACAGTAGTGCAGCTGTATTTCACCTCTACAATCATCTGAGTGTTTTCTAATGCTGAAAGATGTATAGGGATTTATTTCAAGTTTACCGTAGAGAATGGATTCCTCAGTCTCCTGGCTTCGTTCGCTGAAGTCTGGCATTAATTAATGAACAAAATCACTCATTAAAATGAACATGTCCTAATTGGATGAAAGCTGCCTTCATTGCTCTGTGCTTCTTTTTTAAAAAAAATATTATCTGGAACTATTTACTCTCCTTTTTTATTGCATTATGATGAAAACTGAAGGAACAAAAAAAAAAAAAACACTTGCAGTTGCGGAATTTTGCTTCTTTGAAATCTGCTCTGAAATTACCAACAGCCACTTCTTGAGCATTCGCGTCCACCCAGGCGAAAATTGTTGTGCAGCTCACAATGGTCTCATCAGAAATAAATCATCTTCTTATTTGGAGATTACTGAATTCTGACCTGTTTCTCCTGAACCCCCCGAGGAGAAACAAGGAGCAAAAGAATAAATCAATCTAAGACAAATTATCCTGTCCAGTTTGAGAGTAAGACGGGAAATTGAGGAAAGGCAGGAGTTATTTGCTGTGCTCATAGCATTCTCTGAATTTTCTCTCTCAATAGCCATGTAGAGAAGTAGATAGATAAAAGAGAGAAAAAAGGCTTCCATGATTTTGATGTCAATATTGTCTAATTTTGGGATTAAGCGCTCCCTATTTATTCTGATCAGGTGTTTAGAGGCAATAATTTAAGAAACACATGAGAAAATGTGCAGAGATATAGAAGATACAATCATCCCTCCATTAGCTTGACAGATTTTATCCTGTAAATCATTACGGGGGTCTGGAGCCCATCTCAGCTAGCACTGATTGAAAAGCACGGTACAGTCTGAACAGGTGATGTACACAGAAAGGCCCCAGCTGACTAGCAAGTACAAACCTAGACCCTTCTTGCCGCCCATGAAACCACAATGCACAACATCTCTATCACACATTTAAAAAGAAATGCAAATAAAACTTCCATCCAGACAGTTAAGCACTGAAAAGAAAAGTAAGCATTTGTGCTAGATATATCAGCATACCTCCAATTTTCATCTATCTATGGCAATTTTCCTGAAACAGTCAAAATGTGAACAAATGAGTATGAATGTATGGGCGAGTTATTAGACAAACCACTGGGAATATTAAACAAAACTCTGGCAAATACAGTCAAATGATGTTTGCGCTTATTACAGGGAAATGGTGAAAGTTTGTTGGCCTGTGAGCCAATGGGTCCAAGGTGCCGTATGTCTAAATATATTTTTGTTGGATCACCATGAAAAGTTGTGACATTTATGTTGGCATGAGACCTGACAATTTTAGTGTCCCCTGACTTTCCCTTCAGCCTCACCAGCAGGCCCAGCAGGACATCTATTCTTGTTTAGAAGGCATTTGAAATATATATTGGTAGCAAATCAATGAAAAACTGAAGTCTATATGTAGATCATAGAAGTGAGACAACACTGAGACCTGATAAAATACACAGCATTGAGATTAGGGTTTGATCACTGAGACAAATTTCTCATATTGTGCAGCTCACTTATAGGCTAGTCAGGTTTTCTTGTGTGTCTTACTGTGAACTCAAGAACCGATTATTTCAGACAAATAAATATCAGGTCAGTAAGAGAAAAAAAGAGAATTTTAGGGTCTTTAAAGTGAGATCAGGTTGAGATGAGAGGAAGGTTATTTCTGAGGGGCACAGTTTAAGAAGCATGTGAAAATAGTCCACTTCTCATATTGATGTAAAAATAGGCTCAGTCGAGTAGATCTTATTTTGAATTTTCCATTCATGTAGAGATTATTAAATCAAGATTTAGTAGAGTGTGTCAAGTAAAAACAAACAAAATTTGAAGCTCTCAGGTCATCATTTATTGATATGTTAAGCATCTGTTAATAAATGCTTGTGAGTTCACGGTTGCGGGCAGAGCAGTGCTTTAAGTGATGGAGTTAAAATCGAAGGAAGCTAATTTAGGAAGTAGTTCTCAGCCTTTCTTCCATGGTATGGAAACCTTATCATATGGAACTGTTTACCACAAGCAGAAAAGAGTTTCATGTTCGCTACCATACTTTAAATAAGCTGTCATTATTGTTTTTCTCTTTGAGGGAAATGCCGGACAGATATTGTCTTTCTTCACATTGCAATGGAATAAATTTACCAACCACCCCATGAACGTGTTTGGTTTATTTTTAAGGTGATGAGAATCATGACAGTATTTTCAGGACAATCACAATCTTAGAAAAACTGAGCTTGCATGATGTGGTTGGGCTGGTCAGCTATAACATAAAAAACACATCTTTGGAAGTCGTCCGCCTACCCCAGTGTCTTATCTTCATCTCCAGAACAAGTAATACACTCCTTCATCAAGGTTCTTTCTGTGAAATAGTTGTCAAGACAGAAGGTTTAGACAAAGAAACAGAAGTATACCAAATGTTGGCCCACGGGTGACATTGTTTTTCCCCCAAATTGCCACAAGGTTCATTGCTGAATCAGATTTCTTTGTTTTGTATCCTGACTGGAAAATCCCACCTAAGTCAAATATGCTCATTCCGTCTTCATGATAACAATGGAGGCAAAGATCACAGCTTTGCGCAACTTCTCTCAGTTACACATTTATGTTGCAGAGCCAAGTACCTTCTCGCCCCCCCACCCACTCGTGATAACGTATCAGATAAAAAATAAAAAAGTTGATGGAAATCTCAGTAAAAGTCAGCATATTCAAGGCTGAGCGTTAAGGCAGTAAATAATTCACCCTCTCGCTTTCTCACCCACCCACCTCCTGTCTTCGGTGCTTAAACATTAGTCAAGGTGAAGTGTTTTTACTGTCCTGTTGTTTTATATCGACTTGACAGAGAATTGTGTCTCTGCTAAGCGGCATTTCCACCGTGTACTTGTTTGCACATTAGCATTCAAAGCGGGTGAAAATGACTTGACCTTCTCTTGGAAGCGGGGAGCCGTGAACGTGAAGTTTTAATTGAGTTCTCGTCGCTTCCCCTTTCTCTCTTTTCTCTTTCTCATCAGTACAATTTATGAATGACCCCATCTCTTAGACTGGTGAAACAGCTGCGATCTCTTTGCCATGCCAGGGTGATGGATGGACTTATTCACTCATACCATCTCGTTGTCGCCTTGTTTGCACCACAATTGTCTTGTCCTCATCTGTTTTCTGACATTTCACCTTCAATGAATGATATTTAAACTCACGTTACCAAACTTTAGTAATTGGTTTGTTCATACTTTTGAATACTCTCTATTTTGCTAGTTGTCTGCACCCTTATCAGTGAGGCAGCATAATGGAAATTCATTGCGGTATTGTCCTCAAATAAAGGTTCAGTCTGTAACAACCAGCCAATAAATACAGAGATATAAAAAGACATAAAAGCCCTGACTGTACATTCACACAGTTTTACTAAAGCTAAAAGCCATAATCTAATGGTATGATGACACTGACATTTTTGCAACTTCACTTAATGTGCTGTCATTATACTATAGTAGTAGACATTATCTAAATGCAGCCAGATTGAGTCTCTCAGTGATAAAGTGAACCATTCTTAGTTGAAAGCAGCACAGAAATTAATACTCAGACAGTTGAGAACAAAAATGCAATCGGCTGTTCATAGTTGTGCTCATTTGTAGCCCCTCAATCTGGTTACCAGAGGATGTACTGAAGTATATACTCACAAAACCTCTAAACACTCATCCACCTGAATGCTTTGTATCTGCCCACTGATTTTAATTTTAAAGGACAACACTGTCCCTTTCCATTGCCACTATTCAGCTTAATTGAATTGATTCTGCTGAATAAGACTATGCTAAAGAACTACACTGAGTGGCTGTGACAATGAGGTTTTAAGACTACACTTAGACACTTGCTTCCTGGGTATTTAAACACATACACCCTCACACATGCCACACTATGCCTGTTATGGCGCAAACACTGATTTCCCTAAAGGCAGTCTGCCACATGATGCACAAACAGACACAAACAGACACACTCTAGACTCAGTTAGACACATTTCTTGCTTTTATATTTCCGTGAATGCTATTTTTGAACAACAGATTGACTGAGAGAATTTATGAAGCTTTCGCTGGAAAATAAATTTCCAGAATTTCTAAGAAAAAGACTGCGGGAAAAGTTGCCTTTGGTGTCAGTACAAAGCTGCCTGTATATATAATCTACCGCACATCAAAATGAACTCTTCCCCTATATCTGGCACAGCTTCCCTCCAAGCTGTTAATCAGTTTAAAATGCACTTTCCTATTTTATCATTCGTTTGTAGTGGCACTGTGATTTTATAGTATGACCATAATAACGAGTTCCAGTCTGTGTCACTGTGTTTGTGTCATGTATGGTAATGAATTTGCATAATTTATACATGATCCAGCTGTAATGCAGTCACTTACTGCATTGTATTTATTGCTATGCCTTGGTCAGTAGGTCATGCTGACTGACCCTAAATCATGGCAGTTGTGTAGTCATGCAAACATCCTGCTGTGTCTGCCTCTACATTCTTGTCTTGTGTTGTTCATATAATGCATCTTGTGTCTTCCTAAAGGCAAAGTTGTGAAGCATTTTTGCAATGGATATTCATACATGGGTTTGAATAGGTGGTGTTTCAAGAAGATCAAAGAATGCACATATACAAAGCAAAAACCCTTGCCTTAGTTAAACTTGGCAGCCATCCAGTTTTTATAAGTACTCACTCTGTGCATCAATACAGCCATCTGGGTCACATTTTGGACAACCCCTCAACTTCAGTTTTATTTTTGGGACGGAGAAAAAATTGCATGAAGCCAAGTCTTGTGAGCAGGTCAGGTGAGGGAGGGGACAGTTGTGTTGTTATGTTGGTGTGGACGGGTGGGCATTAGTGTGATGGCACTTGAGGTTCTTTAAAGCACATGTTCTGTCTCAGACACCTCAGGATGTTACAGTACAAATGTGCATTGACAGTCAGACTCTGGAGGATGAATTCAAGGTGTACAACCCCATGAATGTTGAACAAAACAACAAACATGCTCTCGGTCTCATTGCTGACATGACTTTTACTTAAGACTGCTGTTTGGATTCTAGCTGTAGCTATAGACTCAATTCTTATCACCAGTTATGGTTCTTGAAATGCAGGTTGGCTAGTTTAGATTGGTGTTTGTTATCTGTCCGATGTCCATGCTGAATTTGCAAATTTACAACTGCAAGTGGTCAGAGCACGACTTCTAGATAGTGTGGCAGGAGCGCTGAGAGCTGTGTAACACTACATGAGAAGACTAAATTGAAATGTTTATTGCACAGTTATAATATAATATTCATTCTCATGCTCATGTTAGACACCTCAGCTTCATTTTTATTTTATTGACACATGCAAATGAGTCACTGTCTGGTACTGAGCGTATATATATGTCACCAGGCAGCTCCCTGGTGAAACCCAAACAAATCCAACCCAGTGCCACCCACCTGTACCTCCAGTTCAATCAGTGTTCAGTTCATTATTTCTGTGCATCATATTGGCAAAGCTGTTAATAATAATTGGGACAATATTTTCAAATTATCAAAGCAGCGTTGGTGTGAGTATTGGCTGTGAAGTTCAGGCACCAACTGTCTGACTAAAGCGGCTCCCCCCTCCCCTTTTTTTCTTTTTTTTGGACTCAAGTCAAGTACTTTAAATTGAAGTGAGCCTTCGGGGCATAGATTGAGATGTATCCAGAATTTTAATGCTCCCTTTTCAATTGTTTAGTTTAGGGAGAGCTGCCAGGTTCCCCAGAATCTCTTTCTCACTTTCTCTCCCTTTGCCTCTGTCTCTCTACACCTCTTATTAACAGCTTTCTTTTTTCTTTCATCTGTCTTCATGTCTTATCTTCCTTCCTCAACCAGCTCTCTTTTTTCCCCCCATTTGTCGTATCTTTGTGTTTGGCAAACACACAGGCATAAGCACACACGCACACTCTCCGACCAGTGTATTTGTATGTGTGTTGCAGGAATGTAAGCTCAGCAGGTGAGGAGGCAAGACGAAGGATGAGGGAGTGTGATGGCCTGACAGACGCTCTGCTCTACGTTATCCAGACCTCTCTGGGCAGCAGTGAGATCGACAGCAAGGTGTGTGCACGTGTGCAGCTCTGAACTTCTGAGCTTGTGCTTACATTTAAATAAGTGTATTTTCAAATTAAATGCAAGTAGTGCCTCATATCCTGTCTTCATCACATCCAAACTCTTTTAGCACACAGGAGGAGATGAGAAAAACTGCAGCCACAAGAGAAATTTTAGTTTTTGAGGAGCTTTCAGTTCATCAGCATATATTATTTAGGGCAAATTAAAGCTCTCCAAATCAAAGTGTTGCAGGATATTTTTCTGCCAATTTAGCTGCAGTCGTCAAAGTTGAGTGGGTTTATGTTCACTTTGCATTTTGCTGTGTGAGGATGTGTTCACATTGGCGTGAAGTCTATATGTGTGTTCATGTCACAGCATGTGTGGGCCGGTCAATACTACGTAAACAGTGTTGGGGTTGGCTGACTTCTCAAGGACTTCCCGTCTCCTACCTTTTCTAAATGGCCATCCTTAATCACTGTTTAACCGCCCGCCCCTTTTCACCATTTGCCTGCAGTCACCAGAGGGGGACTGTTGTCGCTACAGTAACAAAGACTGATTGGCAGACAAACCACCAAGTGGTCACAGTTGCAAAAGCGATGCACATTAGCCATGTGCTCATTTTGTACTCTGTCTGCCTTTTTTTCTTTTTTTTCTTACTGGCTATGCCCGGACTGTCTGTTTATGTGGATTCTGGTCTATCATTGAAAATGCTTGCTAAAAAGGAAAGATCGTAATGAGTCCAAAACATACAGTTATTGTCTAGTTGCACCACTTCACTAATATTTTGTGCAGATTAGTTTAAAAACATGTATTTGTCGCATTAATTTTCTAAAACAGTAGAAATACTCGAAAAACACAAGCTCAGGTCGTTCAAGTTGCATTATAACTGATTTTCTGCCAGTTCGTGTGCCTTTATGCTGCACTCATATAATCAGTTCTCTCATTATGAGTGCTCTCACAAAAATTCCCTCTGACCGTCAGAGGATTCTTCGGGATATGCATTTTGATCATCAAGACAGTCTCTCCTCTTTAATCCTCACATATTCACAAATGCAGGCAAGATATGTGAAAGATCTGAGGAATAGTCGCTATGTGCAAAATGACAGTTTTTATATCTGAAACGTTAAGCATACCATACAGATTACTGCTATTACGCTGTAAAGAAGTGCACAGCTGAGGTCTTTTAACTATTTTTTCAATTACCTTAACAGATACATTAATTAAAATTGATGTTGCAAGACCTCAGAGACTAAGCACATCATTCTTCTCACACAACCAATAATAAATGATATGATATTGATACTTAGCAGCTTGCTTTAAATGTGATTATCACTGCAGGGAGCAGTTTACTACATGCCCATGTAGAGTTGCATCCAAGAACAGTGCTTGGACTGGCAAATTCTAAAAGCCCATAGTGGCAAGCAGCACAAGGTCACACAGACATAGTAAGAACAGTGGTCTTGTATTAGTTTTTTTCTGTTCTTTTACAGATTTAAGAGTTGAATTTCTTTGTTCCTGAGAAACCCTACAATCCCACCCAGGTGTACGGCTGCAAATCTGTACCTGACCCTGACTCTTGACCTTTCTGTGCTGACCACAAGTAAAACATAATGATTTAAAACCAAGATCAGGCAGTCTTTTTACTCTCTGAACCATGCAGTTGGAAATAAAAGGGTACTGAATAAGTGTGAAATAACAGATCGAAATATGAAATGTCGCAGTAAATTGTAAATAAAATGTAACTTCTCCAACATCGTTCTATAATAGCATGTGAATAGAATTTCAGACATGAGTGCAGCTCACTGGAGTGAGACATTGTTTTGTTTGTTGCATCTCTTGAGGCTGTTCAATTACACTCCTTAGTTGTTTTTGTGTAAACCAACGGTCAGACTGAGAGAAGATTGATGATTTGTCTTTGTTAATTTCCACTCTGTTGACTCGATGTCTCCCCTTTCTCTGTGATATACACACAGTCACACACACACACGTGCGAGTACATACAATCAGTGAAAGTACACACTGAAGAATAGACAACGCACACTGTAAGACCTAGCTCTGGAAACACACACATAGTTACATGTTTTGTGACTGCTGGGTTCTCCTCTAGAGTTTGTGTTTAATGGGGTGCGATGCAATATATTGGGTTTGTCATTTTTCCTCATTTGCCCGAGTATCTTTTAATCTCATTTCAAAGTCAGTGCAAACAAAAAGCAGAAGAATATTACCTGTGAGATTATCGTTGTCCTTTTCCTTTCTCTCCGTCTCTCACTCTCTCCATCTGTCTGGCTCGGAAGGCCGATAGTGTAAAAGTGTGAGAGTGGGTGGTTTTTATTAGCATGCTTTGACTTTGAGTTTGCTCTGTGTTTTCAAGCGAGATGTTTCATTAAATGGCATCAAACGTAAATCTCCTATCCCAGCTCTCTCACTTTTTTCCGTTTATATGTCTTTTTTTCATCTCATCTTCCCTCTCCCCACCCTCTCTTCCTCCCACCTCACTTCACCTTTCATCTCTCCCATCTCACTTTATCTCCAGACTGTAGAGAACTGTGTTTGCATCCTGAGGAACCTGTCATACCGACTGGCTGCTGAGACGTCCCACGGCCAGCAGGGGGGGTTGGAGGAGCTGGATGGCTTGCTTTGTGACGCCAACGGCCGTGAGGGAGAGAGCTCTGGCTGCTGGGGCAAGAAGAAGAAGAAAAAGAAGGGAGCGGACCAGGTAAGGACAAAACAATAAAAGATGAACTGATGAATTGATAAATTGAAAAAAAATTGGGAAAAACAGAGAAAACTCTTGGTGTTTGCGCCTTGGCAGGGATTCCAATAAAGATATTCACTCATATTCCCTGGTGCTGAAACACACCAGCCCAGACTACTACAATAGATGCTCATCTAAAGCCCCTGAAGCGGCACTGTTCAGGAATTTTGCCCTAGTGGCCAAACTATGTTACTACAACTTCTACGTTCATCAAGTGACCAAAAAGCATTTTTCCCCACATACAGTCGCTGGATCGATTGTTATTGATCTGATAACATTTGGAAAGTCTAACTGAGTCATACAATAAGTTTATTTCATCCCACTCATGCACATGGGGATCCAAAGGGAGGTCAGTCGACTCAACCAGCGGGAATCGCTTTGTCTCTATGGGCTGAGAATTGAGAGGGATGCTCATGCACATCCTCCATTGGCCCAAAATTGTGAAAGCATGCATAACATATGAGCACCTCATAGGGGAAACTTGAAAAACTTTGCTTAACTTGCATGTCACTGAGCAACTTTAATTCAAATGAATAAGAGAGCATCTTGTAATCTTGTCTACAGCTCTCCCTAATGTATACATGCTTTAGCTGGGTTGAGATCAGGTCGCTGGAAAAGGCCATGCCACATGATTCACATCTGCCCACCAACCCCTCACCCTTCCGCCTGACTGTAGGTGTATGTGTACACATGGGTGCAAAAAGAAAAAGCCAGCTTTCATGATGAAGCAAGAACTTTGTGTGAGTGGTGAACAGGGATGTGTGGTAAATAATGGAAAAGAGGAATGAAAATCACAGAGTACTCTACATGCTGAGTTGAAACGCATTAGCCTCTTTTATAATGCATTGGCTCATAAGCCAGTTTTTTGCTGTGTCTTATCATATTGTACATAATTGAAAACTTTTCTCATCAAAAGCTTCATCATTCTCTGTTTTCTCCCACTCCCTACACTGTCTGCTCTATTCTGTAATTCTGTAATTTAGTCATCTCGATTGTCTATGTTATTAATCTGCTTTGCTGCTTCTCTATACACACAACATTAATTTCATGTTTGTCCATCCCAGAAGACTGATTCCTCCGTAGCTGCTTTCTTTGCAGTTTCTTTCATTTTTTCAGGTTAGAGGACTTTCCTAAATCAAATCAAATATATTGTCAGAAAGTAAAAAGCATACCGTCTGGCATTTGGAACATTTAAGCGTGGATTTTAGCATATTAGAATTGCGCACAATTGTGTGCAACAGTTACACAAACACAGACCCTACATGTGTCTTTGAGACCCAGCCCAGCTAGACTGGAGGGCAGGATGGATATTTGAGAACCAAACCAAACTGGAGACCCGGTGTTTTATCTTAATTTCATTCTCCATGCAATTGTTACGCATGGGTTACACGGTGTCATATTAAGAGACAATAATACTAATACTTAATAAACTACATTACAAACCTGTATCCAGCCTGAGATTAAATTTTTACACAACAAAATGGCTGGTACTGTCAGGATGTGTCTGATTCGGGTCAGATAACGGAACTCTGGTGTAGACACGTTTGCATTTACTGTATAATTTCTTTGGTACACATTGAAGGATGCACAGTGATGCATGCAGAGATAGGCTAATAGCAGCTGGGTGGAATCCAGAGATATACACTTTGCCACAAAAAATGACAGTGAGGAGTATTCATTTGTAAGAGACGGGCAGAAAGACACTGAAAATCGGAGCCACGAGGTTGGTTTGTAAAGCGAGAGAGAGATAGAATGGTGTGAACACATACCAGGCAAGAGGGGAAAGACAAAGAGAGAGCGATCTAGAGAGACACAGGCAGTTAAACTGTAATGCAGTCCCCTTAATCATTTATTAGAGGTTAAGATAGCAAGGCCTGGAGCAGTGTAGGAGCCTGAACTGGACCTAAACATTCCTAATGGACTACTGGAACACACCCATGCACAGGGTTTTCTTGCTATCGTGGACATTCTGTGGAATTTGGCTTTGTTAGATGTTCGGCAGTCTGTTGAAAACTCTCAGACTGTGTAGAAATGACACTGCAGTAAATGTGGCATATAATTTAAGATTTTTAGCCATGCAGATACAAAATGTAACTGTATATGCAACACTATATGTATACTAGTTAAAGAGACAAAATGGAATTCACACTTATTAAAATAACAAGATTTGAAGGTTGCATATAAAAGTCTCCCGTAGTGAAGTAAATAGGTATGAAAATTATTTGATATACTTAATAATATACTTTAGAGGATTTTAGATATGCAAATTAACCTTATACGCTTATATTTAGTATGTAGAATGTCTTCAGGCAACAGAATGTACTGTGAATGAGTTGATGCTTCTTGTTGCTGTGGCTCCTCACACTTCAAACTATAAGAAGCCTTTGATTTTCATGATCAGAGAATCTATGTATAGATTAAAACATTCAGACTCAGTCACACACACACACACACACACACACACACACACACACACACACACACACAATCCAAAGCACCTCTCTCAAGACACACACTAGCCTAGTTTACCTTGAGACAAGGGGAGGGGGGAAGCAGTAGAGCGAAACAGAGAAGGTCGATAGGGAGAGGAAAAACTGAGAACTGGAGAGAGAAGGATGGAAATAGAATAAGAAAATAGGGAAAGAGGGAGCCAAGAAAGAAGGAGAGAGAGGAATCAAGGGAGGGGTAGAGAAAAAGAATCAACAGGAGAGAAAAGCAGGGCGAGATATAAATGACAAGCCGGAGAGAAAAGAGAGGAAAGAAATATAAATAAAGAGGGTAGAGAGGAAGAGACGTAGTTGTGGGTTTATGCCTGCGTGAAAGAGGTGTGGGCATGCCACTCAACAAAGAGGTTCAAACATCAAGAGACTCGACTGTAGTGGAAAAGGATGGAGGTAAAGTGAAAGAGAGGTGTGCAGCTTTAGGTTTATTGCTCAAAGCAAAATAGGAGTGAAACATTCTCTCATTGTCTCTGTCTCTTTTCAAATTCATCTCTTTCCCACCTCTCCCCTTCATCACTATTCTCTCCTGCATAACAAGTTGACAGGGAGTGATTTACACAGTATCTCTTTGGCTTTTTTAATAGGTCAGGGTGTTCAAGGTGTGGATGTGGTTTGTTTTCAAATATGCATTCAGTCATTCTGACAAAAACGTGCACTTATACATTCAAGAATATACATAATGAGCCCCTGATTCTCTATCTTTGATGAATGCTAAAATTACGCAAACATGGGTCTCTGTAGAATGGTGGTACCCTGTACATTAAAGGACAGGCCTCCACGCCTTGCTGCAGTGATTTTACAGTTGTACTTCAGGAGTCTTTGACAATATAGTGACACATGTAAAGCTTTCCACCAAAGAGACCAGTGACCCCCTTCTTTTGGCTGTTGTTTCTTTGTTCTTTAAGCAAAGTACAAAGTTGTGTGAATGCAAAAGATATATAATTGCAGGAAAGGACTGGACGGTGATCTGTATATGAATAAAAGTTAGATTAAAAAATCTGTTTCACTCTGTTTCCACAGTGGGATGGCGTGGGCCCTTTTCCAGACACAGCAGAGCCCCCCAAAGGGGTTCAGATGCTGTGGCACCCCACCATCGTCAAGCCCTACCTCACTCTGCTGTCTGAATGCTCGAATCCTGACACACTGGAGGGTGCAGCTGGGGCTTTGCAGAACCTGGCTGCAGGCAGCTGGAAGGTAACAGTTAGGATTAAGATATTTCCCAAATTTATTGTTTCCTTGAAACTTTGTAACTCTGTCACACATAAATTGTAGGAGTCAAGGAGTATATACACAGTTCACAGGCATTATTAGTGCTGATGAACCACTGTCAATTCACATTATATCCAATTGCATGTATGTGAACATGAATGAATGCAGGCAGGTATGTGATTATGTGTGTCTGTGGCCAAAATTGCCCCACACCCAGGCTATTAAATGTGGCAATACTTGTGAAGCTTTTTCCTTTTGTACACTTAATAGATGCCATTCAATTCCAAAAATAAATTTAGTCAAGAACATAATACTAGTTTATGTTTGTTTATTGAAATGTAATGGGATAAAGATAAATTTGTAGTGAGGAGTGGTAGTTTTACACATTTCTAAACTGGAATTAGAACAGCCTTGTATCAAATGTGTATTCTATTGAAATAGGGTTAAGTATCAACAAGGACACTAGGGCAGGTCGGATGTATTCTTTTTTAAAATTTAAAGACTTATTTTGCACCAGTATATTCCCCAGAGCAGAGAATAAACACTTCACTTTCACTCAAAATACAGTCAGCTAAAATAAAGTTCTGTTTGCTCTCTATGGCATTCTGCGGACTAAATATTTTGAGCTCAATCATGTTTTTTTTATGTATTTTATAGAATATTAAATTGCTTGGTTGCAATGCAATTAGTGAAATAATGTAAAGGTTCCAAACTTTAACACACCAGGGAGTAGAGCCAGGATTCAGCAGCAGCAGTCTGATGGAAGCAGCTAGTAATGTATGAGTCATGGTGTCATATTGGAGAGTGCTGGTGGGGCAGCCTTAGCCTTGAGGGGGATTTATATAAGGGTAAAAGGAAGAAAGTGTGAGGGTATAACCTTGGAATGACCTTAAAAGTAAAACTGCATCAGATGTTGTTGGTTGTAAATGGGCTATCTGGGGAAATTAATAAAAATGTTAATGTGATTAAAAATTTGTTAGTTTTGCTGAACGAGAAAACTTAACTCAAGAGGGAATGAGAGACAGTGAAGCACGCTGTCTGTTGCAGTCGTCCTGTAGATGCCTGTGGGATGTGTTTGTAACTAATTTGGATTTTCACTGACAGTGAACTGAGAGAGAGTCAGCGCATGAGAGAGATTAGGAGGAGGGGTTCTAAAAAAATTAAGGGGGAAGGAGGAAATGGTGGGGGCAGGTGGTCTTCAGGAAATCACATTTTCTATTTTGGGGTCTGACTGCATGCATGTATGTGTCTGTGTGTGTGTGTGTGTGTGTGTGTGTGTTTGTGTGCACTCCCTCTCCTTTGAGACTAATTTTTCTGAAAAAACAGTGTTGGCGTACTGTTGGCACACTACTCTGCTTACTTAAGTCTTGGCTGAGACATATTGATCATCCACAATATTACAACCACTGGCAGCGGGGTAGGGACAAATGATAAATATTCTGTGATTATGTATGATAATGCTGGGAAAGCGTAAATTCAAGACTGCATGAAAACAGGGGGTGTTTGATAAGATAACCAGTCCTGCAACAGTTCTGAAGATGTTCACTCATTTGTTTTGCAGACTTTTCTTCCTCAGCTTTTACCGTCTTGCTTTGTGTTCTTGTTTTCTAAGTTGAGCTTTGCTTTTTAGCTTCCTTTCCAATCAATGTGTATAAAATCCACCAAATAATTATAATTGTACGTTCTTCTATGCCACTAAAATTAAGTTGTTGAAAGTAAAATAGAAAAACAAGATTGTATTCATATACAAATGTGGCTTGTATCCAAAATGGCTTGCAATAAAAATGTTAAAAGAAAAAGAAACACTGACAGGTGAACTTAATACCATCACTTATATTGTTACAATGGCACCTGTTAAGGGAAAGGAGCAAGTGGGCAGTTAGTTCTTGAAGGTGTTTACAGCAGAAAAAATGCGCTACTACCTAGAGAAGGGATAGCAGCAGTATGCACTATGGGTAGGTGATAGGCCGATGGAGGCAGTGTGATGCTCTGGGCAATGTTCTGCTGGGAAACCTTGAGTTCTGGCATTCATGTGGATTTTACTTTGACACCCACCACCATGTACACTCCTTTATAACAACGGTATTCTGTAATTGCAGTGGTCTCCTTTAGCAAAACAGGACTCCCTGCCAGACTGCAGAATTTGATGTTTTGTTTGAGAAACATGAATGAAATGCTCAAGGTATTGACCTCCACCATACAGTTTAGAGGATTTAAAGGGATCTACTGTTAACCTCTTGGTGGCTGATACCACAGGACAACCTCAGCGGTCTTTGGAGTTCATGTCTTGACAAGTCAGAGCTCATCTAGCATCACAAGGGACCTACATAATATTAGGCAGGTGGTTTAATGTTGTGGCCAAAAGTGTATAATTATTTCCCTCCAAGGTTTAGTTAAATGATTAACAGTTTTGATGTGATCAGTATGTGATCTGTGCTGCTTGTCTTTCAGTCAGCATGACTACGCAAAAACCACCAGTACAAATTTCATGAAACTTGGGGGAGACGTGGGGCACTGGCACAGGAAGAACCCATGAAATACTGGTGCAGATACAGACCACTTTCATTAAAATTGCACAATAGGGTGCTGTCCTTGGTAGAGGATGTTCATTCTGAATGCCCTTCTACCATGAGCCACAGTTTGCCAATTTTAGTCTATAAGATAAACAATACTGTGTTAACCTTTTCACACACCCTGGGAAGATAAATGATTAATTTGTCAGAAACGTCCCGCTTCACACTTTGCCTACTAGTACCCATTCTTGGGTGCTGTTTCACCCCTCTATATCTTCAGCAATTGACCCATAACGCGGTACCATTTGAGCTGATCAGGGTCGAGTGTTCCATTTAGCGTACCTTGATAGTTATTGAGGGAGGATAGAGTGGTCTCCAAGTTCAAAACTCTTCTCTGGTTCATATATTTCTGCCTCTCACAGTATATGACTTGTGAGCCAGTGTAATGCTTGAGCATATTGCCCCTATATATAGCATCTCCCTTTTGACCTCCAGCATCAAGCTCTGTCTGTCTCTTTTTTCTCTCGAATAGGTTGAAATATAAACAACTGTCAATTGTCACATAAAACTGTGTGTAAAACTCGTTGGCATCACTTTCATTTACCAGCGTAAGATTTTAACCTGTAAATATGCCCCTCTCTCACTGTGATCACTTCAGGTTAAATCTGTTTTACTATCTTCTTCCTGTTTTCTTCCTGTCAGTGGTCAGTG
Organism: Dascyllus trimaculatus; assembly: GCA_024666655.1. Classification (NCBI taxonomy): domain Eukaryota; kingdom Metazoa; phylum Chordata; class Actinopteri; family Pomacentridae; genus Dascyllus; species Dascyllus trimaculatus. The sequence goes on along the minus strand of CM045466.1, from coordinate 18,384,032 downwards.
TATATTCGAGCTGCTGTACGTAAGGAGAAAGGCCTTCCCATCCTGGTGGAGTTACTGAGGATAGACAACGACAAAGTAGTGTGTGCTGTCGCCACTGCTCTCAGAAACATGGCTTTGGACATCAGGAACAAGGAGCTCATTGGTGAGTACTTATCAAAACTTTTTACAGGCTTTTCCAAGAAATAGTTTTAGATGGAATATTTGCATGGTTCACCGCCATTTTTAATCCCTTTCACGTCACATGAATTTTAGCCACCTGGACTGTAATGATCAGTTAACGTCTCTGTGGCAACCTAAAGCCAGTCATTCATTTATTCTGTCTCTAATTACATTCTCTAATAGCTGCTCTGCTGTGGCCTGTTTCTGTCAATATATATAATTTACCACTTCCACCTATCTGTAATCACCTCTGGCTTACCTGGTTTGGAGCATGTTAGCCAGGTGGAGAACTTTGGGTGTGCTGTGTGATTTTGACATTAAATTATTTTAGTGGTTGAGACGGGTAATTGGTAATAACAGTCCTGATCGAGTCTATATCATGAACTGCAATTTAAACTCAGACTTGTGTGATCTGAAACTATAAGTGCTCCCTAGCTATCATAAATTAGGTATACAATGATGTGGAAGTGTGTTAGTTGTCGAGACGGTTTGGTTTGTTTTTCTGTTTGTACTATTGAATAAATAGTTTCATGTAATTATATATTAAACTGAAGCCAAGGTATGTTTGTTGGCATGTGAGAGAATTACACTAATAAAGAAAGTGTGATGCCGAGTTGAAGTTAAGAAAATAAACAGGTTGTTAGTGTATTTGAGAAAGAAAGGCAATGGGAAGTGGGAGAGTTGGAGAGAAATACTGTAGCAGAAGACACTAGAAGATCAAAGGCTTGTATTGAGCTTTGAAAAGTACACTGTGATAATGAGTGAGCCTCAGTCAGTCTGGTAGCATCAACACATCTAGGAATTAGGGGTCACTAGTTAACCTGACACACAAAGAGACTTATATATAATTTGTGTGTGTGTGTGTGTGCATGTGAGATCCAGGTATTCCTCATGTTGTGGGGACTTAAACCTGCTTTCACATTCACATCATAGGGAAGTGTGTGCCTTATGGGGACAAGGGAAGTCTCCATAGCCTAAATCATTACATTTTAAGGTAAAGGCACATTTTAAGGTTAGGGTAAGTTTGGAGTTGTGTCTATACGTGTATATAATAATAGAGACAATAACAATAATAATGCATTGGTTTTATATAGCACTTTTCTAGGCACTCAAAGACGCTTTACATTGCATTATTCATTCACTCCATACTCCATGGTGGTAAGCTATGTATGTAGCCACAGCTGCCCTGGGGTAGACTGACAGAGGCGAGGCTGCCAGTCTGTGCCATCAGCCCCTCCGACCACCACCAACCACTCACTCTCACACTCACCCATGCTTCTTGGTGTTCCCTCACAGTCTCCCATCCAGGTACTGACCAGGCCCAACCTCACATAGCTTCTGAGCTCTGACGGGATCAGGCATCCAGAAGGCGTTATGGCCACAAACAAGGCAGTATGGCCACATATGTGTGTGTGAGGCATCATTTTCCTCTGTGGCGGAATAAATACACACCACATATATGCAGGTGTTGGTGTGTATATGTGGATGTGTGTGACGTCACCTCACCTTGTCTCTAGTCTCTCTGATAATCTCAGCTTCCTGGTGGTCTCTGTGGTTTCTATAGCAACCCTACTACTCCCAGTCTAAGGCATGGGGCTTCTGAAGTCTCTTGGGTTTTTTACAGAGTGTTGTAAGGAATGCTGCCAGCAAAGCTCAACACGCCCCCTACTGTGATGGTCTAAATTGGCACTCAGCAACAAGTTACAGAATAATTGAAAGCATTGCAAAGAGAACCTTGAACAATTTTACGGATTTTTGTATCGCGTCTTTTCTATTTTTGTACACCAACAAATGTACAGCATCAGCAAGTCAGATAGAAAGTTAAGTGGTATAAAATCCTTACAGTTACATTTGTAATATGTCATTTTTTGCCCTTTAAAATATAAGGAATGGCCATCCTTTAAACTCTCCACTTTCAGTTGACCAATACTAGCAGTAATACCAGACAGTAAGAGCACAAAGGCAAAAAAGCCTGTCAGCATAGTCTTAATAAAGGATATTTAATTTTTTTTCTGCCTAAAAATATGGATAAGCTCATCTGTCCGACAATTAGTGGGCTTCCAAATCTGCTGTGACTGCAGCAACATTCAACAAGCAAACTTGATGATTAAATGTGGAAGCAGTAATTCTTTAAGTGCACAATTTCATTAAATAGACACTGATCAGATGTCCACATCAAGTCAGTCAAAATTGTTTCTGGTGCACGTTAGTGTTTCCCAAAAAACAGGTATGGTTTAATAATGTGTAATGTTCTTTATTTTAAGCATTACAACAGTCAACATGCTTGCTATGTTTTTTTCTACCTTCATATTAAGTCTGTCTGGCCAATTTGCTCTAACATCGTCAAAAAGTCATTAGCATAAACTTAGTAAAGGAAAGTGAAAAACACTGTTCCATCCAGCTGACCTTTCATAATGAGAGTAGCGCATGTTTTTCTCTTGAAATCATAAAAACTATATTATTCATAAATATTAGAGGTAATAGGTCCATTGTGGCTTCAGTTTTCTGTAGCCATTAGCTTCCTAAGCAGAGAAATTTAAATAGGAAAGTCACAGAAAGAGAGGTAGACACTACACACTTCATAGAGAAAGACACAAGTTGATTCAATAATACTGTTATTTGGAAATTCATAGAGAAAATAAATTTGTGTTGCATTTGCATTTTAAAATTCACTTGAGTTATTCACTTGCAGTATAATATGGATTAAGTCCTGCGTGTGATTAGCCCAGTGTCATCTCTGAGATTTAGGAGACAGACAATAAGGCAGAAACAGGGTGATAGAGGCAAATGAAGATGTATAATGGAGATAAATTCAGGGCATTGCAGATCCTCATTCTCTCATATTAGCCACAGCTAACACTATTAGAGATGTGCAGATGAAAGTGTCAATGTGCAGATAAAAATAGATGAACAGCAAGAAAACAGAAATTTTAAGAAAGATTGTTGTAATTTTGACGCTCATTTAGTTAACATTATTACTGAGAGTAAACGGTATGCTGTAGCTGATATTGTAGATTACTGTGACATCAAAAGTTTTTTGATTGGTTTGGTTCAATCCTCCAAAATCAGTGCATTAAAGCTGCGCCCAACCTTTTGATTGCTGAGGGGCAGCAAAACTCCTGAACTGGCCAGTAGTTATTACATTGCAAACAGTTATGTATATACACTCTTACCATGGGGTAAGGGCAACAACGACATCCTATTTTTATATTATTGTTAATATTTCAAATTTAAGTGCAGACCAAATCAGTTTATAATACTCTCTTCGTCAGCCACTCTGCTACTTTGTTTCTTTAGGTTTTTGGCTTATAAAAGATTTTAGGCAAACTAACACTGTTTGTGGCCCATGATCATATTGTGTTGGAAACTATATGGAGCTGCAGGATATATTGTTGATTTTCAGTGGGATTGTCTTACATTGAAACTTTGTCTGGAATTTATTTTTGTCATACTGACATTACTGTCTACATCTAATAAGAGTGAGATGGCTTTGTTTTGCTAGCTAACATTATTTAGTCACAGAAATATAAACACATCACCGTTTTTCTGTTATTGTCTATAAACAAACAAAGGGTAAAAAAGGTTAAAAGGGACTGAGTGTCAGTAGCACTCAGTGACACAGAAAAACAAAAAATCTCAGAAATAGAGAGAGAAAGTAGAGCGAAAGGAGGATAAAAGTGAAAGGGATCAGTCAGGGTTGAGCCTTTGCTCTTGGCAAGGTATGAGTTGATACATGTCAACAGAAAAGAGGCAGAGGCCAGGCACTCCAAAGAGACGAACCCCATTTGGCCCATGTTCCCATGCTTTATTCACCACAGTTACTCTAACTTCTGAATCAAACACCTTTGTTTTTACACCATGCACTGCTGCCAGACGGCAGTTGAACCCAAAGCGACAAAGCGATTACGCAGAGAAGTTTGTGTGTCTTTGTAAGACAAAGTTCCACCTAATTAGGATACCGTTTTGCATGGCTAATCTAAAGAACATCACCTCTTTCTGAGAGGCAAAAACCAAATCTTCCTCTCTTAAAACTCATGCGATAGTGTGTCATAAGTTGTTAGTGCCGGTATGTTTGGCAGCATCACTGTGGGGAAACGATAGTTTGCATGAGAGTTCAGCAGAGTGAGCGGAGATGAGAATCATCTTTCGCACACAATAACCTCAGTGTCAAATCCTCAGGAAAGTACTGCATGATTGGATAGCAGCGAGACAAGCAAGACGGAAGGAGCAAGAGCGGCACAAGACTATGGAAGGATAGAGGAAAAAAGCAGACAGGGGCCAAGTCAGGCTAAGGAGTCTGGGTATACGAGGATGGAGGATGAAACAGAAGAGAAAAAAAGAGAGAGCAGTGACAGTTAAGACCTAACCGCATATGTATGCTTATATTCCAGTCCCTCTGTAATGTGATTTAGTGGCATATTGATGTCGTAGAGAATCATTCTTCTTATCTGTCAACGTTTTTGTCTCTCTCCTGATTTCACCTCCTTCATAGTTTTTGATTTGCATAATGTACTGTACGCCTGTGTAGCAATAAATGAGTCCCATTCACTGCTATGCCGTCTGTCAGTGTAATTCTTCCCCATTTACTTACAGATGGTAATTTGACACACATGAATTGGGAACAGTACTTGAATGCCAAAAACACGCTGTATTTCTTTTTTTTTTCAAATACAGCTACCATTTACACACATGCTGTGCTTGCAACCAAATTCTAACCCAGGTTAGTGTTTAATGAAAATGTGATTAATTCAAAAATCTGTATTAATTTAAGGTGATGAATTAATGTGTTTTTATACAAAGTGACTTGCTCCCACTGCTAAAACTAATTGAGTCTCTAGATTGTCTCGTAAGGGTTAATTCAATTTAATTCCAAACATGAATTACTAATATGACGTCCTGTATTGGGGATTTCAGTAAATCTGTGACTTAAAAAAGTACATCATTGGATTTTAAACTTTTAAGTAACACTTTTTAAAGAAATAATACTTTAAAGGCAGTGTTGATTTGGGAAACTTAAAAGTATTGAGACTTTATGGCATTGTCAAGAGTGATATTCGTGATGTGCATATACATTCAAGAAGATTTTGCAGAAAGTGCTTTAGCCTTTTCATGCAGACTTATAGAAAATGAAACTGGTCAGCTTCTAAATGCAGGATTTGCTGGCTATCTTCCTGCATCTGGTCTCCAATAATTTGCCGTCAGCATCAAACAAAGTTCTCTATGTGAAAGTGGCTCAAGACCAGCCCTTTCATGTGAATCAGGGGTTGCTTGTTTGGGTGCACGTCGTGGTTATAATCAGGATGTTTTCTTGTCTGATTGGTGTAAAAGCTCCTGACCTCTGTTTGAATCACATCCAATGAAAACATATTCAGAATACTGATAGCGCATTCTTTTCTTGTGATTGCTTCATGGATGCAGAAGATACCTTATACTTAAATGTTTTGTCTGCAACATTCAGAGCAACTGGATGTTGCTTGAGCACCAGCATCTCATACCACAACAAATGGACGCATAGTTCACACTTCCCCCTTCCCATCACATTTAATTTGGAAGCAGAAAAGTTGAGTACATTTCTAACAAAACCTACAAAAAGCAATCCAGCCATAATATATTGGAGAATCCCTGAATGGCCATAATGAGTTGTTGTAGAGTCAAATCAATTTCTATTCACTTCATCTGTTCCTCCTTTACTTCACTCACATCTGTTGTGCTTTGTGTGTGTCTGTTTCCACAAATGCACCACAACAGACACGAAAAAGAGAAGCAAAGCAGAGACATGAAACTGCAGTAGAGACTCACAGTGAGCTGAAATGAAACAAGCGCACATGAAGGCTCTCAACTGCACATTTGCTTTTACAATGCGGTGCGGGAGGTCGATCTCATCGGCTTATAAACGTAGAAAAGGCAAACAGTTTCAAAGGCAGGGACGCACTTGCACTAACGTGCACTAGCATGCAAGCATGGCCAAACTAGCTGCCCAAAAATGAAACAAAGAATGCTCGGATGACAAACACAGAGAGAGTGTGACTTTACTTTGCTTCTCTATATATTTAATTAGCTGCTGTGTTGTTATATTTATGTTCAAAATCTTCTTTATTGATTCCAATAAGCAAGCTGATTCTAGTAACAAAATCAGTATTCATATCTTGTTTTCTAAAATGATGTATGACTTCATTGTGAAAACCAAACCCAAAATTTTAAGCAACTTGATATCTGAAAAGACAGCATTGTCAACTGATGTAATGGTCACAGAAAATTGCCTGTTTACTTCCACCTCCTGTGCATATCAGAAGAAGTGGCACTGTATCGGTGCATAAAATATGTGACAATGATTTAATTTAACGGTCACAGAAAATCACTTGTTCACTTCCAGCTTCTCTGCATTTTCTCCTCTCCTTCTCTTCGCCCTTCTTCTTTCGCCACTTCTGTTTCTGTTTCTTTGTCTTCCCTCACTTGTCCCACCACACCTCTTATTGGTTTAAGCCTCTCCTCCCACTCTCTTCCACTCATTTACACTTTACAATTTTGTGCCATCCTTCTTGTCTTTACAATTATTATTACACCTCTTTTTTCTCTATCTCAGTCTGCTCCATTATTTATCTTTCCTTCCCCTCATTCCTCCACTCATTCATTTATCCCACTCCCACACCTCCCTCGCCGTCTCCTTTCCGTGTTGTTTCAGACATGAGCTCATAATGCCTCACCTTCCCTCTATTGCAGTTTCTCGCTCTTTGTGTCTCGCGTTGATGACATCAGTGTTCGGGGAGTGTTTCTGTGGAAACCAAAGTAGTGCGCCACAGGGATATCACTAATTGCATGATTGCAAGTATGTCTGTGTGTGTGTGTGTGTGTGTGTGCGTGTCTGTTATGGGTCAGCTACACTAATATAGAAATGCAGAGCTGTCGAAAACTCACCGGTTTCAAGCCTTTGATCTAAACATTTTAATCTCACACACACACTCACATTGTAGTGCATTACAAGATTGCACTAAGCAGGGGGCAAAAAATTAAATTACATGCCTCCTTCCACTTTGTGCATTCGCAGCCAAACCAAATATTTTTAGATCACCAGAGAATGGCCATTTTGTGTTTTCCTCACCCACGCCAAATTATTTATTTATTTATTTTTACATATTTTGCCATCCCTGCTGTCAACAAGCTGCACAATGGTAAGCATAAACAACTTTGCAAGGCTAGCAGGCTGAAAGACAGTGTGGCTGTGTCCACTGACTCACACAAAGTTGACACACGCTCCTCTGTCCCTGTTGCAGCAGCACTTTATGAAATTTCTCTGTCGCCTTCGGGATAAATCTCTCATGTGTGAGGGTCTGGCATGTCTTTTATCAGCACACTTTGTTCTCTCTGGCATTCTCCATCCTCTGCTCCGCTGTGCCAGACTGGGAGCACGACAGACAGAGAAATAGAAATGGAGAACAATAAAGACAAATAAAGGGGGGCAAAGAAAGTTCCATTGTGTGATTATGAGATTTTCTTTTTTGGTTTTACAGCTATTCCTACAGGATCTGGCTCATGTTCAGGTCATCATTGGAGGTGCAAAAGATACATTCAGTTTTACCTACTATTTTTAAATGGCGTAGTTTTTCAAGAAAACATCTCCTCAGAGCCCTGCTGATCCCTACTGAGTTTTGTCTAAGTCACTGTAAATGTGCATAAATGCAGGATGTTCTCATACAGCTATATCTCCTCCTAAGCAGGCATCTTTTTTTCATGTGTCTAGAGTGTCTTTAATGAAGCCACAGGTTCCTCACAAGTTGAAAAAAAATTCCCGTCTTCCCTTCTCCCGCTCTCTCTCTGTCTTCTGCGGTTTACTCCGTAAACCTGTCACCTACAGACATCAAAGACAGACACAGAGGGCGAAGTATAACTGGTGTGAAAAGCACCAAACACAGGAAGGCAGAATATTTGAGAACTGCGAAGCGACGGCATGCAACTTTCCAATTTGGCTCCATTTCTGACCTCTTTTAAACTTACTACGTTTCATGTCTGCACTCTCCACTGCATCTTGTTTGTTTATTTATTTATTTATACGTTGAAAGCATTGCAGTGGGGGATCAGACTGTCTTTGGAGGTCATTCATGTGTATTTCTGCTTGATGAAGATGTTGATAGTTCTTGACTCGACGGTGTGTGTGCTTCTGTGTATACTGTATGTGACATATTTTTTCACTTCAGTGTGGCTACTGTCACATTGAAGTAGCCACATATGCTTTCCGAATGATCCCATAATCCAGAATTCATTAGAATTGCATATTTTTTTAAATGATTTTGATATAAAAAGAGAAAAATAAGTACACTTACAGTCAATAAAATGCCACTCCCTCATCACTGAATGGCAATATAAACCTCCAAGAATGTTACCAGGGTGTGTGTGTTGATGTAACATTGATGTGCAGTCTTATATTTGGCTTGAGATCACCTATAGTAAAGTAATATTCAACCCAAATAGAAAACAACACCTTTAAATTTGGCGCCCTCATCAATAATGCAATGTACTGCTGGTTAAATCACCGGTGGGAAACCGAGTCAAATGTTAGTGAGGCAGCGACACATCAGTTCTGTCACTGAATATTTTAATAGTAAGTACAGCAAGCTGTGATCTGACAATTTTTCAAATTTAGCTTGAATTTTACTGACTATCGACTATTAAGTCAACACATTGGAGTAACAACATGAATAGTTTATAATTACAATTACCTGTTTAGATTAAACTACTTCTTGCATGAATATCTCATTAAAGATTTTTTTAGGCAGCGTAGCTTTTCATGTATGTATTAGTGCTGTCAATCGATTAAAATTTTTAATCGCGATTAATCGCATGAATGTCATAGTTAACTCATGATTAATCGCAAATTAATCGCACATTTTTTATCTATTCTAAATGTCCCTTGAATTATCATTTTATATGAGGAGGAGGCAGAGAATTCGCGTCAGCTGTGTTTGGCCATCAAGTGGTATTACAGACTAGATATGCTACGATGGTAACTCAGTTCACTCTGATAATACACACAGATAACTTTGGTCTTGTCAATCGTCATGCGGCACCCCAGGCCGCCGTCTCCTGGCGGAGCATCTGGATCAGCAGCACGCGGTTCGGGACGCAGAAAAGGAGCGGACAGAAAGGCGAGCGAGAATATTGCTGCTGTACCACCACCAGCAGGAGATCCTGTCTGACTCCCACGGCGAACACCTCGCCCTCGACCTCGCCGACCATGCCCCCGCCCCACCCACCCCCGCCCGCGTTAATCTCGCGATAAAAAAATTGACGCCGTTAAAATTGATTTGCGTTAACGCGTTAATAACGCGATATTATTGACAGCACTAGTATATATCAAACTCTTAAATTATGCACACACATGTATCTGTTATTCAGTGTAAAAGTCCTTATGTGGTTTTAAGACAGCAGTTATCACATACTAATAGATCAAAGCAGATGTCACACTAATAACTGTCCATTATTTAGGTAGTAAAGCATTATATCATCATCTTTTATTGAGCCCAGAGAATTCAAATAAGCTTTAGAAACATAACATATCCAGAATCTTTTGAGCATAATGTAGCCCACCTGAGGGACCCAAACCCATCCACTGATAACTGTGTATTAACCGTCCTTTATTCTCAGACAGTCGGACGCCACAACCAATCAAGCCGTTTCATCTTTCCCCACATCTCCCTGAGACAATTACCTCCAATTTCGCTTCAATAACACTCTCCCTTCTCCGTCAGTAAACAATCAAATCACTCCATTGTTGAGGGTAATTGGATCTCTTTAAATCAAATCAGCCATTATGGCCCTGATGAAGCACGCCCTGCTCAGCGGGAGTTAGCGACACATGAGGGAATGCAGCACAGGAATACATTACCAGCTCTGCCTCCCAGGTGAAGATAGCTATATTGGAGGAGTTGTGTAATACAGGTTTATTAGACTGTGCAGTGATCAGCACAGGGCTTGTTTCTCTCCTTGAGGACATGTTCCAGGTGTAGCTCACATTTCAGTGACAGAGAAAGTAGATGTAAGAGGAAAGAGTAGATTGCACTCCAGCATGTAGAGTTGCTGTCTGTGCCACAGCAGGACTTTAAAGTGGAATGAGTTGCCACGCACTCATAAAATATCCATCTTAATTTGTGCTTCAGCTCTTCTTTTTTTCTCTCCTTTGTGTGTAACTACTTTTAATCACTGTGAGGTTACAGGAATAATTGTTAAATGAAGTTCATGGCTTAGACACTGTGGTTGCACTCATGACAATATGGGGAGTGATTAGACTTTTTTGCATCTGTACTCATTCCAACACTGTCAGATTTGTCATTTGTCAACTGAATAACTAAGGTTTCTGGGAGATGTATTATATATTTAGTAGTAATAAAATCCCAGCATTTTAAGAAATAATGTCTTAGCAGAGTAATAAGCTCATCAAAAGATTAAGCTATAAAATGTGTTGAATTTTGTAATGACATTAGGAAAACGCAGCAACTCCCTCTCATTTATATTAATCTATAATTCATCAATAAGATTCTTGTGGGCTCTGGGTAACATAGTGTCTGGATGTAGGAAAGAGGCCAGATTTTATTTGGCTAAAGTGGCATCTGAGCACAGCTCGACTTTAGTTTAGTTCAGTTTTTGCTATGTATGTTGATACAGAGTTTAAATATTTGTTGTATGAAAAATATTGCGAGCTGATGAAATATACAATAAAGCCCACCAGAGACCAAAGAATGACATGGTGAAGTTGGCATAAGAAAGCATTTCACATCAAAACAAATAACTTGTATGAAGCATCCCAAAAACACAACAAATAAATCAAACGCAAACAGAGAGCCAGATAATGAGCGGTGTGTCATATTGAGGTGCATGCCTATATGTGTGTGTGCATCATCAAGGTGAGGTGTGTTTGTGAGACTTTCAGACAACCTTCTTCACACTCAGCAGTGATTATTGGGAGGCAGCATCTTTCTCTAACAAGATTGTTATTAAAAGGGTTGGAAATAACGAGAGCTTCTCCTTTTGATTTGGCAGCTATGAAGTCATTCCCCACGCCGACAGAGTCGGCCGTGGGTAGGGCAGTCACTGCCGTCTGTCTTTCTGTCTGTCTCTGGGTGGCTGCACCATAACTCGAAAACAAATAGAGATAGAACAATCAAACTGAGCACAGATGTTGATCTTGACCTACCCTGGTCACCCATTAATTTTGGGGTCCAAAGGTCAAGGTTGCAGGACTACTTAGTGCAAAATCCTCTTATAGTCTATATAAGCTTGCAATGATGAATTTTGGTATATCTAAGGATAGGACTACCACATTGCATCTCTTGGCCTTGAACTTACTGTTGTCTGTCTGTTTGTTTGTCTGTCTGTATGTATCTGTGGGTGTGTATGTCTGTACCATAACTCAAAAACAAAGACAGATAGGATAATCAAACTCAGCACAGATATTGATCTTGACCTACTCTGGTCACCCATTAATTTTGGGGTCAAAAGATCAAAGGTCAAGGTCACAGGGCTGCCCGCCATGTTTAGGAAGGCATTCGGCGTGGGTGTACATCTCACTTGAGTGCTTTCTAGTTTCACATTGCATTCATCTCAGCATTCATTAATGCCTGTGTAGACTAAACGTTCTATTTCTTTCTTGAGTTTTTCTGTCCTTTATTTGTTATTCCTGCTCATCTTTCCTCTCTCTCAAATATGGGTGACTATATTCTGTTTCCCCTCCTCATAGAGCCTGTCTTCCATATCATCTTCTCCTTTCTATACACCCTCCTTGTGGCATAAATGCGATTATGTTACAGACACTGAGAGGGATGTGCATGGACACACCGGTAAACACACACCCACACTTATGCAAGTAGCAGAAAAGCAAAAAAAATTTTTAAAAAAATAGGCAAACTTACTCAGATATCCCTCTAATCATTTTCTCATGTCTTTTCTGTATATAGTTCTTTTGTTATTACTGTCATTACCTGCAATCAGTCGGTTGAAAAATTAGTCACCCACTTCATCAGCCAGTCAGTCACTCAGAAACTAAATTATCCATCAGTCAGTAAATTAGCCAGTCAGTAAATAAGTCATGCAGTCAATCAGTAAATAGTCCAGTCACTCACTCAGAAATTTGTCGGATCATTAAGTAAAGCAGAGTAAATGAATCAGCCATCAGCCAGTAAATCAGTCAGGAAATTAGCCAGTCTGATTCAAGCCAGTCAAATAATGAGTGTTCCTCTTAAGGATGCAGCTTAACTTTGTCTTCTCAGCCAAAAGACAATGACCGCTTAACCTCTGTTCAGCCTGCCAGCCTGTGATAACACTTGGCCAATTAACTCCACGCTTATAGATGGTGTGTCTTTGTGAGTGTGTCCGTAAGTGTGTATATTTATGTGAATGTGGCTTTTAAGGGTTGGTGCCTGTCTTCATGAGTGTTCACATGTGTGCATTAGCAAATTCAAAAGTGTTTGTTGTGCTAGGGCATGTGTAAAATCACACATTATTCTTGTGTTATGCCCCCCCCCTTATTCTATAAAGGTTGATAGTGTAATATAACTTTATGTTGTTGGTATTGCCTCACTGTTCTTAGCCCCTCCCAGATCACTCAGACTAATAAGAGTGGGGGATTTAGTGTGGGAAAGACATTCAGCATAATGTGGAATTTCTGGAAAACTGTGAATAAGGAAAGATAGCAGGCTCAGACTTGGGTTTGACTGCCGTTTTATTCTTTCTGTTATTTTTCACTGAGACTTAATAAATCCAGAGTGGCACCGTGGGCTGCAGAAGATTTGACCTCTGATGCAAAAGTGGCAGTTATATACGTATTTGGTCGTTCTGTACTGTGGCAACGAGTGTTATTTCACAACTGCTGAAAAAACACATGGTGAAATCCAAAGGCATTTTATTGCAAACTGAGTATTTTGGCCTCAGTTTTTCTCTGCTGTCAGACAGGATGCAATGGTCCATTTAAAGATAATACAACAGTGGATTTAACCATTTACAGCAGCAGTTTTGTTTCTTCGTCTGATCTACATCCATTAATCCATCTGATCCCAATACACAGAAACTGGCATGCTTCGTCACTCCCAGCAACACATGCCATTGTTGTGGAGATGCTCAGTTGATTAAAGTGTCTGCGTGAGAGCAACATGCTCATCCTCGTCTTTCTATTGATTAGACTTTGTTAAAAAATTAACCACATTTTAGCCATGGTTCATTATTCAGCATTCACCTCTGTGTTCAAATTCATTGTTCTTTACCGGAAACGTGACCCATGGGTTTTGTCCCAGGAGGTCAGAATGATTCAAGTGTAATTGACAGTTTTATGATGGTCAAAGCATTTCCTACCCTCTGACTATCACTCATGTTTGATTCATCTCCACACACCACCTTAGTCAGCACAATCACCTCTTTCCTCTCAGCTGTTCAGTTCCTCCACTGTCTTCTTTTATTTCCCGCCCGTCACCCTTCTGATCTCTCTGTTACTGGCCCCTCTCCCCAGCCATCTTTGTGTTTTACTCTTGTGAGAAACTCCCAAGTGAGTTTCCAAGTAGATGACTCAGAAACACCTCAGGAAAAAAAACAGCCACTTGTTGCCTGATTACGGTCCATATGTCCTTGCTAGTCTGATGATTCAAAGTGTTATGACAGTAACACTTAAGAGAAAATTATTTTCGTTTTACATATACGCAAATGTTGACATCTGAGTGTATGATGGCAAACTGCTCTCATGTCAACGAAAACAATCTGGATTTGAGGTATATCGTTAATGCCCTGAACCCACTGGTGGGTTTGTAAGACATTTTATCTTTAGAAAAACTGTCAAAATTACACAATTTGTCATTGCTGCAAACCAAAAAAACAGAAAGAAACACAAATTTTCAACTTTCCGATGGTCCTTGAACTATGTATCTGTGGTGTGTCCTTCCAACTGAAAATCTGACCCAAGCTAAGATTAAAATTGTGATATTTCGTCCAAATCACCTTATTCTACATGTCTCATCTAAAAATGTTCCAAAAATGAACCATTTGTTCTAACGAGAATCTGTATAAAGCAAAATATTTTGCGCTACTCCGTACAACAATGAAGTCATTTGTCAGCTGTCAAGAGATACAAATTCAGGGACACTTTTGGCTAAACTCGATTGAACTGTAGGCTTTGTTAATGCAGAGCAGACAGGAGACAAGTATGGAAACAAATTCAAAAGAGAAGTAGTCAAATATTTGTGGTATGCAGATACACCACTTTTGATGGGTGCCTGGTAAATGCTGTAACTCCTGTTCAGTTTTTTAACTTCTAACAATCAAATTAACGCAAAAAAATTCCACTTTCGCTTTTCATGTTTTGTAGCATTGTAACTACTCTACAGAAACAACACATTTTGGAGTCGTCTCTACTTCTATCCATGGTTGTGCTGGTTTCCACAGAGATGCAGGACTTTATATTTCATTGAAAAATGAGCCTAGAGTTAGTTGGAATGTAACAGGAGCATCAAAGCAACCAGAAACTGATTGGTGCACAGCGTGTTAATTTATTTATTTCTGTAAACCTGTGTGATCTGTTTAACACCAGCATGTTACTGACTATGTCACTGTGTGAGTGAGCTCACCTTACATGTATTGTAGGAGATTTTATCCAACAGCTTCCTTCATTGTCTCTTTGAAATACATACTTACACCCCTTCACTTCAAATATTATTACTTCCATCTGTGTCTGAGTTTATGGGCTTCCTATCTGACACCATCTCCTGTACTTCTTAATTACTCCCCTTCTCTGTTGCTTCGATCCCTCAAATAACCCATCTTTTGAATGTCATTTTTTTTTCATACGCTAGCATTTTCACAGAAACATCAAGAGGCGACTCTTTTATTGAATTCTCAGCATGCCTGCAATAGTGTGTCTGCGTCAGAGGGTTGGCCCCTCTTCGAGTAAAGCTTTATGGAATTTTTCAAACCATTCACTAGCTTTACCTTATGTTTGCATTAAAAATAGAGGAATCTTAGTTTATTTACTTGGAGGTTTTGTGTCTGTTAAACATGTTATTGATGCGATCACATGGACTTTACATCATACCTGTCATCCACAACTACACTTAACCTAAATGCTTAATCATTATCATCTCTTTGCATGGCTATTATTACCATCACAGATGATATAAACCCTCATCCCCCACAGACTCATGTGTTTACGTTGCCAGGGTTCAGTCCAGTAGCCTCTAATTCTGTTTTCTGTTGCCCTTCTGTTCTCAAAAGTCCATCCAATGACTATCCTTTGAACTTCTTTTCCTTCCTTTGTATCCAACAAAACTGTGTGCAGAGACTAAAATTCAACCAATATTTCTGTCCCTTCTTCTCCTCCCACACCAGGTAAATATGCCATGAGAGATTTGATCCATCGGTTACCAGGCAGTAGTAGCAGCAGCAACAACAACGCCACCAGCAGTGGGAACTCTGGGACCACAGGCCCTCCCAGCAAGGCCATGTCAGATGATACAGTAACTGCCATCTGCTGTGCGCTGCATGAAGTCATCACCAAAAACATGGAGAATGCAAAAGCTCTACGCGATGCTGGTGGCATTGAAAAGCTCATTGGCATCGCCCGCAGCAAAGGAGACAAGTGAGTAAGCTTAAAGCAGGAACTAGGTTCATCATTCAGCTTTGCAATGTTAACCCCAGAGTCTTAGTTTGAGGACATATATTACGGAAAGGTAAAAGTTAACATCTACTGTATTTACTTACTTGATCACTGTGTTAAAGGTGTGTGCTGTTTACACTGACTGAAATATTGAAAGTCACAATACCATTCTGTGTATATCTGCATCATCAATTGAAATGGGAAAATTCGGGTGGTTTTGTGCATCATTTTTAGATCAATTTCTCCAAAGGGCAGCATGGCAGACTTGTAATATGAAAAATAGTAACTGTTAAATGAGTTATTTGTGATACTTACCAAGGTTCTTTTGGCAGAAGATTAAATTTGTAGAATGAATTTATACAAATGTGCTGCTTTAGTGCCACACATTCAAACTAGCCTCCCATTATACTCTGTAGAAAAGCAACCTTTAGTGATGGATGATGTTTTTTGCAGATAGCATACTAGCTCAGGGCTTAGACACTAACAAAACATGTTTTGTTTTTTTTGTCCCTCAAGCACAAGACAGAAAAAATAAAAACAACATATCACAGCTTGGTTCTGAATTTTTCAAGTTGGATTTTGTTTGAGAAGAAATAAACATCTTCCACAAATACTGCCATTAATACTGAAAGTTTGGGTAGGTCCCTTAATCGAAAATGCCTCACAGCACTGGGAGTGTCTGTATTCTTTACGCGGGTTATCCCAGTGAGAAAAAAAAAACTGTTACGCTTGCAGTGTTTTTGGAATTCTACTGAACTACTAAAGCACCACAGAGTTCATGCTTCTACTTAACATCTCCTTGAAATGCAATTGCATGAGTCCCAAGTTGGGTTCAGCAGAAATCCTCAAAGGATGCTATTAAAAGTCTGAGATTAATGATACTTTATGACAGTTTATGAAACATTATTCTATATGTATTTTTAAACACAAAGCAGATGCACCTGTTGTGGAAGAGGTTATTAGCTTTTAATATATGCATCAGAAAGAGAATGATGTTTTATCACCCAAATTAAGCAAATAGAATTAATAAGAAAGCTTCCTTCTGACATGGAACCAGGAACTTGAGTCCTAAAATGTATTGTAAAGGCCATGAACAAAGCAAAATCCATTTTTATTAATTCATATCATTAAACTAATTATTACTGTATAGTGTGATACCTGTGACAACACCATTCAGCCCATCTCATACTGTCAGTAGTGGCCAGTGCCTCAATATGGCCACACATCCATCATTCATAACTGTATCTGGCTTCCCTGTGACCATTCATCCGTAAAAGACAGCTGGAGAACAACAAGGAAGATGCAGCCGAAATATAACTCCTGTCACCATGGGAGACCAAGCAGGGTGTTCTGCCCAGCTGCTATGGCAACCAGCAGGTCAGGGGTTGCCATGACACCCAGAGTGTTATCAGACGGAGGTCAAACGTTGATTTATTGTTATGGAGAAGAGACTCAGTCTATTTAGGGAACTGTGCTCAAGGGCACCATTAAAGAGAGAGATGAGGTGCTGAAAGGAACCTCCATAAATGCAAATTTCACAGTGAGTGTAGTTATCAGCTAATAGCCCACCCATCTGTATTTACTTAGGATAGGTACACATAAGATATATGCTTATTAGCAATAATACAATGCTACATTCACACAATTACACACTTTTAGATTGGGAAAATGCCTGTTACAGTGCAACTATACAGTATATAAACCCCTGTTTATCAACTGAAACAAGAGCTGAGAATACAATTATTATTTTTTTCTTTCAAACAGAATAGCCTACAGCTTTGAAAGAGCAAATTCCAAAAGCACTTGTCATATGTGTGAAATAATTTGACAGTCACAGAAATTCATTTTCCAAAGATTTGTATGTTTTACCCTCGGTGTAATTTATTGCTACAGTCAAGGACAGACATTGAGACTTATTAACAACGGAAAAAGCAAAGGTGGAATGAGTAACTCAGGTCTTAATGACTCAGTTCTGTTGAGTGTCCCAGTAAGCCATGACAGTGAAGAAACATGCACAAAGGCAGAACGCAGCCAGCGATAATACACCTGTGCTTTTCCTTCTAAGACATGTCAAAATGTCTGCTGTGAAAAAGGTCTGTAAACATAATCTGGCAAGGATCAAATCCGTTGGATGATGCTTTTTAAAGTAATGACACTACCAGTATCCATTAGGATTGGCTTGCAATATAAAAAACACTGACTTGACTCACTATTTGAATATTTTTGACAGTTAACAGTGAACATTGCATTTGTAGTGGTTAAGTGCAGTAGTTGCATGTGTCAGTCTTCCAAACTCTTTCTAATCTTTTCACTGGGAGATAATTAACATGAGAGTGAAGCCTGTTATCAGGAGGATTTTTCGTCATAAACCAATGAAAAATTATCTTCTATTTTTGCTTCCCTCTGTAGCTGTTAGAAGGGCAGGAATTACCAACTGACTCCTATTACAGTCATTTTTCAGCCAGGATGGAAACATTAGCATGGCAGCATGGGTCATTTTGAAACTCATCTGAAAACTCTCTATGTTTCTGCAAGGAAAATCGTTCTCTGTTGAAGAGCGCAATGGTCACCTCAGTCTTAAAGCCATCACAAGTGCCGCTGGTCTGCACACGTCTTGTGCAGCTGGTAAAGACAGGGGACAGAATAACATAGAAACATTATCTCAGGGAATGGGGTCCAGGAGGAATAACTCTCCCTTTTTTACTATCTCACTTCAGACACTCAGCCAAGGTGGTAAAGGCAGCCTCTCAAGTCCTCAGCAGTATGTGGCAGTACAGAGACCTGCGCTCCCTCTACAAGAAGGTAGGTGTATTACAAACCGTGTTCTGGTACTTTTGAAGATGATTTCAATTCATGCTGCAGCATTTGTGCTCTGTTTACAGATCATATTTCTTGTCACTCTCTGCTGCATGCGGTACTATTTGGTGCATAAGAAATTATTTTTGCATGCCTTACACCACTCCCTCAAAGTTTTCAAGGATTTTTAACTTTACTGCCTATTGCCTTACACACACAGTAACTCCACAGTCGGCACGATACGTACCAATGTTGTGTATGATCAATTATGGCTGCTGAATGAAAATGTAAGTCCTAGATTTAGTACCTCTCTGCAAGGACACGCTCTATGTGATAGGTCGATGGTATTCATGCTGCATAATTGATTAATCACAATTTAGTTTGTTGTGGAACTGATTTTACACCGTTAAGCCATCCTGTAAATATTTAATCAAAAGCCGTGATGACAATTTTACATAAAGCAAAAACATTATTTCAGAACAGCATAGTTAACCCTGTATTGGCATTCATATACATGTCATACATATCATATATCTTGCCAAAAGTGTATTTTAATCCAAAAATTGATACAATGTATTAATTCATTAGTGTTTTGCAAATCTGTTATAAGGGATTTGATGTAGTGTTAATAAACTGGAAAAGCAGTGGGGAAAAAACTGTGAAGGAGGAAGAAAAGTAACAAGTTCTGTGTTTAAAAACAGAAAGAGTCAGACATCTAATTAGGTGGCTGCAGCACTTGTATTAATTGTGTTAGGTTTCTGAAACGGCATCTTCATAATTAAAAAAGTCATTTCTGTCTTTCGCAAACTGGCCTTGAAATATCTGTGGACGAACTGTGTTAGGACGAGGGCATTTCACTTTCACTGAAGCAGGTGGTGAGGATGATTCTGGGTTTCAACAGTCTAATGAAGCAATTAAAAAACAAACTTGATACACATACATCCTGCTTTTTTTTAATAAATTTGGACAGCTGAAGATTTTCATCCATGTTTATGGATAAATAGATGAAACCTCACTGGAGGACTTGTGATTTTTCTGCTGGTCAATCTTTGCTGTTTTAGGCGACTGCTCAGCTTCGCTCATTGCATCCTGTGTACAGCCGGACATTGTCAATGCTTCCCAAAGGCCACCCCTATTATTTGGCAGTTTTCGTAGTTATTAATATTGATTTAATGATCATGGTTAATAGGTGATTGAGATGTATTTCATGTAAAGTTTGACGCTGCATGGTATTTGAAACAAGCAGTAGCTACATAAACAAGGTGCTGGTTCAGTTCATCGAGTCTTCAGGAGCTTAACATTGTATGAGCACTTGTGTTGCTTACAAATAAGGAAGTACGGAATGACTGGCAGAGAATTAAATGACCAAGTTTGATTTCTTTTCAAACAACCTTAAGATTATTCAGCAGATACTGGTCTTGGAGATTGTCCACTGTAATCTGTGTTAATACATTACGTAGATGTGTCTTTATAAATGTTCATGTGTGCATATGTTTGTGTAACTAAGTGCTTTTGTGCGTGTGGTACCTGCAGCTCTGTAGACACACACTGTTGTTGTGTTTTTTGCATATATCTCTCTCTTTGTGTGTGTGTGTGTGTGTGTGTGTGTGTGTGTGTGTGTGTGTGTGCGCGAGCGTGCGCTTTCGCCTTGAGGTTAGTCATAACCACATCCAAACAAAAGAATAATGGGGTTCTGCTGGGCACCATCACAGCTGAGCAACAGTGTTTACAGAGGCAGGAGGATCAATAACTTTGTGTTAGCCTCTAGCCTATTCTTTTTTTTTCAGTGTACACACACACACACACACACTCATTCACTTACATGCAACATCGATGTTAATGGTTGTTTAGCCCATCATGAGGACTGAGTGGTGTTAATGCTGCTTGCCAGGAAACTGCATTCCTCATTAATACAGTGGGGCATAAAAAATGGCACACACAAACAAAAACTTTAAAAAAACATATAGGGTCTAGGGAAATGATGGTTGTTATTTGTGTTATTCTCAAGAGGATGCACACTTTTGTTTGTGGCAAACACACCAACACTAGTAAACACCAACTTTCTCTTTCTATAGTTTTGTTTGTTTCTTTTCAAATGACAAAGTCGTGCACAAACTTGCAACTTGATTAAAAGTAATAACAGATGTTCTGTTCCTTTCACTCATCAGTAACGAGTGTGGTTGAGTGAATATCTGCCACCAAGGTTATCTGCCATTCAGAGCAGTAAAACTTTAGAGGCGTAATCATCGAGTTTCAGTGCACTTTTAGAAATTTTCAATCACACATTCCAAGAAGGTGTCCTTGGCTTTGACAGTATCTTTTTTCATCTTTGAATGTTGAAAAAACTGAAAAATGAAGCTGAGTTGAGCTGCATGATTTTATGCGTGATTGTGTGTGCCATGTGCAGGCACATTACAAGGAACACACACACACACACACACACACACACACACACACACACACACACACACACACACACATATATATATATATCTTAATGTGTTACAATGCACTAACCTTGCAACAGCATACCTTTATGATGCCTGTAATGTAGAAGTATTATATTTCAGCATAATGCAAAGCATCGTGAAGTCTTTTTCATTTGTTCCGTCTTATCGACAAATATTCCTACTGAGTGCCATCAGCTTTGAATGTGGAATCTTCATTGAAAGACGTTTAACAGATCATCAAGAGAGATTATTTAAGCATTTCAACATCATTCGCTTCTAAAAGTCATTTCATCTCGTCTTATTTTTCTCTGATGATGAACTGTGGTAGCACTTGAATCTTAAGTACCTGAGCCACAGTTTTCAAAGATGTTGTCAGATTTTCAAAAGAACTGAAACAATAGCAAGATATTGCTATTTAAAGTAGTGGGACATAGAGTGCATTCACAAAGTATTCAGACCCATTAAAATCGTCTTTTTCCAAAAAAACTAAAAAAAAAAACGCTATGTACACTCTGTACCCCATACTGACAGAGCAAAAACAGGATTTCAGAAATGTTTGCAAATTTAATCAAAAGACAGAATAATAAAAAGGAAAAAAATTAATATCACATTGACAGTATTTAGACCCTTTCCTTGAAATTGAATTGGCACTTTCATTGGAGTTCACCAATGCTAGATTCAATTGATTGGACATGATTTGGAAAGTCAAACACCTGTCTTACAGCTGACAATACAAATTAAAGTCGAGGCACTTATCTGAGGAAGGTTACAAGAACATTCTGCTGTGTTGAAGGTTCCCCGGGTGTGTAGTGGCCTCTATAAATGGAAGAAATAACGAACAACTAGGACTCTTCCAAGACCTGGCCAAACTAAACACTTGATGAAGAAGGTAAAGAGGTGACCAAGAACCTGATGGTCCTCTGGCTGAGCTCCAGAGATCCGGTTAACCTTCCAGAAGGACAACCATCACTGCAACACTCCCCCTATTTTGGCTTTGTGAAAGAATGACCAGACGGAAACCTCTCCTCAGTGAAGTACACATAAAAGCCCACTTGGAATTAGCAAAAGAGGAGTCTAAAGGACTCTCAGACTGCAAGGACCAAGATTGTCTGGTCTGATTAAACAAAGATTGAACTATTTAGCCTGTTTGATCATGACAACTCATCACCTGCCCAATATCATCCCAAGCATGGGGTGTCAGCATCATGCAGCTTCATTGTTTTTCATCAGGATGGACAAGGAAACTGGTCAGGGTGGAAGGAATATTGAAAGAAGCAATGTACAGTGATATCCTTAGTTAAACCCTGCTCCGTATCTCAGACTGAGCCAAAGGTTTACCTTCCAGCAGGACAATGACACACAGTGGCTTAGGGACAACTCCATAAAAGTGAATGGCTCAGCCAGAGCCCTGACTTCCGAATCAGATATCTCTGGAGAGACCTAAAAATGACGATCTAGAAGGGCCCCATCCAACCTTACAGTACTTTTAAAGATCTTCAGAGAAGAATGGTGAAAAATTGCTAAATCCAGGTGTGCCTAGTCTCCAAGTTACAATGTCTGCCAAATATGCTTCAACTAAGCCCAACAAAGATTATCTGAATGCTTTTGTTGGTGTGATATTTCAGTGTTTCTTTTTTCATAGATTTAATAGATTTAGTTTTGGTTGTCATTACGGAGTATTGAGTGTAGGTTGATGAAGGGAAGAAATGAATTTAATCGAATTTAGCATAAGAGGGTCTGAACACTTTCTGAAGGCACTGCATATAAGGGAACATCTTTTAAGCAGTTGAATTTGAAACTACTGAAAATCTTTCCTACCCGTTTTATTTTAGCTTTTTTAAAGGAAAAGCAAAAGGTATTTGACTCAGTATCTAACCCAATAACTTCCTTGCATGATTGTTTTGTCGTGGGCTTTCTGTCCGAGTCCAAGATGTCTGAGTGTTGCTTCAGTCACTTCAGGACTGCCCCATGGCATCAGTGTGTCCCCGCCTCATTCTGACGACTGTGTCGCTCTCTTCATCCGTCATCCTCTCATCCCCCCCGTATTACATAGAGCAGTATCCCCATGTGGCCCATTGGAGCCTCATCTGCTTCACACTTCTCTAATCATTGCCAGTGGATAGCATTACAGTCGACTGGATGGCATAACACGCCAGTGATGAGACATAAAGGATGCTGGCCTTACATGGCAGGCAGGCCCGACAAAGGTTGCTTCATTTTTTGATTATTTATTTATATATCCCCCCCCCCAACCATGTTTGCCTCATTGGGTTTTTTTCCTTTTTTGTTTGACTCTGATTAAATAAAGACAAAGAGAGACAGTTTTCTTAGGATTAATGCTGCACACAACAAAATGGATTTTGCATCTCATTTTACTCTACATGTAAACATTAATTTAATTGAAAAAAACTAAAAAGCATTCTTTATTTTCATCATCAATAAACCTAAACAAGATATCATTTGCAGTTTGTCCTGTTGTAACAACCACAGTAATTCCATACTAACTCATCCACCTCTCATAATCTTTGAGTGATTAATATATTGTAATGCAATCGAAATATTGCTACTATCAGGACAACTTTGATTAAATGCACCACAACCAGTGTGAATTCTCTAAATTGCACTTCAGCTAGTTAAGCTGCTGCATTATGCCATATGCAGTCTCTAAAATTACTTTCAAAGACTTACCTTACTATTTATTTCCTAAATTGCATGGTTAGTGACAAAGCAGCCTAATTTTATAACTGTGGAAATTGCTGCATTAGAGAATTCACACTTTCACTTTATCACCAGAGTCCAGAGCTCAAAATAAGTGACTTTACTGCTAGTATCCTTGCATGACATATTAGGTCATGGGTGTTAGGTGCTGCAAAAATCCTGTTAGCCTCCAATCCAAACATGGATTAGCATACAATTTAGACGCGAGTGGAGTAGGGTGTCCCTGCGAAGTGTTTGTAAGCAAAAGCAAAGGGGGAGAAAAGACACAGCAGCATGAGAGAAGAAAGAAAGAGTGAAGTGAGGAAAGAAGGTGAGGTGAATTTATGAAAGTTTTGTAGTTCAAAAATAAGCAGGCTTGAGTTTGTGTGTTTGTAGTTTTGGGAAGAAGAGAAAAGTGCAGGGTCAATAATGAGTCAGTTTGAGCTGTGTTGGCAAAGAGTTGTTTGCTTTGAAGTCTTGAAGTAATGAGAGCATTTTGAAACACACTTTCTGACTGTGTAGACATTATGGGTGTAGGTACACATGTATGTTTGTTTCTGTGTGAGGGTGTGTCTTTGAAAATGTGTGTTTTTGTCAAACTGCGGTAAGAAGAGTTAATCACTTCCTACAGCAGTGCCATGGGAGCAGTCTAGGCTGGGAGAGAGGGAGAAAGAAAAGAGAATTGCAACAGAACAGGGGGGCAGGGCTGCCCAACAGTTTTTGAGTATACTAAAACGAAACTCTGCAAGCCCATGAATAAACAGCAACTTTGTATGAAAATAGCATCTGAGATGACTTGAGAGATCTGTGATGCAGTAGTCATTAATAAACCAAAGCCAAAATCTGTTTGTACCAACACTAGCACTGACTTTAGGATAAATCATGTATAATAGTCTCTAGAGTGCAGTAGAACTCTACTTTTACCGAGTTTATTTGGATTACTTGACAGGATGTGTCCTCATTCAGTGTGTGTGTGTGTGTGTGTGTGTTTGTGAGGTTGTGCATGTTAGTTTTTCATCTACAGTTCCTTGGAGTGTAGCCACAGGTCATCTTTTAAGTAAACAACAAATGTGCAACACTGCTCCAACAGGGGATTTCTATAGAAAACGAGGAACTGAAACATGGTCACTTTGTAAATAAACCTATTCTTAATAGGACCAGAAGGACCAAATTCTCTGACTCACTCACACAAACATATGCAGTCTCTTTCTCTTCTCACACACACAAGCTAAACACTGAATTTCATATACACACAGATACACTTTGTCATGTCCCCGTTCAGTGCATAACTTCTGTTGGGCTGCCGTGCCTCATTTCTTGATAAATGATCTGTCTTGGGCATTTAATCAGACACATTCTCTCTTGCGCGCGCACACACACACACAATCACACATATACATCATCAACACACACAAATCATCAAAACAGATACACGCCGTATGACAGATGGAGTTCAGGGTCAGAGAGATGCTGTGTTTGTCACACATGTGACAGATTTACAATATGTTCCAGGGATGTGTAATTCACGATGTGGGTGTGTTTGTGTGATGTAAATAGAGGGAGAAATGTGTGTGATGAGTGTGTGTGAGGTCACTGACTGCACAGCCAAGTCTTTCACAGGATCATTTCAACCAGCATGTGCAGAATGTTCCTGCAAAAATAAATGAGTAACTTACACAGCAGGTGTCATGATTTACTGTTAAGCTGTCAAAGTACATTACGACCATGTGATTGTAATGACACAAGTATTATTCCAAGGTACACCAAGTGAGTTACTTTTGAATATTTCATTTTTTAATAAAATTTTACCCTTTTTGATTTTCACGTTTTCACATTATTGTTAGTTTAAAGTGAGAGTCTGGGATCATTATTATTCCTTCAAGTGTCAAAGATTTTTTTTTTGAGACAGCTAAAATAAATCCATCATCCACTGCTACACAGCGTAAACTGGAAAAGACAGTGAGAAGGAGACGTGCATTTGATAAACTTCAGCACACATCAAACCAACCTCAGGCCTCAGAAGCTGCCTCTGGGTTTCGCTTGGTTTCTCTCTGATGTTCACCTGCAAGAGCCAGGCAGAGATGGAAAGAGAGGAGATGGAGTCTTGTAGAGATAGCCTGTCTCAGGGTAAAGGCTAACAACAGTATTTAAGGAAGACATATTGTCAGAGCTGCAGCCCACACCTGCAGTGTTCTGGGTGTTTGTAATAAATGCAACAGTAGCATAAAGGTCAGTATCTAAATCAGCAGAACCACAAGCCACCAAATAAAGGCTGCAAAGGTCAGAGGCACATTATTCTTGTGAAGACAGATGGATTATGTGTGAGTGAAGCATCCACAACTGTAAATCTCAAAATCTGAGTGTGAAATGAGTGAGAAGGAGACATGGATTGAAGGACTGAAAAATGACAACGCTTGGTGGTCAGTGAGACCCAGAGGGGACTCACCACTCATCATGTGTAACCTTTTACAATTTTTGCCATAATTGCTGTCTGGCATGAGTGCCGGCAGACCCGCACGCACACACACCTCATTTGTTGGGGCAGTAATCGCTTTTTACCTTGGAGTCCTGCGACCTTCAACTAACCATCCATTGATGGTGAGAGCAACAGGCAGACTGGTTGCCTAGCAACGTGTTTTTTTCCTCTCATTCTTACAGTAGGAGCTGTAGGGAGTGTTTGGAGAGGAGAGCGTGAGAGAGAAAGAGGAGGTGGGTGGACAGAGAAGAAAAAGCAGGTAAGATGAGGAGAATAGGTGAGAAGCAGAAAGACCAGGTGCTTTGAATCGAGCTGATGTGGCTGATGTCTGTAGGCGTTGGGCACCGTTTCACTGCTACCAATACAGTGGAAGGTTTCACAGTACACACTGACACTAACAAAACCTTGGATATAGTGCAAAATGGTTGAAAATGGTAATAGACTAGGTCCAGACCTCAAACGCAATGTGTGAATGCTCCCATGTGAGTTTTTGATGTTGATTTAATATTTATTTAACCAGTTAAACCATGCAGACTGACTTGTGGGGCACACAGGTACTAATGCTATGCAGCCAGCAATCAGTGTTTAAAGTCACAGAAATGTTTCAGATTCTAGTGGATCACCCAAAAAGTTTCCAAGGATTAGAGTTTGCCAAGCTGAATCATGGAGAATGGTGGGTGTGAATATTTCACACCGTAAACATCATTAAATCGTTGAAAAGCCAGGGCAAGCTGATATGGTATATCCACTATATAGTACTGCCAGACAGTGTAGAATATAATGACTTGTCCATCCTTTGACCTTCAGGGAATAAAATGTATTAAAGTTCATTCATTACTGTTATAATGTGAATACGACAGTCATTTTAATACATTATAATATATTCTCGTCTACACCCTCTTCATTCATTCTTGTGAATGCAATTATTGCTAAATTTAACTGTTGCTCATTTTGCTTGGGGAAGCCCTCAAGGACCCCTGTGGATCCTTCCTGTGCCCCCATTTGCGAGCTACATCTATAGACAGCACACTGTACATATCACTCCACAGAATACATTTATCACTCAACATGCTGTGACTGTGTTCACTTGAGCAGCATGACAGTTTGACGGTGTCCAATTGCACAGCAGTCCAGCGTACCATAAGAGAGGTTACATTGTTTATAATGAGATTTGTTGGAGGGGAGGAGAAGGAGGCGCAGAATGTGAAACAAGGTGAGCGAGAAGACGGAGTGGTGGATAAATGGATGAAGAGAAAATGAGAGAGGAAGGGGTGGTGGAGACTAGAAGTGAGCTACCTTTGAACTACTGTGTATCAGAGGATCCAGCTTTCTATTAGTTCCCAGTGCTGTGCCAGGAAATGAGAGTCAGGGGAGGACATGGGGCTGAGCTCACTCCAGCCTACTTCTCTCTGGCTGTGTCTACCTCTCCCTCTCGTTACCTCTGTCCTCCTCTCACTATCTTTACCCTCCTGTCATTAGTCTCTCACACATCTCCCTCCTCCTCCTCACTCTCATTACTTTGTCATCTTTTGTCTTTCTTGGCTACCACTCTGTCTGTCCCGCCTCTCTCTCTTTCTGCCTCATCTCCTTCGTCTCGGAGTCGTCTCATTCTCCTCCCCTCCGTGTCCTCCCCTCCAGGCTCATTGTACTGAAGTGATCCACCTCTCCCATGAGTTCAGCCTCTTTCCAACATGTGTCCCGCTGTTCCACAGAGGCCCCTAGACAGTATAGCTATGATGGAACATGTCTCCATTATCTTTTATCATCTGCTTGTGCTTTGCTTTCAGAGGTACCCAATTATCTTAATGCTAAATTGAATTTGGTTCCAGCTCTGTGATTGTTGTTGACTCTCATAATCCATTTTTATGAAAAGGGCTTTGCTCCAATCACTGCTAAACTAATGCAGATACAAAGTCATTGGCTTGGCAGTAATTATGCTTGTGGAGTTGTTAATTTTTTTCCACAAGGACAGTGGGATATTTACTAAACTCAGACTTGATGCAAGTGTGTTAATTTGTGGTGTGTGGACATGTGGGTGTTCTATATTTGTCAGGGCCCTGCAGTGTCAAGAATATTTTTTAAATCACCTGCCAAAGGTTGACAACTTCAAGGAATCCCATACTGAAAAAGTTTATTTAAAAAGTGTTTTGATGGAAAAATTCTGAGCGATTCAGGTCAAGCATTTTCAGAAGTTCTCGCACACGTTTTTATGTGAAAACCAAGAAGAGCAAGGACAAAGTTTCTCCCCTTGAATGTTTCACCATCACCGTGACCTTTTATGATCTGCTGGAAATTGGTTTGCGATCACTAAATTACAGCCATTTCATTTATCATTTCGTATGGACAATACTGTGCGTGAATCAGCCGACAATTGTTCCCAAACAATTTGTGGCCTTAAACAGTTCTGCGTTTCTTAAGTGCAGTGGCATGGGTACATGGAGGGCTTCATCTCCAAACCACTTCCCTGTAAATATAATTCTGTGATTCATCAATGCTGAATCAGTGTGAAGTGCCACTTCATACTGCATGCTCATGTTGGTGCTCTTGTATTGCTCTGTACATGGGAATGTTTGACATAGTTATTCTAGTTTCATTTTTTGTCTACTGGAAGTTACAGATCTACACAGCTGAGTGTCTTAAAGTTGAAGATTGACAGGTCATCATATGTGGGCAGAATAAAAAAATACATATTCCTGAAATGTCCATGTGTGTACATGTTTACATTACTTAATAGGAGCTTTTGGATAACTGATTAAGTTCAAAGTCAATTCATTCTAATATGCCATAGCTCTCATAAAATATGCAGGTGACACAAGTGTTTTTGTTAGAAGTTTGTTTGATGTATTTAATTATAAGATGGTTAATGAATATTGGATTTTGAGTTGTGCAGTTACTTGTCACAAATGGTGACCAGTTTCTCCCCTTGTTTCTGTGTGTTCATTTTACAGGATGGCTACTCCCAGTATCACTTTGTGGGTTCTGCCTCAACAATAGAAAGAGACAGACAGAGGCCATACTCCTCCTCACGAACTCCCTCTGTCTCTCCTGTCAGGACTTCCCCAAATAACCGCTCAGGTGAGGAACATGTGGCACTTCCAGAACAGATATTGTGCACATTTTACTGCAAATATGTGCGTGTGTTTTCATTTTTCCTTGATTCTTCCTCAGGAACCGCTTTTAATTTAAGACCACCAACTGAGGGTAATTTTGGCATTTGAGATTCTCCTTCTAACAAAGTTTATTTAAATTTTGTGTTTTGAGTTAAGATTGCCTTTGGCTTGAATTTGGCTCTTTCTTGAGGCCCTGAGATGTTGGGGTGCAAAACCTGGTTTAAAAGGGGTACAGTAAACTACAATCACATTTAATGCCCTACAAATTAAGGAAGAAAGATTGAACTGACAAAACACCATTTTTCTCAAACCAAAAAAATATTCAAAAAACAATTCGTTTTCGTACAAAAAAAATCAACTGTATAGATGAAGGTCTGGAACAAAAATATTAAATTTAAGATTAGAGCAAATAATTTTAACTATGGGTTTTTTAAACGGCTTGCTGTTTCCCCTGCTCCCAGCTAAATTAAGCATGTTGACTCTAGCTTCACATTTAATACGCACCTTTGTGGTAAGAAAGCAATGAACACATTTTTTGAATATTCCTTTAAGAGGAAGGATGATTTCCTATTGGCTTTCTTATTCAAATGTAAGACTTTATTTGATTCTAGACTGGGTCCATTTAAAAAAATCTTGCTTTCATATTACCTCTGTGACAAAGGATCCCTCTGGACTCCACACAAGGGGGACTCATGTGCACACGTATGTTCGACATGTATGTTTGGCATATGTTCGGCCAGAAGCTACAGGGCACATAAATTCCATGATTTAGACATTAGCTAGTAGCATCAACATTAACCAGTCGATCAGTCTTTATGGCGGGGCTAAATAGCTCTTAGCATCACTGTTCGCCGCCCACAGGCTTTCATGCTGTAAAGTATGATTATCGTTAGCCTTTAGCCTGAGCCCATTGGCCTTCATGCTTTGCAAAGGGCGCATTAGCATTAGCTGTTAGCATCAGGAGTAGAAGAGCCTTTAGCTGTTCTTTCTCCACACCGGGCTTAGCAAGCTGATGAGGCAGAAAAGTACTTTTCCTTCCTCCCGGCTTAGAGAGGTCTTCAAGGACCCGGCTGAGAGAGAGAGAGAGAGAGAGAGAGAGAGAGAGAGAGAGAGAAAGGGAGGGAGAGACAGAGACGGAGACAGAGACAGAGAGGGAAATGTGTGTGTGTGTGTGTGTGTGTGTGTGTGTGTGTGTGTGTGTGTGTGTGTGTGGAGACAGAGAAAGAGGGAGGGATGAGATAAATAGAGAGGAAGATAAAGAGAAAGCAAGGAGGCAAGAAGAATTAGGGATTGAGGGATGGTTAATGCAGGGAGGAGGAAGTGAAGGCTGAGGATTTGACTTTGGCCAGCGACATTGAAAATAGGGAGTTTTGAGATCATAGAGCGTAGAGAAATTTGTGGATGCCTGTCGTACAGTGGAGGGGTGTGGGGGTAAAATGGGAAATGGCTGCAAATGACTCCCATCTTCTCCCCTGCTCCTCCCCTCTCTTCACACCATGTCTCTCTCTTTGCCTTTGCACACGCCCGCCCCTTCTCATTCACCCGTTTCATTCTTCTTCTCCTCCTCCTCTTTGCAGTAATCCTACTTTCTTCTCACCTCTCCCTTCTGATCTCTCACTCCTTACAGGCCACCTCAGTGCACACAAACACTCTTTCACACACCCACACGCATCTGTATCTCCTCTCTGCATACGCTCCAGACTGCAATCCGACTCCTTAGAGATGGATCAAAGCAGAAGGAGTAATGATGGCGTGCAAGCGCATTGGGAGAGGAGGAGTGAAAGAGTTGGTGTGAGGGGAGGGTGGTAAAGCTGTGAAAACGAAGGGGAGGTTAGAGGCTGCAAGACAGAAGACACAGAGCAATGCAGAGGGAAGCCCCCACAGGGTCCTGCTGTGTTTCACATTGATAGAATGAGTCTGTCAGGCTGTCATATCGGGCAGGTCCCCACGGTAACTGTAACCAGTAGTGATGGCACTGCCTCTGGAGGTGTCTGTGACAGGTCTGAGCTTTTGCTTTAATGGAATCCACTGCAAAGGTGTCAACTGATGAAATTAAATGTCAAATATGTAAAAACATTATAAAAGACTTGCCCACTACAACCAAATAGTTACTAATCATGTGTATGTGCCTTTTTCACTGCCATTTGTGTGTCTATTTGTGTGTGTGTAATACAATGTCTTGTTAAAATGCAGAACAGGCTGGGAAACAGATAAGAGGTTACAATACTGCTTTCCTTTTAATGTCAAGCATTGAAGGGTTGAATAAAAGAGTGGTCCTTTAGTATTCAAATAGATAAATTGCTTTTCCAAGGCTCTCCAAAAACACTTTAAAAGACTTTATTTTATTAAGCTAGTCATGTTTGTAAGTGTTTTTCCCCTAGTTTGTTCTTCTATAGTCTATTATTAGGGTTCAAAATAACAGGAAAAGAGAACAAAGAGTTTTTATACCCATTTTCAGAGTGCCTTTTCCGTCTAGAATCATGGGAGATGTCACTGCTTACTCAAGGGACACTGGTGCTCTCCACTAACTATGTTTAATTGTGTATTCACACATGCATGTTGTGTATTGACGCAGTAGATACAGTCCTAGAGTTATCCATCATTCTCAAAGTTGGGTTGAACAGGTCCAAAGAGCTTATTCTCAGAATGTCCTTCACTTTTGGAGGTATAGATTATATATACTGTATATCTATTCTGTATGGTGATTAGTTACAGGAATGTTTAGCTAAGCAGACTGCAAGGGCTGATACACAGGTAGGCAGGATTCTGGCAATTCACTCTGTCAAGATAAGAGGCA
Source organism: Dascyllus trimaculatus (assembly GCA_024666655.1). Lineage (NCBI taxonomy): Eukaryota > Metazoa > Chordata > Actinopteri > Pomacentridae > Dascyllus > Dascyllus trimaculatus. The sequence goes on along the minus strand of CM045466.1, from coordinate 18,351,925 downwards.
CTGAGTAAGCACTTAAAATATGCTATAAGGGATTACATGGTGATATGCTGAGTGTGTGTGGAAAAGAGGAAGGGGGAGGCTGGGACATGTACAGTATGTGTGCCAGGTCTGCCATTGCCTGTGCATATGTGTCTCTGTGCACACAGGCATAAGTAGAAATATTGTGAGGTCTGAAGATGCTAAATAGATTTAAATGGTGTTACAATAAATAATGAACAAATAATAAATCTGTTATCAAGCAGAGCTGTACAGTAATGGTAACAGTACAGTTGTTTAAATATATACAAAAATAGAACTGCAAAGTTGCGTAAGTCTACTTTTACATGTATTTGTTGTCACAATAACCAATAAACTAGCAGTGCACTCCTCCATCCTTCAGTTGTAATTTGCATTTTAGCACTGCTGAGATCGACAGTGCATGAAAACTATTTAGTAAGCAGGCAATGAAAATATTATCAATTTCACACTAACTGCTCTGTAAAGCACAGCTGATACTGGATTTATGCGGTGATGCCAATATCTATTTTAGATGGTAAAAAATTCCAATTTGAATCTATCAACCAGTTTTATTAATATATTCATCAACATTCATCAAGTTTGGTTATCAAATACTTGTGATGTAACAAGATATTTAAATAATGCAGGATATTTGTAATAAAATGTAGTGTAACACATTGTTTTTCTTGCATTTCAAAATGTCATCTCAATTAAAATATTGCTTTTAATTTTTGACAGTCACAAACAGTAACTCATGGTTATTTACTGCTGTGTCAAAACACAAATAGCGCCTCTGCTATGAATGTTTAGAGGAAACTTTATGCATATCCTGTAAAAAACAAAATGATTTTTAAGTTTTGGCTTTGTATACTAGGTTTCTGAAATTAATTGGTTTGGAAATTTATCAAACTGTGCATTACATTTATTCTATTAAGGTTATAACGTAGCAGGAAAGTGGGCTTTGATGCTAACACATTAGCTTCGACTGATATGACACGCTACGAGAGTAGCTACGTGCTTTGCTAGCTAGGTGCTGTAGCAAACCTGTTTGTTAAGAATGAGTGACATTGTTTAGTACTTTCTAGCATTCTCATTAACTACATGACAACATAGCATGAAGTAAACACTTAAAAGACTTAATTAGTTGCAAATTTATTTAGGAAGGGATGCTCTGATGCTAACCTTTGAATCCATTAGCAAGCTAGCTACCGTACTAAAATAGCAAACAGATGCTGCTTAGGCATGAGTGATGTGGCCGTTATCGGGGACACAGTTTTGATAGAGTTATATTGAAAGAAAAAATAATGGCATCATTGTTTATGAAGTCTGTAGCAATGTATTTTACAAACTATTAGCAGCTTACCTGCTTGCGTCTGCACCAGCGTCTCCTCAGTTGTAATACTGAAACTAATACAAACAATGCAGTCAGAGCGCACTCTGCTGGACAAACTATGTGATAGAATGAGTTTAAAGGTAGCCCAGGCCCCTGTTTCTGTATTAGGCTCTTTTAAAAAAACTTTTTAGATCATACAAAACATATACCAATGCCGATATATCAATATATATATATCCAGTAAAACCAGCGGGCTGATAAATCGTTCAGGAAAAAATGTTTTATACAGATGAAAGGCTTGAATAACATCCAGTTTAAAATCTCTTCAAAAGAACACACTGGGAACATGGTGGATGGTGATGTGATAAAAGTGTCCTTAAGCTCATCTGAATTGCTGCAAACTGCTCTGTACTTTCCATCTGATTGTATCATGCTTTGCCAATCTGACCAGTCATTATATTGGTCAAGTTGTTAAGATGATATCATGTCTAATGTTCAGTTGTGTAGACCACCACAAAAAGAGTTGAGCTGGCTGCTGCTCAGTCTGTGTTCCCTGAAGTGCAGCTTGCCAGTTTCAGACCTGGCTATTTTACAGAAGCTTTAAACACATAAAGAAGAGGGGAGAAAAAAAGAATGTGCTGCTTAAATTGAGAAAACCATACTAGATATGAAACTTGCTATTTAAATAATGTGTCCAAAACTGGTGTATATGTATATCTGTGTGTATGTGTGAATTCCCAGAAGTCCTTTAACATGCTGGAGGTGACCCTTTCTGTTGACAAGCTAAATGATGAATAATGACTGTGCACCTTGAAACCAAGACACACAGACACGCAAATTTAAGCACGCAAAGTGTGAAGGCTCATGCTGTTCTGGGTTTATTGCTCATTATTTTGTGTGTGTGCGCGCGCGCGCCTGTGTGTGTGTGTGTGTGTGTGTAGCGAGCGCTCCAGCCTCCCCCAGAGAGATGATGAGTCTGAAGGAACGCAAGATGGACTATGATTCCACGGCAACCAACGCTGGTTTCCATAGCAACAAAGGAGAGCACACATCCCGGAAAGACGGCATGGCAGGTGTGCGTGCGTGTGTGTGTGTGTGTGTGTATATAAAGGAGAGACAGTAGTATTAGATGATTCTATTTTCTCCTTATCTTTCTTTTTCCTCTATTTCCATTCTCTACTTCTCCTTTCACTTATCTGTCTTTTTTTTGACCTCACACTATTTTTCCTCTCTTATTCGCACTTACATTTTTCTGTATTCTTGCTTGTCTTTCTTTCCAGTATCTCTCTACCTTTGCCTTCCCACTATCTCTCCTCACTGTTAGTTTTTTTTCCTGCTTTCTCTTCCATTGTGTGTATTCCTTTCTGCACTTTTATTTTCTCTCTCTCCTTTCTTGTCTTGCTCTCACAGTGTTCTCTTGAGGTCATGTGGGACAGGCTAATTACCAGACTTTTGGAAAAATTGCATAAAATTTTGGAGTTAAATTAGCTTATTTTAGAGAAAGCCAATTGTGGAGCCTCCTACAGTCTTGTTGATCTTTAAATTAGTATTATTAGCAGTAGTGAAGGTAGTTATTGTGTTTATTCACAAAAACGTGTTGTCTTTCTCCTCTGTTTCAAGTGCAAGTGTCCTGTGGGACATCTACGTTGTTCCGAAACTCCTACCTGACTGCCAGCGATGATATTAAGCAAAACCAGGTGAGTTTATAGTACTCTATAAATGTACCTTTTTATTTGTAGACACAGCCACACACCAACACTGTAGCATGCATGTTGCCGGAGCTCTCATAAATTGGCATATGCTGTCATGACAAGCTGGTTATTAGGAGAGATAACAGCAGGATGGGAAAGGCACGCACACAAAAGGTGTTCCACTGTGATAAGAAACGCACTGGCAGAGTGTGCGATGCCGGCACACCCTCAGCTCAGACAGCATCAAGCCACAGCAACCCAAAACCACACCCGATGGCTATTAAAATCATTACCTCAGTTGATCGTGTTTAATAACTCTCTGGTGAAAAGGGAGGGATAACAGGAAGCATCACAGCCTTTGACTTGGAAGATGAAAACTTGGTTACATTTTTTCAACTGTTATAAATTTATATTTGAGTATAAAAGCATTTGTGTGGACTTGAACTTTCTTCGCTCAATGTTTAGTCTGTGAGCAAAGCATCTTTACACTTATGGCTGGATTTTTACCACACATCTGCACACAGACACAAAAACACACAACTGTGAGAGTTACAGTGTTAGAGATGAATTGCCCCCTTCAATGCCTGCATGTAATAGAGAATTCACAGCATGAGCCCCTTCCCAACTGATTCCTATCTGAGCTTTTTTACCTGTGCTAGCCTGCCTTTCAAACCCTTTTGCCCTGTGTGTTCACTCTCTACCTGCCACTTTCCTCTCCATTTCTCCATTTTTATCACCCTCCCCTTTTTTCACTTTCCTCCCACTACACCCATTTTCTGTGCCACTCTTTTGCTTGCTGCACCTCACCCCCATCCACCACTCCACCACTTCCCCACCCCCACCAGGGTCCGGTCCAGCCCTGCGTCGTGCCCCCCCAGCCACAGCAGGACAGCCCATCAGCAGCCGTGCTAAAAGACTACGACCCCTACCCTCCCCCTCCTTCCTTCCCTCAGCCTCAGCCGCCACAGCCTCCGCCTCACAGCCAGAGTCGAAGCTTTGATGAGGCCTACTATGAGGACCAGGGACCACCACCTCCACCATCGCAGCCACAGCCTCAGGTCCAGGCACAGGCCCAGCCTCAGGCCCAACCCCAGCAGCCTCCTAACGCCACCGGACCGCCCCGGGACCCGCGGGAAGATCTGCGCATGCATCTGGGCCTCAAGTCCACCGGCAACTACGTAGACTTCTACTCGGCCTCTCGGCCATACAGCGAACTGAATTACGAGACCAGCCACTACCCGGCCTCACCCGACTCCTGGGTCTAGTTAGACTACAATGATGGGGGGGGGCAATGGAGAGTCTGTGTGTGCTTGTGTGAAAGGGATTATTTTTGCAAGAGATCAACAGCAGATTAACACAAGGTAACTAGAAGTGGCATTTTGAAAAGGGACCTTGTAGCCAGTGGCAGGAAATATGTGTTCTCAAAAATAAGCAGGAAGACAGAACTAGATGGATTTAAGACATAAAGTCAGGTCGAGTGACGAAGAAAGACTGTGCATGTGCATGTGAACATTTTCTTTTTTTTTCCAGACCACTTTATTTCTTTAAAGTCAGCTCCATTTCACCGTTGAGTGGAGCTAGTTGGAGTAGATATGAATAAGTGTGTTTGACAGAGTGAGCGAAGAGTGGGAAAAGGAATATAAAAAGAGACAAAATGGCCAGGTGAAGAGAGTATGCAGATACCTGTAGAGGTGGAGAGAGAGATAATGGGGAGCAGATGAGGGAGAGCTCTTACGCTGTAAGAGCAGAAAGTGACCTGACCTTCTGTCAAAGACGGAGAGAGGAAGGGATGAGAGACAAAGATGGCACGAAGGTTCTTGAGGAGGTCAGGAAGAATAAAAGCACAGAGAAAGATGAAAGCACATCAGGCACAAGGCAAGAAGTGGATGTTTACCATTTTACCCAAGTGACAAACGTAGCACTGCTTTTATTCCCCCTTTTTGTTGCGATGGCCTTGCTGCCTCCAGAGGCTTCTGAATTTGCTTTCAAAGAATGTCATCTTCAAGAGACTTCTTTTTTTGTCATCATTCTTTTACATCTTTTTTATTTGTACTTTTGTAAATTTTCACTTTCAAAAAAAGCATTTTTATTTTCTGTACAGTTCAAAGGTGATATAGTGTGTATATTACACGTTTTTGATGGGCCACTTATGAAAACATGATTTATTTTCCATGACTGACTACTGACTGAAACAACAAAAGCAACAAAAACAAGTGAAACGTGAAAAACGAGAATCAGAAAGACAGACATCGTCAGGATGGATGTCAGCGGACACTTTTGTTTCTGTCCCTTTCCCAGCCAGAGAGGAAGCCCTGCAATATTTGTGTTTTTCTCTCTCCATCAAGTGAATTTCGTTGTGGACATGATCAAACGTAAAGAGCAGTTCAAGGCTGCCGGGTCATCAGATTGGCAGAGCAGCATCGCTCCCGAGTCCCCGTCAACAAAAGTGCTTTTTCACTGCCTAAAGAATATGTGTATGTTTAAAGCACACTCTCTGTCTTTGGAAAGGGTTGTCTTTTCACTTCGGGGATCTGATGTGTTTGACAATGTCAACTTTCAGTGGTTTTTCATCATCACTTGTGCATAAAGACTGGTCTGTTCAACAAAAGCCACCATGAATATTGTACATGTCAGTGTACAGTAGAGATAAAGAAAAAGAGAGAGACTTGACATTGTGCCAAACTTTGACACATCGTGGACCAGTCCTAGAGGACTTTAAAGGGAAATTTTGTCGAAGTTTACAGACAATGACTGGATGACTCCCTCTGCTGTTTGTAACTTTTATTTTCTTGTGTTTTGATCAGGTGAAGCCGTACTTATTGCTGGCGATCATGGGTAACGTCTCCCTCCCATAGATGTACAGACCTGCCTCTCTGTGTTGGCTGAGCATGTGTGGGCGTGTGTGTGTGTGTACGCGTGTGGGTGTGTGTATGTGGACACGTGTGCGTGTGTGTGCGCGCGATTTGTGTAAATGTGCATGTATGTGGCAGAATGTGTGGCCTGTGTGTGTACACGTAAACTTGAGTGAGCGTATCTATGCATGCATGTGTGTAGTAGTGTGTGTATGCCTCTGTTGCGTGTATGTGCGTGAGCGTTCCTGTATAAATCAATGTCCAAACAAGGCATTCCTACTGACAGTTTGTCCAGTTTTACAACATGAAAAACCAAGGTAAAAATCACTAGAATGAATTGTTGATATAGAATGACAAATCTATAAATATATGAATATAGATATAAATATATATATAATTTTTATGTGCTGATGTCAGTGTCACTAAATGCAACAAATGTTCGCAGAGAAAAAATGATTATGTGGTGTACAACAGGACTCTTGTTCACTTGACCTAAACATGGAAACTGCTGATCGGGACCCCCCCCCCACACCCCAATCGAGACAAAAGAGAAACCCCACCTGAAGATGCTCAGGCTCTGGTGCGAGTTGTGTGTTATTGTGTGTCCATGCTTCTTAGATGACCCTGCTGAGAGAGGACCGTACTTGAACACAAGGAAAAATAAAAAGACTCTTTGCAATCAAACGCTATGGTCTCCACTACTCTTGATCAATACAACAGATTAATTTTTACACACATGTCCAATTCTTTCCTGAATTAATCACTGTTAGATGTTTCCCCTCACGCATTTTGTGTTTTTCTCACAAGGCAAAATTGATCATATGCTGTACAGTGTGGGTTAATCTGACACACTTTGATGTGTGTTAGATTAATTCACGTGCTTGTGATCTTTCTTTCAGTCTGTCTCTTGCTCAAAAGGGCTTCAGGTCCTTTGAAGATCTCGCAGAGGTAACAGCATAATGTAGGAACATTTTTCTTCCCACAGCCTTACTTTGGTTTCTGAGCCAGACTTTTAAAGAGTTCTGTAGAAGTTGTTTACATAACCAATCAGGTAAAACCAAGATTGTAAATACAGTAACTATACAAATGAGGACAGCACACATTAACATGAATGTCTGGGGCTTATTGAAAAACTTTACATGACTGATTTAAATGACCGATCGAAGTGGTTTCTTTAACAAATTGACACAAAATTTAATGATGCAACTTGCATCTCTACACTCTGACAATTAACTTTAAACCTCAGCAAATCTCAACATTTCAGGCTTCAGGGCCATTGCACTGGATTGTACTGTAATTGGTAGATTTTCATATCATTTTCACAACATCTGTATATACAAAATACACTGATTATCTTTAACAGAGTTGAAGGATAACACCAGTGTATTTCAACCTGGTATATTTCCTATAGATGTGTCTGTGGTGGCTCTGTGGGTTGTGCTAGCTTTGCACTTTTCTAAAGGTTTGAGAAAAGGAGGACTCACACAAAACAATGCACATTGGGACAAGCAGCCCAAGCCCTCAACAGCTTTCCAAATAAACATGATTTTTGGGTGAATCATTTCATTTGCTTGTATCAAATCTGAAAGTAAACACAGGATATAGCCTTTAATTATGACAAAGGAATCTACTTCCAGGGCAGCTTTGCCGATTGGCTCAGTCACCCTGCATATGCCAGTGCATGCTGGTTTGTTTGCATGTGTGAGGCAGTAAGCTCGACCCATAGACCCACGATGGGCACATGTTGGTAAAACACCAGGTTGAAATGAACAGAAATGATGCTCATGCTCTATTTCATTGGCCTCCATGCAGAATCTATAACAATTTATGTGTTGTTCCCAAATGCTTTTTCAACAAATTTTCAGCCGAACAAGAGCCTTAAATGTAGCTGTGTCAGCTTTTTTTTTTTTTACAAATTTAGAAGAAGAAAAAATCAGTCCAGAGACACTCGGTCAATTTTACAAAATTTCATTAGTCTGAACAGCTTCTGGAAGTACTGTATTTTTTACCTTTTTCATTTCCCTTGTGAATGTTATCTTACATGTGTTTAAACATTGTACATTTTAAACTTAATCTAGTAGGTGAGATAATAAGAATCATTTAACTCGTCCAAACCACACTTCAGCTGCTAAGCTCACAATCAGTTTTAGGGAAAAATTCACTCACATTTGCATATTTGCACATTGGTGTACATTAGGAATGAACATCACTGAGTTGGAGAAAATATACTTGGTCATATGCTTCATTCTGTATCTTTTAGAGGCATAATAAACATACAGTATTATGTCTATTGACAGTAGCAACACAACACAATACAAACAGTCAATAAATTCAGATTGCTATTACACAGGCCATTTCCCACTGTTGTCTCTGACAAATGACACTGTTAACATCTTGATACCATTATCTCTTCACACAAACATATTCTCTGGGAACTTGATTGACAGGCGTGTGGAAACATGTTCTATCATAAGGCTTCGGATATCAGTTCTATTCAGACTTCCACTGATAATGACCCTTTTCAGATGCCATATAGTTAATATACTTACACAGCGTAGCAGTGATAGGCACGACAGAGGGCTTCATATTTCACTGTGATGTTGCCTCCAAGTGACAGCACAGGAAAGTGGTTAGAGTGGTGCTAATAACAGCGAGATCTAAAGTTGAAGATGCACAGGCTCTTACAAACACCAGCCTCTAATGTCATGTTATTGACAGTGAACAGACATCAAAGATGCTGTAATGGAATTCCTCTTTTGTGTTTGGCCAATTGTTTCGTTCACTTCTTGTGCTGCCCCTATGACTTTGATCCCATTAATCCAGATATGCATTTGGACTGAATTGAGCTGGAAGCATGTAACATGAATGAGACTGAGCTGGAGGTAGTAGCAATTGTTACAATCCATTGGAATTCACATCTCCCCCTCCTTCCCTCTCTTCCCGTTCTTTGATGCTGTCTAGGTTAGGCCTGTGAAATGCAGTGTTGGGTAATAACTCCATTGCGTTGATTATTAGCCTTCGCAATAGAGGCAAGCCTCCTCTGTCTGAGCATAGTCCCAAAGTGGAAGGCTGGTGTAACTTAATGTGGCATGAAAATTGCTCCTCAATTTTCCTACGCACAGCCTTTCTAGAAACTGCCCTGTTCCACCCTGCAGATGCCTCCGGCCTTCACTGTTTCACTCCCTCTCTCTCCCAGCGCTCTCTTACTTCTCTCAGAGCATCCCTGCCCATTCAATCGTGACACACCTCCGTCTCAGAGGTGTGTGTGTGTGTGTGTGTGTGTGTGTGTGTGTGTGTGTGTGTGTGTGTGTGTGTGTGTGTGCGTGCGCAGTGGAGAGCCAGGGTGGACATGGAGGTTGGGGGGAGGAGGTTAGACACAAAATGAGATGTAAGGGGAAAAGAAGGAGACAGACGTAGTAGGGAGCACGTGTAGAGGCTGTGATTTATACTTTGAGGATTTAAGCGTGAAATCAATTTCTGTTTAAGGAGAAGTGAGGCTACACAGATCCACCGCATGCTATAGATAGGCTTGGAGAAATTAAAGGGAAGGATAAGGAAGAGTGAAGCCTCAAGGAGACACAAGGTGGTAAGATGGACATTTGACAAGATGATTGAAAGGAAATAATGGAGACATTACTGACATGACACAGTAGCAACAATGAAAGTTGTGGAAGTTGTGTGTAGCAGTACAAGGACTAGAAACTATTTCTTAGAAAACTGAAAAATAAGAAGTATGTGGGAAAAAAATCTCCAATTTTCCATTTACTAAGAGCAGCTTGTCAAATGTGGCTGCAACAGCTGGCAGCTCAAATGAGGGCTCTGTTCAGAAGCTAAAGTCCAAATCATATGGCAGTTCAATGGTGTTTTTAAAAACTCTGAACATGTCAAAACTCAGATGGTTTCTGCAATTTGCATTCACCCTGAGACACCTTCTGGTGTAGCATAATAATAAATAAATAAGTAAAGTTCCAAGTTAAACAGTCACTGTTTAAGCAACATTTCTGTTGCTTTGAAGATAATTTTATATTTACTACTCTCCCATTCAACCTTCAATACGTGGCTTTTTTGCAACTTTGGGTCATCAGAAACTGGCTGTAAACACAACAAGGACATACTTTTTTAAGTTGATATGGTGACCATGTCAGAATACAGAAACACTAGCAATAATTTGGAACCGTGTATCTGGAGAAATAATAATTGTAAGTCAAGTATTCAGTCATCCAGCTTGCTTTTTTTGTCGCTACCGTCTCTTGAGGGAAATACCTGGCTGGTATATTCTGAATGTTCACTTTCTAGTTGCTTGCTGTTTTTCCAGCAAGCGAGGAGAGGAGTGAGAGTGAGCTAAAACACAAAGACTGCAGGCTGGAAACAGAAACAGTGAACGAGATGATGCTGTGAAGCTCTGCAAAGACACAGGTAATTGTAGAGTTAGATGGTAATCACTACTAGTGACCCTTTTAACCAAATACTCATTTCATACACAGTTGTTTTAAAAACACTAATCGTAGTGGCTTTGTTGGTTGTATGTTGGAGGAGCTTGTTAGTCACAACTCCTTTCAGTGCAACATCCAGGCTTATACATTGAGCATTAAGAGTTTAAGTCATACACTATATCACCTTGCAACATAGCAGACACAGCCTAACTTGTGCAAATATCCAAAGTTCAACATCATTTAGAATTTATACAACTGTTTATTGAAGAAACCCTCTTGTATACTATATTATATGTTAAACAGTGATAGCCAAAATGCTGGGTTTGTATTTTATTGGTTAGAGTGCATACTGGGTTTCTTTCTTTCTCAGGTAGACATGACCAAATAGCTGCACTGGTGGTAAGGAGAAGAATGCAGTGTTATTATTGAGGCAAAATTACAGGGTACTAAGATGAGGACAGGACAGGAGAGGAGAAGGTAGAAAAACAGGCTTTTGCAGACAAACAAGACTGAAGAGCAGTTCTCCCAAATCTCCACTTACTTGAATCAAGTATGAGTACCTCACATTTTTCATTTTCCTTGCTGTCCTAAGTTCTGCTGCATCTCTCAGCTAAGCAGCAGAAATAATAATATATTTTTTTAAAAGTCAGGAGCCCTCCCCACAGGAAGACGTTCACTTCCATTTGACATGGGTGTTATCACGGTTCATTTACACCTGTGAGAAGTGGCAGGATGTTTCAATTTTATCCTTGCCAAGAATTCATTCGCAGGGCACTTGGGCTGAACAGTGCTGATTAATACAGCTGAAGATAGCCACAAAGTCAGTAGTGATGGAAAACCGTTGGGAATGTAAATGCCAAACAAAACATCACAGTTAAGCTATAAAAAAAAAGACTTCAGAGTGAATGAAGAGGTCCGTGTTTGATGTGTAGCTGTGCTAAATGGTTTTGCTTATTGTTATTATTATGTGGAAGATTGCCTTATGGACCAATTCACACAAGCTAATTTGGCACAGAGTTTGTTTTGATTGCCTGCATATTCCTTCTAAATACAGACCTACATGACCCTCTGCATACATCAGAGAATTACAAGCAGCGATACTGCTGTGCAGTGTAGAGACGTTTTTTGACACAAGCTGTTGGTACACACTTAGCACACTTTTCAAATGTATCCGCGCTCATGTAACATTGAACATAAATTAAGGCAGACTGGTTCATAGCAATGAATTATACTAAAAAATGTGTCTTTATGAGTCTGCCAAGTGATTTTCACATCTACCTTGGGGATAAATCATATCTGGCTGTTACAAATATATATATAAAGAGTCTAAAAGTGTGTTAACCCATGCAGACACTTTAGTTATGACATATTTAAAGAAGTAGTCTTGTAAAAACTAAATATCAGACCAAAAAATAAAATCCCAAAAGGAAAAGGAAAAGGGTAGAAGCTCTCTGAGACATCTTGCATGTTTGAAGAGGTAATAATAATAATAATAATAATAATAATAACAATAATAATAATAATGATATACACTGTATTTGTTCTGCTGTTATATCACTTTCATATCACATATGTTATCTCACTTTGTAAAATGAGTTTAGAAAAATTATTATTGTTATTGTTTTTGTTGTGTTTTTATGGGGGCTGCCAAAATAATAGTAATAATGTAAATTAACCTCATGCAAAATCAGTCAATACTTATTTTTAATTTAATTGCATCTAATTCCAAAAAATATGTTTATTCTATTCAATTTGAATTTACGCTTTCATCTATTTAATAAAAAGGAGTTTTTTAAGTTTAGATAAAATTAAATTTCCTTTAAATGAACATTTTTGGTTCTTCTAATTACATTTTTAATGTTATTTTGCATTAGACATGTAAATTTAAAGTCTATTTTTGCAATTTAATCAATATCTTCTTGTATTTCAATCATACTAAAAAGTCTTTAACATTACAGAGCAAAATTTCGTAGAATTACAGATTTTTTTTACAGTGCAGGCACAGCATCTACATGAGCAACAGGCTACATCAGTATGCTAACATGCTCACTGTGACACCACGTTAAGATGCTTTTTTGCTTGTTGGCACTGAAGACGAAGCCGAGGTTGATGGACCTGTTATGAATTTTACAAAAATTCTGTCATTAAAGTATTACGCAGAGTCAAATTTGAGCTGATGCACTGGATAAAAGGTTGGATGCCACTAAATTAACCAAGAATCAAATTTCATCTGGAGGGGAGCATGCTGTAAATGGATGTACATAATTACATGACATGTGGTCCATGAGATATGTAATTAAAAACAACAATAAGAAACCCACAAAGCCACTAGACATGAAGTTCCTTCCTGAGGAAACATCCTTTGTGCTTGCACCATATTTTACAGCAGTCCATCCAGTAATTGTTGAGATATTTCAGTCTTGTCCAAAGTGGTGGACTGATCAGCCTGCAGACTGCTGCTAGTATGGTGAAAAATCAATACCTGAGATAGGTGACCATTCCACATAGAATGAACTACTCCTAATCTCGACTGAACCTGGGCACAGGAAGAAACATAAAAACAAGTAGTTTTTCACTTTATTAACTCTGCAGCCTATGAATTCAATCTCGCATGCACAACAAACTGCAACCTTTTATTATGTGGAAGAGAATCCATGAACACATATAGACTCATTTGCCATTACAATAAGATTACTTCAGATATATCCAGTTATTAGGCAGCTGACATTTGTGAGAAAAACAGATTTACTCGTTTCTAACTGAACTTAATCTCAGCTTTAAGTGTGGAAGAGATCAAGAACTAAAGGACTAAAGCTCTGGCGTTCAAAACATCACAGGATCCCTAATTGATCTCCATGTTGCAATGGTTCTTCTTCCTTTCCTTTTCCTTACTTTTTGCCCTGTTTCAGTTTGACAGTGATTGACAGAGACACATGCAACTAAGTGTATGCTCATATGAATGGTTCTCTGTCACATGGATACACACACACACACTGACACACACACATAAACTGACACACACATACACCATAAGGCACCCTGTCAGGTATTGAATAGTCAATGCTGCAGAGCAGAGCAGAAGCCTTGGTTATTCATGTGTGATAGTGCTGCTGCAGAGGACCCAGCTGGCTCCCACAGAGCTACGTCAGTGTGTGTGTCTGTGTGTGAGAGAGAGAGAGAGAGAGAGAGAGAATATGAAAATATGTATGTCAGAGACATGGCTGTGTGTGTGTGCGTGTGCGTGTGTGTGTGTGTGTGTGTGTGTGTGTGTGTGTGTGTGTGTGTGTATGTGTACGTGTACACCTGTCAGTTTGAACAAATTCACTCACCTGTGACGTCCTCATTCTGTCTCTCTGTAAGCCGTCACTGAGAGTGCTCCTCTCTAAGGCCCAGGCACACGCACACACATGCACACACATGCACGCACATACACATGCACACACAAACCCACACACATGCACACAGTCATATCAGCCATGGGCAGGTGTTGAGATCAGTGACTTCTGAAGAGGATTGCACCTATGGCAGTTTGAATGTGCGCCATGTATTTTCACCCTAAGTAATGAATGCTATCCCTCGCGCTCAGTGTCTACATGTGTGTACATCAGAGGGAGAAGAACGCAAAGGAACAGAAAGAAGGGTGGAGGGAGAGCGTCACAAAAGTGTGAGAGGGAGAGGAAAATGAGCTGCATATGGAGCTTACTATTTGTCTTTTACTTCAGAGTTGTTCAGTTTCTATCAGTGACTCTTCAGTTTTTCTGGGACATCGCTGGCTGAGCTTTGTTGGAGTGACAGCGATGATGAATCCTGCAGGACACAAGCTCCCACATACACAACTTCTCTAATGTAGTGAAGCTGTATTCTTCCATCTAGTGGCCACACATGTACACACACTCATGCATTCATGGACGAGTACAGTGACAGGCAGAACCACATATGCTCATACACATGCAGGACTGGCTTGTACTTAGAGCTGGAAATAAATATCACAATATTAAAAATACTTTTGATTTCAGAATGTGTTTAACCTTTACTGATGCACCCTGAGTTATCTTTTAGTAACAATTTGCTTTAAACATCAATTTAGAAAGGCAAAGGTAATATTGAAAAATCACCCAGTATTTTACTAGTACAAATTCAGGGTATATCAAAGCCTATTTTCTCGTCATTAAAAAAAAAAAACTTAGCTTGTAAAAACGGTTTCTGAAGTCAAAAGAATAACTTTGACAATACCACATGTAATGTAATAGTTCGGTTGCCTTGGACGAATTTCTGACAAAAAAACAGGTACTGGAAAGTTGTACAAGAGTTGCATTATGATAAATGTCAGCTCTTTATCCATTATAAGACTAAATCTCTCAAGTGCATCAGCCTAAGTTGATTTGATTTTCACCATTGATCTTTTGTTAATCTGTACATATCACTTTGACTTTAAAGAGGTACACTGGAGTTCGCTTTAACTTGTCTTTTTAAATAATCTCATCACTGCTGAAGAATCCACAGTCAAGTAGTCCCTCTTGCAAAAATGTCTGCTACTAGGTAAGTACAGCTGAGTCCTGTGAGTCTCAGGAAACTACTCTGTGTGCATCATGCATTAAGCTCTAAATGAAATACTTTCTTTCTTTGGCCTTAAGCAGACAGTCCAAATGCACGGATCGCACACAGCGGGAAGAATACATAAAATGGTGACAATCCAGGCTTTCAGAGACAGGTGTGGTGCCACAGCAAGGGCTTAATGTCAGTGCAATTTTGGGAAAGCAGAGGAACTCCCTCCCTGCAAGAATTCCTCCCCGAGGCTGCTGCTGTCAGTGAGAATGACATATTAATCAGCTTGTCTAGTTAAATAAGAGTGAAGTCCAAACATTTTGATCACACATCATAATTCATCTTTTTATGAGCGGACTGCGTCCTGACCTGCCTGTGAACTCCTGGCCCTTTGATTGGTTGTCAGCACCCTCCTCGGGGACTCATGTCCTGGCAACAGATTCTTTCACTTTGAGGACAAATGTGATGCTGACCACCTCTCCACTGCCAAAAGCCGTTGCTCATCAGCCGTGCATGTGTGTGCATATGCGTGTGTGTATGTGTGAAGTAAAACTTGTGGTGGAGGTGTGACATCACTTGCCATCTCACAAACAGGTCTTGCAAATTATTTGGTTGCATCCGTATTTTTTTTTCTGTAGCATGTTTTTAAATGAATAATTAAAATTCATGTGTGTGTGTGAAATGTGCAGTGAACTTTTCTGAAGAACGCAGCTGCCACTTCACACAGCAATTATACCATTACAGGGTTTACACTGGCCTGCATGTAGCACTGTGGCCACATGCACACACACATTGATCACACAAACACCCATGTTAATGTATGCACATTCAGCAGAATTGTCACTCCTCAGAGATACCACATAATGCATACAGCAGAAAAAATAGTGTTAAAAACAGTCTCAAATAAGTTTGATTTGAACTTTCATACCTGGAATCTGTTACATTAACAGCTGAACACACACACAAAGCACCTTACACAGATAGTTTTTCAGTTTAAATTTTGCAGTACTGCCATGCATGAACAGAATCCGAAGCAGACACATAAATTGAAACAATGATCCTTATTTTCATTCTTATTTCATTTCTTAGTCGTTCCCTGTGACACTCACTGTGCCTGCAAATCTTAGCTCTGCCCACACTGTCATGTCAGCCAATTAATGAACAACTGCAGGCTCGTGGTGTGAAAACAGAAAGTAGGTGGTCACTGAGGTCATCGCTGTCACACACACGCTTGCTGCAGTCTTTTTGTCTGTTGGATTGTCTCTTTTGCCTTTTATTGCTTACCCTGCTGCTGTTGCTCTGACACGACAGTGATGAGAGATGGAACCAGGCTGCTTCATTAGACGCTTAATAAATGCTTCTGTTTTACAGGCTGTGTAGGCGGATGGCTACTATAGACACTTATTCTGTGCCTTTTGGCTTGTGTCGTCTGTGCTTTTAGTGATTTTTAAATAATTAATGAATTGGAAAGCCACTGTGTTTATTCACACAATTAGTGTATAAAACAATAATTGGGTTTGGCATTAGCTCATAAGCTCAGTTAGATGTTTACATTGTGTCATTTGTGGTCATAAAGCCCTTAACCTTTTAATATTACAGTGCATTACATTTCCACACATACATGACTCGGGCATTGTGTGTGGTAGAGATTTGCGGCCCACTCATACATTTCAGATTTATTTGTGCAGGTAGATTAGATGGATGGATGGATGGATGGATGGACAGACAGATGGATAGATTTATATTTTATTTATATTTTTTATTTTTTCTCAAAATTATCAAATCAGTTCAATATACACACATACACATATTACACACACGCACACATATGTATGTAATATAAATATATTATGTATATATGTACATTTATTATCATTATTATTATTGTTGTTATGATTGTTATTGTTATTGATGTTATTTTATGATATTTCTTTTGATCATACATCTATTATATGTAATAATAATGATTTTTAATGTAAGTTATATTGTTGTACATGTGTAAATACTGCAATGTACAACAATGTAAGTTATATTATTGTACATTTTATGTACAACAACTCATATTTAAGCGTTAGTAATATGGGATTTTAAAAAATATTTCAACTTTACGACCGACGTCAGTACGCTTCTTACGGTTCCGCATGACGTCATCACGTACCGTTCCCAAACAATGCTCAGGAAAAAGCCACGTTGACGATCCAGACTCAAGTGTAGCCCACAATTTGAGGCAGAATATAGCAGGATTTTGTTTGT
This sequence comes from Dascyllus trimaculatus, assembly GCA_024666655.1. NCBI lineage: Eukaryota > Metazoa > Chordata > Actinopteri > Pomacentridae > Dascyllus > Dascyllus trimaculatus. Next base: position 18,334,821 of record CM045466.1, on the reverse strand, counting down.
TGGACGTTCCGGTTCCTTCTCGCAGCAGTCTCCAGGTCAGAGCCGACATGTCATCGCCGCCGAAGGAGAAAATGGAAACCAAAGGCGGACATGCCCCTGCAGGTAAAGCTCACTGTGCTGCTTTTCGTGAAGCTCCTTGTAAACCTGGAGGCCTTTGTTTTCTGTAGCGTCTCATAGCAAAAGAACATATCACATGATAGTGATGATTAATACTTATGCAACCCTTACACTGGGAGATGCTAGCGACTGTAACGTGTTTTTGCTATCCAGATAGTATGTAGTCTAATGAGCCATATTTGTTAGTTTCGCACATTTCTTTACTTCCTGATTGGGGTGAGATATTGCAACATCATCAAACCTGGTGATACAGTGAGGCTTGATGATCATTACAGACCAATGTAAAGCTTTTAGTAACAGTACTGCAGTGGATGGCTGCTGAATGGTGACGTGGAGGTCATAGGCTCCAGTCCTGTGGATGTGGACTTGGGAAAAAACACATAAGGTATACGTGGACATGAGCAGTGTGGCACTGGGCCACAGCTGCTGGACTGATAGCACAGTAAGATAACAAATGGCCCTCGCACCCAACCTGTAATCAGTGGGAGGCCCATGGCACACACAGTTTGTGACAAACATGCAGGTATGTTCATGTAGAGGTGCTTCTTTCAGCTAGTGAAGCCAGAGGTCAGAACAGCTGTTCTGCAGCTGCTAAGAATTACAAGTCTTGCTGAAGGACACTTTGGCAGAGCAGCTGCTGACACAGTCGTTTTAACCCTGACCTGTCAGTTGAGGGACAGACAAGTCGAAGATTTGATTATGTTCTTTTTTTATTTCAATGTAAAGGTTCTCCTTTAGTCAATTAATTTTGTCTTTATTATGGAAAAATACAGAAATACATACAATAAAAAACTTCAGTACATGCAATGATACAAAAAAAGGCTTAATACATGAATAACAACCAGAACAGGACATAAGGGAAAAAAATTAAAAAGTCTTTTTTTGACATAAATACTTACAAGTTTGGCTTTCTCAACACCTTCTTAAAATATTTTACACTACCAGCAAACTACATTCCTATACGAGTTTTTTTTTTTTTTTAATGGCAAATTAGCCTTCAGATTCCACCTGTTTACCTTCTCGCTCCCACACAGAGCAAAGTTCCTTGACAGGGAAACTGTGTGTCTGACTAAAGTCAGTATTCATCAAATTCCAATTCAGGTATTTTTCTGTTTTAAGTAAACCCTAAATCCTATCCTATCCTCCCCACGTACTGCACAGTCTGTGTTGTACCAATTTTTATTTGTCTGGTCCACGATGATGCCCGTCATCAACACTTTCTATGCCTGATTTTATTGTCTGCTTGTGAAGCATGATGGCTGCCAAGATGTGGGAAAATGTTGTAAAAAGTTATAGATTATTGGGTTGGGAATATTCGTTTTAAGGTGAAGAAGAAGACATTTTCCCCCCTAATTAGAAGTTTTAGTTTTATAATTCTTGATTATTTGATCCCCTGCACCATCCATCCAGCACATCTTTCAGTGTAACAATCCCAGTAGCCGCAAGAGAGACTCTTGAGTTTAAGTCCTTTTTACCTTGGATTCAATGAAAGTCTTTCTCTGAACTCTCCAAAAATGGCTCAAGTGTTTTGCTTTATATCAATTTCTAAGTTTGGTGCATTTTCTAGCTTTTTCAAAATTTCCGTCTAGACTTCAGCAATTTCTGAGGTCTTTGAACAAACTGCCATAGCTGCTGTGTTAATCACTACACGTGTGTGTCCCTGCGTGTGTTTGTGTGTTACAGTAAAGGCAGGAGGTATGAGGATAGTGCAGAAGCACCAGGCAGCTGCTGCCCCAGAACCGCCGCAGAAAGATGACGAGGAGGAGTACGTCAGCAGCAGGTAACGCTCTCACAGTCATGGAAGGGTTTACTGAACAAGCCTAGCGTAGACGGGCCCCAGAGCCCAACGGGGTCAAGAGGTCTCTTGGCTCAAGCCTCTGTTTGAAGAAGCTGTTAACATTTGCGGTTGTAAAGTCAATCAAAAGACCATAAAGAGATAAAAAACAAACACCAAGAAAGAGACAGAGACATAAATGACAGCAGATAGGTGCAAAATGACCACAGGGACACGAGAGATGAAAACCAACTAGAGACAAAATGAATGCAAAGAGGCACAATTCAGCTGAACAGAAAAACAACATAAAGATGCACCATTGTTGGAGGGATGGGGCCTCGTCATATCTATACAGTCTATTTACAACACTAAAGTAAATGCATAGCAGTTAGATGGAGAAACTGTCAGTTCAACACAGCACCATGGCGATTTGTAAGTTGGTAATCACGAACGAACACCCTGCAAATTGCCAACCAAGCAATTTAGCAGCTTTCACTTTCCTGTAAGGCCATACTGTAGGCAGTTTTGCAGCACACTTTTTGTGTACTTCTGCCAGCTAATTCAGTAAACAACATAATTACTGCATAATTACAGCATTAACTTGAACAGCCTATTCAGCAGTCACTATTGTTTGCTATAAACAGCCTTGGTTTGCATGTTTTACATCACACTGGCTCTATTTCCCGGCGACAATAATTGTTCCGTTTCCACATTAGCATGTTCGGCTTTTGTCGCTCAAATGCATTGTTTGCACTGAGGTCACTCCGTTCGGCGACGGAGGTGGCGCACGTTGTTGCAAATTTTCAATGTAATTTTGTGCGCGGTGTCTGCTTTGACGCCCTCGCGTGTCTGCTCAATATTCATGAGGACCCGTCAGCTATGTGCATATCAGTACAGGTGGCATATTCACACAATTCAGCACTTAGTGTGTGTGTGTGTGTTAATGAGAGGTGATAAATGGGAAGTGACAAGCAGTATACAGCAGTGAGCAGGGTTCAAGAACATCGCCAGCTGTTGAAAGTTTCTCCTGTGCACGTACTTTTACACAGGTAACCTTAAACGCGCACCAAATCATATCTCGCATGTTCGTCATGCCCCGTGCTTGTTCTTTGAGTGTTTTTGCTATAAGCAGGAATAGTTTCAAGCCTGTCTGTGGCAATAAATCGTTTCCTTTTGTTCCCCTTTCCGTGGTGTCAAGATGAGTGGAAGTAATAGGCAGAACACAACAGTGAAAAGTGAGGTCAAGTAGATAACAGAGCTACAAAACGACCATGCAGGCTTAGCTCTTACTTTTCAGGGTGAAGTCCCGCTTCAGAGCGAAAGAACACTCAAGATGAACAGAGACGTAAGACCATAAAAGACACAGATCAGGGTGTAACTTCTATTGCAGGCTTTCAGATGCGTACTTCCTTATTTTGTGATGTTGTTTCAGGGGCTGTGGAGTCATAGTTTATATCCTTAAAAACCAAATTGAGGCGAACAGTAATTTCCATTGAGTTTGACTTGGGTTTCAAACAATCAGTGTTTTGTTTCATGTCTGAGGATGGTTCAGAATACCCATCACATGTTCGCAGAGTCCAGTGTGACATTTATTTTTCCAAAACTACAAAGTCAGTAGTGATATGAAACAGAGACACATAGCTTTTCTTCTAGTTTGGTATGCTGGAATTAGAGTATTTGTCCAATAGATAAAACAAACCTTCAGTCATTAGTGTCGGACCAAAAGCAGAACCCTGATAATTTAAAATTTAGAAAAGAAATGAAAAAAAAACTTACTACTGTTTGCACTATCTGCTTGCTTATAGCCTTACTTAAAGACATAGTTAATGTGTTTTAAGTTGCACAGGTTAAAAAATTGATTCTTTATGTATAAAATGCCTCACTGAGGTCATCTAGGGTTTAATAGTTGCATTAGGATTTATGTCTCTTACTTTCTTCTGAATATTTTCCTTTTAGAGGTTGCAGTCCAAAAAGAGGAATCATTACTGGGGCTGTATGAATATATTAGACCAATAATGCATTTTAATCACAGAGAAGACCCATTTTGAATCTGCCTTTAGCTTGATATACCTCTCTTGGCCTTGCTGTGTAAATGCACTTTTACCTTCCCGCCCACTGAAATGTTTATCCTTTAACTAAAAATGACCTGCCAGCGCATCCAAAAAGAGAGGCCGACTACCTGCGCTCCATCAGTAAATTCAGTCAGCGAAAATCGCTCACTCACGCACGCTCTGTCCGTCCCTCTCTGTGTCACGCTGATGGACGTCTAGCAGGTGGCTACTGGGTAAATTTCGCATTAGTAGCAGCCAGTGAAGCGTTGTAGTCAGGGGAACACCTGCCGTACCCAATCTAGCCGAGATGGACAGATGGGGCAAAGAGAGAGAGAGAGAGAGAGAGAGATAGGTGGCTGGGATTATGGCGAGGAGGAGAGGATTATTAGGGAAGCCATGGCAGTATGAAGATATGAAAAAGGACAGGTAAGGGATAGAGGGAGGTGAAGAATGAGATACAGTCAAGGAAGAGAGACACAAGCCAGAGAAAACTGGTGACCCAGCAGAGGCTTTTGCCCACAAACTGTCAGGTGAATCTGTTTTTGAAACGCATCAGGAGAAAATCTGCCAAAAATCCAGGTGAAGTGTCTTTATCTGTGTAAAAATGTGACGTCGCAGCAAGAGTTAGAGAAGCACAAGGAGGAGACATATAGCAAAGTAGCTAAACAGGCAAGTGTGTGGTTTCATTGTCACATAACATCTATTTAGAGTGGAGACACAGTTTATGAACAGCTCACACATCGTTTGGATGAGACTGTCAGCTGAATGTGTATTAAAAAAAAGTGCGTGCAAGGTGATCGGAGGCTTTGTGTCGGTTGCACTGTTACCTCTCCTACATATTCTGGTGAGAGGTGGATGTGTCCCAGAGACTTCGAGGGAACAAAAAAAAAAAAAAGCGGGTGGTGCTCCGTGTACGCTTGACTAAATCGCTGCACACACACACTTGATACGTAGGAACCGTGGTGAAATGTGCAGTAAGCTGACAGCTCGTGGTGAAAAGTTGAGAGCAGAGAGAGAGAAAGGAGGGGGAGGAGGAAGAGGAGGAGGGGAGACAGGCAACAGGCATCTGTTTCTATGGCAACCAGCACCTCGCCCACGGCAACAAACTTCCTGCTCTGTTGAAGCACAGAGAGATGGGTGGGGTAGTGGTTGCTAGTGGCTTTGAAGCTGAAGACGGAGAAGGAGACACCAAACGGATGGCTTAATGTACATATCAGCATCTGATTTGTTGGTTACAATTTGATTTTTCTGTCTTCGTCACTGTTTTCGTCTCTCATCGTCCTTCTTTCCTGTAAGTCTGCCCCTCTTCTAACACAAAGCGAGTCCTCACTGGGATTCCATACAGCTCTCTACTGCCCCCTGCAGACTCTCTTGGCCTATAAACACAGCCTCAGACACACAAAGCCACAGCAGAGATCTTTGTCACTTTAGGCTTCTCCCTGTCTCTGCCCTCTCCTCGTATCTCTTTCCTTTTAACCATTAATATAGCATAGATGGGGGAAAGGTATCAGTAGCATAATCTTAAGGATAATACTTTAGTGTGGTATTTAGAACAGGGTTTTAGGGCTTGTAGCAGTGCAATTTTCACTAATCCATGATTAAAAAGTCTTAAACTGAGTGCCTGTTGTCTGTTTATCAAGCGTGGCTAAAACCTGTCATTCGTGTTTGTTTGCCTACAACTTGTGACCGAACAGTATCTATGTGTTTAGCCAGTCAGGTGAAGGGCTTACACTCTCATTCTCTTTGTCTGACCCAAAACTATTATTTGTTTTATGACACTGTTGGAGGAGTTAATACTTGTCTCTCCGACGGGTTTAATGCCATCTCTCCTGCCTGTCTGTCTAGACGTTTATTATCTGTCTGCCTTCTGTCCTAATGCCCAATCCCAGTAACCAGTAGGGGTGCAGCAAACAATTATTTTCAATGTTGATTAATCTGTCGATTGTTTTCTGGATAAATCGGTTAGCTGTTTGGTCTATGAAATGTCAGAAAATGGTAAAAAAAAATGTCAATCAGTGTTTCCCAAAGAACAAGATGACATCCTCACATGTCTTGCTCGGTCCACAATCCAAATATATTCAGTTTGCTGTCATAGAGGAGTAAAGAAACCAGAAATTATTCACATTTAAGGAGCTGCAATCAAAGGATTTAATTTGAACTTTTTTCTTCAAAAATTTCTCAAACCCATGACTCTATTATCGAAACAGTTGCCATGAAGCAACTATTTCCGTACAGGCTTACTCTTCCTTTGCAGACTGTTTTCAGTATTTCAGCTTTTAGCCACAGATTGCATGATGGGGTTACACATTCGCTTGAATAGAGACATGTGACAGCCCAGCTTGAGATACATAGCAGCTCAGTGTGTGAATACATCATCCAACTGAGAATCCCTGTTCACCTCAACCCCACTGTGTTGCACCTCACTGTAGCTTCAGTTGAAATCGAAACTGAGGCAGCTGCTGTTCGGATGACTTGCGTGTGACATGGTGTGAAACTTTAGACAGCGTTGAAATAAAGATTTGTTACTTCTGATGCACCTCGTTTGAATATGCCTCCTCCATTTGTTCTTTGGAAAAGCAGCTGAACAGGACTGTTTCCATTCAACATCCAGCAGCAGCAGCTAGAATAAATGAGGAGTCCTGTATTGCTAACACGCCATTTTTCACTGAACTATCATCTGCGTAATAAAAGCAGATACTTGCAGCCACGTTCTTGCAGTCAAACATACAAAGTGAATCTCCTGTTGGCTTTTTCCACCATTTTTTTTTCTCTTTATCTGGCACTCGCTGATTTATTTTCCATTTGTTCCCCAGGTAACCTTAAAATGTTTAAAACTCCATTTTCAAGACCTCTCACAACTAGCAGGGAGTTAATTTGAATGTGGAACACTTGTGGGGGTTATATGCCACATTTTTGTTAATTGAATTGCTAATAGAGAACCTCTCAACCTCACATTTTGACAAGTGGCTAGCGAGAAATAATCAGTGAAATTCAACATATTCGTGCGTAAATTTAATAGCAAGGTGTAAATACTCTCATTAAGATAAGGAGCAGAAGGCTGTCGAGTGCCAAGATGTTGATTGCCAAGACTGAGGTTAGACAGATGTGTTGAAAATCCATAACTGCTAATTGAGCGGGATTTTTAAAAAGTTGCACATGGTGAAATATTAAAAAGTAAGGAGCAGATGCTTCAGATGTTCTTAAGTGTTTAGATCCTGTTGCTGAGATTGCAGTCTGTGTGAGAAACTTTTCTTTCTTTCTTTTTTTACATATTTAGGCTGTTAATGAGGTACGCTATAAGTTGGACATGCTTGCTGCTATAGCTGATGTCTTTGAGGGGAGTTTTGAAGGTGGCTAACACAACTGTACTCCTTTGCCGCGAGTGACGATGCCGTAAAATTAGACGGCACTCGTTTGTCATGTCAAGGTCGCTACTTACCTCAGGTTCCGCATTCCTCCTCCTCATCTATTTCTCCCTTCCCTTCTCTCTATGTCTGAGTGCCTCCCTCACTGCTCCATCCTCTTTTACTCTCCTCTAACAGTCTGTTATTATAGAAGTATTGCTCTCCCCCCTTCCGCCTCCTCAGTCTGCCCTGACCCGCCTTCACCCTTCTTTTCCTCACTTGTCCGGAATTCTTTCTCTACTCCTTTTACTCTCCACTTCCTAAATCTTTTCTTTCATCATCATCCTTCTGTTTAACTCTCTTTTTCTCCCATACCTTTATTTTTTTTTCTCCTTCCCTCCCTCCCTCTCTCTCCTCTCATGCTTTCCATCCAGAAGCTGTGAGCCCCAGTGTTTGGCCAGAATGAATGGGAGCTATTTAAGCTGCTGGCAGGTCCATCCAGTGTGTGTGTGTGTGTGTGTGAGGGTCTGTGGATCTGTGGGTCTGAGAGGGTCTGTGTGTGTGTGTGTGTGTGTGTGTGTGTGTGTTTGTGTGTTGCCAGACAGAGTAAGGACTGTGGGTGTTATGTGTTTTGACATCTTGGGATGTTTGTATTTTGGCACAGTGTCACTTTTGGGGGATTTGATGTCGCCAGATAGGTAAACACAAAGCAAGCCATACCTTTGACCTGCACACTAGGGACACACACTCTAAAGTGTATGAATTCAAATTTAATAGCAGAAAAAAAAATTGAAAATTCTCTCTTTTTCTCTCTTTCTCTTTTTCTCTTTTTTAGTCCACCAAAGGCCCCCGTGATTGTATCTGGAGTGATTACAAAGGTAAAGCACACACACACATTCTCTCAGACACACACGCGGACCACCAGTGGTGTTGAAATAAGCATTATAAGGTGGTTTATATCTGGGACAGGAGCTCTACAGGGAGCAGTAGAGGCTCAGTGCTCATGAAGAACAAGAGTGTGATAGAAGAAAAAGCAGGGGACAAGAAGAAAGTGGAAGGAATATCGGTGCCAAGACAAGGGGAAAAGGAGATTAAATGAACAAGGGTTGTGAGTTATCAGTAAATCTAGTGATACTTAATGATATAACAGCCCTACATTAGATTAGATTCCACATAATTGTCATTGTTCAAGCACTAAGACAATGAAATGCAGTTTAAAATCTCACCAAAAGTGCAAAAGAAGCAGCAAAGTACATGAATAGAATATAAATATGCTAGATTAATGTGCATATAAAGATGGTAATAAATGACAACAAGTGGTATAAACACTAAATATGAGATTAGATGGAAGATAAAAAGCACACAGAGTGACCACAGAGTTAATAATGACAAAGTTTTAACAAAATATGAACATCAAAAGCCTCATATAAGCCAGTAGGTCATTATATTGCAGAATGCTGGCTTATGTTATATCACACATGCATTGCTTTAACTGTATTAACCCCATATATGTATGTGTGTGTGTGTGTGTCAATGCTTTTAGAGCCTTGACCTGCCCTTTTGAAAAGTGGGTCAGAGTCTATGAATAGCTGTTTTTGTTTAATTCTTTTTGCCTGTGTTTGTGTGCGTAAAAAGTGTCCTTGACTCTTTGGATAGCTTCGTTCGCTGCTTTTATTGTGTGTTTGCGTGTGTGTTTGTGTGTGTGTCAGACCAGGAAGATTGTTTGCAGAAGATTGCAGTGATATCAGAAGGTGGCAGACATCCCATTTATCCCCGGATCCTCCTCTAGCCTTCCCATTCGGCCCCTATCACTGCCATCACACCCAAAGGCTAGCAGTGCACAAAGCCTCAGAAAAGCCTTTTAGGAGCTAAGTGAAATACTTCAGTGTGTGAGGAGCCCAGTGTGTGCAGTTTGAAACCTGCGGGGATTTTTTAAACTTTAAAAAAAGTAAGACATCTTCTGGTTATGTACTTTCAATTTTTTTCCTCAATGGCAGAATGGGAGTGTGAATAGGCTTCTTTTTTGTTAAATTACCAAACCCAGCAGAGGTGGGCATGTAAAGCAAGAGTAACTGTAGTAAGAAACACAGGTAATAAATGTGCTCCTTCCTCATGTCCAGAGTGGGCTTTTGTTGGTTCTCTACCCCGCAAAATAACACTGTCTATGATCATATCAAGCAAGACATCATAACTGAACAAAGAGAACCCTTGATACATTATCAAAGGAAAACAAATTATGTTTTGGTTACTTTTTTCCCACACAGGCAGCTCTATTCATAAAATCCAGGATGTAATTAATGGTTGAAAAGTGCTTCTTAACCAATGAGTCATCCTTTTTTTTTTCAAAAGGCTGAAAAATATGCATCAGTTGCAATTTAGAATCATTTGCAGAAAAGAGCGTATATTTCCAAAATGCACGGAAAGAAATAAAAGATCCTACACCGTTGTTGTATGACTTTATGATAATGCCTTTGTTGGAAATTGAACTTTCATTCAAGTGAAAAATTCAGCAAATTAGGCACTCTGAAGCTGCTCTGACCTAGAAAGAAAGCTGGTGAAAAGGAAGTTTCCTACATGCCTTGCCAATCACTCTGACTTCTATTCACATTGTGGTGCAGTAGTACGGTTAATTTGTTGTAATCGCTCCCATACCTCTGCATCAGTAGGACTGATAGTTGGGAGGGAAGCTGTGAGCTTCAAAAGATAGAGGAAGGGCAATTGGAGGTCAGTTCCATCCCCATCCCTTGCAGTTAGCTGTGGGATGGGCTCTAAATGAAAGAAACGCACACAAACACACTGTAAATTCTTTGTGTTCTGCTACACACAAACGCACACATGCTGGAAAATCGGCGCACAGTCACACATACAGTACAAAACCAACACACACACACACAGAGGATTAGGGTCAATCAAGGATGGGGTGGGCGTGTAAAGTTCAGTGAGAGGCTCAGGGAGGCAGGCGGTGTGTTGATTAAAGTGGTTATATAACTTCATCTATGTGGACATCCTGAGAAATGAGAATATCAAGCAAGCATGTGTTGGGTTATTATGGAGTAGTAACATCCACATATGGTACATCTGGACAGATGAGCAAAGCAGCAACTTAGCTAAGTGCTGAAATCCAGTGTTTCACTTGAAAGAATTATAACCTTCAGTAATCCACTTAGTCATGCAGACAGCAATGTAATGTGTGTTTACTCTGCGCTTTTCATACTATCTTTAAGCACTTGGTTTCCCAGCTTTAATCAAACTCACCGCCCACCGTCAACCTATACAACTGTACTGTATGTAAAAACCTCCTTTTCACACCCATAGATAAGAGTGTGCACTTCTTTCACCGAGCAAATTCCAGCTACACACAAGAAAGAAAGGCATAAAATCATGGTAAGAGAAGAGCACAGAATGTGAGGACAAAACAAATGAGGAGGGAGCAGGTATAAGAAATGGAGACATTAGGGAGGGAGGAAAAGAAATCTTGCAGGTAAAGATGGAAAAGAAAGGAGGGAGGATGGGAAAAAACAGAGGAAGGAATCCAGTTGTGACTGAAGGAAGCCGCTGATTAAAAATACTTTGATCAAATTCCTGCTCTGATCCGATTCAGAAGCGAGGCTGTTTATGTGTATTTTTCTTGGAATAATAGATTGAGCTTGCAGAACAGATGAGCAGGGCCAGATGAGTGCTTCATGCTGTAGCCTTCGTGCACTTTGGGGATTTCCTCATTGTTATTGCGATTATTAGAGGAGGTAGATTTAAAAGCAGGTCAGAAAGTGCATTTTCTGAATGCAGGCATAGAAACAAACCACATACGCAGTTTTCATAGGCACAAAAGGTGTTCCAAAACTAATATTTCAAAAGAAACACTACATTTTATTGTATTGGATTCTTGATTTTGAAGTGCAAGTGTTACATGTGCAGCTACATACAGTGTTACCCTTTGTCTGCAGTAGTGTCAGTAACATTGTTGAAGATTTTACTGTCTGGTAGCAACCTTAACAATTTCTCAGCTTTCAAATAAACAAAAAATAAGCAAGCGAGGACAAATGGGTTTCTCATGGTGTGGTTCAGGATTTGAGCGCACAGGTACAGTAAACACCACGATGGAAAAAATCCAAAATATGAAGCACTGGTTTTCAAAAGTGATTTATGTACAGCCAGACCTGCAGGAACACCAGCTGTTAAGTGTTCGTTTTTCTCGTACTGCGATGGTTATGGGCTTAAAAACTACAGAAACTGAGTGATGCTGTGTGACATTTCCACATTTCATGCTGACCATTGAGAATAAAGAGCCCCATCAGAATGGACCTGTTTTTCCAGTCCCTTTTTAATGTATTCGTAGCAGCCCATAGACTATGTAAATACTAGTTTTGCAAGTGTTGCAGCTTTATGTGCAAAACAATGAATGCAGTTCATTATTTTTGCTCTTTCATCCTTTTGACTGACTGTGTTTCATTTAGGGTGATAAGGACTTCACCCCAGCAGCTGCACAGGTGGCCCACCAGAAGCCCCAGCCATGTGTCCCCAAGCTGCCCCACTCCCAGCACATCAACCAGCACATCCACCAGCCCCGCAAGTGAGCCAGGCAGCAGGCTACATCGGCTACACTACCACCACCAGCCGGCCTTCCAAATTGAACACAAAGGATGAAGATGGTTCCCCACCAGGCACAGATCTCCTCCAAATACTAAGAGTAATTTTTTTCGCCTGTTGCGTTACCTGATCAAGAAATTTATTAGAAACAGGCACCCAATGCCAATACACCAGCCATTGTAGAAGCCCCGGTCTTTATACCCCTGCTGCACTAGTGCCACACTAGAAGTTCTGCACTTTGAGGTTGTCTTCTTAAGAAGGATTGTTAAGCAGTTGTGTAGTCTTAAGGCGGTATAAACGAGTGAAAAGTCTTTGAAAATGGTTCTGTTTCACGGATTAAATATTAGAAGCTAATCTCAGATCTGAGTCTGTTAGGGGAACTTTCACCACAACCAGCCAATCACAGCAACCTATCGATCCGGCCAACTATCCAACCAATCACCTCACAGTGATGAGTCCTTCTACCTATGATCTTCACAAAGCAAAACAACCAATCAACAAATCATGTGGTGGACACCAGTTTAGCATCACCATAAACCAAAAAGACCACAGAGAGCAGCTTCTGAATTGTGAGAATCTGTTTTGTCAGTGAGCTACAGGTATAGCACAGACCAGAGAGAGTAAAATTACCCAGTTACATGACAGCATTAACCAACAGTTAGCCTCAGGGCTGTGGTTACCTGCAACTTTGACAAGCATTCCAGTTTACCTTCATATTACAACCAGAAAGAGAGATGTATATTCTAGATGTCATAGCTAACCTGTTTCTCTGTAATGGCAGCTGTCAATATGCAAGAAGCTACCTGATGCATGCCGTTGGTGTTATGACTGAAAATAGCAAGCAGAAGCTTATATTAGCTTCTGAGTCTTTGCAAATCCTATTCAGCTTTTGCCACACTTTCCTAAAAATGTCTTTGTTCTTACCTTTATTTCGCAGAGAAGAGTCTTACCATTATCTGCCTCAGCGGTAATAATATCTACTTTCCCTGGCAGTGTTCACACATCTTAATGCAGACTCAACCTGTTTCACAGTAAAAGTCAACCAGCAGTGCCTCATTGCTTAGATTTAGAAATTTTTGGGCTCATTTGACTCCCATGGACTTCACATTTAATCTGCGACACAATGAAAATGCAGCCGAAAACTTCCCTAAACCTAAAGGAAACCACTTGCTGCAGCATGCTTTGTCTTAACATTAGCCTCGAAGTCATAAGGGAGTTGATTGCAAAGTGAGCAAAGCTTTGCACGGAAGCAGTTCAAGAAATTGTGGGACGATTAACTGTCAGATGAAGGTAAAAATGGGAGCATATTAGGAGAACAGCACAAGTGCAAAAACAGCAGATTTTCTACATTCCAAATGTCTGAACAAAGATGCCAGGAGATGTTTTATCAAGGACAATGCAACACATTAACTTCTGCTTGACACAGTTGTGGCAGATGTGGCTCATCGCACATCAGAAATCTGTACGAGCCCCTAAAATCTAGATTGGGATTTCCCTAGAAGTGATGCATATCAACACACACAAACACACACACACCACCCTTTTCCTTAATCACCCAACCCCTTATACGCAATGGTCATTTGTTGCAACACTAATGTTCAGGTTTCCAAGAAAGAAATTTAGCTTGCCAAGAAGGAGTGATTTCATATGTTAATTTAATTAAGTTTCAAAGAGTTATATTTTTGTTTTTTTTCTCAGTTCTTGAGTAAATTGTTCAAATTGTAAAAATCTATAGCCATTATGTGGACTTAGGTATTAGGTGTGGTTGTCATAATAAATAAAGATATAGACTATCTTGAAAAACACATTTTTCAGCTTGTCCTTATTTGAATTAATTTATCGGTGACTGCGTGAAAATTTCCTGAAACTCATTTGTGATATTTGTCAAATCATTTTCATCTCATTGCTAGAGAAGGTAATGATAAAGGTGTAATATTTTGTGGTCTGAAAAAAAGTTGAAAGTAGTTTTATTTGATGGATTATGTCCTGTGCCTCACCTAAAGCATTTGAGCGTCCCATGGTGAATTAGCACCCTGCACTGAGGGATTAGGGCTCAGGTGGTGTTTTGAAATGAAACGGAAGCATCTCTCCGAGAGCTGTCTCCTGGTTTCCCTTCAGCACACACACAAACATGCACACATGCACGATGTGCACCAGGTGTTGGTGCATGTAATCCATCTTTACACAAGCATCTGCAACCAGGTGTTCTGTCAGCTTATGTTAGCCCAATAAACCAGCCAGTGCAGGCTTAGTTGGTGCGAGCCTCTGTCAGCACGCTGAAACTCCTCATTAAAGTCGACACAGTCTCCTTGACTCTCCATGGCTGTATATAGTTCTCTCGGTGTGGCAGACCTTTCATCCCCTGCCATGCCTTATTAGACTGACTGGAAGAGCAGAATGAGAGTGAGACACTGCTAAAAATGCATTATACTACCCAGCCTTGGAAAGTCTGGCTGTAGGAATATACAATAAGGAGGTGAATTGGATTAACATTATTCTTAAATACTTGATTTTGGTGAGGATACAATTTTATTTTATTGGTAGTCCAGCTAATGAACATTAGGTCAATAGCATTCATGCTCGGAGACTGGTTAAAGTACATCTAGAAAGCTACAGAAACTGCCCGAAAGTGCTTTAAAAAACTGTTGAATTTAATTAAATTATATATTTAAATTTACCTTGTGAATTTAAACTGGGCTATTAAATATCAATTTGTAGGTGTGTAGGTTTGCTATTTTCCCATGTGAGTGTTCATTGTGCCGTCTTCAACCTCATGCTATTCATTCTGGGGTTGGTTCTTGGTGATACCGGTTCCCAATATTGATACACAACAGCCTTTAAGTAAGCCCTCAATGTTGGTATATTTAGGAGGGATATCCAAAAATGGCTTCTGTATACGAGACACATTAGCCACAGCACCAAGTCAGCCTCATTTAGAAGCACTTTATTACATTAGTGCTGAGTATACACCACCAGCTGTCGGCCATGTGGTCCTCAGGAACATCAAAACTGGCTTCAGCGAGTTGAGGCTGGTCAATACTGAAACTGCCTGAAAACCTACCACCGACGCTACGGTTTGCTCAGTCAACTGGCAGCAGTGGGAGGGAAAGATATTTCAGTCAGTCGGGTCAGGACCTTCCTGGATTTGCTCAGGGCCATATTGATAAGACCGCAGGGCCAAAATGACAAAAGGTATCATGACACTTTGACTCCAGTTTCACCAAAACCAACCTGCTTCTATTTTTCTTATATCTGAAGCCTTACACATACCATGGGTGCTATCCTTGAGGCAGTGCATGGACAGGATTCTATGGAAAACAAACCTATTTTCTGTAGTTTTTTTTCTTTTTGTTGTTATCAAACCTCCCAGGAGAAGATTTTCCCTCATGTGTAGGAAAGCTGCTCCCTGCCAACCTTTCCTCTTTTTTTTTTTTATCAGCGAAGGCACCACCACTTGAAGTTCATTTTCAGTTCACACATTGTAGATGACTCTGATGCTGATTTCATTGTGAGACATGATCATTTTTTCATACTTTTCAGAATGAAATTCATTGGGAAGGACCTGCTCTATCCTTGATTGCATCACAGTATCATTTCAGAATTAGATTAAAGACGTTTTAAAAAATAATTGTATGGCTCTAACTCCTAGAGCAATGCGATAGATTACATTTGGGTCCTGCTACATCGGAGAAAATGTGGAGAATAATAATTGTGGCCATAAGGACAATACTGTTGAGAATACATTGTTCAGATCTTGTTCACTACTATTAGATTTGCAACAAAGGATTTGAATAATTTAATGTTCTAAATTACATGGAAGAAGCTAACAACTACTGCATCATATAAACTGTCAATACTATAGGCAAATCAACGTGAAAGTCATGTTTCAATTTAAAAAGTGAAATAATTATTATATAACATAATTATATAATAATATAATAAATATTTGAAAATCTAAAATAATTTTTTGTCATTTTATTTTATTATAACCTAATACTTTATTATTACCGTTTTTTAATAGCAATTGAAACTTATCAGTGAAAATGTTAAAATCTTTTTAGACTTTTTAAGGGGTATCAGCATTAGTGATTAATTGGGTTTTATTAACATATTTTAATATATTTATCTATGTTTTCTTTTTTGCTCTGTCTTCTGTTTTTTAAATGTTGTCATATTGTTTGCCAGCAGTTATTCATACTAGTTGCTGCAGGCAAAGAAAAAAGAAGACATTCCAATGAAAACCTTCGATAAAGCTCTTAAAGAGGCCACTCCTCCTACACATACACACTGTGGATAATTTATTTAGGTCATGTTGACGTGCACAAGGACCTTCAGTAACTAGCTCAAAATGTCGATCCAGTTATGGAAAAAATTAGTTAGGAAAATCTCTTTATTCATTACCACACGTCATGATGCTTCTTCCACCCTGCAGAAAGCTTGACGTGTTGTACCGAAACTAACCAGCAGAGGGCGACAGTTAAGGATTCCCCCTTCTAGTTCGCAAGTTTGACAGAGGCACTCATTCAGAGTTGATGTAGAATCAGGTCACTCTGTCAAAATCCCACCCGGCCTGTAGCATCACAGCATGACATAATAGCTGTCATACTATGCAGTGGATGGTGCCCTGTTTATTTTTTGCCTCTTGTGTATTTCTGTGAGAGATTCGGGTCGAGGTGGGGTGGGGTGGGGTGGGGTGGGGTGGGGAAACGCTGACCAAGCCTGTGACGCTTCATAATCTCAGGTTACAATCTAAGCCAACAGCTGTTTGAGCCACAATGATGACCTAAATATTATCTGATGCATCCGCGGCTAATAGGTTTTGTGTCTCTCCCATGCAACACACAATGCAGTCATACCGTTCATTCCTCTGCATCCTGAGTGAAAGTGAGACATCTGAGCAAACACATAACAACAATAAAGTCCTGACCAGCATTCAACAGCCGGTCACGACTATGAGCCTGACATATATCTACATGTACTTTATTGTGTTATCTAAAGAAACCTTTTACCATTTCACTGAAAAACTTCACAGACTGAACACTAGTCCGTTGCAAATGAAACCGCTTTTGTTCATGGTCAGTAAACCTTTGATGCCTCACAACAAACTGCACGCACAGGACATTGTTGGTTATGATACTGCACTGCCAGCAAAAAAGCCATTTCCATATGAAACGGTTTCTTACATTAATGTTAAATATGTTAATCCTGCAGCCACTTACAGTTTCTGGAGTTCAGTAAATGGGCAGTTTTCTCATCTTTTGTCATGTTCAAATTATTTCCTCTGGGCAGTATCCAAGCAAGATTGCCACTCTGAAGTCAATGAAGTTTATTTGAAGAAAACGATTTGGCTGTGCAGTGCCCTTGTAACCCCTTAGCAACTCATCACCATGTATATTAGACACACACTCTTGGATAGTACTTAAGCCGCAATCGCCACGAGGAGTAAGGACCGTGAAATTGTGCTCTCAAAAATCCAGACAATGTTATATCACTGCTCTCCCTGTGGCTCTGTGTTTAAATCATCGTTATTTTTCACCCCATTATTTTCACTGTTTTAGTGTTAAAACAGGAAACTGACCTTTTGCTCCTCAACGGGCTGGCTGTTTTTTTTTTTTTTTTATCGGAGGGGTCCATATGTTACGGATTATCACTTCTGTATTAAACGTACTGTCACATTGACTGAGGCTCACCCTAGAATCTCAAAAGTTACATTAATATTGGCGTTTTTTTCTAACTGGATTAAACTCTAATGCTGATGTTTCCAGCACGACATGGCTGAGGCATGTGAAATTATATCGTGAAAAAAGGGCTTAATCACATCCACAGCCACTGTCAGCCGAAGTGTTTATTTCATTCATGTCATCCATACCCTGTATACACCAAACTCACACGTCTCAGTCAGTACATGATGGTTTGTCGCTAGTATAACCAGTGTCAATGTGGTTTTTGCAATGTAAACATTTGGGAAGTGATTTGAACTTTCTTCCTATCTGGTAAGATTTTAAAAGTTACTCTGAGTTTCAGTCTTGGTCTCAAAACATTAAGACTTGAAAACATAGTTGCTTCTGTGGAAAATGTCCATAATGAATAAAAAAATGAAGTTTGTCATCAAAAAGCATTCAAATCTCTAATATAAAACATATATGCAAAATACATTCAGGATTTCTCAATTTAAAGCAAAACATAAAGCGTCTAAAAAAATGTTGCTGGAAAATGCCGTTAGATTCTATACAAAAGCTTATCTTGAGCTTTCTCAGCCAATATGACACACTGATGGGCATTCATCACTGAATATTTTAACGACATTATTCCAGAAGAGTTTTAATAATTTGCCCCCACTTTATTTAGGCAGATTGATGGGCACATTTTCGCTGTGGTCAGCTCCAGTAGAGTGCAACACACTACAAAAACACTGCGGTATTATCACCCGAAGCGTAACAAAATATGGACCTGACCATCCATTAAAAAGCAATAAATATTAAAAAATAAATTAGCTAAAAACACTTCAAGTATCAAATCCCCTGGGTATTCGCTGTTTGACATCATAAAGGACACTGAGCGTTGTGCACTTCTAATGCTGGTAAAATAGTGGCAGCTATTTTCAGTCAGCATCCCCCCCTTTGCAAAACTGAGCAAAAAAAGCGGCCCTCAGTCCTCTGTCCTCATTTAAAAACACCGTTGGTCATTCTAAGACCACCCTGAGCACATACTGTACATTGCTTAAAAACGTTAAAGCCAAATCTGTGTGCCTTTGTGGCCTGTTCAGCTTTTGTCCTTTTAGGGATTAGTGTACATGACATCCTCTGAGGTAATGATATTATTTCCGTTTCCCAGCAGCAATATGTCTCTTGGTCACAGCCTCCAGTCTCCTCCTCTCAGCTTCCTCGGCTTTCCTCCTTTCTTCTTTCAGCTCCTTGTACCGCCACTTCGGGATCTGCAGCAGGTTCCCTCCTCCGTCTTTGGCGCTGCTCTTCCTCCGAATCTTTTCTGGTTCATAAGTAGATGTGGGGGCTTTGGATACTCTCACTTTGGGGATGCTGAAGCCGGGTCTGACACTGCTCCTCCTCAGCACCATGTGCATAGGCAGCAGACTGGTTCTTCGCAACTCCAGGGCTTCGTTATAAGCCACCATGCCCAGGCTAGAGCTTCTGTGTCGAGGCACCAGGCTCTGGGTCTGAAGGCTAGCCCGGCGGTCTGTGGAGTTCTTGGCCACTAGTGTGACCCGAGAGTTCTGGAAGAGTTTAAGATGACCGTCCACCCTGTCAGGGTTGATGGAGCGGAGCTCTTTGGCGCGCTGCTGGCGGATGATCTCAGGGACTGCATATCGTCGTTTTCCCACAGCAGGAGGACTGTCAGGACACACCTGAAAGAAAAACCAGCAGTTTCTATAATAGCTTCTCTAACATTGGTAGCACTGCAGTAGCAATGGTAATAATTCTGAATCTTTTCTTTCAAAAAGCAGAGCTCAATCACCCTTTTGTTTTCAGTATTGCAGTACTGCTAATCTTGCATGAATAACCTGCTTATCGGATAAAGCGGGCGTTAATTATATCCCATAATTATTATGAACTAATCCTGAAAAAACAGTGAGAATCTGTTGATAAAATAAAAGATAATTTAGTGCCACATTTATCCTTTAAAGTGCTATTACCATTAATTTATTTGCACATCAGTTCGACAACAACAGAACTGTTATCCTGCTATTTGATAAACTCAAAAACTTATTTGCACAAGGATGCAAATTTCAAGTCTGCGAAAAAATGATTTCCATATTGTACGTGAATGTTTGCCTTTATCCTATGATAAGAAAATGAGTTCTGATATCGTCAATTATGCTGAGAAATAAAGCAGAGGAGAGCAACTCTGCAGACTCTCTTCACCTTAAAAAAGCTTCCTTATCACAAAGAGGAGTTATACTCTGCTTCACCTTCTCTCAGCTCATGAATGAAAAATGCTTTTTGGTGTGAGGGAGTAAGTGAAGGACATGCAGGTTGTGATAGATGTGTAAATTAAATGAATAAATATGAAAACAAATAAATGAATAATGCAGCATGAGGATATTCTAGAGCTTATTTACTCACTGTGTGGCATGCCACGGCTATGAAAGGGCTCCTCATGGCTGTTGTAATAGCAACCATGTGGTCGATAACGCCTTCGTCCTCGGGGTTGGTGACATTTGCGATGCTGAAGATGTTACGCATGGTGTCTGACAGGCGCTTCAGACAGCCACGGGGCTCCTGGGCTTTGGCCACCAGTGATGCCAGTGGGGACCACTCTAGACTGGGAGTGCAAGTTTGATATCAATCCACTGCACAGAGGCACAGAAGTAAAATCAGCAGAGTAAGCTGTAGCTTCTCTCAAGACTGCTTTGGTGTTTTTGTGTTGCTTAATGCATTTGGAAACTGTATGTTCTGTTCTTTTTAATGAGTCAGAGGCCACTTGCACTGACACTTATTACATCTATGTTTATGACCTTGCGTTGACATCTAAATCCCTATGTCTGGCAGAAATAGCCAGAACATAAAGTGCAGTGAATCTGTGAGGCACGACCTGGTTAGAAACGCTGATGATGAAATGATTTGTACTTGACTACATAGCTAGACGGCTAGTCAGGAATATTTATTTTCTACATCGCCAGCTGGCAGGTGGACCTGCCCAAGTGAAGCCCCAGAGAAAAGAACTTTTGAGGAAAAAGATACATCAGAACTTCACATAGTTTTGTTGTACAACCATTTTACTATGACTTAATAATTCTTTGAGTAAAGTCTGCAATGTGTTATTTCTGCATGTAAATGTGCCTGCCTGAGATCGTACTCATGATGGACAGAGATACTAGTTAACAGTTTTACCTGTATGTTTCAGAGTACTGGGGCGGACAGGGCCGTTCCATCAGGCGTGCCATCACCCATGCAGTTTCATAGCGGCTCGTAAACAAGGCCCACTCCCTGGCAGTTAGGTGGCGGCCGAAGTCTTTCGCATTCAGGGCAGCTCCTGGTGGACACAAGGAAGAGAGGAAAAATTTCATTTGTCAGTGAAGAAACTGGGACATAGCGGACGGAGTGGGTAAACAATCAAGATAAAAAGGTTCTGACAGAAAGAGTTACTCAGAAGTAGCAAAAAAAATATCTGACAGACAAATTTATTTGTATTTATTTAACCTTTATTTAACCAGGATAAAAATCACTGAGGTTAAAAATCTCTGTTTCAATAGTATCCTGGCCAAGAGGCAGAACCATAATTACAGGCACAGATGCTGCTTACTACTGTATAACTCTCTATCACAAGTCTCAATCACTGCCATAGCTTATTCAAATTGCCTTTTTACCTACCAAATTCCTGAAAATGCATCAACATTTTGCATGTATATGTGGTTTGTCTCTGAAATCCACAATTTGTCCTCTTTTCGGACTGCAGCAGAGTTCTGTACATGTACCGTCACTTCACATGGTGTCCTCACCTGCCATCATGAGCGAGCGCACACACTCCACCCTGCCCTGCATGGCAGCTTTCATCAGGGCGGTGAAGCCGTGACAGTTTCTCCTCTCTATGTCCAGCCCAGAGTAGTAGTTCAACAGATAGTTGGTGATTGTTATGTGACCTTAAAAAACACAGAGAGAGAAAGTAGGTACAATAGGTTGCCATACACTCATGAAACAGACAGTCAAACTACAATACTAAGTAAAGTGGTTTGGAAATGCATTTACACTTGAGTGTTTTGGATGAAAAAGTTCCAGATTCATACGACTGGTCAGACAACATACTCATCATTTCTGTTTTAGAGCGAGTTCAGCTAGTGCATTGTATTTTTCCTGCTCATCTGTGTGTTCATCTGTGTCAGCACTAGTGCCAAGTTGCCTGTGTATATTTGTATCCGTGTGTGCATGTGTCCAACAGCACTGCTAAGCAGCCTGTCAGTGTCTGTGTGTGCAACTAAGCCCATGTCTGATATAAAAATGGTCAATGTGTGCATTACCTGCTTGTGCAGCAGTGATGAGAGCTGTGTTTCCCTCACTGTCCTGCCAGTTGACATCCAGATATGGACACTGAGACAGCGCTATGACGACGTCCACATAACCTTGGTAACATGCAACCAGCAGCCCTATCTGAGACAAAAAAGAGGAAGCAGAGATAGAGCAGTTAAAAGAGGAGGGAGAGGGAGGGGGGGATTACCGTTAGAATCAGCAAAAAATGCCAAAGTAAAACAAAATAGAGGTGAAGCAAAACTGCAGTAAAGTGCTGACCTATAGGAAGTAGTATGAAGAAAAATGCGATCAGCGCAGTGTCAGTAGAATCCTGAAGACCAGGGGACCTTTGTGCATCTTCCAAAACTCATATCTCTAATTAAACATGACATCTGTTGTGTTTTCATTGAGAGACCTTGAACTCTGGTAAAGTGAGCTCTCTCCCTGTCTGAAGTTGTTGTGTACTTTTGTGTGGATGTGTTTTTGCTCCTGTGTTTGTTTGTGCCAGAATAGGTAGTCTTCTGTGTGTGTGTGTGTGGACGAATGTGTAAATGTTAGTCTCTGAGTAAGAATTTATGTGACTTTGGGAGTGTGTGAGGCTGGAAAACTCCTGTAAAAAGTTGTGTGTTTTCCGGAAGGTGCATACTTTCTCAGCCAAGACAAACAAAGTAACCACCAGAGTGAGCAGAACACAGAGTTCTCAATTGACATATCTTAAAGGCAGCATGTTTATACATTTAAACATGAAATATTTCTATCAGAGAAAAAATGTCTTGGATGGATGGGTTGCAGCATATGGATGTCATGTTTTTGAACACAAAGCCATTAGTGAATCTATGTAAATAATTGGATTTGGATGGAATGGAATGGATGTGATCAGTATCATAGGATAAAGTTGTTATCTGAAAGGCCCTAAATCTAACATTAAATGACTTGAATAAGACATCTGTAGAAGACAACATACATCATTAAATTTGTGTTTTATATAGTTTATATAATATACAGTGTTGCCCATAAAGTTGGAGTAAAATATTTTCTACTTCTGTGTCTTCTCCACAAACAACGAAGGCGGCTTGCTGGCATTTTCTGATTTCTACTGCACAGATTAAACAGTTACTGATCATCTTGTCTGGTAGTTAGTCGTGGTCGTCCTGGAGATTTTTGTGGCCGCAAATGACCATCCTCTCGATGATGTTTGAGGATTTCACAGACCGCACTCTGCGATATTCCAAGGAAATCAGCAATGTTGGCTTGTTTGTGTCCATCCTGTGGGAGTGCAAGCACTCTTTGGTGCATTGCCAGTTGCGTCGGACGAGGCTTAAAGCCTAGGGAACCTCTGTGTCAAATTTGGTTGAAAATTTTGCAGCCAGTTCTGAAAACGTGGACTTGCTGCATTCAGACTAAAAGCAGGAAAAGGACAACACAGCCATGGACTCAGTATGAATCATTAACCTGGTCAAAAGTGATACTGATGTGTATAAATAGGAATAAAGGGGGAATGTGTCTAAGAACTAAATTATTCCAACTTTATGGGCAACAGTGTACATGAGTAGGAAATGTCTTGTTTTCTTCTTCTTCTGACTTCTAAATTACTTTTATTCCTTAGAGCATTGTGTCATATATGGCTTGCTTAAAGTCCCTCTCTGGTTATTGATTGAAAATCCCCAAAACACATCTCTATGTATCAAATATACAAATAAATTAATGTGTTTTTTTTCCATGAAAATAATCCCTTCCTTTTTAGAAAAAAAAACTTTTGGCTCATGAGGTGTCTTCTAGCATATAAAAACATCATGTGGGCATGTTAAGGTTAAAAACAAATAAGAAATTCTGTGCCATGCAAAAGAACACGAAGAGCAGACGAAAAAGCTATTTTCTTAAGTCAGGCACAGGCTATAAAGTGTAACTTGATGATCTTTGGCAGGTTAGCAGACCCTACTGGAACTTTAATTCTTGATTAAAACCAGGTGAAAGAAAAGGAAAGATCCACCAGTCAAACCCACTCCATGTGAAAACACACACAGACTGCACATGCATCACTTGAATGACACATTTATATGCATTTTACTGCAGGTGCTTGTGAGTAATCAAGAAACATTGTAGGTACTTCTAGTATAATCTTGTATTTTCAATAACAAGAGAATTTTTCCCTGTACTTGTGACACATTAGGCTACTTGTATTTTAAAATGGCAAAGGGGTCAGATTAATACAATGAGTGAGATTTAACCAAATACGGTAAAATGGAACATGGTGAAGCTGAAAACAAGCAAGAATATATAATGACCCTTAGCTTCAGGTCATCAGGGTATGCTATACCGTAAAGACATGGTCTCTACAACAGCTACTGCAGTAGTGGGCAACTAGTAGCAAAGGGCCCAGTCCAACCCTCCAACAAAAATATTCGGCCCTTGATGAACGCTGAAGTTTTCAATTCCATATCTTGTATCAAAGCATTTGCATCATCTTCCACAGATCCTCTGCAAATAGCAATGTAATTAACAGACATGAGAAATCTCAA
Source organism: Dascyllus trimaculatus (assembly GCA_024666655.1). Lineage (NCBI taxonomy): Eukaryota > Metazoa > Chordata > Actinopteri > Pomacentridae > Dascyllus > Dascyllus trimaculatus. The sequence goes on along the minus strand of CM045466.1, from coordinate 18,310,467 downwards.
TGAACATGACAGCATGTAACATAATCAATGATTTAATATATATATATATGTTGCAGTCTCACAGATACAGCATGCTAATAATTTATTTTCATGCATATATTCATAACATTATTTTCACCCTCTCACGTTTTAAGTTTTGTTGTGCAAAACAAACCATACATTTTTGTGTATGATGGCTTCTTGGCCAAATTAGTTATACAGTAAAAGAAAAACCCTGTTAGCACTCAACAGCTAATGGGGAAAATCACATCTTAAAACAGCATGTGCACTACAAATGTTGGATTCCTAACATGAATAAAATACTGTGGGCTGCCTACTGCGCATGTAAAACCATACTGGCCGCCCACTGAGCAGTGTTTTAAAAAAAACGGTCCTGCGGTTGAATCCAGTAGCTGACCTTTGCCCTGCCTGACAGCAAAATGTGTCAATATATTAAGACATGGCAAGTTAAGAAACTTCTTTGTGCATATTTAAAGAAAAATATCATATCTGTGTCGTATCAGTTAAAACTTTGCAAGAATAAAGTATCATAGTGTTTAGGTAAGTTGTCACAACTTGTTCCGCATTTAATATTCCTTGAGCAAACTTTATCCATGAACCTTCTTCTGTAACATTATGTTCTGCTCATAAGAGCACTAAAAAATCCACTTGATGCTTTGCCCCTCTTGGCACAAAGTGTTTTCAGTCCTTGTTTCCAAGCACACTGTGTTACGGCACTAGATTATTCTTTTAAACACTGGTAAGGACGTGATCAAAAGTACTGTCTCATGGATAAGTATAATAATCACTGAAGGCTGGCCTAAGGGTTTATGCAGAATTCTCAAAAATTATTCAATGGCCATTAACTGTTGTGAAAATGTAAAAAACACTTTTACTTAAACATCTTACAGAAATTAATCAAGTTGCAAATGTTTAATTATGCTTAATTTAACCAGCATCCAGAATATGTCTTTGTTTCCACAACATGTAATGTCCTCATGAGTCATATATTTCTAGGTTTTTAGCCGGTGTGGATAGGATTGCTTCAACACTCCCTTTATCTGTGTTAACATGTATCAGACTGAATACATAAGCCGATCAGCCACTAGGGCCAACGAAAGAAAATCATGCTTGACTGTAATTACACCTACTTTTTAGACATGGTGCCAACTAGTTCAGAACTTACAGTCAACATAAACATTGCTTACGCCAGACTAAGCAGTCACCTTCAGATTGGATGAGCTCACAGATAGTAGGTTTCTTCTGCGGCCAAAAATAGTGGATTATTCCAAGAAGGCTATTGTTGTAATGCCTTTCTCCGTATGAACGTAACAACGGTGATTGGCGACTGCAAACTTAGTCCAATGAGTACATAATGAACGTATTGACGTTCTGGAAATTCAACCCCTATGAGCCACAACATTAAATCCGCCTAATGTTGTGTTAGTCCCTCTTATATCAAAACAGCTTTGGCCTGTCCAGGTATGAACGCAGGACCTCTGGAGGTGTCCTGTGTTTTCTGGCAGTGGAAGACACTGGCAGTAGATTCTATGGATCCTGTGGGTTGCATTGTTCTACTGAAGGAGGCCACTGCCATCAGAGTGTGCCATTCAGGGGTTTACTTGGTCTGGAACAATGTGGGTACTTGAGTGGTGTTTGTCAAACTAACATCCACATGAATGCTAGTACCCAAAGTTTACCAGCACAACTTTGTATTGTAACAAGATGACCAATTCTATGCATTCATTTGTTTGTGGTTTAATGTTGCAGCTGATCGGCGTAGTTTCCTTGTAAAAATATGTCAACTAAGCTTTGGTTTGCATAGATGCTCAGTTAAACTATGCCTTAAAGAATTTACAGGACAGTAGATGTTATTTTGTCTTTAATACAAACTGACGTGCAAACAAAAAAAATGAGGCAGTAAGCCAGCAGGAGATGTAGTCACACTAATGGTGTCAGCTCTGAAGGAAAAGGTGGACAAAGGTTCAGTGAAGTAACTGTTAGACTGTTTGGAAGAAGTTCACTCTGGCAGAGCTACAGATAGTTTGTACTGCTTAGAAACACTCACATAGACCTTGTCTGTGTCTCTTTCACACTTTTCACATACACAAACACACACATTCTTGGCAAACCTCCAGCCTTGCAGTGATGTACTTTAGCAGCATGGCCTGCAGCATGTCTGGAGCAATCTCACTCGTCTGACTGTGTCCTATTTTCCTCAGGAACCTCTCACACACGCCTGCATAAACACATACAAACATTTAACTTCTCTTTTTCACCTTTACCCTCCCCAGATAATTTCTACTCAGCACATTCCTGTTATACACACAGGAAATGTGTTACACCTATTGTACTCTTGTATTTTTACAGAGTTTTACAATTGGCTGATGGCAATGTCGAAGGCTGAAGAATCGGAGCGCACCAGCAAAAATGAACACACGGCACACAAGTTCAGAGACACATAAATTGAAAAATGGCAATCATGTGCTTCAAAAATGCTTAATCCTTAATTCTAAGGCTAATGGGATAAAAAATAACAAGGCTACTTAGCAAATCAACAATCCTAAAACAATCAAGAAAGGTACTTCCAGGGATGGATAAGTGTGTCCAGTGTGTGTGTATAAAAAAGATAGAGAAAATCTAAAGACTTTGGAGCATGGCAGGGTTTCAAATCCTCACAAATAGTTTTCAAGCGGATGATGTATTTTGTATGTGGGCCAAATGTAGGTGCAGAGTAAGGCAATTTTAAGCTTTCATTACTTTATGCTGATGGATGTAAATGTATGTCGTCCCTGACTGTGAATGCTCCTGTTTGCAAAGTAAATGCAAACTTCCCTTCAATGGAAGCATAGTGCTCTCTAGCTTTTCTTTTGCAATATCTTGGGAGTATAAATTAGTAAACACTGGATATGTTTACACTCAGTCCAAAATACTGTGTTGTTCAGTGTGTTTTCTTGTGCACATTGTCTGATCCCAAGATACTTAGAGTACAGACACTGAAAGATGCGCTTCTAAATTAAGATTACTCAAATTTAACATAGGTAGGGAGCAATCACTTCCATTTGCATATAAAGTATATGCACAAGACATTGTTGTATTTTCACATAGCTAACTAAGATAAGCAGTTTACACTGTCAGTCCCCTTATAGCTCATTCATTGTGCTATAAAGTTTGTATTTTGCACAAAACGTGGATGCTAGCTAGCATGTATCAGCACTGATTCCCAATGGACATGACTTTTCCTAACTCTTCCTAATGGCAGGACAATGGTTTACAATGTCAAAAAAACCATACCAGTGAAAAGATAGGTACCAAAACCTTTGAAAAGGATAATGCATTTGAAACCTGGAGAATATTAATATTCCCTGTTATTAATTTAAATGTATGTGGACTTATTATTAGCCCATACAGACACAGAGGCACAGACACACACACACCCACTAAGTAATCTGGGGAATATCCAGAGCTCGGAATAGAAAGGCTTAGTCTTATCAGTCAGAAAGACACGCAGAGAGGGGGAGGGAGAGGTGTGACTGTCTATGTACAGTCCATGTGGGAATGCTCCAAAAACTGGCTGCAAAGAGGATGACACAATACCCTGAGTTACCCTTAAAATTCATACATGCACAATAAATATAGGTCCCCTAGCTGATGTAAAAAAGAAGTATGTGCACTGGTACCATGATGTCTTCAGATAAGCATGGATGAACTGGCAGACTCCAGCTGGTTGTGGAAGGGAAGATGATAAGTATCACGGATACTATAAGTAGATTGTAACTAATGATAAATCTACAGTCTTTGCTCAGTATAGATGGATCAGATATTAGCTGTGTCCCAGTAGGCCTATTAATCCACTGAACTGTATGCTCTGTGGTGTTGCTCATTCTTTAGCGGTGTAAAAACCTCAGCTCTATGCAATAAGCAGCAGAGGTCCCTCTCGTGCTGCCAAACAGCTCTGACCTGTCGGGTCATAAACATGGGACCTCTGGCGTGTCCTGTGGTGTCTGGTAACAGGACGCTGGCAGCAGATCCTTTGGGCCCTCTGGAGTTGTAAGGTGGGGCCTCTGTGGATGACGCTTGTTTCAGTGCTGGATCAGTCTGAGATGTGGGACGTTTTGGGACTGGGTTAATGCCTTGAGCTTTTGTCTTGTTCCTTGAGTAGCTCCTCAGAAGTTTTTGAGCTTTCACAGAAAAAAACTGTCTGCTGCTGCAGTCAGGGAGGTGTGCTTGGTCTGCATTAATGTTTAGGTGGGTTCGAACTAAATGCCATCATTCAAGGCAGAATGTGGCATTGTAACAAGGTCATCAATGTTACTCACTTCACCTGTCGGAGTTTTAATGTTATGGCTGATCAGTCTACATAAATCCAAACAGGACAGTGTTTAAACAAATCCTTAATCTCCACTGGATGCCTTACCCTAAAGTAAACGAGAGGCTATTTTCCTTGTAGTTTATTTCTTCAATATACATTCAATCTAATTTCATACTTGTTTCCTAAATAAGGACATACCCACACATCTTTTTTTTAATCTTCAAATTAAGTACTGGTTAAATCCAGGCACGCAAACTGCATCTCTGCAGCCTGCAGAGACCAAGTATAAAAGCTTGCATTCATTTTGCATTTTACAGTACATCTTTCTATTCAAGGACACGCACACACACACACGCCATCAAACACTCTGCAGATCGCCCTCAATCCCATACATTAGAAGCACCACTGACACAGACATACTAGGCCATGTTTCTGTCAATAGCCTCCCTGTTAAATGTCTCTCTGTCTGCCACTGAGCGTTCACACGGCTGTATCAAATCAGATGTGTATGACTGTCGCTTTGATTTTTCCACTCATCTGTATTTGCTCGCAGCGTCATGCTCGCTACTATCTGCAGTGCCAAATTCCTGTCTCTATCTGCCTATGCCTCATTTAGTCTATCTGCCTGTTGGCCTGTTGGTCGATCCATGTGTTGGTCAGCTGTTCTTTCTGTTTGTTGGACACGCTGTGCAGTTGACTTATTGCTGGCTGTTGTCTCAGCAGGCACACTCGAAACATACTGTATCTGTCCTCGTTTGATACCTGATTCCAGGCTATTTGGAAAATGTGATTGTGTTCTAAAGGAGGGGAAATTGTGTGAGTGTGTACAGTGTATGTGTGTGCAGGAGAGGGGGAGGGGGCGAGGGGTAACAGTCAGGCTTGTGGCCTGATTTAAGCTGATTGGATTCTGTGTGTGTGGTGTTTGTATTTATTGAGTTTTCATGTAAGCATGACAGCTTATCCAGTTGACTGCTGGGGGTACACACAGTGTCCTAAACAGGGTCAGATGTGCCTAAGGACATTGATATATTACCTTGATACGTGCCATTAACACACACATGTCCTAAAGGTTAACACTCAGAAGAAATAATAGTCATGCTTACTGACTTGCTTTCATTACTCTTCACATCAAAATATCAGTAGTTTGTTAAAATCCCATTCATTACCTCAGACACTAATGAGAATATAGGAATCGAGACAGTAACAGCATATACAGTGTAATTACTGTACTGTAATCTTATACTAAAACAATAATCACATCTGGATTTGATCTCTGTATGTCATTAAGTATTTGACTTATGATATTTGCATTTATCTACATTATGATTCTAGTTAATCAAGTTTCAACATGTGCACTTGGTGCAGTTTTACTGCTTTTTAGAGGTTGAATTGAAACAAAGCTAGGGTATTCAACAAGATCCATATAGGCCTCCTAATCATGGAGAAGAAAATGCTTCAAAAGTAGTGCTGTCAATCGATTAAAATTTTTAATCGCGATTAATCGCATGAATGTCATAGTTAACTCGCGATTAATCGCAAATTAATCGCACATTTTTTATCTGTTCTAAATGTCCCTTAAATTATCATTTTATACTAGGAGGAGGCGGAGAATTCGCGTCAGCTGTGTTTGGCCATCAAGTGGTATTACAGACTGGATGTGCTAGGATGAAAACTCAGTTCACTCTGACAACACACACAGATAACTTTGGTCTTGTCAGTCGTCATGTGCGCACCCCAGGCCGCCGTCACCTGGCGGAGCATCTGGACCAGTGGCACACGGTTCGGGACCCGGAAAAGGAGCCGACAGAAACGCGAGCGAGAATATTACTGCTGTACCACCACCAGCAGGAGATCCTATCTGACTCTGACGGCGAACACCTCTCCCTCGACCTCGCCAACCATGCCACCGCCCCATCCACCCCCGCCGGCGTTAATCTCGCGATAAAAAAATTGACGCCGTTAAAATTGATTTGCGTTAACGCGTTAATAACGCGATATTTTTGACAGCACTATTCAAAAGTTTACAAAATTAATATTTCAGGATATAAATATACATTAGAAGATAAGTCTTCTCATGGGCCTCAAAAATTACCATAGAATATTTACTAAAAAAAACAAAGTTTAATTGTTCAGTGTTTACACAACCAGTGTCTTTAGGTTGTGCTTATCAAATTTCCTTTGAATTCCTAAAGGCCCACTTTAAAATATTTGTTCACTTTGTTTTTTAACCACAGGCTCAGGTTTAATCTTCCGTGCTGGCAAACATCCAGCTTGCTGAAGTACCTTTATGCAAAACACAGAGCCAGCTTCTGGGCTGCAATTCTGTAGCTGACCTTGGCCTCTAGCTTCCTCGTTGAAAGAGACCACAGAAAGCAGAAGCAGCGTTATTACATGAATAATATGACTGAACCGGGTAAATACAGTATACACTATTTTTTTGTGATCTGCAGATGCTGTTTAGTCCTCCGACATAGTCTTTAGAATAATGAAAAATCCTACTCTTTCGGAATAGCCCGGTTCATTTGTGATTCCAGGTGTTTTAACTGTAAAAGACATCTGTATTTGAACTTGTCCTGCACAGCCAGTCAACTACAACTGTACTTTGCGTCAATCATGCAAATAATGTACAATAAGTGCAATTTGTCACAACCTCTACCATAGTTGCTTGGTTTCCCACGATTACCAAATCATTACTGGGGAAAATTCCCCTATAAACTGCTGATGAGCGAAAGGGGAAATGGTGTGCATGCTGTACTTGGTCATGTCCAAGCCTGGAATGGAACCCCCTTCTTTGTTTTACATACCACTTCGTCAAGCCGTCTGCTATATTAGGATGTTGTCATCTGTATCAGGATGTGTTTCCAGTGGATGTGTTGCCTAACCTGCATTGTGTCTCTGAGTACGTGCATATCCCCAAGGTCACAGGACATTACAAAGAAAATGGAGAATGCACAAGCACACATCCTAGTTGTCTGCATAAATACACAATCTTTCACACACACATATGCTATATGCAAACATGTGTCTTGGATGCATACCAAATCAATCCAAGCGCTTTTAAGACCCTTGACCTTTCTCTGTTGGGTTCTGTGCAGCATGTGTGTACATGTGCGTGTTCATATCATAATGCCATAAGGATTCAATAAAACGCATGTACTCATGCATAATCTGAACCACATACAAGTGGCCCTAATAAGAAATTTTAAAGACCAAGGAAGACAACAAGTAAAGACAAGCAGAGAAGAGAGTTCTTCTAATGATGTCATTCTATTCTCCCTTCCTATGACCATTAATAAGGAGGGAGAGGTAGTGAGAGACAGATGTGTTGAAAAGAGGAGGTGAAATATAAAAAGAGAAGAATGGGGTCAGCCTCAGGGTTAGAGATGCATTTTTGAGATATAAGGTCACAAAACCCAAACCACCTATAGTTAATCACTAAATAATGCTCTTTCCAGCAGTGAAACATTATCTTCTCTACTGAAAGTCAAACTGCTCAAACTAGAAAACTATGCTGATAGCTATACTATGCAGGAATTTCTTTTTAAAAAACTATTTACTTATGGACCAAAAGTAAGTAATGTCTCTTAATAATAACTTATGAGCCCTAGAAGTGTGTTTTTATTGGATTCCTTTTTTCTCAGCAAGACAATGCACCCCACCAAATTGCAAAAACTATATGTGCTCTGCTACATGTGCTGCATACAGCAGCAGAGAGTATTGTAAAAAAAAAAAAAAGAGATTGACCTGCTCTACTAGATAAACTAAGTGATGACACTATTTTTTAATGACCCCTAGCACCTTTATCTGCATGATGTTCATATCAATGCAGATTAGACAACATAAATACCAAAATTGATATATCTGTAAGAGTTCAATACTGGCCCACTGACATACAAATGTAACATTACAGTAGTAAGTAGCTTCAAATGTACATACAAGCAGTGCATGTACACAAAGAGTCCTGCACTCACCCAATGCAAGTAATTCTATGTATTGATAAAAGTTCCATAGTAAGTTGACTATCAGCGGTTCAGCACTAGTGTAAATTCTATTAATTCCTACATTTCTGTTTGTGACTGTAAAATCCACTGCTGCAAGCTTGCAAATACATACTAAACATTTCTGTCTGCCCACATACTCCATTTTGCAAGTTTGTGCTTTCAGCTCCAGGCCTACAACCCCGTAAGTTATTCACTATAAGGGGCTGGTGTTTGGGTGGTCAGCTACAGCGCTCTTGAGTCGCTGCCTTATGTGATGCTACACTGGACTGTGTGTGTCCTGTGGTCAGGAGGTGTGCACTTCTGGTGGCACTGAGCGGAGAGGAGTGGCCAAGACTGAACGTTGTGTTTACAAACAGCAACTTCCAGAATAGTACACCTTTATGTCTGGCTTTTTCCATATGTACAGGTATAAACACGTGTGTGCTGCTTGGAGATGTGCTTCTTTAACTTTCACTGGATTTAAGCTAAGATATAGTTCTATTTAAATTACGTTAAGTTACAACCATGGATGACAACAGGCATGTGATTCCTGTGCAGCATGGAGGTGTTTGCCAGCCAGTTTAATTACTATTAGCGAAATGTCCAGATGAATGAAAGCTAGTCTAGCATTCCATTACTATGGATTCATCTCCTTGCCCTGGGTTGCAGTTGTGTGACACGAGTGAAGCGATACGCATGGTGTAAAGGGATATTATACATTGATTCCACTGCAAATAATAATATTGGAGTAACTGTTTTGATGATCGCTTTTAGTGAAAATTACACGTTTTACTAACATATTATTACTTACATGTTATTTCTGACATTGTATGCACTTGATACTATTCCTTATGAAGGCTAATGCAACTGAAACTAGTACAGCCTGATCATGACTCTGAGAAATAGAATCCAAATTACGAACAACAAAAATCAGTCAGGTTTCAGCCTGCATGAAAACATACAGACGATGGCGTGAGTGAGTGACTTCTGAGTTTATGAAGAGCTTGAGTTTGCTTGCACTCGTAAAAATTAAATTACACAGGCATACGCAGACCTGTCAGAAAATAATAGCTTATGTCACACATGATTGAGTACAAAGGTGAGCTCAGTAGGAAAATATGTGGACTGTCTGAACAAAAGCATGTTTACCAACACTTGCAACTTGAAAAGATAGTGCCTAATAAGTGAATATCTCATTTGTATCAAACTGCCCATGATAAGTGTTGCAGGCAAGTCACTACAATCACACTATAGACATTGATGAAAGGCAAACGTTTGAGAGGCCTGATATTTAACCAAGGCCTGGAAATAAGTAACTAAAAACAAACTCAGGCTTCATTATTTCGATAACTTCTGAATCAGAGGCTGCTTGAACCTATTGCAGTGAATGTTTGGATGGAGATGTGCCTCATTTTGGTGTATGACCACCTGAAACTTTGTGCATGAATGATTTGACCTAAAATACCATTAAATGCAATGTGGGTCAGTTCAGTTACTGAACTCCAAACTTGTCACACTAACTTTTTGGAGGTGTGCATGGCTGAAAACTTCTGTCAGTGCACACTAAAGTTACTGGTGTGAGGCTGCTCAGAGTGCTCCTGTGTGTGCTTCCTACCCTGTTATTCCTGTCAGTCTCCTTGACCTCATCCTCCTTGACACCGTGTCGTATCATTATCCGCACGATGGCCGCGTTGTTGGTGCAGCACGCCTGGAAAAAAGACAGGGGCTCCGGGCTCTCCGGAGACGGGGTGCGCTCCGAGTCCGCGAACACATCATCCGGCGGGTAGAAGGAGTCGTCCGACGCGATACTCCGACAATCCTCCAAGTCCTCAAAGTCAACTTCCTCGAATTCATCGCTGTCCTCCTCGCCCCCATCGTCCTCTTCGTCGTCGTCCTCCTCGCACGACCCTAGGTAGTCCTCGTCCTCGGAGTTGGACAGTGGCTCCTCGGTTATGGTCGGGTGGACTTGCCCGATGACTCCCCCGACTTTCTGCCTCTGCTGGAGCTGCTTGACGCGGACCGACGGGGCGCCTCCTCCATCCCTGTCGTCCGTGATCAGCACCATCTAACCCCCGAGCCTAGGGCACTGTCCGCGGGGTGGAGAGCAGCCTGGCGCACGGAGCACGGGCATGGGACTGGCTGTCTCTGCAGGACAACAATCCAACTGTCGTACCAAAAACACCAAAAAGTCGTCTGTGAGAGCCGAAATCACACAAACTCAGGCTGTATATCTGTATATCTGGTATCATAAATACTAGTTGAACGAGTTGCGCGTTGAGTTTGCTCTTAAACCCTCAGTCGTCTTTGGAGAACTGTTGATGCGCACATTTGAGCCTTGGACGTCCCACGAAGTTGCTCAAAACGAAACCACGTTGAGTTGTAGTTGCAGTTATCCGGTTCAAGAGCACATGGATGGCAAAGACGAGTTGGGTGTTTAAAAAAAAAGTGGTGCTACGGCAGAAAGTAACACGACGGTTCCATGTAGGGCGGAGAGAGACAGCAGCCCGTTAACCTACAGTCGCTGCGTTAATCCGATTACGCGACTGGGACCTCTCTCTCTCTCTCTCTCTCCCTCTCTCTCTCTCTCTCTCTCTGTTTGTGTGTGTGTGTGTGTGTGTGTGTGTGTGTACTAATGACAGATGTAATCCATTGCCAACACAATGAGCAACATTAATACATTAATATTCCTAGAAAATGCTCAGTATTCCTAGAAAATTCTCAATATTCCTAGAAATATTCATGTGCAGATTTACACTGTGTTTGTGCTTTAGTTATATGTGTGTTTTTGGTATTTAATTGGAATTTAATGGATACTTGCTAGCAACCATAATTATTATTATTTCTTGGACACTAGCAACAAAAACAACAACAATAACAATAATAATAATAATAAAGTGTTTTTTTAATAACACTTACAAGCACATAGTCTAATACACATATTAAAATGCACACTTATGTATGAAGAACAGGATTTTTAATTATGAAGACATTTTAATAAATATATATATATTATCTTTATCATGTAACCTATGCACTTTCTGTAAAGTTCGTTTGTAATTTCCACTTTATTCAGTATTTTTAAGCAGCTGTGTTAATGTAGCAAGCACTGCAAAAGTCAGAGGTTAACTCAGGCAATACTAAAAAGATATGGTCCCTACAGTCTTCTTGTGCTCTTTAGAAAATATGTCCCCCATCTGTATATGAATTTATGGTCCACATGTAATTCATTAAAAACATCATTTAAGTTGGGAAATCCCAACATTTCAGTGCCGTCCAATAATAAGGGATTTGATTGGCATTCTGCTCTGCCACCTCTCTCTCTCTATCTCAGTCAGTGTCTCTATTATCTGGACTGGCTGGTGGCCAAGAAAATGAGAGGGAAAGAAAAAGCGACAGAGATTCATTACCACTGAGCTATAGAGAGAGTTGGCTTGCATGTATGCTTTTGTATAGCCAGTTAAATCTCACGTGGGTTAAAAGGGGGGAAAAAACGTTTTGTCTTTAACACCCCCCCACCACCACCACACACACACACACACACACACATCTGACCTCTGCTAGATGTTACTAAAATGTCATATACCTATCTGTTTGTTCCTACAATCCCCTGGTTCCCAAGGGTTTTGGTTAAAGTCAGCAGTGCTTGAATACTACAGTATTCTGTCACTTACATTCCACGACCAGATTTACAGAGATTATCCTTTTTTATGTCAGTAATTAATAAGATCAGTTTGCTGACATCACCTGCTGTGGAAAAAAACAAGTGCATAACAGTCCCAGTGTGTACCCATTATTATTGTACCTTCATCTACACCCAGCTGAGAGCTCTGCTCTCCTGTGGCTCTGCCATCACTATGGTACCAGTCTGCTGCTGTGTGAGTGACAGTCACTGTTAGTACTTTCAGAAATATACAGGCGGGTTTGGGACCACTTTTCCACTAGAGGGAAAAGGGTCACTGTGAATCAATACAAAGTTGTTCTAAGTGATCACCTTTGTCCTATGATGAAACACTGCTGTCCTGATGGGAGTGGTCTTTTCAAGGATGACAATGCCTCTATCAATAGGACACAAGAGGTCACTGAATGGTTTGAGCAAAATGATGTGAATCATATGCTGTGGCTTTCACAGTCACCCAATCTCAACACAGTTAAACACATGTGGAAGATTTTGGATCAGCATGTTAAACAAAACTCTAGACACTTTATGTTAGTCTTTCATTTCATTTTTCACCCATTTGTTGATCAGTTAATTTTAACGCTCTGGTCAAGTCACAGACGACCCAAAGATAATCGAGTATTAGATCTCTGGTGACACTGAAAGCTGTTTTCACCTTTTTAAGATGTAAAAAAACCTAGCTTCAGCTCAAAGATTCACAAATTAATCTCCTAGCTGGTAGATTTTGTGTCATGTTAACTTTCCTATGTAGTGATTCAGTGAGAGGGAGCTGAAAGTGAAATAAGTGCAAGTGAAATAAAAATGTACAGAGGTGCTTCTCAGACTCAGAAAGATATAGACTACAACAAAAAGGAAAATTCAGGCCTAATGGTGAAGACTTACAATACTGCACACATCAGTATCATCATAAATACAGATTTGGATAATAGTTAGTAGGAATACCAACTTTACCTCTCTTTTTACCTGTTTCACCTCAAATATTTCCAAATATCAAACTGACTCATATTCACATAAATAAGGTAGACAAAATATTAGAACAGTCAGTGTAATGCCATGTAGTTCAAGGAAAACATAAATTAACCATAAAGTTGATTCTACACATCTCCAAAAGAACTACAGTCGAACATTTATAACTGTTGCGAATGAGGATTTATTGTTTTATCAGACCACAAAAGACAACTTCTTGGCAGCTGAGAGTATTTAATACTTTAAGAAACATGTATTTAAAATAAAAGGCTGAATAGATTTTATGGATTTACTGTGTGAAAATGTGGTTTTACAATTTGCTATATTTAATTGGTAGTAAAAAGGAAAAAAAAAAATCAGTTCCACATTTTATTGACTCACAGGTGTCTGTAATTTCCCTCACAGTATGCAGCCCAGTCCTTGATCTATGACACTAATGCACCGTTTAATCAAAGCTGTGTTTTCTCCCGGTTTAACATTCTGATCTATCCACCAGCAGTTCTAGTGAAATGCTCAGTAGGATAAAGCTGCCATGAAAGCAACACTTTGCTTCCAGTAAAAAGGAAATTGGCTAATATTGCTTGGCAATAAAGTGGTCTTTCAGGGGATGAAACTGAGTCCATTTAATTTTGGGGATTCATCAATAGTCGAGATGTCTCAATATCGCAAGCTGTTATACAAACACTGCAGGTAGTGTGGGAAGCACTTTAAAAAAGCAGTGGGCCTTTTTCATTACTCAAGATTAGTCCCTGTCTCATCAGTGTGTGTTTTCTGTCATGTTATATGATGTTTAGACAGCTGTCTTATGAATTCAAATAAACTACTAAAGCTCACAGTGGTTTATTTGACATCCCACATGGGGCCAGTAAGTCTTATTTATATCTGGTAAAATGGAAGGATATGATTAATGCTGATTAAGAAGGCCAGCAGACAGAACGAGACAGGAACACTTCAGCTCTTTCAAAGGTCCATTTTAGCATAGAGGCCAGGGTCGGCATCACAGCTGTTTGGAAATGTGTGTTTCAGTCAAGCCCACTGTAGAGTGGCAGATGTCTGCTGATACTGTATGATGGCTTGATCTTCCCATATGTCCCACATGCAGTATCCCACAGTGCACTTGCTGCTGCATTGCAAAATACACCATACTGTATATCACAGAGTCCTGCAGCTTAGTCACTTCTAAAATCAGGTTTGTTATGTTCACTTTGATGTAGATATAATCATATTCTGTAACGTGCACTTGTAGTCTTGTGAGACTGTAAGTAGCACATTAGCAGTGCCATCACTTGCACAGCCAATTGCATTAGCTCAACCTGGGTTCAGAAGGAAAAAATCTAAATCCCCGGACAGATATAATATATATATCTATATATAGATTATATATATATATATAATCACAGCAAGCTGACTGGAGGCTTTCTGTGAGTGTGTGTGCATGCCATGCAAATGGTGGGGTTTACACAGGGTCCCTAATCCATTACATAGTATGTCAACTATTGAGAGGCCACTCAAACATGGAGATTATGTGGGACAAGCTCTCTGACCAGAATGACCTAAGTATGCCTTTGACCATCTGCACAGACTAGATGCACTGTATACATATTTAGGCAGCAACATGCTCCTTTAAATTTAAAGATTATTGTATTGTGGAATGCAATACTTTCAAAGAGTTATCTTTTCTGTAATCTCACCTTTCTGAATAGATCTGCCTGCATAAGTCTCATGAGCACAACACGGATTTGCTGCTGGTAGCTTTAGACAAGCTCCTGCATGCCTTTCCTCTTCCAGTCGTTCATTTATTGCTCCTAAAACCACAAACAGCCCTAACACCCACACACCATGCCTTCTTCTATGGCATATAGCAGGAGTCCTGTACAAAGATCTCCTATGAGCCTCCTCTGGACACAAGCACTGAACTGTTAGGTTTGTGTATGTGTGTGTGAGATGAAGTGAAAATGTGCCCAAAACCAAGTGTTTACGTCAGGGTTTTTCACAGGGATGTTTGTGTATTAGGATTTGCTTGGAAATGCTGTTTTTCCTCTTCGTGGCATAAGCCTAATGTGCTGAATATTAATTGCTTAATTAGAAACTCTTGATATTATTGCTTAATCAGTTAATGAGGCCAGGACAGACAGCACTGTCTATTCAGAAGCTAAGGACAGCACTCAAAAGCATGGCTAGAGAGAGCTTTTGTTGCCTGTTGAATAGGAGAAGTTCAACAGTCCACAAGTGGTAATTAACTAATTTTAATCAGCCAGCAATGGCCCTTAATTAAGTTCTTTTTGTTATGTGTTCATGTGTGTAAAAACAACTTCCAAGTACAGCCTGGACAAATCAGCTTCATTTATTGCTAGCATGTTGCACAAATGCTGCTACACCAAAGATACAATCAGCATTAATGATAAATAGACACAAGAACGCGACACAGAATTAAACAGTCTATACCATTAAGCAAATGCGTCCTTTGCAAAGCAATTAAGTATGACAGCATAGAGCAGCAACACAAGGTGAAAATTCAAGTCTTCTTGCAGAAGAACTCCTGATTATCACACAATTACACACAGTCATGTGCATAACCTCGCTGTAAAAGTGAGACAGAGCGCTAAAGGCAATGTAGAGGTGGCTTAAAAGCTGCTCATCTAATAATAACTGCAGGCTACTTGGCTTAAAGAAATCCAGGAAAGTGTTAAAATAAGTGGAAAAGGTCCACCACTTTTCTCTTGAAATACAAAAAAGTAATTACATGTGTTTTTTTAAGGAGTTCGGGTCTCAATAATTAATTTCACATCTGCTCATGTGTGTCACAGTGGGGATTACAAGATCATTGTTCCATTATGAAGATAATGAGGCTTAAAGAGAAAAATGCTTTGGGGCTGTTTGCTTGATTGACAGGTGATGTTATCTTACCTGAGTGAGTATTAAAAACAAACCTGGGCTTTAGAAAAATAGTTTTTTTAGGCTGTGATTCTAGCATGTATAGTGAAGTAGGCATTTCCGGCTGATTCTCTCTTTTTAGTCAAACCTACATGCACACGCTTCACCAACAGAACTTTCAGGGTGTGGCTCCACTTTCACTGGTAATCGTACAGCTTTAGTGTTACAAATTCTGTTTTTCTTGGCTCTTATTCAGCTCTTGAGGTTGCTCTGGCAACAGTGGATGAAGCAGAAGGAGTTGAGTCCATATCATCTCTATGGATGAAGTCCAGAGGCTTTATCATCCCATGCTGGCGCTCCCTGGAACATGCGTATGGTAAATATGTTAGACATCCATGACATACATTTCAGTCACACATATACAACTAAACAGCTGATGTACATGTTCCAGTAATTGTTGTGACTTACTTAATCACGGTATCTAGATTTTTTTTTTTTTTCTGATGTAAACTGTCACTAAAACAGCCTCAAAATAATTTCTAGGCTCACTAAACCCACTGATAAATCTTTCAAACCCAACAATGCTCTGAACAAAGTTGAGGACAGCTGTAACAAGTACAGGAATGTAGCTCACAGAATGATAAAATATCCATGTTCTACAACTCCAGAATACTGCATGAATCATATTTTCCCTTTTTCTTACCCTGAAATCTGTTACACAACAGCTACACAGAGGCACGAAAGGGAGCCTTTGTGTGTGCTCTCTCTTCTCCTGTCTCTTTCACACTGTTCTGCAACATTCGTCGTGTCCCTGGAGATGTGATGTTATGAGCGAAGCGTGAAGAAACAGTGGAGCCTGTACAGCAAGGTCCACCCTGGAGCTGAGATTCCTAAACCACTGACATCTTTGCAATGATGTCATGTTTTCTCAATGTTCCAAAATCTTGAAACACAGGTGCAAATGGCATTGGAGCTGTAGGTGTGACCACTGTAGTTAAAAGATCCACCTAAAAATAAGCTGTTGCATAGAAATTGGAGGACGTGCCTTAGAAGTACATATTGAAGAACATGTGAAGAGTGGAAAGTTTCCCTAGGAGACTGCTGTAATTTCAGCAAATACAGGAAGACTTGTCCAGGTTTTGACTACAAGGTCCATAGATGACTGTTTAGATAAATGAGACATGAACACAGAGTAGGATTTTCATTCCGAGAATAGTCAACTAGGAGCGATGTAACCTGACATAGTAGTCATTTCTGGATACCACAAGCGCAAGTTGTGTCTCCGAGCATTCACACTTTCCAGCTTCAGTGGGTTTAGTTTTAGTCAGATAACAGAAACCTAGTATTTCTTTCTGAGTCAGGACAGTGTTGCTCTTAGTATTTTGATATTGTGAGATGGGATTTTTTTTTTTAAACAATCTACACTTGAAGGAAGCTGTGCAGCAGTGAAAGGGAGTGAGGATCTACTGTTTTTTTTTCTAAAATTCTAGCATTTTAATACACACTGTAGCCACAGTTAAAGAAAACTGCCCACTGTCTACATCTCAGTCAACAACAAAAATGCCATTTAAAACATCAGCAAAACCAAACAAAATTCCAGTAATGGAAAGCAACTAAGCACATTTACTGTACTGTGCTTAGCTACATTTTTGAGATACTTGAATTTTACTTGAGTATTTCTATTTTATGCAACTTTATACTTTCACTCCAATACATTTCTATTGTACTTTCTACTCCTCTACATTTTTCTGACAGCTTTATTGTCTTTGAGGATGACGATTTTACACAACGGATGATATAAAAAGCTTTTAAGAAACAGCACATTGATTAAATCGGCGCCTCCCAACCTATTACTCTTCTGACATATAACAAAAAGCAGTGAGTAGTCGGGCTCACATTTCAGATGTCTGAGTTGTAAGCAGCTCCACCAAATACTGATTTTTCCCTCTAGACGCCTCTCAGAGTTTCATTTTAATAAATGTTCAAATGATCCAAGATCTGATAAAAAAAAAAAAAGGTAGGAGAAAAAGTCCAAAAATTGAAAACAGGCTGGTGTATCAGAACTGTATTTTTTTTCTCTATTTTCCTCTCCCATTAATCATCTGACAAACCCTTTAGATTTATCTGGATATTTAAACTGGCTCCACCTGCAGCAGCTACAACAGTAACAAGCTGCTGACACACTGATGCTTCACTATTATTAATGTAATGTTGTCATACATAGTAATATGACCAAACTAGTACTTTAATACTTTTACTATGTGTTGCCAGTAATACTTACATAATTTTACTTCAATTGGATGTTCATGCAGGATTTTACTTCTAATATAGTACTTTCACATTGATGGGTTGGTACCTTTATGTTAGTAAAGGATCGGAGTACTCCTACCACCAATACCAGATTCCCAACAGACAACTCTAATGCTGATGCTAGCAGCAAACAGTGCTTGCTTACAGCTTGTGTTTCATGAGTCAGCAATATACAGTTCTGTGAGCGTGATGTCTGAATGTGTTATTTATTTAAAATTAATTATACAATTAGTGAACTATGTAATGCACAACTTATCTCTGTTTTGGCATCCTCCTTAAAAGAATTCATTGACCACAATCAGAATTTTGCAGACAGAAAAGTAGATTACAACAAATGATGAGTTATTTTTAACAAACATATTTGATTCAGTTCTACTGTGGGTTCCACAGAAAGATCACTGTTTCATAAGCTTTGACAAAATTCCTTCTCTGCTGGGTCGTATGAGTGGAGAGCCTGCAGTTATCAGGTTATCAAGGATTCTATCTGTCCTCCAATCCCCTTTGACTTGGCCACAGCTGCAATCCTGCAAGGGGTAAGCTTTAGTATGTTTGTTCGTGTGTGTGTGTGTGTGTGTGTGTGTGTGTGTGTGTATCCTCCACCCTTTAAAACCTACTGCCAACTGTGCCTGCAATGTGAATTCCCACTGATCCTGTTTCCTGTCGAGCCTGATGAAAAACTCTCAAAATGACACAGCAACAGTTTTGTGCATGTGTGTGTGTGTGTGTAAGAGAGAAAAAAACACAGTAAGACCAGGAGATGCTCATATTATGCTTGTGGGAACAGGCTTTTCTTTTTACACTGACACATGAAACGGTGTCTTAATAACATGTTTGAATATATAATTGTGCTGAACTTCAGAGAGACTGTGTGCAAGATTTAAGCCTGTGTGTGTGTGTGTGTGTGTGTGTGTGTGTGTGTGTGTGTGTGTGTGTGTGAGTAAGTTCCTAGCCCTGTATGTGATTTTCTGTGCTTTCTGACTAGTTTAATAAACCTGTCTGAGTGTGCATTTGCACTTGCCCATTTACATTATTGCATGGAGGGCTGAACAAAACACAAGTCTCATTGACAAGCAGAAAATCATGCTCTTGTGCCCTCGGTGCTTATCTCCTTACACCTCCTCTTTTTCATCTGCTGGGAAAAATGAATACACCAGCAGAGAGGCCAAATGTGGTGAGGCTGCAAGCTGATAGGTGGTGTGCATGATAAATGAACATTGGCTAACCCAGACATAAGAGAATGGGAAACAAAATGCATACACACACCCAACCTGACAGTTTGTATAAGGCAGCTTTGTGCTTCTCTTGCTGCTCATTAAAAGATTCCAACCGGACTCAAAATAGCAGCTCCGTTCAGCTGGACAATGACAAATAATAAGCCACTGTGCCTGATGCTAACAATTACTGGAACCAATTTCATAGGAATGAAACAACAGCTGTGCTTGAAGGAGCATTACTGGGCCCATTTATTAATTGAACACCATCATTTTGTTACTTTCTATGTCTTCCTTCCTTCCTCCTTTCATTGCTTTGTGTCTCTCCTTCCATTACTTCCTGCTGATGTAGAAGTTGGAAACCTGAATCATGCCATTCTGCTTGTTGCTGTCGGGCAGAGAAACCAATGCTTCAGTGCAGTAGCTCTACTCAGCAGCGAAAGGATTTTCACAACAGTGACTATCACAATCTTACAACATCGTCTGAGGCTAGGGAGACCTGGCTTAGCTCTTAAACTGTCTGTGCTCCTTAGCCAACTCGCACACTGTGGCAGAAATGCTGGGCCAAAAATGGCTAAAGAAGCATTCACTACATCCAGAGTCCTCACTGTGGGACACATATTGATAGTGTTCCTTGAGCTTAAAATAGTTTTGAATGTATTTTTCTATTTTTTTTTTCATCAAGTCCCTTATTAAACACTATGTCAACTTTTGAAATGCAGTTCAAGTTAACAGCTTTACTGTACATGTTCAGCAGCACAGCATGTACTGGATGTAATCATATCATGCGTGCTGAAATCCTGACGTCAAACTCTGTGGGTGACTTGTTAGCTGCAGCCAAAAATAAAATAAATTAGGACAATTTGAGAGGAATGGAATAAAATTGAGATGTAGTTGAAAAATAAATAAATAAAAGGCAACTGCACTGAGAGTTTTTTAAGGTCACTTGAGTTCAGACAAGTCCACTCGCCTCTGAGTTAGCACTTGTAGACATTATATGACCTTGATGACTGAAAAAAAGACTAAAATAAAGTATTTTAATGAGACCTGACTGAGGCCAAATTCAATGGGAGGTGATTCAAAGGAGGAAAGTAATTATGCTGATTGAAAAAAAGAATAAAAACTGGGTAGCATAGCTGTTGGTGGTGGTGTATAAAATAACTTAATATTCCACTACTACAGCTGCTGTGACAGCTTTACATTTGAGATACATGCACACACAAAAATGAAAACCTACACTTGTGCCTGCAGACTACGGAGGAAGTTGTCAACGTGCTCCTGTGACATGTCCCCCTCGACCTGAGCCAGGTAGGTGTAGAGTTTGGTAAAAGTATCGAACGGGATCCTCGCAGGACCACCTTCCTCGTCCTCCGTCAGGATCTCACAGGCAGACTTCAGAGTACCCATCAGGGTCTGAGAAAGTGTATTTTGAGACACATGAGAATCAGTCTGAGGCATTTTAATAAAAATAAATAAATAAATAAATAAGAGACAGATGAACACTAAAGCATGCAATAAAGGACGTCCCCACCCTGTTTGAGCATAACAAAAACACTCTATAGATACATTTACATGCACATATGCCAGCTAAAGATAGTAAAAACCAGCCCAGTCCAGCTAGATCAAGACTGCCCTCATGTGGTTAAAGTTGTCAACAACCTCATACACAGCAGTATCCCATCCAAAACTACTGACACTGAGCACAGAGTGACGTTAATGCTTAGCTGCATTTGCTTTTGCAGACACTAAGTCATCTCCTGTAAAGTTCTCGATTGCTTAAAAAAATTTCTTTGATCTGTTTCTACTGCTCTATCTGCATCTTTAAAGCAAATCATTGGCTTAACAGCTCGACAAAGATTCACATTGTCCAAAAAGGATTTATCCTGTCATTCTTTACAGAGCCCCGGGATTCCGATGGAGAAGTCTGGATCACAGATGTCTAGGTCTTGTCTCAACACTAGGAGGCTAGAGTGTAAGATGAACAAACGCGGGGCTGATTGAGGATCTCCAGCTGTGCATGGTCTCACAGTAGGTTTTAATGCTCAAATGGAGCGGAATAAAACGGCATTAGCATTTATATCTGGCCTTGTGTAACATCTCACCCCTGCTAGAGCACTGCAGCCCAGGGCAAAAAACTCCATCCAGTCAATATCTGAGCCAAAGCTGCCCAACGACAGCAGGGTCTTCAGCTGATCCATGGGTAGACATAGACCCCTCCATTTCTCCTGCAGTTCCTCCTTGCTGCAGGTTTTCTTGGTGGCCAGCTGTGATTGGGTGAGGACAGTAGAGGAAAGAAGCAAATCATCCACTTCACCAGATGACTGTATCAAATCATGATTAGTTTTTCTGTATTATTTGCTAAAATAAACAGCAATAGTGAAGCTGGAGAGTCTGGCAGCTGTGCATACTGACGTCCTCCTTTACTTATGGTAAATCCTTATAATGTATAATCTTATTCCCACTCCAAGCTGGTAGATTTGCTTGCAACATTAATGCTAATGTTAATGTCCAGAACAATAACACAATTTTGCATTTTTTGTATATCTGTGGCCATAAAGTTGACACACTGTTCTTAGATCTCTTTTTCATTTTTTAATGTAAACACAGTTTAAAATGTTGCAAAGTCTAAAAAACCCAAGACAGATGGAGACGGGATTTTTGCAAGGTTAGGACTGCGTTTTAAGTGTTGGCCTTTAAGGAAATATGAATTATTCAGTTCTTTTAATGAATCCACACCAAGATGCCAGTAAATGCCCCAGGTGAGACAAAATAGGTTTGCAATAATATACAACTTTAATGATCCACATGGGGTCACAGCATCATTGCAATATGCAGAAACACGCACAGCTAATAAGAGTAAGCACAGGCTGGATATTAAACTCAATTAATACTTAGGCTCATGAAAGCATATAAGGTAATCATTTACACAGCATAGCCTATACAGGACATGCAAATTTAAAACAGCAAATCCCACTGGAAAATTATGCAATACAGTTAATGCATTTAGTTTCTTTTACCAGTGACACTATGAAGAAAAATGACTAAGTGATAAGTTCTAAGAGTTTTCAAGGGAGTACCTGTTTGTGGAGGGTCTTCAGTAGACCTGGAGTCAGCCCAGTGTCTGTCTTCTGGGTGGCAACATTCATCTCCAGTCTGTCCTTGACAGGTAGACACTCTCCTTTAGACAGCGCATTGAAGTATCTGGGAGAGGACACGTTCACATTATTAGCACACATATATTATTAAACGCCGTGCTTAGCTTTACCCTGCTTGTTATTCATCTCGCCTGCGTCCCAAACCTGCCATTCCAACAATGTGATAAAAGGAGACCATGTAAAATGAGTCATAAATTGGCTTTAGTCCAATTTAATGACTTCTCATGAGTACTGTCAGCTGGATAAATCATCCCCCAAAGTCAATCATCATAAGTTGTAGATTTGTTTGTGAAAAGTTTCCCGGTCATACTTATCTTACTTCACAAGTTAATTTATGTTTTGGAATAAATTCAGAGGCAGTATGACTTCCAGGATGTCTGAGAGCCAACAGAGCCTGGTGTTACTTTAATAGCACATAAACATCTTTTAACCCAGGAGACACTTGAATTGTTTTTTGCTTCACCATATGACTCACTTTATTATTTACTGAGGATAAGCCAGCCCTTGGTGGAAACACCGCCCCCCCCCAAAAAAGGAAAAAAACAAAAACAAAAACAAACAACAACAAAAAAAGAATATTTCAGTTTCATCCAGTACTTTCATTATGTTTTTTCTTTGTTGAGGAGAGTCAGATAGTTTAACCACTGTGGTAACGCGGAAGCCCCCCGGGATCTAATTACAGCCAATCAATGCAAAGATAAGACGTGTGCAGGTGAAAAGGGCCTGCCTTTTAATACAGCGATGTTGCCTGGAGACATGGTGGACTCTGTTTATGCTATAGCTTGACAGAATAAGACTGGAATAAAACACAACCACATGTCTCCTCAAACCGCTGTTGACACAGATTAAGACTTACGCCGCAGACCACAGCAGCACATCCTTGGGCTGTGTTCGGATGGCTGCCTTGGTGAAGTTTTTGAGGATGTCTGGCAGCTCAGGAGGGATGTTGATTTGCTGGGCACAATAGAATGTCTCTGGAACAACCATGGCTGTAATATGAACATTGCAAATATAGTCCAATTAGAGGATGAGAGGTAATAGAAAGGAGATCCAAGAGGAAATAAAAACGTGACAGCTCCCTGCCTGCTAAATTGTCCCTACACTGACAATAAAAAATCATTACCATAAAAATTCAGTTTTGGTTCAGTGGATCTAATTTAGCAACCCAGTGTTGCTGCCTCAACATGGAAGTTGGAGACCATGAAAGGAACATGTTTCAAAGAGCTACAGTCAAAAAGCTGCAGGTAAATTTCCTGGTAGCAAGCTGTTCCTGTATGATAAAAGGAGCCATGCGGGGGAAGGTCCCATTCATACAGCAACAGATATGGATGCTATCATCAGTTTTACAGATTTCACTGAATGAGAGACACAGAAATAGAGGAAAAGGCTGACAATGCAATGGGCTCTGATGTTCACCACCTGAAGTTTTGGATCTAGAAGTAGTGAATAAGGAAATAAACTTAAAGATGCCATGTTAGGTATAAGCTCAAGGGCAGAAATGTAAATTTGGCCAAAATACACCCCCTGCCCTGACTACACCCGTCGTTGAAGTGAGCTAACCTGTTTTATGCCCCACGTATATTCTGACATAATCCAGTATATACCCCAGCTTTTCATTTTATTACACACCCTGATGCAACCTTATCCACAGCAATATATAATTTTAACCACTTAAATGCCCTCAGAAACTAATCAAGTGCAGACTGAAAGAAATATAATTGGATTTGTACAAATAACTTTCTCCTGAAGTTCAGAAAACAACTGTTATTACACCAATTTTTAAAATGCAAATTTCCAAGACAGACAACAAGTATTCTTAGCATCATGATTGACAATAATCTGGCATTTACATCTCAAACTCAATACCTCCCAAATACAGTGTCAGAAATAGATTTTCTACATCCAAAATGTATTTACTCTACAAAAGAAAGTAATTTTTATTGTCACATAACAAAATATTATGCTCATAAAGATCCATATTTGAAAAACATGAAAATTTTGTCAGTGTGGTTTGACGGGATTTTAACATATTCAAAAAATGTCTGTTTTGGGGTATAAAATTGGCATTATCTCTCTAAATTGTGAACACACACATACACACACATATCCTTTTGGTCTGTTATTATGTGAAGCAGCAGAACAGACTATAGCATCATATTGCCATATTTCCTTTAGCCTTGATGTGTTTAACCAACATTATATATTGCTCTAAATAAAGTAATTGTAAAATGGCCTTGCTATTTTTTAAACTTAAATTGGAAAGAAACTCTAGACATTTTAATACAGAGTTATTTAAGAACAACACAATGCTGATAGAAAGTATTTTTTCCTCTTTTATTGATTTTTAACATTGAAATATGTTCAATTTAATTTAACTTTTTGGACTAGATTTTACAAAAAAAACTATGTACAAGTGAAAACAGATTGCTATAAAGTAATATTAATTATTTAGAATACAAAATAAGAGATTGCATAAGTATCCAGGCCCTTTAAAGGGACTCACCTAATTCAACAAAGGGGCAGCAAATTGGTGCTAGAGCTCACTCAGTTAGTGAAATGGAGATAATCTGAGTGAAGTCAATGTGTCTCAAGTGATTGTAGTAGTAAGACACTTAAATCTGGAAGGTGCAGTCAGTGGTGAATCAGTACTCCTGACTATAATTAGACCCTTGGAGACAGAGAAAACCCTTCAAATGCACACTCAGACAGGTTTATTACATTCTGTATTAAGTATAAGTCAGGGGATGGATACAAGAAAACCTGGCCTGGTACAGCTTTAAGATGAGATAGCAATTAAGCTAAACAGTATGTCTATATTTGTAATACTACCATGATTACTTACATTATCCCATCGTTTACATTTTGCTGAGCTAATTCATATATATGCAGCTCTGAATACAATTGTATAAATAATGTTCCCTAATATTAAGAGTGTTTTTGTCATAATGCTACCAACCTAACTTTGACGCCCATTAACAACTTGCATAACTTGCCTGTACAAAAAAAATGTAACGTTACCTGGATTGATGAAAATGATAAAAAAAAAATGGCAACAGAAGATCACGAAAAGAAGGCCTGAGATATAGGCTGTCTGCTCAAATTTAAGCTAATTTTTGCTTCGCTCCTAACGTTTGTAACTGTAGTGTTCGTCGCATAGCAACGGCAGTCTTCTTCTTCTTCTGTTTCCTGGGGCCTCTTCTTCTTTTTCTTCTTCTTCTTCTTCTGCGTCTTGTGGAGCGGGCAGTGCATTATCGCCCCCTCTGGTTATGAGAATGGTCATGAGTACACTTTACTTTTAAACCGTGTTTCATGAATAAAGTAGCCAGTCGTTGCTAATTTTCACCTATTTATCTTACCAATGTTATTTTTTTTACCCTCTTCCTATTTGACAGACAAGGACTACCAACTGTGGTCACTGGACACCCCAAAATAAACTGTTATAAGATGCAAACATCATAGCAAAAATAACAACAATATTTCTTCTAAAACATAATTGTTTGTGAAATTAATGTAATATAGATATGTATAATTTTAAGAAATGTTTTTCTAATTACAGAAAAGTTATAGTTAATTTGCATATTATGCATGATTAAAACAGATCGTTTTCTTAAATATAAATTGCAGTGCAATCCACATTTGTAATTTTTTTTAACCATATTTGTGGTAATATTTATATGTCACAATATTTCTGCAATGTTGAATTTAACCAATCTTGAGCTCTTTACCATTGTTGCCTAAAAATACTACACTAATGTCATCTAACTATACTATATAACTATATGTCTAACTATATAACTACATATAGCTATATTGTACATATAAATTCCAGATTTATTACAGTCAAACACATCTTGTAGTTTTTAAGAAATGGGGCAAACCTTCTAAAATATTTTACCATGAAATTCTTCTCACCCTTTTTTGCCTCAAACATTGTCTGAATGTCCAAATCATGCTCTGACTGCATGTCAGTCATTCATGACACACTATTTTCTCTTGTAGAAGAGAACATTCAAAAATTATTATTACAATAATGTATTGTTTTTCTGACTTTGAAGATATTAGTTATGTATTTAGTGTTGACAGAGCTCATGAGGAAATATGCGTATCACAAGGCAAACATACACTGAATAATTAGTTTTACCTGTTAAAACTACATAAGAAGCATTGGGGGCTTTTGACTGGGGTCCGCCAAGACTCTTATAAATTTGCATTTCTAAAAAAAGTAATAAGAACATCTAAACCAAAAAAACTATGACATTTAGTCATTAGGAACAAAATGATTGATTTTTAAAAAAAATAAAACATGAACGATTAAATAAAGCATCTTTGAAATATGATTAAAAATAGTCCTCAGGTACCCTATTCAGAAGGAAGAGTGTTACGAAGTCCTAACACACCATACCACTGTTAAGGATTGGTTGAGACTCTGCTTTGAAAAATTGCAAGATAACATGATGGTGAGTTTTACAGAGAAAATGTAGAAAGGTTAAGGTTTAGTAATTATTTAATTACTTGTAATTTTGGAAAAGAAATTAGAATGCAGTGACAATTCTTCGACCACTTCAAATATGTGCTCTCATCTGTTCAGTCACAGACATTTCCCTTCCACTGCTACTAGGCCTTTGAGACAGGTGATTCATCACATCCTGAGCATCAGTGCTCTTGTTTCATTCACTACACTATCAAACCGTGTTTTTCCTAAAGGATTTCCATAGTAATATATTGATACTCCACAAAGACTTTCCATAAAGTCACTTGGTTGTACAATACCGAGGAAAATGTATCAGATACAGAATATTGCAATGTTAATCTAGTCTGTTACCCTGCCATAAAAGCTGTGAAAATCAATGCAACAATATATGTGTATTTATTGTCAAAAAAAAGATAAAGCTGTTCCAAACCATATGATACACCTTTGGAGAAAGACATAAAAACAAAAACCTTTCTGTGTCAACGCACATTTATTGAAGTGATGCCATAAATAGGCAAAACATCATATTGAAGATTTTTATTAATAAACAGCTTCTTGAAAATACAGGATTCCACAGACTGTGATTAGAAAATAATAGTACAGTTACTAGTATTTGGTAACTGAAGTGACATGGACACTTTAAAAAAGCAGAATATCCCCTGAACCACCCCCAACACTCAAAAGAAGCATGACAGACAAGAGACAAATTCAAACTTGTGCGAAAGGCACACATGCACATTCACGCAATCACTGTCAGGTCACGTACACTGGCAAGTGCAAATTTGTTCTAGCACATGTATAAATCGAGTAGGTAGAATATGCACTGTGAAATCCCTTTCAGATTTAACTAACTTAACATCTAATGGGGGCCATGTAATACAAAGAGTACAGCGATTCCTATCCCAAGTTCTTACAATAATACACAGGGGCAGACAAATTGTGTCTAAAAGTAATTATTAAACAATGATAAGGATGGACTGTAGCAAAACAACACAGGTTATGTGGACTAGATAATGGACTGTCACAAGGCGCTAGTCCCCCTCTACCCCATCCCGAATGTCAGCTCTTTCTCTACTTGATACAAAAATAAAACTGTGCTTCCCCAAAAACCCACCCTCGACACTCCTGTGTATAAAACTATCTAGGATCAGATAATACTCCCTATTGACACTTTCAGACAGGGACTATGCTGTTCCCAGCCAACTATCACCCCATAAGCTTCTTTCCCTTTACCTTATCTCACTCTTCCCTGGACAAGACTTGAGCCAAGTCATCATTTGAGAAGCATTCAAGTGCAGTTCTGTGATTGACAGACAATGGAACCAACTGGACTGTCCACCTCAAAGCGCAAAAAACATGTTTATCTTGTACAATATTCAGACTAAAGCAACTCCTCACAGATAACTGAATGATATGAAACTGACCCGGCTCTGTCCTTATCTGGGATTCCCAAAAGCACTGTAGCACCACAGACCAGAGTGTGCAGGGAACTTTTTGAGGCAATGCAAAAGGGCTGAAGATTAAATGAACAAACACTATTGTATCCCTTCTTCGCATGCCACTGTTATCTGTATTGATTGATTTGGTCCCATTTTTCTTACCAAAAGCAACAATGATCCTACTAAAAAAGTTTGTCATGTACTCAATGGATGATTCCAGTTTCTGACATTTGTTGGTGATAATGACTAAGTATAAAGTACAAGTACAGACCTAACTCAATGTTGAAATGAATGAAAAAGGAAAATGTGCATGTAGGTGACTGAAATGGAATCAAATCAATGTAGAACAGTGAACACAGATTAGTGAATGAGTGAATGCTGGTGGGTCAATAGGATTTTCTTTTTCTTCATATTGACTGACCACACACCTAATGATTTGAAAACAGTAATCCTCTGTTTCTGTGAGATTTTAAGTCCAATCACTTCCCTGATGTTTTCCTCAAATTTGCATTTCCTCTGTTCTATAATCTAATGATCATTTCAGCGCTGCTTATATGCTTTTGAGAGACCAGGCCTTACTTGCTACAAGCCCTAAGCTGGTCAGCTGCTCAGTCACAGGGTTCTCTCTCTTCCCGTTTCTATCTCTTGCCCCTTTTGTTACCAGCAGGGGGTTTCTTCAGCTGAAGTAGGGGCGCCCCAGTGCCAAAGCCTGCAGCAGGTTGGTTGGACACGCCAAAGGTCAGGCCAGCCGAGGGGTTGATGCCGGGGTTACTGAAGTTAAAGCCTGAGCTGCTGCTGCTGCTACCAAAACCTAGAAAAGCAAGACAAAGCACACAGAGGATCATAAAAGAGAAAAATATGGCATGGTGGAGGAAACATAAGTAATGGAAGAAATAAGGGACAAAAATAAAAGATGTCCATATGAAATATAGATGTTAGTGTTATGGTAGAACACACCAGAGCCTAAAATGTCAGAGTGCCAGCATACTTACTGTATGTATAAGACTAAATAATGGATAGTGTTGAGGCCTACTTATCAATCAGAGCAACTACACATTGCTATTAAGCTCACAGTAACTTAATAACAAGGATATAGGAAATTTGTCCTCCTGCATGCATCAGTAATGCTGCTTTCAGTGTATATACAGCTCAGAGGGTCATCACAACACAGGCTTGCTGTACTGTTTGTTGCTGTAATTTTGGGGGGCCAGGTGTGAAGGTGTTATATACAGCATGTATGTACCTGCACTCAGACTGCCTCCTGTGGGCTTACTGGTGGAGGAGAAGGCAAAAGAAGACCCCCCAGTCCCCACCCCACCAAATCCTGGCCCACCACCAAAACCTGTGGGAGAAAGTGACATAGAAGTCAGACTGGGCTAAGCACAGAGCCTACTCTAGGAAGGAACACAAGGAGCAGTGCCTCAGGAGTACACACAGGCAAGCATTAGCAAACATATGCCACAACCTAATCCACAGAGCATAATGCACAGTTTAACTTCTGACTGAACACTGCAGAACAAAACAGGACTCACAGTACACTGCATAGCAATGCAAAAGCCAAAGGGAGAAAAATGACAAAGATTTTACCAAACACACCAGCTACGACAGAGCACAGCAAATTTGTGTGCGTTCAGACCACTTGTTCCCACACTGCTGGTAACATTCCAGTATGACAAACCGATGTACAGTCATCCAACTTGCCACATGTCAAGGTAAATACAGTGACCTGTAGCAAAGGTTTGCTAAGTTTTCGTGTGGTATGAACGCACTGGACCTCTTGCACAAGGAAGAATAGGAAAAAACAGACTCCTTAGCCCTGACAACACCACTCTCAGCACATACACACCAGTTACCTCTCATACAAGAGAACTGAATAACCTCAAAAAGGCTGC
Source organism: Dascyllus trimaculatus (assembly GCA_024666655.1). Lineage (NCBI taxonomy): Eukaryota > Metazoa > Chordata > Actinopteri > Pomacentridae > Dascyllus > Dascyllus trimaculatus. The sequence continues at coordinate 18,280,202 of CM045466.1, read as the reverse complement.
TGGCATGAAAGACTAGATGGCATTAGGGAAATGGTAAACTATGCAGGGGAATGGAAAAATAACAGGGAATATTTATCTTAAACAGACAGAGGGTAATACCTCCAAGGGTAGAAGAGCCCAAGCTAGTGCCCCCTGCCGAGGCAAAGGGGTTTCCAAACCCTGCCCCCAAGGGTGCCTGGGTCCCTAAGGCACAGAGAGAGAGCATATGCTTTACTCTTCTGAATGTGTTTTTGTATGTAAAAAGGACACTGCATATTTCATTTGCATTACTATCATACTGACAGAAAATGATCCTAAATGAGAAAATGTAAATAAATCAGTTTTTCTATTTTAGTTTCAGAAACAATGTATGCAAATAGTTAAAAATATTTTAATAGTGGTTGTATGTTTGGAGAAACAGCAATTCCAGTAATTATTCTATACAATCTTACATAATACTTTGGAAATATAAATAGAACTGCATGTACAATGCTTTTATAACTGCTATATGGAAATATATATAATTTAGAGATGTTGCCATAAAAGCTGTCAACAAAAATATTCTAGCCAAGCATTAGCATCGTTACCGACAAACTGGAAAAAAATACCGCTAGTTCTTTCACTCAGAAACTTGTCTTTTTTTCCTCTATGTATTTTTTCTTTTATGTAATCAAATTTTGCTTCCAATTAGTCTGCATTGCTAAAACGATGCCAGTCAAAAAGAAACAAGGACAAACGTTTCTTTGTTTAAAAACTGATTTATTGTCAATTTAATATGCAATTCCACTTACATAAAACACAAACAAACAGTTTAGAACAGAATTGGCTGTTAATTGCTAACTGCTACTGCATTTGACAAGTTTCCAAATTTTCAAGATTTCTGAGAGTGAATGAACTAGCATACGCTAAAAAAAATGCATCACACAATTATTGAATATAGCTGAAAAGGCACACCATATTATATATTAAATATACTGTATCAACAGGCATTGGATATATAAGTTTAAACACACTCTGTTACAAGTAAAAGCACTCGAGATTAAGATAAGAAATGTGAAATTGGCATTTATGACTGCCTTTCAGTGTAAACTGGTCAAAATAAAGGAAAAATCAAGCGATATGGTACAGTTTGTCCGTGGAAGTCAATGTGGTCAAGTTTTGGGTCATCCTTCCACGAGGAAATGAATGACCTTTGTGTTTCATGTTTGTTTTAACACCAGTGATTTTTCGACATAATAACAGCTATTATATTGGTGGTTAAATCTACACATAATTACAGACTACAAACTCTTTGTTGGATCAAGTCTGACTTCTAAGAGATCCTTTAGTTTTAAGAAAGCACATTGTGCTTGTGCCAAAACACAATTTGCAATACTACAACCTCGTGAAAGTCAAACAGGAAAAAACACTATAAAAAGGGTTTAACCAAAGTATATGATAAAGAATTAAATGAAATGTTTCAGAGAGAATAGGAACATTCAAAACAGTCTGTAACAGCCAACCACTCAAAATACCAGACTCAGATTTTCAACTGATCAGGCCCATTTTTGTGTATTATTGTGCTGGAGTTCAACACAAAGAACAGCAGAGATTCTAAATGTACAATTCAGAATCATTATTGAGTTTTTCAATGAATCCAGTTGAGCTGAGCCTTGTTAGGCAAATGTTGGAGCGAGTAGTGTGCCTTCCATTTAAAAAAAATAAAAAATTTAAAAATCACATTTTATTCCTTCACTTGTTAAAAAAGAGGTAAATGGGATCACCCTTCCTGCTCTAATAGCATTAAAGAAAATACAGCATCTGCATACATATTACTGATAGATAGTGAGAAGATACCCAATATAGGCCCTTTTCAGACATGGGGTATGTGACAATCCTGGTGTCAATCTGTTGAAGTACAAGGGCTCCTTCATTCAAACATAGGTCACACATATTCCTTGCAGTTGTATTCAAACATACCCAAGGCAGTGACAGAGATAGCCACAACTGATGTTTACACTAAGGGATGCATTATGCATGAGGTTGTATCCCCGTCTATACGTAACAACTTCCTACGTCAGTACGTCCTAATCTGTGCATGTTTATCCATTAATGCAACTGCATGCAGTTCAGACTTGCACCATGTTGAATGTAATATGTGGCATGACTTTTACGTAGAAGTGACCACAGTGCTGACTGAAACAGGAAGCTGACATCTTCAGATGCCATCAGATTAATGTTTAGGAGTGCATGTCTGAAAAGGGCTATAGAATAATAGTGTGGCTTTAAGTCCACTCTTGCTTTTAAAGTCCTAACAGCTTGGATGAACCAACAATTACTACATCATTTAATGGTCATTATTGTGCCATGTATGCCTTTAGAGATGTGGAAGACAATATGATGAAGTGTAACCAAAGCTACACAAAAGTCAAATTCTGGACAACTTGGGAATCCTTCAAACAAACATCTAGCTCGATTCAGAACTATGTCTAAATACTACAAAGAGTTTAGCGTTGTCTATCAGAGGACTGGAATGTCCAAAGCAGCAGTTTCTCTTTATGCACAACGGTTTCACCAAAAAAGAATCGATTAGGTTGGGTCCACCAAGCACCACTGTAACCAGCAGCTATTTACAGAGTGTTGCCAGTTGACTTAGCTAATTACCAGTTTATATCACAACACTTTACACCTTATTCTGACTGCCAGTATGGCTTAGCTCTCACCAATATCTACATCAAGCAACAGTGTAGCCTTAGATCATAAAAAAGTGGGGAAAAAACCCACACAATCAAGAGATGTGGACACACATGGTGACCAAACTGACATGTCTGTTTCATTTGGCACCAATGTATCTTACTGGTACTTATGGACCAGTGTGAGCAGCAAAAGACATTCTTCTATTCTGAACTACCAAATAAATTGGCCTCAACGGTCTAACAAGTCAAACCAACAAGAACGTAGCCTTTCCATACAAGTGTTTCTTGGCCAAAGTCCATACAAAGTACCATCACCTTGAAAAAAATACCTGAAATTACAACTTGTGTACAGCACTTTTACCCTACATTTTCATTTAACTGAACTGAATGTGAAATGATCCAGCCCTGTTACGCTGACAGTAGCCCTTAGGTGAAATAGCTTTCATCAAGTAACAGTGGTATGGCCTCATTAAAACCAAACCAACCAAATGCATTTAAGTACTGAACAGTGAGATAATGCACACTATTTTTGTCACGGTTGACAACCCATAATGTAAATGAACCTTCCATATAAATGATTAACTTCTTTGTTCAACAATATTGTACAGAAACACTTCGCCTAAATGAACACTGCTTTATTTGGGCCAGCAACAAGTGAACAGGGCTATTTTACAAGGTCATTTGTTTTGCTTCTTCAAAGCCAAGCAAGTACAGCAATTCAAAGACAAATTATCAGTTTAAATTTACAGTTCAGGTATTTAAATACTTTATATTTTCAGTCCTGAGTTTTTTGGCACTGTTCACCTAATGTCCAAAGAGGCACATATCTGAACCTTGCAGAGCCTACACAATCAACTACCACACTGTAATGGTACAAGATTACATGGGTCAAACAAGAAGTAAGGGCCAGCCAGCTGCATGGTTAGTGTTGTTCAGTGTACAAAAGACATGAGAACATTCCTGTGCAAAATTACCTAAATATCAAACATTGTATCACCTGACAATAATTGCATCACTTCTCCGTAGAATGGTTGAGTATTTACGTTTATGTAAAGTAAAAAACTGTATAGATTTAAGTTATTAGAAATGGAGGCCTCACCATAGCAACTCAGTGCAGACAAGATCATGTAGACCTCTGATACAAAGATTCAAATATTTTTGTTTTATCAATACTGTGTGAGTCCACCTTTATTTTTTGATGACAGAAGCAATCCTCCTCGGCATGGAAATACCACATTTCTGGAGAGATGTTCTATCATTCTTCAGAAAACTTTTTTTTTTGTAAGTTTGTTCTTTGCTGGAGGGGCTGTGTTGTGTTTCACTGTCAGGACTATGCAGTCATTGTAGTAGTCCTAGCTAGATATACGCCAAACATAGTGGACCTCATCTGAGTCAGTGATTACAAGTGTACACTTTTTTTGTGTTAAATTTCTACTTTGAGGCCTGTATTTTTAAGTTTATCTAAAGAATTTGTTTTGGATTGTTCGTAAGAGGAAATACTCTACTTGTCAGCTTAAAAATAATGCAATTATTGAGAGATGATGCAGTTTTAAATCATTTGACATTTAACTGATGTTGCTCAGAAATGCACTTACTTCTGTTGTGTACTGAATATGTTGTGATACCGGCCACCCTCTAATATGCCATTCCTTGTATGGACTAAGTTAAGCGCATAAAAAAATAAAATAGAAATAAATAGGTAAATAAATACAACATTTGATTATACTTAGTCTGTCAAAGAACTGAGTCACTTAATAGAGAAAAGCCACTATTTGGCTATAGAGATGGGAATTTTGATAAACATAATTACTGACATTAAAAAAGCAATTATGTAACCTAGTACCCAATTCTGGGTTAACAGACGTGCAAAGTTAAGAGTCAAATGATTTGCAGTGTGTAAAACTGCATAATGCAACTTTGATAGACAGCTTGTGCGCCCATAGCACAGATTGTTGGAAACAATCAGAAATTGATTTGGCTTCATATGAAATAAAAAATGAAAAGCAACACATTTTTTTTCTTTTTTAGCAGGCACCAAGGTGGTGTGCACTTTTAACCACACAAGCGCATCGACATACTGTGGCAACAGGAGTTGTTTGTGAAGTGCTTCTTTCTGTAAATTGTGGCTAAGCAATGGATTGGTAAAATTGACCCAACAGGCCCATTTGGCACATATTCAAACAGGTTAGTGATTACTCAGTAGCTTCTGTGTGTCCTGCTAAGTGATCAAAAGTATGTGACCTCTTAAATGTAATTACACTGAAAAAAAGTCACACTCTGTAAAATCTGGTGGATCTGATAACAGTCTAAGCACATCTGATGATTTATGTGAAAGCAGCAAAACTTTGCAAATGAAACCAGACTTAAGTTCATGTGTCTTTAACTTGCCAAGTAGGAGTTTTTCAACCTTGCTGCCTTTACAGCGTAGTCCAATGAAAATATTGCTTTCAAAATTTTGAATTAAGTCTTTACTACATCTTATATAACTTTACAAAAACACACACACACACACACACGCACACAGAGCAGAAACATGCTAATATACATAGTAGCTTAGTTTGTTCGTTGTACGTAGGTGCCCTGATATGCCAGTAAAATGGCCTACAAACCAAAGCCTACAAAAATGGCTGAAACTTGAACACCTCAGAGATGTGGCAACAACCATAGTAGACACTATTCTTAAAGTTGCTTTAGTTGTAAAATGTATAATAACACTAAATTAATGTGCCCTTGAGAGCTCAGACATTAGTGTATATGGCTAATTGAAATAATCTGGGCTATCATCAAGTCCTACAAAATTTGCCAAAATACCACTGACACCAATCTCTGAGTAAGCAGTATGTATAATAAAAAGATTAGTCTTCACCTATCTCCTCATGGTGGACAATAATACTGTGAGGAATAATGTTTATTCATAGTTTTGTTTTTACTACAAGAAAAGAGAAATTATTTAACAAGTAGTATGATCGGTAACAGGTAATGAATATGAAAACTTACATTCTTTTTTTTAACTGAAATGGATTGGCTCTCTTTTCAAAGTCAAGTTGATGTAAGCCTTTCAGGATTTAGAGCACACTTTCACTTAAATGAGGGTCTTGGCCTAAATTAGGCTTACAATTGGTAAAACTTTGACCAAGTGAAGCTACATCCTTCTAAGAATAATGGAGATGCTATCTTGATCTAAATTCTGTACCGTGAAAACATGTTTCAGAGCTCTGTCCTTTAGTGAATAAGCTGATACCATTTGGTGTCTGATTCACTAAAGCGCCCCTACAAGGAAGAGACCTCTTGACAGTCAGACTGAAGAAGGTATTAGCTTTGTTATAATAAATCTATTCTTTATACACTAACTGGTCACTCAAACCTAATCTTACAAAAATCTACAGATGCACCATATCTGGACTAATCATTCAGAGAATAAGCTTGCCAACTATGTCTAAGTTACACAGCAAATGTCTAATGATCCTAATTCCATTACATAACATCCTTCATTAGGCTCATTTTGCGTTTCACTGGAATAAAACAGAGTCCTAACTCAAATGAAATGCAGAGGCTCTAATTATAACTTCAAGATTTAAAATGCAACAGCTAGACTTTCTCTACCATTATATAATTTATCCAATGATGTCAACCGCATAGCTACTCTCAAATCCCACTGGAGAGAGCACAGAGAGAAAGAGAGAAATTAGGTAAAGGAATTTGTCTTAGGTTCAGGCTTGGTATCAACAATGTCAGAGTTTAGGTTTCATTTTGCACTGAAGCCATCTTTAAAATGTCCTCACTCTAGTACTGTAAGGCGGATAAATGTCTCTAACCCCTGGACTGAGAGTCACAGACAAGATGGTAAGGCAGCACAAAGGTTTCCTGTCAGAGTTAAGCAACAGATTTCTCTCATCTCTCCCTTACTCCCTCCTGGCTTACCACCAGCTAAGGCTGTTAGCTGTTGATTATTTAAAACCATCCTCCCTGTCACCTCTTCAACTCTTTGCTACCCTTCATTTTTAAAGCACGATAATCCTGTCATTTTCACAACTTCCTTTTATTTTTGTTTCTTCTCTCCATCCTTTATTCTTTTGAACAAGGTGAGGAGAAGGAGGAGAACTTTCTAAAACTTGTAGGCAGTCAGACCTGGAGTTGGCTGCTGTTGCTGGGTCAACGTGGCTGCCATGGCAACAGCTGCAGCATTGGGCACACTGGAGAATGGGGCGGGCCCCGTTGTGACTCGCGGCGCACTCTGCCACTTCCTGTTCGAAGCCCGTTTGGACTCAAAGACGTCAGTGGAATCTTCCAGGAAGGCTCTGCGGTAGGAAAGGTACTGGTGCTTCAAAATCTATTAAACAAGATATTAACACAGTGAAAAACCAGAAAAAATTAATTAACATGGTGCTGACACATAAAACAAAACCATGTGTCCAGATCATTAATTTGCAATACATGCTCAATTTGCACAAAAACATTTTTGCAAAAAAAGTGTCTCATCACACAGCCCCAGACATTATTATACAGTATTTCAAACAAAGCAACGTTTATAAGAATATTCTGTCATTTTCAGACAAAGCTGGAGGAAAAAATAAACACATAAAACACTGACCTTGACATTCTCATGTACAGACTGGAGCTGGGCAGCCTGTGCAACAAATGTTTGGTACAACTTCTGCATGGCCAAAGTCAAATCTGCAAGAAATACAAACAATATTGCAGTCTGTGTGTATATTTGGCATATGTTGATAAAAAATTATAACAAAAAAGTGCAAGGCATCTAGATGAGTGACAAACAGAACTGAAATATAACCTCCACACTGATGCACGGCTACAGATTTTAATTAGTGTTTTTCTTAACTCTGAAACTGATATGTAGTTTGTTGTTTCTAATTGTGAGGTTTCACACTGCACAGTAACCAGTTTTTATGTCAATGTAAGATATATAAGTTCATGCTGATTTAAAACCTGAGCATAATCAGAGCTGTCTAAAAAGTCAGATAAATGTCTTCTTACCCTGAGGAGTGATGTGGGAGCCACTGCTCTGCGTTGTCAGATGGTTTTCCAGTTCTTCTATCTGCTGTCGATATTGCTGCAACTGCACCTCAAACTGCTCCACCAGGCTACGGAAATAACTAAACACAGAAAAAGTCCAAATATTTTAATATTTGTTTAATCCATTAAGCTCTCAAAGCAGATACATGAAAAACAACTGACAGATGGCTGAGGTCACATGAGGTTAACATGCCAAGAAGGCTGGTCTGTATTGTTGTCTCAGAATGAACAAACTCAACAAATAAACTTTCAACAAGTTCATAAGTGTTGCAGTGTTAAACAAAGGCTAAGATAAGTCATTGCATTAGTGCACATCTGCCTTTGATTTGCTTCAGGACGACTATGCAACAGTTTACTTACTCCGATGGAGCTGTGTTCTCGTGTTGAAGTCCAGGCGGTGTCTTCTGTGTACGCAGAGCAATGTCAGCATTTTTCAGCTCCTTAAGCAGAAAAGAAAGAGAAAAGTCAAATATTAAAGACAGATTTTATTACACAACTAAAGGATTGATTTCACATTTTCAGTTCATGAGATATGAGTAGAAGAGTTCAAAAGACCCCAGATAATTAAGCAGGAGCATGCTGATTAGTTACATTCAAGCTTCCTTTCCAAACAAGCTCACACAATGCTAATTAAACCTATCAGCACCACATGAGCCTTATGTGGTGACATTCACTGGCTGCAGCAACTAGAAGCATTATAGTGCTAATTGCAGTAAAACTTACTGTATATACATGAGCTAACATAACTTCTAAGACCCTGGCTTGTGTGCAGATACACTGTTTTTTACCTGAGCCGTCTCCAGCTTTAGTTTATCGATAGCCAGAGCTTGGCGCTGCAGACCACTGGCACTGACAGAGAGAAGCTGTTTCAGGCTCTTGATGTCATCTTGGACTTTAGAAATGGCCTTTGATGACATCCTGCTTATGTCCTCCTGAACCTGTTTCTGCTCTTTCACAAATTTTCTGCAAAAGAAAGCAGCAAGGGGTTTAAGGACAGAAATTGAGTACAAATGACATAAAATCTCTATAACTGATTTGGTAATAAACTAAATGCTTTTCATTGTTATTATTTCAATAAATGTTTGAATTTTGTATTTCATTCCCATTAGAGGAACTCCTAATGGAGAGCATATCAAATCTGAATTGTTTGGAGTATATTGCTACATTTAATCCAATAATCCTGTAGTAACATGCACATGTACAACAATACTTACTGAAAATTCTCAACATCCTGACAAATAACTGGAGGCAGGTTCTCATCTTTTAAAGCTTTACTGTCCCTAAAGGAGAGAAAAAGAAAATGTTGTTGATCAGCACAACAAAATAAATAGTTAAATGATTCAGTTATACACTAACAGGATAGGAAACAGATTTAAAAAGGACTTTGCATTTTTTTGCATTATAGTATTGACAGTTATTCCACCATTTCCATTTAGTAAAGAATCATGCATATGTTGGTCAGCAGGTCATACTGTGCATTGGCTCCAGACGATGTGTCACTCTTATTCTCAGAAGATGTACTGAAGTCGACTCCACCCAAGCCAATACTTGGAGCAGGGGGTGCCGTTACTGCTGTGGATGTTGCCAAAAGGGAACCTAACGTTAATCCGCCTCCTCCTCCAAGAGTGGTTTGACCCAAACCTGCAACACCAAGTAATCATATAGATTATAACATAGCACATGTTAGATTCAGATTGACTACGACTTCTACAACACACCTCAGTAAATGCCACAACTTGTGCTATTTAAAAGTCACAACAACTTTGCCTTCTCACATGTTTACAAATCTGTAATCATCATAACTTTTTTGGTGCTATCAAAAACCTTTAATAGATTTTGTCTTCGCATTGAATTCTTGCCTATATAAATATTATAACAACATCTTACCACTGAGCCTACAGCACTGAGTCTGCACACCACCCTGTGCAAATCTTATGTGTGAACACGTTCAGGTTGTCTGTTTGCTTCTCACCTGCAGACACAGTGCTCGAGAAGAGACTCCCGCCCAGGGATGGACCTGCTGCAGCAGATGTGGTGGTTGTTGTGCCACCAAGACCAAGCGTGAAACCCGCGGCTGCAGGCTGCTGAGGAGCTGTAGATGTCAGGACGGAGCCAAATGTTAAACCTGCTCCAGCAGGGGCTGTCGAGGAGGTGGTAGTGGTGGTGAGGGAGAACGGTGTTGCTGAGGCGGTGGGCTTGTTGAAAGCCAAGCTAAAGCCAGCAGTAGCTGTAGTAGCTGGGGCACCTGAGAGAAAGTATATGTTAAAACAAAATCAAGGTTATTCAGGTTATAATCTTACTTAAAAACATCCCAGAAACAGAAGCATACCTAACGTAAGGCCTGTAGTAGGGGCAGCAGCACCTGAAAGAGAGTAACATCCCAACATCAGTGATTCTGTATGGCTGCAGCTGATAGACATGCAACTACAAATATATTTCACTGCTTTCTAGTAAGTTTATTTTGCATGTGTGCGACTTCATTACTTGAGGCAGGTGTATTGAAAGAGAATCCTCCAGGAGGTTTCTGACCAAAGAGACTGCCTCCTAGGCCAAGAGCCGGTTGGGTGGTGCTGGTGGTGGAAGCAGGGGCTGCAGCTGGTGTACCCAGAGCAGTCCCAAACGAGAAGCCACCAGTACTAGCCGCAGGTGCACTGGAGAGGACAAAAGACATAACTTTAGTCATACATTCACTGTTCAATAATGATACAAGCTATGTAGCAAACTAAGGAAGGAGGAATAATCTGTCACTGGTACAGTAATGGATACTGTTTTTTCTGCTAAAGTTTCCTTAACTACAATAGAAAGGGGTGGATCAAAGATAAAGGTGTAATGGTATGAGGATCATTCTGCTAAGAAGAATACCACACCAAATGTGACTCTGTTTATCAGTTCAAGCCACATGTGCAGATCATAGCTTTGAACATAATCAGAAAAGTACCCACTGGTTCAAGAATGTGTCGTGGTCATTGTCAGTTCTCTTGGAGCTGCAGAGTAGAGTGATGTATGTGCAGAATTTGAAACTATAAGTCTATTTTTAAATTAGTATGCCACAGTGGAACATTTCTTTTCACTCACATAAAATCTGTAACTTTGCAACTAGTTTGAAAGGCAGTCCTGGTCCAAGAGACAACTTATACAACTATGAGATGAAAACTTACGACCTGTACTGTGCATACGCTGTGAATTGACTTTCAGTGATGTAGGAGACATCTTGTATAAAGTAATCCAGATTTTGTAGCCAAATAGGAGGTGTAGATGTAATCTGAAGTTTCTAATTAGTTGACTGTTAAATTACTAAGTTACACCGAATACACGATATTTTTCAAAGCACAGTAATTTCACATGTCAGCAAATGCCTGAAGGGATGCTTCAAAAATCTCTCAAGGAACAATCTTCCATCTCTACTTACTATCCTTCGCAACAGTTCACTACAACGTACAGAAAGGTTAGTACTGTTAAGAAGTCGTGTAAGTTTTGTTACTTGCTAACGCCAGCTTACCCCTGGCTATGCTAATGTTAGCTAAGCCGGCTATTTGAAATGTCATTACCTGGTGGCAGCACCAAATGCGAATCCTCCACCCGGATTTGCGGAGCCAAGAGTCCCCGATCCAAAGTTAAAGCCAGACATTTTCTCTCAAGAGGCGAACATTTACCATCAACTGGCGAACAACCAACCGAGCATCACCGCTAACACGACGGTTAGCTTGGATGCCCGCGTGAGGGCCAAATCCGCTTTTTGTCTTTATTCAAAACATACTCGGACAAACAGAAACTCTTCCAAATAAATTCAGACCTCTCCAGCTGCAGTCTGTAACGTTTTCGCAACCTATTCTATTGTTTTTAGTTTTTTAAACCCATTAAATACCGCAGGACGGAATATCGCATGGTTTTACTTTTCTTATTCCCCGCCTGGTATTTCCTGAATGCTCGTGCATTTCGGGTAATCTTTTTTTAAATCAACTCCGTTTCCCGTCGTCCTATGCAGTTTTTGCGTCGCGTGATGCTTCACGCATGCGCAGGGCACCAACTATGGGGCTGACGGCGGACGTTTTCACAATCGACCATTGCGACAAAAGACCACAAATTGAATCCGGCCTTGATTTCTAAATAAAAGAGAGATTCCCTACTGACTGGGCTGAAACCCGAAGGTTAAACCACGTGTTCGCGGTGTTTCAATGCTAGACCTTCATCATTTACCAGTGCAACCTGTTGATTATTCTTTTCTTTTTTAAAATCTATGTATGCATTAGTTCTGCAGGTATTCTGACTACTGAGATGCTGACTGTATTTTTATTTTGTCCTAGGGAGGGTTCTGAGTAAATTAACTATTGATGTGTACCCTTCCTCTTTGCTATATTCAATGTTATCTGCTTAATCTGTGTTATTTGGGGAACTTGTTCAATGCAATTGCAGGTCTCAATGCAACCTGTAAGTCTCAATTGTTTGTTGTCATTGTTTTCTTCCCTTTTTCGTTTTCTTTTTTACAATGTGATTTTGACACTTGGGATTTTTAAACATCTTTATTCCAAGATTTTACTGTTTCTTTGTAAACTTTTTGCAAGTTATTGAAAGTTATCATTCAGTGGAACGATATTTTGTGAATTTTTCATTTGATTTTATTGTTTGTTTTTGCAGGGACAGCACACAATTAAAATGAATCACATTACTGTTAGGTAGCAGGTAATTTATGTCTGTTGTTCCTGAACAGGTAGACATAAAACAACCACAGAACAATTAGTACACTATATAAAACAAAACAATGTGTAAATATTCATGAATGTGAAATAATAAATGAAATAATGCAACACAATAAATACAAGGTAAACATTACTGGGGATACTTTTAGTTACAATTAATCTAAGATAGCCTCTCTTTGTACCAAACCAGTTGCCTGATAGAGTTCTAACACTAAAATTGATGTTTTTTTTTAACTTTAAGATTCGCCTTTCCCTATCCTATACACCTGTCTAACGAAATAGATGGGCAAAGACTTCATTTACTTCTTGACTTAAAATTTGTCATGATATGCACCTGAACTGATACAGGGCCCGGTGACGGTGTCTGCATTAATAGGCAATCAGTCCTGAGGAACCATCTTGAGGAGGAACTCTGAGTTAAAATCTATTTTAAAGGACACAATCGAGACAAAAGAAATCAATTCCTACGACGCACAAATCCCAGAAAGTCGGTTGGATTCTAACTCTAAATAGCGCCATAACCTGTGCTTTTATTTTGAAAACCCACCTAGCGTGTGATTGCCGCTGGCTTTACGCGGATGGAGGAGTGAAATAATTGACAATAAACACTTACCGTATGCCACCGAAAAAGTCCAGGCGGTTTGTGATACAGTTGTAGCCACCATATTATCAATGATACACTTATCTCGGGAAGGCGTCGTTTGAAGCTTTGCAGTCGCTGACAGCTGTTTCGACTCGGAGAAATGGAGCATATCCGAACGCCAAAGGTAGCTAACATCTCTTGCTAATTGCAAATGGATGGGACACAGTCAGCAACTCGGCCTTGTCTGCTTGGGATTTTTGTAGCGCTAAAGTGTGGTTGCCACACATCGGTGTTTGGACTAAATGTGTGCGGGTCAGTGTGATAGCATTTTGGCTAGCAGGTGTCGCCAGCAGCTCCAAGTGTCAGACGTGACGAGCATCAATGAGCTGTTTGTCTTCCCCGTACAGCACGTAGCTGGGCTTCCTCGTTGTTATGCTACTATCTGCACACCCAACGTTGATTTTATGATGAGTTAACGTTACACACACAAGCTAGTCAGTGAAGAAACCAAGCTACATTTAGACATAACAGCATATCAGTGGACTTATCAGACGATTGGGCCAGTGTTATGGTTGTTGGACTGGCATTACTTCTCATATTTAGCCTTTAAAAATCCTATCATCCAGCAAACATGCATTGCCAAACAGTGGAATGCTTTGTAATGGATTGGATGTTGGCATCAATCACACTTACAGAAGACCTGGATTAGCATAAATCCCACCAAACAAGCAAGAACTGAGGAGTGCTGTAGTACAGGTTTACTTCTGCCAGGCCTGTGCTGCCAGAAAAGATCCCTGAGTGGCCTGTGGATGTGGGTTGTAAACTTCAGACAGCCATTGACTGAAAAAATGCAAATAAAAATAAAGGTGATTATTTTGTGATAAATAAATGATCCAGTTGCTTCTTAACCTGTAAAGCTGAGAGATCACATATTAAATATGGAGGTGCACATTGGGGGTATCAGCCTGGCTGATTATTGAATCAGATATTTCAGATTATCAGTATCATTATATTTTCTTTATCTGACTCTTGGTCAAATAAATTTGTTTTTAAAAATGCACCACTTTGGCTGTGATGCAGACGCCTCTCTCTATCTATAGTCATCACTATGTGATCTCGACCAGCGTCCCACCCACAGCACTGTCGAATTCGTTGCATGTCATGAGTAATAGCCTATCAATACTGTAGAATAAATGTTTAAAACTTCTCTTTTAATTGCAAAATATGTAAAGCATAAGTTTTATGTCAGAGATTGTGCTGTTCAAAATTCCAACACCAAGATTTCCATTTTTGCCCCAAATATATATATTGGTGTCAAATATCAGTTATCTGTCCCATTGATTACCAGTTACTGCTGTTGGTATCGACCCTGAAAGAACCGTATCGGTCGACTCATAGTACACATTTTAAGATTAAAGCTAGAAGTCAGGCAGCTTTTGTTTATCTGCAATCCAATACACTGTTGTGCAAAAAGTCAACACAGCAATGTACAAATCCATGTGGACAGCTCTGTTTATGACTTGGGTGGCTTTCTTTTGGCATGAACCAGTCAAACCACTGGCTCATAAGACAGGGACTAATTAGGCCTCATTGTTGATTTTTGACTGTATATTTCAATTTTAACTTTAATTTTAGGCGCAATTTTTGAGGCTTTGGGATAATCATACATTACAGCAAAGTACACACAAGTCCTAGGCAGCAAGTTTGTCAGCAGAATAAAGAAATGCTGGGATCGGGTGGGTGTGATTGCATGCAGACTGGGTGTGTCCCCACTGTCTTCAGTCCTGTTGGTTGTTTGCTTAAATAAAATGGCAGAAGAGGGCATTATTGCTATTGGGGGGGGGGGAACTAACACACATATGTTTGATGATCATTTTTAACTGTGTGGTCCACTTGAGATCTGCTTTGCAAGAAGAATGCAATTGTCAAGCAATGTGGTGCTTGTTGTATTTAGATTACTTTAAATGATGGCATAGATTGCATAATTAGTTTACAAAAATATAAACAATCACATCATCTCGGGTCCTGTGACACTGTATGAGATGTTCCTTCTTTTGTTCCGTCCTGCATTAACTCACTCATTTACTCTCACATGCCACTGACTTCCCGTATGCACTAAGAAGCCAACAGAGCTGTGACCCGCTGGTTGCTGGGAGACAGAGCCCGGCTCAATCATTTCATCATATCTGAGAGCAACAGGAAAACGGAAACAAAGAAGAGGATGCCTGAGTCAACAAGAGAGCATCGAGTGTGATGAATCATGGATTTAGACAGTTAGCATTGGCACAAGAAAGCAATGCAGAACCAACAGTCTCGTAGCCTTTTAGCTGTAATGTGTCGGTGATTAGTGTTGCCATATATGGAAAGAGAACTGACAGGGATGCAACAGTTATGAACACAAAGTCCACCTGCATTAATCTACTACAGTTTCTTAGTCTCCATGTTTGGGACCCATCCTATATATACTTTAGATATTTAGTAATATTTATACAAAGAAGGTAGGATACTAGACAAGGTGCATACATGTACTAGTTTTTCTAGGATGGGGGTGGGGTTTCTGCTCAACTGAGTTTAAGGTTGTTGTTGTAAAACCTGTTATTTATTACAGCTAGTGGACCAGAGCCTTCATCCTGTGTGAAAGCTTGTGACTTGAGTAAATATTCTACTCACAATATTGATTATATGGGTGTTTTCTACTAGTTGGGGAGGTGGTTACAGGAAGTATTGCAAGAACACTACAAGACTGCATCTTCGCCTAATGTATAGCCTAATACACTGTGAATACAAGTGAAATGAAAACTATTAGGCATTACTGACCTAAAGTGGCAAAGATTGGTCAAAATATGGAGCAGAAGGTTCATTTATTATGTTTGCAACACTTCTCTGTCACAGCCATTATTAGATTCTTTTCTCTTGTGTCTAGAAATCACTTGTGACTCCTAATATAACGGAACTGGCAGCCGATAGTGAGGGCCAGGTGGTCAGTATTAGGTGGGGTGCCAGCTGGAACCAATGCCGCTTGCAATTTTTTTTTCTGGCAGGTGTTATTCCTGTTGGCAAGCTCCTGTCAGTCTGCGTTTCAGTATATGTTATTTACACCCAGCCATACAGGCAGACCTTGCTGCTAACTGCTGATTGATTCGTTATTTTTGGTATGTCTTTGCAGGTGGAGCAGGTGCGGCTGTTGGATCGCTTCAGTAGCAAATCCACAAATGGCACCCTGTACCTCACAGCCACACATCTCATCTTTGTGGAGAGCAGCTCTAACAACTCGACCTCTGCTGGACAGGAGATCTGGGTGAGTGGTTCTGGTGGTGACTGTTCTGCAGATATTGCAGGTGTCACGGTTCCCAAGTGGTATACAAGTGAATGCACTATTGGTATTTTCAGGTTGAAATGTCTAAAAGACAGAAAACAGACACAGTTGGGCACTGATACAGTGTTGAGGGTTGTATAGCACAGCAGTCCAAGGCAGGTTAAATACAGAATATAACTACAATGTGCCCACCACCCCCAGTATTTTCACCTGTATGTGCTAATGGTAATGAGGATGCTCATTTGATATTATGAACCTGATTTTTGCCTTCTTACTAACTTTTATTACTCTGCTATTTATTGTTTATGCGCTCCCTTGCTAGAGAGACAGATGCAACGTTGCCAGTAGCTTCTAGCAAAATCATTGTTGCGGCTGCCAAAAACTGGGCAGCAATGTTGTCATTGATTTAGAAGCCAGTTTTATCTTTTTTTTGAGCTTCCAAACCACACCTTGAGCAAAGCTGAAGCAGTGGTGAAGTTATCAACAGAAGATTTACGTTCAAATAAGTTTCCACAAATGATCACTCTACAGAAACTTGAGCTTCCATGTGAAACTATTATTGCCTCACCACAGCTACAAAAAGAGACATTCGTGTAACCACTATAAGGAAGTCTGCAGCCTAATAGTGTATCTGTGTGTGTTGGAGAGGAGAGAGAGAATATGCAAGCTTGTGCATGGTATAAGGAAGTCGGGTATAGTTTCATAACCTTTATTATACAGTAGCGAGGTGTCCGGTGCATGCATGTGAAGTATGTGTGTAGCACTGTGAGATCTGGGTTAATAATGTCTGGCAGCAAAAGAACGGCAGTCTGATTTGCTGATGGTCTCCTGTTTTTTTTATGCTGCAGTGGCAACACAGTGTTGGGGTATAAGAAAAGCAAAAAAGAAATAGGAGAACTTTTAAATAGAGGATGTCCAGGACTGCTGCAATACTCCCAGAGCAGTCCCCTGAGACAGGAGATTATTTGAAATTCATCCTCGGGAAATGAAGTATAACAGTTTCCCATTGGGAAACAAATTCCCATTGGGATTTGACACACTTGGTTAAGCAGGACATTTCTGCATATATACAGTAGCATTTAAAAAAAACAACATTTTTTGTGTCGTTGAAACAGTACCCTAGCATTTAGATTGTCACAGTGACTGGTCTGCATTGTGGAAAGGTTGGCGTGGTTTAAAATGCTTTGCGCAGCAGAACTTGGGCCATGACCTCGTTCCTTCCTGCTTCATGTGCTGAGAAGAGGAAAAAAAATTCCTCCTTATTTTGGCTTTATTCTGGAATAGTAGGCAGTATAGTCTCCTACTGTTACTTTGTGTGTATTTGTGTGCTTTGGAATCTTTAGTTTCCTATATGTATGTGTGTGCATGCCATGTGCAGTACAGTGTATATGTGCACCTCAGGGAGTCATTTTGAAGTAACTCTGTTAGTCAGAAACAGAGTTTGTCAGAATGTTATTGTGCCTCATAAAATATTTAAGAGCAGCTGAGTTTTTGTATGTCTTAACAGCTGGTGAGATCAGCATTTGTGTGTGTGTGCGTGTGTGTGTGTGTGTGTGTTTCACTAGTCATTACTAATGCTGATGAATGTGCATCTATATTATTTCCTGTGGTTGTGGGACTCAAACTGCATTCATGAATATGCTAATGTGCTGCATTTGACCCTCTTGTCCTCTGTACTCCTGTGTGATATTAAAACAATTCATGATTATGTGGTAATATGCAGGAAGCTTTTTGTTCCAAAAAATAGATAAGTTGATGTGAAGGCTTTCTCTAGTGTGTGTGTTTAACTTTGCTTTTCCTAAATGATTAAAAACTACTTCTTGCTCTGATTTTTTTTTCTTTGAATCCAACAGTTTGCTTTGAAGCTCTCTTAGAACAGTTTTGAATTGTTGGAGGTTGCTAAAGGTTAATATTTAAAGAGTGTTGCACAAGTTAATCTTGATACACATGCTTTTTAAGTGTACCTTAGATGCCGAAAATAAAGAAGATCAAAAACGGTTTAATTGGCTTTCAAACCACAGTGTGTTTCCTTTGATCCTTACTGACACATACTTTATACACAGGAAAGTATCATCAACTTCTCTTTCTTTCTTTTTACCCTGTTTCTCTCTCCTTCTCTGCAGATTTTGCATCACCATATAGCCTCTGTGGAGAAGCTCTCCCTCACCACCACAGGCTGTCCTCTGGTCATTCAGTGTCGGAACTTCAGGATGGTTCAATTTGTGGTACAGAGAGAACGAGACTGCCACGACATCTACAGCTCGTTGCTGCGTCTTCTACGACCAGGTGGGTTTCAGCTTATGTCTGTTTGTGTTCGGCATTTCTGTCCTATCGCTGATCTCTTGTTGTTTTCTTTCTTTTACTTCTTTTTGTCTTTTATAAATCATACTATCTACTTGATCCGCTACACATGTAATAGATACATTTACATGCATAAATTGTGCTTCAGTATTTGCTTGTATTTTAAGGGCTTTCTCTCTGGTTTTCTTCTCTGTGCAGTATGCTATGAGGAGCTCTATGCGTTCTCCTACAACCCCAAACAAAATGACCAACAGAGAGAGGAAGGATGGCAGCTAATTGACCTTGGGGCAGAGTTTGAGAGGATGGGCGTCCCCTGCGACCAATGGCAGCTCACCGATGTTAACAGAGAATACAAGGTAGATAATAAACCATTGGTGTTTTTGATCTAATGCACCAAATACAGACACTGACAGGTTTGTTACATTTTGTTTTTCTTTTTCACATCTCTTGCCGCAGCCATAACTGATGCTTATATATTCTGCAAAGGAGAAGAACAAAAAAACTCAGTATCTTAGTATGTCTTGAGAGAATTTGCATGCAAGAGATGTTTATTTGATTTGATTTTGATTTGTTCTTAGCCTAACATCCTTCTCAGTGAAGACCCAATGGATGAACAGAGTTTGGTGGCTGAAAAGATGAAGCTCAAGTAAACAATGTGGCAAACTAACATTTTAAAGTAAAATTAGAAAAAAGAAAAATGCAAGCAAGCAGTTTCTGTGTTCTGTAAGCTCCAACTAACGCAAAAAGAAAAAGGCCTGGACACTCTGTTAATGTTTCGTGTTTATTGAGCCATAAAATAATTCAGGGCTGTCAACATGCAACTGTCTGATGTGGCTGTATCAGATATGTCATATAGCCATATTTTTTTACACATTTTTTTTTTAAATAAATAAAAATGAAAAAATGTGTGTATGAATGTATATATACATGTTTTCTTACCTTTGTTTAGTATTAACATCATCCAGGATTGTGATTGTGTTTTATTGTTCACATGTGATGCGAGGGCTCTTGATAATTTTGACAAGCTAGATATAAATGAGGGTGCGGCAGTATTATATTGGAGAAACCAGTCAGACATTACCACACATTATTAAAACATTTTACATAGTGTCCAGAAGAGGGCGCTGGAGCTCAACTAATAGCTTCAGTGCTAAATACACCAATCAACCACAACATTATGACCACTGACAGGTGAAGTGAATAACATTGATCATATTGGTACTATGAGGTGTTCTCCTTGAGACCCTTTCATTTTGTCATCTGTGTTGATCAGACTCAGACACCCAAATTAACATTGTCCCACAACAAGCACACTCCCTCAGGGAAATGGAAATCCACCCCACCACATGGAAAAAACATCAAACAATCAGAAACATGACAATGGCCAAACATGTTGATTTGACCTCCAAACTTCCTACACCCCATTCTGATCAAGCATCAACAGGATGCAGTGGAACAACTTTGATTGGCAGAGTCCCCACTGCACAAGCCAGAGTCCCCAAAGAATCTCACTTCCAGTGTTCTCCAGAGCCCATAGGACACCCTGAGAGGTCCTCTTGTCCATGCCCAATGGTTCAAAGCATTTTTGAGCACATAAGGGGGACCAACACAATATTAAGCAGGTGGTCATAATTTTGTGCCTAATCATTGTATTAGTTACAGCTGTAGTATGACAGACAAACAGGCCTTTAATCTAAAATTATATCTTTATCTCTAAACAATATTATGCGCTCTAATTGTTTTGCCCTGTTGCTGGTAACATTTTAATTCAACCCAAATGTTTAACCAGAAAATAGATTTTAGGGTCATCTGTGTAACTCAGCTATTGACTATACTGATATTAATGCTCAGTATCTTTTGTCTGTGGGTCTGTGTTTGTGATGCATGTGCATTTTGTTTGTTATTTTCCAGGTGTGTGAGACATATCCACGAGACCTGTATGTTCCCATCACAGCCAGTAAGCCTATCATAGTGGGGAGTTCCAAGTTCAGAAGCAAAGGGCGCTTTCCTGTACTCACATATTTCTACCAAGAAAAGAAGGTACTGTAATAACACCTTAACGTTCACATTTTTGTTTAAAAAGAAGATAAAAATATATAGTGTATAACATGTTTTACATGTACATGGAAGTCGTTTATTATTTATTTGAACAGTAGTTTATTATTTATGTATTATTTGCCCAGTAAATGTGTGCGTATGTCTGCACGTACTAGTGGGTGATTACGATAACAGTAGTAATAAGGATTTATTAATTTCACGACAGAAAAGACTTAATGTTCGGTGCAATTAGGTTGAAAAAATATGTGCATATATCAGCACTGGCAACTGGACTAAATGAGTTGGAAAATACTGGATATCAGCAAATCCAATATCAGGTCTTCCTAGTGCAAAGTTAAGATTTTAACTAAGTTGACTCTAGAGGAAAGCTCAAGATGTCAACACAGAAAGGATCTGTACTGTGCAAACATGCGTTTGTGTTTAACAAATTTTATGGAAATCTTTACATTATATTTCTTGTTTACTTATGAAAATTATATTACCAACATTACAATAAGGTAACAGGATCACAGAAATGGTAATAATCACTGTCTAAGGTCCATAAAATTTAATGGAAATCTGGACAGAATAGCAAAGGCACCCACATGCAAGCACAACCTATGCGCTAGAACTCAAAATGGCTTAGTCATTATCTGTGGAGGATTGTAAAGCTGAAACATTATACTTATGCTTTCTGTCTGTAATCCAGCCTAAAAAGTGAAATTACTATTAAATTACTGTTGAAATTTGAGCGACGACGGATGAGGGTGAGTCATGGAGGGAGGTAATGATAAGTATACTCTGTTCACTTTGACAGGCGGCAGTGTGTCGATGCAGTCAGCCTCTCTCTGGGTTCAGCGCACGATGCTTAGAGGACGAGAGCATGCTGCAGGCCATCAGCAAGGCCAATCACAACAGCCGATTTGTCTATGTCATGGACACCAGGCCAAAGGTAAAGCCATGACAGTCAAACAAACACCTTCTCCAAATAGCCAGCAAGGTTCATTCATATCAGCAATGCCATTCATCAAGTTAGAAACTGAATACCTTAAGTGTATGTGGAAATTGTTTCAGTCTTATAAAAACACAGATGGAAAACAGTTAACAGAAAATTTGCAATCACTTTGTTTTTATCTGTCGTTTTCTTTCCTGCAGTTGAATGCACTAGCTAACCGAGCAGCAGGCAAAGGCTACGAGAACGAGGACAACTACTCTAACATCCGTTTCCAGTTTGTTGGCATTGAAAACATCCACGTAATGAGAACCAGCCTGCAGAAATTGCTGGAAGGTTAAACACATGTTGCTACACTAGCACACGTACAAAAATGTCATCACGTTTTCTGCAGATTGTGAAGGGGGATGTATAGCCTATGGTCTATCTGAAATTACTTTGTGTCTCTTAGTGATTGGGAGTCGGCCTCTCTCCATGAGTGACTATCTGGTGGGACTGGAGAGTTGCGGTTGGCTGCGGCATATCAAAGCTGTAGTAGATGCAGCCATCTTTCTCACCAAGGTAAAAATATGAAATGCGTTTCTTGCTTCTTGGATTCTTTTTCTCTGAATGTGTATTTAAATGCATATTAGCCTATCTCCACTGGTCATATTATAGATAGCAAGTGCTGAGAACTGCATTTTTTTTTTACACTGCATTCCTCTGCTATCTTTCCTCGCCTTTGGTCACAGGCGGTGACAGTGGAAGGAGCCAGTGTGTTGGTTCATTGTTCAGATGGATGGGATAGAACAGCCCAAGTCTGCTCCCTGGGGTCGCTGCTCATGGACCCCTACTATCGTACTATCAAGGGCTTCATGGTACCAGCCGCAAACAGACACGTGATGATGTTGATGCTGATATGAATATGAATGCAGTCTTATGTTTGTGCTTCTTGGGTGAAACTTGCTTTTTACCGACTTTTATCTTCTAGGTGCTGATAGAGAAAGACTGGATCTCCTTTGGTCACAAGTTTGCAGACAGGTGAGGTTTCCACTGTATCATTTATGCCTGGAGATGTACTTTTGTTTGTTTTGAGATGTACTCTTAAATAGTAAACCCCCCCCCCGGCTGATCCCACCGCACGGACCGAATATTCTTGGACCTGAATATCCGAAGCACAGATATTGCTGCTCAGACCAGCCCTAGTTATTGTGCTGTTGTTTGAACTGTGTATATCCAGGTGTGACCAGCTGGATGGGGATCCAAAGGAGGTGTCTCCCATCTTTACTCAGTTCCTGGAGTGTGTTTGGCAACTGACTGAGCAGTTCCCACAGGTGTGTGAGCCAAATGAAATTGGTATTGTGTCTGCAGAGATCTGCTTACTGTATTTATTTAATGACCAAACTCTTTTTAGGCATTTGAGTTCAGTGAGTGGTTCCTACTGCAGATCCACGAACACATTCACTCTTGTCAATATGGAAACTTCCTTGGCAACAACCAGAGGCAGAGAGAGGAGTTGCAGTAAGTCAAACATACGTGCATTTCTTTTTCCATAATCTGAACAATGTTTTCTGTTTGGGGAGGCACAGTATTGCAGTGGTTAGCACTGTCACCCCAAAATTTAGAGGTCCTGGATTCGATTCTCTTTCTGTGTGGAGTTTGCATGTTCTCCCTGTGCCTGCATGGGTTCTTACTGGGTTCTCCGGCTTCCTCCCACAGTCCAAAGACATGCTGAGGTTAATTGGTCTGTAGGTGTGAATGTGAGTGTGTTTGGTTGTCTGTCTCTGTGTGGCCCCTATGTGGCCCCTGTGTAGACTGGCGCCCTGTCCAGGGTGAGCCCCTTGCATCCCCACAAAGGATGAAGCAGTGTATAGATGATGGACGGATGGATGGACGTTTTCTGTTTCAGTTGTTTGTTTTTAAAGTTCTCAATTTGCAATAGAAATAACAACTCTGAAACTTTTTAAAACTTTAAATCTATAAACTTTCCTGTGCATCAAATCAGACACTAGGCTTAGGCGGTATCAAGGTATTACGGTATACCAAAGGTATGATTTTCAATGGTGTCAAAAATGCAGATGCTGATCTTTCTATTAAACTGATACAGAGATGCTGTATTGAAGGGATGTATTGTAGTTTGCAGCATATGTCAACAGAGGTCACTCAGTAGTGGTGAAACAGACTGCTGAGCTTTAAAAGATGCTGACAGCAAGTGGTGCAGACAATGCTCTTGCTAGTTAAAAAGAAAAATGGTAATGGAATGGACACTGCTTCACTTACTGGTTAGGCTAGAGCAAACACTAATGGACCTTGTAAAATCTGCATCTGTAAGTTACTTTATAGTTCTGTAGTGCACATTTCTGACAGCCTGGGCATTAGAAGACCTGCACCATCTAGTGCCTTTGTGTCTGTATGTGTGTTTGAGAGAGAGAATATCAAATGTGGACTAGTAATGACACTCAGCCTTTTGTACATAGTGTTCCCATCAGTAATTTAGAACTTAATGGGAAATCATTGAATTGCCTTTGCCTTGTCACTCTTTGACATACCCAAATCCTTGATATTTTAAAATGACCTACGTGTACTAAAGGTTATGTCAACTTATTTTATATTGAGATGACTTCTTCCAACTGCAAAAGCTTATTAGCCACATTATTTTATTCAACTACCACTATCACCTGCACATCATCTCCATTCAGATGTGTCAGTATCTGCAGTGGGAACAAGTGTTATCAGATTCTCTTTTTATACCATCATATACTCGGATGAAATATCAGAATAGTATTTAAACACAGAGCCTAGAAAGTCATTATCAGTTCTCGACTTTAAAGTGTAACTCCTAAGAAAGACGTAGCAAATCAACCAGTGAAGCTGAACCTGCAGAATCATCCAGTCCCCCTCTAAGTAAACCCAATATACAATATATAGGTTGTTTAAAATTGCAAATAATTGTTGTTAGATGTGGATAAGAACACATCTAACAACAGTTAGATGTGGATAAGGACAGAGCCACAAGAAGTTTGGTCCACAATCATTTTCACTGACTTGAAACCTTTGAAACCTTCTTGTGCTCATTGTCCCATGTGGGAAACATCCTTATGCGGAACCAGGCTCAAACACTATTCATAT
Source organism: Dascyllus trimaculatus (assembly GCA_024666655.1). Taxonomy (NCBI): domain Eukaryota; kingdom Metazoa; phylum Chordata; class Actinopteri; family Pomacentridae; genus Dascyllus; species Dascyllus trimaculatus. The sequence goes on along the minus strand of CM045466.1, from coordinate 18,255,520 downwards.
AGTATGAATAGGAAGTCTAACAAACACACCTTATTTCCATCCTACTCTGCACTGTGTATTTATCCCATGAAAGCACTAATGGAACAAAAAACAGTAAGACGTGTCTATATAATTTATCAATAAAGAAAAGGTATATTTGTTTTACTGATAAGCAAAACTGAGTCAATAAAACATAATGGAAAGCTTGGACTGTGACAACTTTTTTTGATAGGACGCACAGCGACATTTATGACTACCATGAGCCTCCTGTGTGCGTAAATGAGTTTTTTTAAGATCCACTCAATAAACCCACTAGAATATGTTGACGTGTCGTTCCATGTTCCAGGCTGAGAGAGCGGACTCACTCATTGTGGGCGTTTCTAATGAGCGAGAAACAGAACTACTTGAATCCGTTCTACAGCCCGGCGTACTCTGAAGCGCATCCTGTTCTGGAACCATCCACCCTGCCCTACCATTTTAAGTCAGTACCACCCTCTTCACCTTGCTGCTCTTGTTATATATTTGTAATTCTGTACTTTCTGTCCACATGGTTCTATAGTTCTTATCTATGTGTTTATCAACACTTGTGCTTCCAAGGTTCTGGAGGAACATGTACCACCAGTTTGATCGGTCCATGCACCCACGTCAGTCTATCCTCAAAACCATTCTAACTCTGAGAGAGAACAGTCGGAAGGCAGAGAGCACACTGCAAGCACTGGAGACTGTGAGCTTGATTCACTTCATACACAGTAATAGATGTGTTTCAGTTAGGTCATTGTCAAATCAAAGTCAAATACTCACTTAGTTTTACAGAAGCTAAGAGCAGCCGTGATTTAGGTCAATTTTCTTTTCATTTCATTATCCCATTATTACGAGTTAACCATCATGTGTGGATAATAAAGTTGTTTTTCTCATGATATTGGAGAAATGGAGGAGAAAGAGCACCATTATGTCAAGATAAAAGATGAATCTTGCATGCGGCTGCTCTCATTTACTGTCCATTACTTTAACTCAAAACAATGTTATTAAATGCATATAAAATTTACATGACATTTCTAAACATTTGGAATATTAAAATGAAAAGTATTCACTTCCATTACATTGTGATAATGGTGTTGCACTGCAGTGTTGAAGAAATTTCACTCTTGGTTCTGCAAAGTTTGCTGTAGTGGGGTGTTTATTAGTATTTCCGGTAATACGGTGGATTTACCGACACAGAGTATGGGTCTGCAAAGGTAAGTCGACCCAGAGCATTTTCAGGGCACACATTTTATAGGAATGTCAGAGCATGGATCAAAGGGTAGGGAGGGGCTGTATGCAAATACAGGGGGTAAGACAAAAGGGACATCTCAGAGGATGGGTAACAAAAGGGTAATTGGATCAAAGAGTCTGGTAAACACTTGCAAATAACAAAGGTGTGATATAACAGTAGGTAGGCTAGATGTTAATCGTGGATGACCGTGGGAAAGGGAATGAAAGGGTGACATGGGACAATAGTAACAATATGTGGGCTATTTCTTCATCAGCAGTATGCTATAGAAAAACAATGATCAAAAGATAAAAGGAGGAGTGTAATTCACATTTTCTCATGTTATCTTGTCATGGTCTCTCCATTCAGAGGCTCCAACAGCTTGGTGTGACCCCAGTTGCAACCTCAGACCCCCCTGCAGCTCCTCCGACCAGAGTTCAACGTTCCAACTCCAACACGCTTCCCCCACGCCCCGACTCTCTCATCCTGGGAGCACCCATCAACCACAAAGAAGTGCAACGCCATGAGGAGGACGATGAGCAGGAGGAGGTGGGCGAGGAGGCCGTGGAGAGCACGGACACAGAGCGGACAGTAGAGGGCAGCAGCGGCACCGAGAGCAGGAAGCAGAGCTATGGAGAACTGGAAGGGACATACAACAGTGAGCTGGCCAAAGAAGAGCCAGCTGTTGTCAGTCTGGAGTTTGGCGTGGCACGTATGACCTGCTGAAACCAAACGGAGGAATTGTGGGATACTGAGGGACAGGTGCAAGTGAGTGAGAGGGCTTACTAAAAGTGTGCGTGTGGTAAAGGTGAAGCTGTCATTCTGTATGTGATTAAGTGCTGATTACGCAATGGCCCTAAATGGGCCGAGTGGATGAAGTTGTATGTCTGTATAGTCTAAATCTCTATGGAAAGCCTCATTATTATGTCATATACTGCACCTATAGTGAAAAGGTTTGTTTTTTATGAATGTTGAAAAGCACTATAGAAAATTCAAGAATACCGTAAGAGAATAAATTGATCAACAAAAGAACAGTGAGTCTTTTAATGTGTCTAGTTATATAATGTACTTTTAAAACACATGACCTCAATATTAAGTCATTTCTCCACAGGAAACCAGTCATAAAATCACTGTTTTTGGCACGAGAAATATTCAATTTCATCCAAAGGCTAAAGTCCATTTTAATCTAATGTCATTTTTAAACTGATTTTACTCAGAGCCGACTGCTTGAAAATATAAAACATCACAATGTACGTCATGAAATATAGCACTGAAAATCCCACTGGAAGCAAAATTCGGCTGATCTGTTTCCTGCATCTGAGTAAATGCATTTTGATTTATTTCTTATGTGTCCAGATCATAAGTATTTTGACAGTTACACTTAATGGATACTGTGTTAAAGTGCCAAGTCTGTTTTTTATTTCATTTTAGTGGTTTACTTCAATATGAAGAAGAACTGTGTGAGAGATAAAATAATTTAACCCATAGTTGCCAAAACTGAGAAATGAGGCTTGAGTTAAGGGTTATATCTCACACACAGTTCTTTAAGTACTGACACAAACCTTTTCAAATTAGAGCTGAGACATCAATGTAATATTTATTATTTTATTTTGAAATCAAATATGCTGAAACGCAGCCTGAAAAACAAAAATTACAGTCCAACTACTTCTGTTCTGGACTGTACTTACTTATTACTAGGGCAACGGACCCTTAAAAGGTTCAGCTGTCAACTGTCACCCTGATTAATCATTTAATCCTATTCTAGTTCTCACATTGATCAAATAATCTGACTTACTAATGTGCATTGATCCCCAAATCCTGTTGGTCGTGTCTGCCTGAAATGTCATTGACTAATTATTTATGACTGCTGACCATGATCAGGGGTCACTGGCACAGACATTCAGGGACCAGACAGAGCCCAAGGTCAATGGGTTTGTCTGTCTTAAGTCAAATGCAAGCTTAGTCCTAAGGCTGATTATCATATTTCCATCATTTCCATATATATATATATATATATATATATATATGAGCTTCTTTCGGGGTTTTGAAGATCAGCAACAATCTGGTAAAGCATCTAGCAGCTGTGTTCTTTCGTATGAACCAAAAACAAACCAAATAGTTGGATTTTTAAGAGGGATGTAACTGAATTATTATTACAGAAAAGACTAACAGAGTGGGTTTAGGTAAAAAAAATAATCATATGTATCTTGATGTCATCTCTATGTCTTGCAGCAGTTACGTACTCATATTTTATGGGTTAGATTTACTGACTCGCCGGCCCCTGGGGATGTGATGTGAGTATAGGCCAGAAGTTCACATTTCTTTTTGTGCCACAGGCTACGTGCTTTGGCTCAGCTCGATATGAACTCATTTGTCGAGACCTTAATAATTCTGTGTAAATTCCGTCCTAAGGTTGTAACTTTGCTTCATATCAGAGCTCAGGAAGGATTTGATCTTCATCGGATTAGATTTTCTGTACAAGAAAATGTCCTCCTCAATCAGCTTGCTCCAGAAGGCAAGATGTAAAACTGATGAGCGTAGTTCACTGCTATGCAAACACCAAACTCTGTTCTTTCTGCTGCATTTCATCCAGTCTTCTAAATTCTTTATGGAATTTGAGCTCACAGCATTGACAGTGAACTAGTTCCTCCCCATGCACCATTTATTTCACAATCTTCACTTGTAGGAATAAATGTAGGAATAAACTGAGCTTTGTGCTTACACATACATTCACACAGCAATCAGACAAAGTGACCATTGAACTTAGACAAATCAGTGTCTATTGGCAAATAAACAAGTCATTATTCATCTGTAACAACTTGGAATAAAGAAAAGCAGGCACTGCAGTGGGATGTGATGTGTAAACCCTCTGTGTCAGCTTTCTCCAAAACTCCATACTATTTAAACTGAGAGAAGGAAGGACACAATAATTTGCGTGTGAAGCACCCACACATGAAGAGAAAAATGGAAAATAGGGTTTTCAGGAAGCAAAAAGAAAACATGTTTCTATTCTTACATTCTTACATTTTCTTTCCGTTCATCTTTTTTTCTCACAGAGTTTCTGCAGCTTCTCTTTTTTAAAAAAAATCAACTTCAGCAGCCTGTTTTTGTTACATGAGTCATGACTGATGACTAAAAAGGGTTAAAGAAGATTTAATATGTCTAACATCAGTCAAAACCTAAAATCATTGTTTGCATTGTTTTGTTTACTTAATAAAGTGTATGAATTATGGTATCAAGAGATTACTTTAAGCAAGTTCCAAAATCACAGTAACAAAACAGAGTAATTATCTGCTTTAGGGTCTTAAAGCTGTTAAATGCTCTCTATTTGAAACACTGATGACTAGCGAGTCAGGGTAATCCACTTCTAACACTATGTCTTTGCTGTCTGAGTTACAGAGGCCTTTCTGTAGCCTACTTGTGCATATTACCTTACATTAAACATTGAAAAGTCTCTTCCAGAGACAAGCTGCCGAGAGCTCTCCCAGGCCTCTGAATCATTCAGACGGGTACTGCACGCCATGCTGGTAGAACACTCTTTAGGACAAGGAGGCACTACTGTAGTTACACTTCACACAAACCTATCTAGTATGCATGCAGTAGGTCTGTAAATACATGTTAATACAAATTCTGCATACGTGCAAACATACGATAGAGGTGCATATGCCGGATGTTTGTGGGCTTGTGTCTGTTTCTCTCCCAATGACATCAGATTGAAATGTCCTACCTGCTTTTATGTCAGTCATTTTCTTGGGCATGGCAAGTCGATTATCTTTCTGGTCATTGATTAAACTCCTACTAACCTATCTCTGTGTATGAAAGTTAGATATTAAGAAGATTACTTCCTGGAAAATAATCTCTTCCTGAATTAAAATGGCTTAGCTGTAACTCTACACCAGATCTATAAAGTCTCCGCCTCTCTCTCCACCCACACCTCCTCACTAGATGCAGCTCAAGCACGCCAGCTCACCTACTACTCTGCTCCGTGTCATCTGCACATTGTAGTTTGAAAGTGGAAGTGCTCAGCCATGGTGTTGAGTGCTTATTTTACTTGATTTGTCTTCTAGCATATAAAAACACCATATGGGCATGTTACCAAGGTGTACAAACATGATTTTCACGAGAGGAAGTCTTTAAAATGTAGTTCGATTAAACACTGATCTGTTTTTCTATATCAGACTGATAGTATGCTTCAGTGTTTTGAACCATGCAGTGGTATACAGTATGTCAACACCATTTTTGATAATTAGAAACTGACAAGAGCACTTCTCTATTTACTCACTTGTGTCATTCTCCATCACATGTTGCATCTTACACTGTAAATAGTGTGTCGCATGTACTTGGAGCAAGTGAAGATGCTTTTCATGGAGGAAGTGTATTTCTAGTCTCACAGCAGGACAAACACAGGCGTAACTAACAACATTAGTGATAACTCTGCTCCATAAACTCATCCCAGTGAGCCAATGAGGCAGCATGCATAAAACTAGGACCTTGAAACAAGTATGTCTAAATGGAACAGATCAGATCGTCTGTTGCAAAATAGGCCAGTAACGCTGCTTTTTTTTTTTTACAACAGAAAAACAAGACTTTCACATTCATATTATTATTTGTTTGACTTTAATATATTTAATATAGGTGTATTTTAAGGGTTGGGTGTCATTTTGCCTATAGCAAAAGAGGCTAAAATACTTAGGGAGATCTTGTAGTGTTTTGAATGTAGAAGTGTTAGGGAGTCTGTGCTTAGACAGCTTAGTACCACTCCATGTTGATTACTAAAGTAACAAAAGAGCACATGCAGTAATCCAAGGGGGGTTAATACACAAACATGGACACACACACACACACACACACACACACACACACGCACACATACAATCGCACACTATATCTTAGCTTAATCCAGAGCTGGAAGGCCCTCTGTCCCTTAAACAACCTGATAAACAGGACCCCTGGTGATGATGAAGAAGGATGTGTTGTGTGTGTAAATGTGTGCATTTGCAATCTGTTCTTGGTCAACAGTGCCAGAGCACACTGGGTTTGTTTGCACAGTGCAACTGACAATGGTGCTGCATTAACAGCCCCACCTATACCTTGTTTGCATTATTAATCAGGCATATCCTGTTGTCATGATTTATTGGCCACCTAACAGATATTATGCATTATGCTACTGGTGGAGGAGATAGTAAAAGTAAGTTAGGGATTTATTTCGTTGGTTGCAGCTTTGAAAAAGAATGATAACTGTAAATACACAAACACATCTGGTATTTATGAAAACTGATTTAAGAGTAAATCAGCAGGGTTAAAACTTCCTTCATGACTGCATCAGAGGTAGTTGATCATAGGTATTTTTTTATCACCTGTCAGTGATAAAACACTTGTCGACATCACTGATAGGGTTGCAATTTGCCATTGTTTCAACTCATGAGGCAAAGTTCATGTGGTATGTACGGTGCGGGTACAATAAAGGCAATATCACATACTGGGACTGTCAGATTTCAGTTTCCTTTGAGCATGTAACTTTTCATTATATCCAAGTGATGCAGTAACCTGTTAGTTGAGTTTCCATGGTAGAGAGCTGGCACCAAGAGAGACGTTATGGCTGATTTGCAGTTTTTATCTTAATGTATTGACTTAATCTTGATTGAATATATTAACCTAGGTGAAAAGACTAAAGTGGATTGAACAAAGAGGAGATCATGACCGTTGTGATACAGCTGTATTTACTATAGGCACCAGTGGCAAACTCATGATCATAATCAGTTAATTAAAGCTGGATGATAAGGACAAATGCTTTAATAAATCAACGTAATTACGTCACGATGTACGACAGTGGCAAGCCATACAGAATGAGCAGCTACTAGACAGCCAATCCCGTACCTCAGTGAGTAAAAGAGCCAAATGTATTTTGTTTAGAGAGAATATTATTTGCATCTCAGGAAAATTTTGTCTGGGCTGGACTGTGCACTTTTGTTTTGCTTGCAAATGAGGGCTTATTAAAAGAAACAGGCAACTTACAGTTTGTCTTTCATGTACTCTACTCTACAATCACTTATATTAACCTTTTGCACATTCAGCAACTTCCCATTTTATCAAACAGCATATGCATCCATCTATCTATCCATCCTTTAATGTATTTCCTCTGCCTCACACACACACATACACACCCATGCACTTTGAAAAAAAGACATCAATATTTGGAGCCAGAGGCTCTTTGCTCCCAGAGTATCAAGAGTTTTAAACAACATTCAGCAGATAGATGCGAGCATTGTGCAAAGGATGCACACAGTATGAAGGCATGCTTCCACAGAAGAGCCATATTAATAGACAACAGAGTGTGAGTTAGAGAGAGAAAATGTCCTTTAACTGTCCCACTTAGTGCTGAGCTTCACTCAGGGGGCTGAAATGGGAACCCTATTTAGACAGGGTGGGGAGGGGGATAATAGGGTGTGTGCTTCTTCTATTGCATGTGTGCATGTGTCTATCTTCTTTTCGCAGCAGAAAGGCAGTAAAATGTACAATTAGGTTGGGAAGAGAGCACATGTTGCATTTTCAGAGCACCGAACTGACTAAACTCACTCCATATAAACCCTGTGGATTACAGTCATTGTAACATATGGAGCTACAATCTGAAATGTATTATAGTTAATAATTAAGCCCAGTTGTTTTCCCACCCAATTCATTCAAATACAGCGCTGTAGATGCATTATCTATGTTGCAAAATTTATGATAATGGTCTTGATTGTGGAATGTATTAATATTGTCATATTGTCGCTACTGGCTTTAATAATTTACTGACGTTAGAATGGCTTAAGCAGCATAATGATGTACATTTCCGTGCTAAGAGCCGAGCAAAATCCTTTGTCTCATCATGTGATAACTGAACACAGTCATCAGTCTCTGCTCATCAATCCACCAGCCATCTGCTGCTCAGAGTCAGCTTCAAGTCCATCCAATAGCCAGCAGACCTGCTAGCATGGCTGTGGGGCATTCTGCCTGAGTATCTGGTGTACCTGAAAACCTGCACACTGGGTGACTGGCTGACTGGCAAGCAGACTGGCTGGGTGACTGATGGGTGGGGTGAGCGGACAGATTATGTTTCTTATTAGGGGAGAGCATAAGGAAGATATGCTTCAGTGCTTCACTCTGGGGAAACCCTTAAAATGTGTTTGTGTGGGTGTGAGCATGTCTTTGGATTTGTGTGTGTGTGTGTGTGTGTGCGTGCGTGTGTGTGTTTGTGTGTGTGCGTTGCCTTGGGCCCATGAATGTAGACATTGTTTGATAGCAGTGGGCTGGAAGAGGAGAGCCTGTGCCCACAGCAACTGAGGAGGAGGAGGAGAGAGAAAAGGAGGGGGGGGTGTGGAGGAAGGAGGGGAGAGGTTTGTAAGTGGGTCGGTGTATAAGGGAGATTTATGGGGGGTTGGGAGGATAAAATAGGCAGTAAAAAGAGCACCCACAGTGGATCACACTCGGGGTGAATCTACTGGAAGTGAAGATGACATAAATTTTGGGGGATACACAAAATGATCAGAAAGATGAGGAGCACCCATTTACAATCAGTTTTTATTTCATTTTGCACTCTAAGACCTTAGTCAGTCCATTTTAGCATTGAACTTTTGCAGAAATCCAGGTTATAAACATAATGAACCACTAATGTAACATATAGTGAATTATATAAAGAAGAAGAACAAGAAGACAGCAACAAAAGGCAACAAGTTAAGGCTATAAACTGCCTTTTCCTTCAGTTAGTTAACAGTTAATAGCTTTGCATGCACATAGAAAGTCTTCTGGTTGCCAAGGTATGTTCTACCAGTATAGCTAACGTGAAAATAAAGGTTGTACTGTTGGCTGCATGGCTGCTAATGCACAGCCACAAATGCAAACAAATTTAGGATGGCAGGAAGACAGTTATATGTGTTGTCATTGCTCTGAAACACCTGCCCATGTGTGTCCATATGGAAGCGGGCTCAAAACCATATGGCCTCTATGTCTGGATCAAACTGTAGTGGACTGTGTATGTGTATGTGTGTATGTATGTGTTCAGTCAAATTGCAGGGATTTGAGTCCTCATAAGGCAAATCATTAAATCTTAGGATGAAAGCTTGGCTCGGGTTAGGATTAATTAATGTAAGTCAATGTTGTATCCTTTAATATGATAGAAACATGACTGTGGGTGTGTTCGTAAATGTGTGTGTTTGTGTGTGTGTGTGTGTGTGTGTGTGTGTGTGTGCAACATCACTGAAAATATTTTTTTCTAAATCCATATCCCAGCTTAAGCCCCCTCATTCTGTTGATCAGCAGGTTGCGTATTTGAGTCCCTTAATTCAGGCTTCTCATACGCTTATTTTTATCTACTTTGAGCTTTTCCTCACTCATGCTCAAATATAACCATAGCACAGGGTTAGGTGAAGTAATAAATTTGTAATGTCAAGCTAGTCTTTTCTTAAAGCTTTGACACGACTTACCTCACAGGAAGATGCAGTAAGACATATCCTCAAAAAGATGTTCATATGCAAAAGTTACATTGTTTGGCTTTCACTTGTTAGATTTTCCCCACACCAATGGCTCACACTCTACAGACATGTATAAAGATCAAATCCAAGCAAGTATGCAAGCAGTCTTTATAATTAGCCATACACCCTGTCTCATGACCCACTGAGAAAGAGCTCACAGACATATTGAACTCATGTCTAATCCGTCATAATGCATCGGTGGGTGTGTGCGCTGACGTATTTTCCAAACGCTCTGAAACATGTGCATCACAAATGCACACATGCAGGGATAGAAGCAGTGAATGGCAGGTTTGTGAAATGATGAGCAGTTTAAGGAAATGAGCGAACAGTGCATCGGTGACAAGCAAGGTAGAGGAAGAGAGGAGGAAGAGGATGGGGGAGGGAGTGGAGGACAGACACTGGCGCCCCGCCAACGTTGACGAAAGCTGCTTAGCCCACCCAGTTGCCATGGATACAGTGAGGAGCAGCACCCAGAATGCATGTGTGCTTGTGTGAGAAAGAGAGAGAGAAAGAAAGAGAGGGAGGGGAGGGAGGTAGGCAGACAGAGAAAACCAGCAGGCAGGCGTTAGAGCAAGTCAGAGTGGGAGTGAAAGAGCACCAGACAGCAGGGTGGAGGGAGAGAGAGAGAGAAAGAGAGAAAGAGGGTGAGTGCATGTGTGGCCAGAAAGAGAGAGGCAGCTAGAGAGCTCGAGGGAGACGATAGAGTGGGAGCGATAGAGTGCTAGATAATGGAGGTGCAGTCGGAGTGTGTGGAGCCTCCTGTGGCCCCTCAGTGTGACCCCCAGCCTACAGGGAAGATCAACAAAGCTGCCTTTAAACTCTTTGGGAAGCGACGCACTGGCTCTGGGATGGCCAGCTTCTTCTCCTTCAGGAACAAAGGGGCTACCAACAGCGGAAACAACGGGAATTCTGACAATGGGAATTCTTTGAATGGGAACAGCTCAGTGGCATCGGTGGAGCTTGTGAGGAGCAAGACCCACGATGGACTAACAAGCTCTAACAACGATGCTGATGGACAGAGAGGGGAGGGTCTTGCCAGCCTGGAGGCGGGACCTGTGAGGTCCCTCAGCAAATCGCTGAGTTTCTTCTCTCTTCTCCGACGTGGGAGTTTTAGGTCAAGTGAAAATGGAGGGGCGGGGCTTGTACGAAGAGGGAGGGGCCTTAAGGGCTTCTTTAGCAGCATGCGATGGAGACGTAAAGAAAAAACAAACGAGGGAGATGGGGAAGAGTTGGAAAGTAAGAAGGAGAAGGCTGGAGATGTTGCTGACTCTGAAAAGGTAAAGGATATTACTCTCACGCTTGAACCACCTCCACATCATCACCAGGAGGACTGTGGGAATGCAGAAGCAGGACATAACCTCCAAGCAGCGGAGACTCCCACTACAAGTGTTACCATGACACCCCCACACTGTGTTGCCATGCCAGGGCCATCTGGTGAGCCAGACTCCCCCTTTCCTTACACACCTACTGACTCACCACTGCGCCCTCCCATCCAAAAAGCCAAAGCTTCAATTTCCAGCCTCACCCCCTCTCTTGCTACACCTCCATTGGATCGCTGCAGCACGGGCGACCCACCCTCAGAGCCTTCGGTGGACCGACTCTGCTCTCTCCTCTTCACTGACGTCACATCCCTCAAGAGCTTCGATTCTCTGACGGGCTGTGGTGACATTATTGCTGATGCAGACGAGGAGGGGCCAGTGGGTAATGGGGGCAGTGGCACCAGCAGCAGCAGTAGCGGTGGAGGTGGGGGGAGTGTGGGAGCCAGTACTGGGAGAGCAGTTGGTATCACCAGTGCCACATCTCGTGGCTCCCCATCTAAACCCTCTGTACCTTCCCAGTTGACCCAGCCCATGTTCTCTGTCTCCCCAAGCTCAGCATCTGCCTCTCTCCCGGCCCGTACCCGGGCGCCTCCTCCACCGCAGCAGCACCCAGCCGGTAGTGGTGTGGTGGCCTACATGGGTGGAGGGGAAGAAATGGCAAGCCCAGAAGGTGTCGATGACGCTGACATGCAGGGGCTCTGGCACATGCTGCCTTCTACAGGAGACAACTCCCCAGCATTGCCCCGATCACATCAACCTTCATCCACCACTCCCACATCCACTTATCCCCCTCGCACCAACCCTGCCAGCAGCCACCTTCCCTCAGCCTCCCGGAGCACAGACAGAAAGGTACCCCAGGTAAAGGCATTAGGACTGAGTAAGATTCCAATAGTTGGGGGAGCAGTAAGCAGGGCAGCTAAACCCCCCCTCCCTCACACACATGGCCGTCATCCTACATCACCTGGTGAGAAAGAGCTTCTTAGTGATGAGGGCTATTGGGATACACCTTCAGCAACACCTACAGCAACACCTGATGAAAGTGGCCTGCAGCGGAACCAAAAGATGGCCCTATCACGTGACAGCTGCTCTGGAGACCACTTGTATGACCTCTACAATGATCCAGAGGAGGAAGGAGAGGCTCAGGAGGGAGATGAAGATCTAAATAGCACTCCCTCTCCATCTACTGAATACAAAATTAGCCCCACCTCCCAAACAACTCCTCCTTCCTCCTCCTCTTCTTCCTCCTTCCGATCAATGAAAGGCAGCACCAGCCTTCCTCGAGAATCCAAGATCCCGGTAAGCAACAAACAACAAACCCCACCTCCTCACTCTGTAAGCCAGTCAGCCCTGTCATCTGTTCTAGAGGCTGAATCCCAGCCAAAGACTCAAGCGCCTCCCCAGGTTCGCACCAGAATCCCTGTATCCAAGGTACCTGTCCGACGCTCTGGAAACAAACCTGGCAGCACAACCAGAGGAGCCTCCCACAAGAAGTAGTTTCTGTCAAACGGGTGATTCTCTCCTGCTAAGTTTTGGACTTGGGTGCACGTTATTACTGTGCTGTTTATGCAAAGCCAAAAGTTTTCCCACACCAAGAAAAATGTTGAGCTGCAGAGTTAACAGCCTATAAATTCCTTTCAAATCTTAAAAGCTCTCATTCCTTAGGTTTTTTGGCTTATGACGGACTACACTAGAATAAGGGGTTTTGTTCACTTGAGAAAGTCACAAGGAGACTCCAAAAAGCTGGGTTAACATTTCACAGCTCTCACTGGAACTTTTGAAGCTGACTATTGACAATCCATGGACTCGCTAAAGATTCGCTGGCCTTGTAAGTTCTTGGAAAAGCTCCTAACCTGCTGACAGTTTGAAAGCCACTTTGACTGAAACAAAAGAGCAGAGCACCTTTTTATCTTTTACATTTTTCTTATGGAATTTCACTTGGCATAACTCCATAATTTGCTGGACCTAATCTAATCAAAGTTTATTATTGTTATTATTATTATTATTTTGTCATTTTCTCTAATCTGTAACAAATTACCTCCTAATCCTCTGATTTTAGAGCCAAAGTTGAAAAAAACACACATTCTTGATTTTACAGCTTCTAATAGTCTGAAACAGACGTATTAGTCACTTTTTGAAGATGGTCTTCTTCTGACCACACACTGATTATAAAACTGGATGTGCAAAGATACTGACATCTGAACCGCCTTTCTTACTTAGTTGCTTTGCAGCTCCAAAGCTGCCCTGCAGAAGGTCACACAATATCTGATGTTTTTGGAGGGGGACACATCCTCTGTTTTTGACTGGTTAACTTTTTTATGGATGGACTAAGTTTGGCTTCTGCTGGTTGCATTTGGATATCACTTATACTCTACTGCATCACAGGAAGTGTATACATAGGATGTCAGTCTCTGGGATTTACAACTGTTTTTTTCATTGCCAATGGAAACCTGCAAAACTTTCGCAATACTTTACCTGGAGGGACCCCTTGCACTGATGCTTCATTACTCACAGAGACACACTCAGCACACACACTCATACAAAATCATACTTGCACACACACAGTCTCTCTTGCTCTCTGCATGCAGTGCCACACATCTGAGGCACAAAGGTCAGGGAACATCATCTAATGCTGAAGGATCTTATATCCACACACTGTTCAACCTTTGGCACTGTCTTTGTAGCTACACTGGATAACTTTCCTCTGAAAGGACACATGATGCACAAACACATTTTTTTCTAGTTAGTACTTTTTTTCTTCACTGGATTTCATACTGTTTTTTATAAGCTTCTCTTTCCTACATCATTCTGCACGGATCTTAAACTGTGACTGCACCAGCTTGTTATCACTCTGCTTTCTTTTCTCTCTGTTCTTCTCTACTAGCATAGCTATTGTACAGGTTGAAGTGAGTGGATGACAAAGAGGCTTTCTGTGTGTCAGACAGTTTTAGAGAGCCAAAATATAATACAAGACAAAGTTTGGGAACTGATGCGAAATCAGTTCAGAGACTTTTACCTTTCTTCTACTGGCTGTTGTACTAATAAACATTGTATGACTTAATTCCAGGAACCACCGCAGCTGTGTGTGAATCTGAATGTAGCTTGACATTGTTATAAATCACTGGTCAGTATATATTTTCCTGTATTTGTCTGTTTTCCTCTTTGCCCCTGTTTTGTAGGGGCAAGACAAATGGTGGATTTTACTGTTTTCTAAATCCCCCATACTTTGAAAAATGAAGACAAACTACTACACAATGTGTGTAGCCTCTCAAAAAGCACCACTTGTTTTAAAAATGAGGGGGTGTATTGCAGTCCTCTAAGGCCTTTGTTAGTGATTCAGTGAGATAAGTTACAAGGAGCAGATTGGTCCCTAATAGGGGTTTTCATAGGAAAAGTCACTGAAGATGATGCAAGTTTTCCCTAATCCTAACCACAAGGGCACCACTGACACTTGAGGGTCATTCTAGCTCATGATAGCTTTCAATCTCATTTAGAATGTAATGATTGATCCACAGCATTGTTCCAGGTTCAGATATCTTTTCAGCCCCCTGATGGTGTAGCATAGGCAGACCATGGAGTAACCTGATTCCAGGTCTGCAGTAGGAGCGTTTCTGGGCACATAAAGAGGGCAGACTAAAGGTCACCTGGGGAACAGAGAATGCTCACACTCGTTCATGTTTTCTCTGCCTATGTTGTGCTGTTTGCTCTCTTAATTAAATCTACATTCACTTTTCCGTTCCCTTGAATGCTGATTGTCAAGTGAGTGATTTAATGAAAAAAGATGGTGACATTATGTTGTGTTTTGGGGTGACACACATGGCAGCAGTGTAAATCTCCAAAATATTTCTAGTAAAGAACAATAAATCATACAAAACAGTTGTGATGAGTGTAGATTGCCAACCAAATTATTTCCTGAAGATCATTTTGCCTCGTGAATGGGAAATCACACTGTTGCCAATCAAGCTATATTAATGCTACAATTAAGCAAGAATATGGAAATATGAACTGGACAACGACTGATCATTATGTGCCACATGCTTTGCCGGTTTTGTTCTAATAAGGCATCCTTCTCTGTTGATGTCACTCTGTTCCTCAAGTTTGTGTCTCACTAGAACTTTCCCGTTCCTCCACTTCTTAGCAGGTCTGACATGGTGAAAATGAAAGTTGATCCATTGCACTGGCGTATACGTACATCCCTGAGGCCATCATATTTCCACCAGACTCAGTTTCTTTTTTGTTTTGCAGACTGATACTTCTCTCTTTCTGTTTCATTATAAATGTGGGCCTTCCAATGATCGTTTGCTGCAAAGAAGAGCCTATTATGTTTTATGTTTTCCTTTTTTGTTGTTACCGTTTGTCTGTTTTACAGTGTGAAATCCTTCCACTATTCATTTTTAATGAATAAAACTGTACTTGCGCTGATAGATGAGCTCCTGACTCTTTGTAACCACATTTACACAAGAATGCACACACATAGTGCTTTTTTAAATAATCAGAGCTAAATAAGACACATCTTTCTTCCCCTTCTTTGCCGTTTCACCTCCATATCCTGGTGGCTTAAATCCCCTAGGAATAGGTTGGGTGAGAGATGCTATTGTTGTTGGCCATTTTTGTTGTGGCTCGAATCGGGGTCGGCTTGGCTTGGGAGTAACAGGTTATCAATACTTTTTATTGACTGCTTAGATGAAAGCCTGATGGATGTGTCATTGTCTGCTGTTGGTCTCCAGTGGGAATAGACACACAAAGACAGGGAATGGCAGCCATGATGGTGACAAAAAAAAGGCAGCTGATGCATGTGGCTAGTCAACCTGTGTGTGTGATTTTTTTGTGTGTCCCAAAAACAGATGAAAGGGATGGTTTCATTGTTTAAAGAAGGATACGTGTTGCAAGGAAAAGCTTATATGTTGTGGTGTGGGTGCGTATGCATGTGTAGTGGGAGGAGGATTTGGTGCAGTGCGAATCCCCTTTGTAATGGTGCAGCAATCCCCCCCCTCCCTCTCCATCCAGCTCTCTCTCTGTTTCTGCACGCTGAGGTTTATGTAAAAGCCTTACGTAAGACCATAACACTCACTTGTACCAGCCCACCACATCAAAGCTGGGGATGCTGACAGTGAGGATGGTGCACACTGGTGCGCGTGCGTCTATGTCAGCTGATCTCATCATTAATCTGCTGCTTGGGTGCTGGATGTGGACGCCCATCCTCAGTGTGAGCCATGTCTGAGCCTGTGTGTGTTTGTTTTGGTGCATAAATCTGGTATAAGCACACAACAGGGTGCATTTAGCTTGTGCCGAACAACAAACTTCTTATATGAACCAGTGGAGAAGAGAACAAGGGACGGAGTCATGGTGAAATGCAAAGTGAACGTGGGAGAATGAGATTTGTTGTGAGTGTGAGTAAGGGTTTGTCTGGCTCAGTGCTCTGAAATGAAGCTTTCATTTAGCTTGTTGTAACTTTTGATGAACAGCAGCCACAAGTGGGAAAATGGGATGATGGTAAATGATAAGTGTAACAGTAGTGCAAGCAGAGATGCGTCATTTGATCGGCACACTGACTCAGTCTTGATAGGCACAGCAAAGTCTGTCAAACATTTGCTTGTGCTCCCCAGAAGACATAAAGACTATACTGGTAAAACTCCTACATGTAATTGCTTATACCTTTCTTTTCATTTTTAAGGCTATAAATATGCCTTTTATTCCTTTTAAAATGCTTTGCCATGAGAAAATGGCAGTGGTGTGGGAGGTTTTCACATTCTGTATGTGAGTAAAAGTACACCGGTCAGCCACAACATTGAAACCACTGAGAAGTGAAGTGAAAACACTGATCATGTCATCACAATCCAATGTTCTGCTGGGAAACCTTGGCTCTTGGCATTAACATGGCTGTTACTTTGACACGTGCCACCGACCTCAACATGCTGCCAAGCCTACCTCATTGACAGCGGCACTACTTGACAGCAACAACATCCCCGAATGGGACAATGGACAAAAAACTGCACAGGAATGGCTCATGGAACATGACACAGAGACCAAGGTGTTAGTTGGACCTCTAACCCTAATCCAGTCAAGCACTGTGTGATGTACCAGAGCAAGCCTGATCCACAAAGGCCATGCAACCCACAGGACCTGAAGTTTTTGACAACATGTAAGACACCACACGACTCCCCCAGAGGTCCCATGTCGATGCCACTATGGGTCAGAGCTGTTTTTGTGGTGTGAAGGGTACCTACTCTATACTGGGGAGGTATTTGTATGTTGTGGCTGATCAGTGGAATACCACACTGTAAAGGTACTTTGTTAAGAGTAAAAGTCTTCATTGAAAATATAATGTAAACATAAGGATGGAAGAATAATCAGGAAAATACACTTAAAGTCTCAAAAGTAAAAGTACTCAATGCAGAAAAATGTCTTCTGTGATTGCTATACCACTATACACTATATCATTAAATCATTATTACTCGTGCATTCATGTAAGAGCAGGATTTTATTGTTGTAACTAGTGAAGTGAAGCTCATTTTCAGCTATTTTGAAACCCACTGCAGCTAATGATTACTTTCATTATGGATTAATCTGCAGTTTGTTTTCTCTATTAATTGACTGTTTGTTTACTCCGAATATAAAATTCTGAACATGGTGAAAAATGCTCTAAATAGTTTAAAACATAACTGCCGATTTTCTGTCAAATGGCTATTTGAATAATCATTTCAGCTGTGCTATGCTTTTTGTATAAACTGTTGGGTAGTTTAAGTTATACCAAAACATATTTTATAAGTTCTTCATATGCTTAATGTGTAAAAGCATATCATTTGTTAAGTAGCTAGTGCTGTGAGATAAATATAATGAAGTCAAAAGTACAATATTTCCCTTTGAGATGTAACGTAGAGTGTACAGTCAAATAAAGTACCTCAAATTTGTATTGAGGGCTACACGGTGGCATGGTTGTTAGCACCGTCACCTCACAGCTAGAAGATCTACGGTTTCGATACCGGGCCTGTGATCTTTCTGTGTGGAGTCTACTTGTTCTCCCTGTGCAGCGTGGGTTGTCACTGGGTTCTCCAGCTTCCTCCCACAGTCCAAAAACATGTTGAGGCTAATTGATGAATAGTCCATAGGTGTGAAAGAGAGTGTGCTTGGTCGTCTGTCTCTCTGTGTAGCCGTGAGATAGGCTGGCGACCTGTTCAGGGTGTCCCCTGGCTTCCCCTGAGTCGGCTGGGATAGGTTCCAGCTCGCCTGTGACCCTACAGAGGACTAAGCAGTGTATAGATAATGGATGGATGGATGGAAATTTGTATTGAATAGGATACATGAGTAAATATATTTAGTTACATTTTACTGTTGGAGTTACCCTCATGCTCAGATGTACAATTATTTTGTAATATTTTAACAATGTACTTGTTGATCAGCACAGAATTTTGCTGTATATATTCTTAGCTTAGTTGTTATCTGCTGTTTTTAAATTAGTAACACCACTGCAAGTTGAATTAGGCAATATTGGAAACAGGGACAGATTTTGGTTTTTAGCTTTTTAGGAGGGCCAGTTGAAGCAAGATAAAGTAAACAGGTGTTGTTGTTGTTGTTGTTGGTGGTGGTGGTGGTGGAGGGGAGCTTGCACAGAAAGAGAAACGTGAAGATCATACTGATATTTACTCCCAAAAATATTGCCTCGATGCTAGGTGGTGTTTCCTGGCCTTGATAAATGTGTGTGTTTGTGTGAGTGATGGAGCACCATTCAAAAGCTGTACCCCACATTCTGCATGGCAGCCTCTCTACAGTCGTTCCCATAGTAACTCCACTAGGTCAACCAATGAAAAGAGGGGGCTGGGCAGGAAGGAGGATAGGAGCGTGTTTTGGGGGGGGGGAGGAAGAAGGGTGGAGGGTGGGGGTTGCTGACACAGTGTGTGAGAGACGTGATTGGAGTCGAAGTGGTGCAGTAAAACATTTATGCAAATACACACACACGCACACACACGTGCACAATAACCTACATGTTGATATGCACAGCCTTTAATAAACCAACAGAAATGATCATGAAAGTAGAAAAACAATGATTGAGAATTTGGTTCTTTTTGACCTTTACCACTCATCCTCTAAACACATCACGTCTCTGTACCAATGGGTTTCACCTCTACAACCTCATGGGAAAGCACCCCCCACCATTATTTTCCTCTCTCCATTTGTGTTGCTTCCTCCTCTGTCACGCTTCATTTGTCAAACTCTCTCGCATGTGATGCCACAGTTCCTCTCAGGACAATATTGTGTAATCCTCCCAATTGTCAATAATTCATCACTGTACAAGCTTTTGACTCTGTCAGTGGGTGTGTCTGTTTGGCACACAGTGAGGACCACAGCATGCAGTACAGTGTGATACTGAATGAAGCTGTAACAGCTAGTCGTTCCTAGAAGAAGCACATGTTTCTTCACTGTCACACAATCTGACTTTGAAATAATTAAACAAACAGGAAACCACACATATTTGATTAGGTTCCAAGGGAGCAAATTAAACTGAATTATGAATCAGAAATGAGTGAAGAGAATCTTATAATCTAAAAGCAGATGAAGTGAGTTAATGATCTGAGACAGAGCACAATGGCTCGAAATTACTGTGAAATGTTGAATTATAAAAAGCAGAATTTGTGCTGAATTGTAAGTTTATCTTTATGATTTTCAGTCAGTCTTGCATTATGAACTCAATATTACCATGGTTTGGTCCTGCCTGCAAAGTATACTGTGTCACCACTCATTTACTAGAGCAACAATGCTGAAAAATTCATGAGGAGGTTGGGCAGGCTGGGGGACACACTACATATGTATAGCTGTGTTTGAGTGTGGTGTGTATTTTGGGCACAGCACCATTGAATAGTCTTTCTAAAGTGTCTTCTGCTTGACTGAGCTGTCAGGTCATATTTCTCTGACCCCTGAGGCTTCTAGCTATACCTGTTAACAGAAGATACCCTGCATTTGAGGAGGGGGGCAAACAAAAAAAGTAAGACAATCTGTGGATTTAAAAAGAGATTTTTGAAGAAAGTACTCAGGTCAGTCCGGCCCCTTAGAACCCTGAGGGAGAAGAGCTGAATACTTCAGAATGAGTGAAACTGAGCAAAAGTTTCAGCTCATAGTGGTGGAAATAAAGAACATTTTTAATCTCTTTAAAACTGATTTTAATTTATATTTATATTATTAATTAATATGTACACACACACACACACACACACACACACACACACACACACACACACACATATATATATATACCCCAAAGAAGACACAAAACAGTATTAAAACATTTTTTTCAACAAAAACATATGAGTTTATTTATTTTCCATATCAATGAATGAAGTGAGGCAACAGGACACATTGCATATATATTTTTGCATTATTTCTTAAGATATATATTTTCCTGTTATTCATTTCTGAAGAATCTCCAGAAAGTGGAATGTCCAAATTCCCCTTAGGTGAGTATTCAGTATACAAAATCAATAGGATGTATTATAAGTTAACTGTATCATCATAAAATAAATTAGAACAATCAAATTAAATCAGAACAGTATTCAATCCCCTACTTCCCTTTCACCAACATTCACATCCCCTCTCCATTTCAACACATATATTTTCCCACAAAATCCTTCATTCACATGATAACTTGACATGTATAAGTCATATAACATCTCATGTTTACTTTAAACATAGTTTGAGCACAAATTATGTCCTTTAACAGAGTGTTGAATAAAATAAATGGAATCCTGTCATTGTCAGCCATGCTTGCTGAAGAAGGGACTGTGGCCTTACTGCAGTCCACTTGAAATGATGATTGGCTTATAGACGTCCAATCAAATAACTTTGTGTGTCTGGATGGAGTCAGATGTCAGTAATTTAAGATGGAGACACCCTTGAAAAGTGATGGTGATTGGAAATGAAGATCTGAACAGGTCAAAACATAATAGGGGCACTTTGGTATATAAGTAAAATTCAGTCTATAGCACTTCAGAATAACTGAAGCAGAGAAGATTTATAGCAGAGATCAAAGTCTGAGTTATTTTAGTAAAAACAACAACAACAACAACAGGGATTGCTGGATTTTTGATGTGAGCAAACTGTGAGAATCGATTATGTTTTAAAACTGACACTGTCCTTCCTACTTTCCCCTTTGTGACACAAGTGACAGGTCAAGTTACCTGATATCATGCAAGACAGTTACAATGGAAACCTTACACAAACCCTACAGAATGTGAGGCACCCCAGTAGAGAAGAAATTGTAACTGACTCCCAGGAACATTTCCACGGTTGTAGAAATGAGAACGAGTAAAGAAGACAACTACAGTATATCTGTTGATGAGATGGTAAATAATGTTTGATAATATTGTAGCTTGCATCTCGAATATACTTAATGTAGGTTGTTGGTCTTTCACAGTGTGCTTACTATATTACATTTTACCTAGTTGTGATGTTCATGGGCAAGCTCTTTGTTGGACCACAGAAGACACACATTTCAGTACAATTCTTTTAATTGTTTAAATACATTTTTTTTAAAATTGTTACTGAACACATAACATCATCACATATGTGGGTATTGTGCAGAATGCTGCTTTTGCATTGCAAAGACTATAAATAAATATTAAAACCCTTCCAATAAAAAGAAACATGTACATTATACTTTACATTACCGCCACAGTAATAACTGTCCTGTCACCATTCTTAACCCCTGACAGTTAAAAGTGGTAAAAACAACTTTCAACAACTAATATGATAACAGGTTTCTCACCGCCATAGTACCTTTTCT
The DNA here is from genome assembly GCA_024666655.1 of Dascyllus trimaculatus. Taxonomy (NCBI): domain Eukaryota; kingdom Metazoa; phylum Chordata; class Actinopteri; family Pomacentridae; genus Dascyllus; species Dascyllus trimaculatus. The sequence continues at coordinate 18,233,692 of CM045466.1, read as the reverse complement.
GTGAGGCCCATATTTACAATGAACACCCACAGGAACAGCAATGACAACAATAAAAATATAAAAACTGTTGTTGAATTTCTGTCAGACATCCAATATGTATCAAAAGAACTAGATTATGCAAATTAATTATTCTAAAAGCAAATGTAAAGCAAGATATAAAATCCCTTCACCATCATATATACCACTTAGTCACAGGGACTAGTTTCAAGACACTTGGACCTTGATCAATGACAGTCAGATCTCAGATGGACATATTAATCTTTTGCAACGATGATTGTCATTTAAATGTTAAAGCAAATAAGAGCTAAAATAAACCTCTGTCATAAAAATTATATTCTTAGGCCACTGTGTAGCTCCCTGAGTTGAGGCAATACCACATGGGCTCGGTCCCTTAGCAGAGGTCATGAGTTTGAGTCCGGCTCAAGACCCTTTGCTGCATGTCGCTCTCCTGTCTCCCCCACCTTGGAAAAACTCTCCACCTAAATTTTTTTTTAAAAATTACATTCTCTATACATTCTGTTCACTTGGACACATATAGAAATGACTGACATACATAACCTTACATAGACAAGGCACACAGCTGTCCTTGGTTAATAAAGACCCACCAAACAGATTTTAAAAACAGAAAACCACCTATGGCAGAATAATCATGGAGTACCACTCACTTTTTGGAGTTCTGAGACGTAAACATCAATGAATCAATAAAGAGCAGCAGCCCAGGATCCACAGGTTGCGTCCTGGTTTAGCTTGCTGGAGCCTGAATATCCACAGTGATCAAAGTGTACAATGCATCCTTCACAATCTCCTTGACTGTGTATTTAAGGGAATTCAACCCATCTTTATCCATGGCCCACTTGGTGTGCTTCAGTTTGTCAGGATTCTTTGGATTGGGCTCATTGTGCAAGTCTCTGTTATGTTTGATCATCTTGTACTTTCCAGTTACAGTGTCAGGCCGAGAAATGGACATCCCATGGTAGATGATCCGTTGATAGATATCGTCATCCTCCCCACCCCAGCCCCAGTAAGTGTTTGGGAAGCCATTAATTTTCAAGTATTGATCCTTGGAAAGTGAAGAGACCCCACCGAAGAAGGTGTTGTAGGGTAATTTGAAGTTAAATTTGTCCATAGCCACAGCCAAGTGTCTCGGATTGTCAAAACATCTGTAGATGTTGCGGTCATCTAGAGGAACCAGGTCTGTGTCAGAGAAGACAAAGCACTCATAATCATATTCCTTCAGAGCTTCAACATATCCTACATTCATCAGCTTCGCCCGGTTGAACACTCCATCTCCATCCTGGTTGACAACATACACGCCGTAGTCCAACTGCTGGCGCATCAGTATGGGATGGAGGTAATACAGCCAGTGTTTCAGGTGCTCTTGCCGATTTCGGAATGGGATAATGATCGCCACCTAATCAAAAGAGAGTGAAGGAAGTTTGGTTCAATAAAATATTTTCTAGAGAGAACTCAAAAATGTCTTCTCGCCAGAATAGCAAAGTTATAATGCTGTAAATGGTTAAAAAATAAAATGCAAAAGTTGAATTTCTTGAATTATCAAACTTAAATATATCAAAAAAATATCAAAACCTGGAATCAGCATATACAACTGCTTTCATGAATATTCATACTATAGACTTTTAAAAATGTGTTTCTATACATGTCTCCTTTTTGCTCTGTTTAAACACTGCCTGAAGTTCAGCCTAGATCAGCTGAAAAGTCACCGATTTTTGCTGTTTGTTACAGCTTAATTACTCATGGCATCATTGTTGCAGTGAGAGGTGCTGAATTTTTAGTTTCTTTTTTTTACAGAATCTCATCCATACAAATAATTTATTTTGGCCTAAAAAACAACAAAAAAGAAGAGGTGTACATAATGCAGTTTTGATGAAAAATCACAATTTTAAGCTTAAATTTAATGTGTCACAGATGACTAGTTCATGGATTATTGGAACGTTGACAATCCAATGATTTTTTCTGTTTTTACAGTTTCTGGCTTTGATAGATGGCTCAGTTTTAGTGTTTTTTTTAAAAATAACATGTCTTTCAAACCCATTGGTGCGTTTTGGGGTTAAGCACACCATCGGTAAGTTTTTGTCCTAAGTTAGGAATAACCTCAGATCCGCAGCTCAGATCTGCTCAACATACAGTATGAAGAAGAATTCAAAATGTTTTAAATTAATCAGACACTGCATACTACTTTCAGGCAGCCCAGTTATCTGTGCTCTATTAATTTATTTCATATTTCATATTGTACCACAGTGTGGGCTCAAGCATCAGACAACTTCCATCCTTTAACAATCAGGCTCTAAAGTTAAGGGTTAGGGAAAGTCCAGTGACATAACTGTCACTTCTCATATGTCCAAAGGCAAGTCAGTAACACAGTAACTTGATGCACAGTGATTTGGACACATCACAAACTGAGATCACATTAATATATATCAAATCTTTCATAACAAAGGTTGAGGGGTAATTAAAGACAACCCATAACTGTAGCTTTTTTTTAAGTGCAGTTGTTTTCTCTTATTCCATATACATCATAATTCATGTATTTTGTTATGAGTACTTCATTCTACTTTTATGTTTGTGGTATATTGTGGTTTTATGAGAAGGAAACCTGCATATTTTAATTGTATTGTGTGTGGGAGAGGAGTTGGACATTAAACAAAACCTATCAGCTCTCAGGGTCTGTATTATAACAATGTTGAACTGATCAATTCAAATAGAATCAATTCAAATTCAGTTTATTGTAGAATGTTGTGAACATTAGTGCTATCAGTAAAAAACAAACAAGTAAATAAACTATGTATTTACCTTGATACTTATAGTGACTTATAAAGATTGAAGACTATCACTGTCTGTTTTCACTTTTTTTAAAATGTCGTTTTATTATGTGTACTTGTTGAAATATTGAGAGAAAAAGTAGATAGAAGCAAAGTGACAAAAATTAAATTAAATGAAACATGGACTTCCATAAAAACATGAGAAAAGTGACACATGAAATTAAATAATAAATGTTCAAAGAACCTACTAAAGTCAAGATAACTTTTTCCAGTCGTCATACAGTTTAGTGCATGCTGCATTTAAAATGTAAATGCAAGTTGTTACTGATTAGGTTATCAGAGTTTTTACATATTCCAAGATATAAGTGAAATACAGTACTTTTAGTTTGGATATCCATTTTTAGAATAAATTCCAAGGATTAAAAATAAAAGTAAACACTTCCAAATCAAGCATTAATTATTTTATCATTATTTTCATAGTTTTTTTTTTTAATGTATTCATCGACTTCTCCACTCATTCACCTACCTTCTGTAGTGCAGTACAGTCTGGAGGCTTGTATCGTCCTCCCTCCTGGAGAGGAGGAATGATCTCCTTTCTCACCTCTTCCAAAGTCAGTTTAAAGTTAAACTCCACTCGGAGAGGTCCCACAAGATCTGGAGGGGGGTCAGGACAGGGTCCCAAAGTCTTGTTCTCAGGGTCTGGTATCTTTATCATTTGTTGGGTGACTTTTTGGGTTTCAGTCTCCTTTACCCACTGCCGCTGAACATCTTTTATCTTCCAGGAAAATGATTTGTTTCCATTTGCCAGTGGATATGGCCTTGTTAAAAAAGTCAAAAAGCTGTCTTTGCTGTAGAATAAAACCACAGCAAAACACGCCAGACTGAGGAAAACAAAAGCTGCCAGGAAGTTGAAGAGTTTTCTCATCATGTCTGCTGTCCTCGACGTTGAGTATTGTATACTCAGCAGCCCAGTCAGAGCTCCGCTGCCTGCATTTCTCTTTGCAAGTCAAAGGTGTTCCCAACAAAAGAGCAACCAGATCGGTTTTTATTTTCTCTGAACGGCTTCTTTTGTTCAAGTCAGCTGATCAGGTTGGACCTCACACCTGTGGTTAATAATTAATCATGATTGTGTCATTTCTTTCCCGTTGTATGTGAGAATGTAGTGAGTGGTTCAGTTCAAGGTGGATTACTGTGTGTTTGAGAATGTCAACAACACTGCTCTCAGTTCCTTGTGTGAGCACAATCAATGAGTATCTAACCTCCAAGTGCTTTTAGACAAACTGAAAAAGCCACATATTAAAGGGAAAGTTACGCATTCATCAGACTAAAGACTTCACTTTAAAAAAATGTAACTGAAATAATACAGCAACAATTACAGCACTGCAAATAAAAAAAAGCAATACCAATATGTTGTCACACGGGGCCCTCTACTGGTGTGTGATTGACGGTGCAGTGTAAAACCTGGCACCCCAGCAGCTCCCGTCCAACCCTTTAAGAAGTCCTCAAAGAAGTCAGGAGAAGCTGTCAGCCATTAAAGACGTCCTCAGCCAGGATCCTTGTGTTCACATCTCAGACATGTTCCAGGAACTAAAACTTGCCCATGCCTGCTCCTTGAAACGTGTAGTCCTCCATGTGATTCTGTCTGCCTGCCAAGGTTTGCTTCAAGGCAAAACTTTTAAAACAATTCAGTCAGTGTGACACGACTCTCCCTTACGAAGTGAAACAAAACTGAGGGTATTTCCACCTCCAGCAGACTTCCCCCGTAGAGCGTCACTGATAACTATCCTACACTGCAGACTTCCTATTTATGTGCAGGCTAACCAACCACAAGGCCAGTGTGGGGAGGGCCAGCATAACTGATGACACTGGTCCACCGTAAATGTTGACTATTGGGCCTGGTTTTCGTTACAGTGATCACACCCACCCTGACTTCGGTTTCAGTGGAAACAATACATCTAGACATGAACAGCTGCTCCACTTTGGCAAGGTATGGATGTAACAGTGAGTAGTGCATGTTGCATACTGTGATTGTGTCAGAACACCACCGAAGAAGACAAAAATGAGTGTAATGTAGTGGTAGGGCAAAACAAAGAACCATAGGTCTTCCATGTTTTGTATACACATTTGCAGGTTTCACATTTCCTGCACCTGGGATTGAAGGGTGTGGTGCAACATGGAACAGGAAGTTTGAGTATAATCAAATGGCTGGACTTCCTTATCATTTGTTTACAGCGTTGAACTGAGAAATATAATGTTTATTATGTTTTCAGTTATCATGCGATCAGATGTGAATTTCTAAAAATACATGTTTTAAAATTCTGTATTATCTTTATTCCATACATTCCATATAAAACCAAGAAACTACTCTGTAAGTGTTAAGATTTCCCCAAATTGGTTTAAACTTCATTGCATGTAAATAAAAAGATAGAAAAAAATACTAATAAATTATAGAGCTCCATCTTTATTATTTAATTGTTTAATAGTACTCAAATGAATGTGATACAGAACATATAGCGTTCTGTTTTCAGGTTGATTAAGTAAACACAGCATGGAGAGCTTTGGGATTTGACTTTCAAATAGCATCAGTACACAATCTTTCCACTGTAAACAAAGCAACCAGCGTAAGCCACATGACAAACAGAGACAATGTTCCTTCAGAAGCCTTAAAATAGTTAGACTTATATGAAGCGACAAATTTAATAGTAAATGTCATTAGGTCAGCTACAAAGCTGCAAACATGTAAGCTCAACTTCTGCTGAAAAGCTTATTTATGTATTTGTCAATCATTTCGCCAAATTTGTCCAATAATGTTCAGAGAGCTGCTGAGGAACAGTCAAGAACTGCAAGTTGCTAGTTTCCAATCTTATCTTGGGTTTTAGCTACTGTGTTGTCCTGACAGAATCATCATAAAAATGTGCTGCTAATAAATGGATCTTTGGTTTAAAATCAACAATTTTGATCTTTTGTCTACTTTAGGTAAATAACTGAATACTGGCAATGTTATTCAAACTTGTCAGACATAACCTTGTAAGGTATTAATACATTTGTGCAGATTCATGCTGCAGTTGACTTGGAGAATGCTACACACAGATACAGTAAACCTTGTCCAAGTCTTTGCTTTGACAATAACATCTCATCAAGAACAGTGTAAATAGGGGTAGAAATGGATTAAACTATATGCCATCATTTTCTACCAAAGTGTAAAAAAGTGTATTCAAGTAATCAAATGTTGTCCACCACACTAATGGCCTCTGTTCTCCAGGAAAGTTGTTTTTTATAATTATTTTTGGGCGTTTTTGCCTTCATTGTGCAGAATGTGGAGAGAGAGATCATCCCTTCTCCAAGAAATTCTAACTATTGTTGCTATGAACCAGTTACCTGTGTGGAAAATTAGACACAGTTTCATTCAAAATCAAAATCTTTAACTTTTCACACGTTGCTGTGCTCTGAAGCGGTGAGAGTTCAACAGCAGGAAGTGGAGTTATGTGGTTATATGGTTTCAAAAGTGTAGCTCCCAGTGTTGCAGGGACTGTTTGGAACATGATCAGGATCAAAACAAGTCCACCTAAACCACTGTGAGACAGCCAAAACCAGGTAATTTTGAAAGCCCCAGGAATCCTATTACAGGCATACAACACCATACTCATGACCTTATATGCAGCAGGTTGACGTTAAACCTTACAAACAGTGACATCTAGTGGTACTTCTGTGTTTTTAGGAGGCCATAGCAACTCGATTTACAGTGGCCTTAAACTGCACCACTGCTTAAACCAGAGCAAAAACATTCAAGTGTTGATAATTTTTGCGTGTGACCTCTTGAAGCCATGCTGCGCCATATATTTCATGCTCCAAGGTTTTAACCACCTTATCATTTAAATACAAGTATTGTCCTAGCTGACATGAAAAACACTAGTTGTCTGAACTAAAATTGGTGCATTGAGTAGGGTTTGGTCAAAAAAAGGGATTCTTAAAAGAGCGTGGTGTCCCATTTAGCGATGGCTGCTTGTGTGGTTCAAAGACAGCTGAAATTATGGCAGTGTAATGTCCTCTGTATGAGCTGCGTCTGCTGTCAGAGTTTCTTCAAACTGTGGAATTTTCTGCTTTTGTACTGCAACATTTGGGTTTGCTGAGGCTAATTAGGGTCTACAGTGTATTCACTATAGATTCTATCCAACTGGTTAAACTTAAAGTACATAAAATGTGACTTTGAGTAGTGTCACTGCCATTGCTGTAAAAGAAGACTCATTTAAAAAAGGCAAATTTTCCCACATTCCCTAATTTTCCCAGGGCTTTGATGGAGATTAAACCATTTACTACGGTTCATCGTGTTCACCCCAAGGATTTCTTTTTGTTTTCATTACTCCCTCAGTTATGCGATATACATGGTTAATATGTTGATGTTGGCACTCAACTGAACTTGAGTTCTCAGGCCTGAAAAATAGCCTGAAGTGCAAACCAAGATATCATATGTTTGCTTAAATCATAATTCTGTCTTAAAGTGTTCTGATAGAAACCATAAAAGCCAAACTTTTTAACCCCTATAAAGCTACAATATTTTTTCCCAATGTCAAGCCATTTATTAGACATTTGCAAAACAGAATAATGAATATAACTATGATTTAAACACTATATATTAACAACAACAACAATAACCTTTCAAAACTGGGTTTACATTGTGCTTTAATATTCAAATAATTACAAAACAACAAGTAAATGTTGCTTTAAAACATTAGTAAAAACAGTGAAACATTAAAAAATAACAATAACTAAACATTAGAAAAGAGATAAAATGGTATATAATGCCTTTTTGTACAAATGGGTTTTAACAGCTTTTTGAACTGAGGAACTGACTGGGCTTTTCTGACTGTTAGAGGAAGCTTGATAATAGAAATATAAAACTAAAAAATAATCAATTAATAAAAGAGTCCTTCTAAACACATTTAAGAACATTTACCAAATCCTATTTTTGTGTCAAAACAATTGTGCTTGATATGTTACTTTCTACTACAAGTTTAATGAATTACTTACACACTGTCAAAGTTATATTTACTCCTAATCCCTCGTGTAAAAAAAGAGTCCATGAATATGTAAATATTCTGCTGGACATATTACTCCTCCTACGTCACTGGATTGCTGAAGCTTTAATGTTTCCATATCACATCTGCAACAGTTGGGATATTACAAAGTCCTGCTGGTGTGCTCACGTGCACATTTTCTTTTAGTAGATGAATGTAAAAAACTGCCTTCTAGTGCAACTAAACAGGCAACATTCTGCACAGGGAAGCTCAAACTCCCAAGAGAAGTAACTAGAAGAAAATGTGCAATTTGAAATAATTAGTTTTTGTTCTCTGAAAACTTAAGCTTATGAAGTTAGAGATCTAGCATATGCAGGCAGATATATTACCACTAGATGGTGCTAATGTATTACCACAGACAAATGGGCCTGCGAGCAACATCCTACTGGAATTAAAGTCTCTTACACAAACACACTAACAGTTAGATTTCCATTGCTTTGGAAAACAATAAATTCACTTAATCAAATCTTAAACCAAGTCTTCATACTAAAATTTATTTCTTGCCTTATCAGGACTTGGTTTATTTTACCAAAAGAGAGGCAAGCCCTCACAATGTGATTTATGGATAATACATGTTCATACGCGCACGTTTCCATGTATATTTCACATGTATATATACTGTATATACATATTTGTGTGTATTACTGCACATGTGTGTTCCTCTCTGCGACAACTCTGCCTTGTGTCTTTAACCACACTTTTGGATAAATGGGCTGCTGTTCACAGAGAAACCTGATCCTGAGGCCTGTATAGATGGAATCCAGCTTTGGTTTGAAAATTTTAATAGATTTTTTTTTTCTTACACATCCCCCTTACTGCTTATTTTTGCTGCTCCCACTGACTCGAGTTTGAGAACCATGCTTACCGAGACACATTTTGCTTTTGTATGCAGGAAAGTTGACTTGTTGGATGGACAGCCAACCCAAACTGAGCCTGCAGGACTGGTAAACCCCTGCTGATTTAGCCACACAAGCCTTTGCTGGCACTGTGGCATCTGTCTGGAAGTGGGCGGATCTGCTTTTTTTGGACCCATGTTTCTACATTTTACTTAGCATGCATGCTTGTGGTGTCAGAGCAACATTTATGTGAAACCTCTATAATTTCTTAATTAAATAGACAAGTACAATTTTGAAGCTGTTGTTGTGACATTTTTGCAGTTTTAGTCAGGCTTCTGAAAGCAATAAAGTGATGATTTAGAGAATCAGTGCGATAGGATGTAATGATTATTTTGAAAACATAAGACACCACATACATGCAGATAGTGTTCATTTCTGAAAATACCAGGACTTTCTCAAATGGGTCATATTCAATTTTTTTGATACTAAAATGGCTGTAAACAGTTCTGATATTTTCAGTCAGATATGACAGTGTGCCAAGAGCAGAATAACAATACCTGAGATGTGGAGGACAGGCACAAGGTGTTATCTAACAAAATATGTATGTAAATGTAACATGTTTTTCTCCGTTTTTATAGCTTGAAATGTCCTAGTGCAGACCCTCATAGAATATCCAGAGCTTGTAAGAGGCATATCAACATGTTCATGTACGCCCGCCACCATCTGAAAATTTGAATACACTGCATACACACGTTCTCTGCAGTCATATAGACAGATGTGAGCACACACACACACACACACACACACACACAGACACACACATTCACATTTATACTCAACCACAGCTCTTAAAACAGCCCTAGTTACAGCCTAGAGAACTCAGCAGTTTAGTGAAACATGATGCCCAGACCATAAAAGTGTGTATGTGTTGTTGTGTGTGTGTGTGTGCATGTGTGTGTGTGTGTGGTTTTGAGTGGTCTCAGCTGTGTGGGACACACTGCAATGACAGCCAATCAGAGCTAATTCAAAATCAGAGTGGTTTTGACGGCTCCGTGGTCTACCCGGGGGAACAAAGCGCTTTGTGTGTGGATGCATGTGGGTGCGTGAGTGCGTCTGTGCACACACCTCTTCAACCTTACTCTGCACTCCACCTGCTTCTCATTGCCCAAATGGCCTGACAAAATCTGTTTTTTTGATATATTCGGCATTTGCATTCCACTGCTTTTACTCCACAGATGTAAAAATGATGGAAATGCATGGAAGTTATTTGAACTGAAAATAATCCATTAATATGCTGTCTCTATTAGTGAAGTCTAGCCGCCTATTAAACCTCTTTGTCATGTTTACAACACATAGTTTGAGTTGTCAGCTACCAGTTTAATTGTGAATTTTTAAATCAACCCTGCCTCCTAGCTGTGTGCAAACTAATGAGTGACTGAGGAGTCAAGATGTTAGAACCCTTCTAGCTCTTCCTTTCCTCTTACATTAAATTTTCCTATTCAAATCTCCTTGTAAAGCTAAGAAAAGCCAACATTCACACCTACATTGCTTGTAATTTCATGGTAATAAAAGCACAAGCACATTACAAACTAAAAATCCTTGGGTCAACATCTGACACCAATTTGGATCAGCATAGTACCACGCAAACACAAGAACTCCTTCATACCAGGTAAATTACAGCACCTTTAAGACTTGTGCTGTCTTAGAGAACCTATGGTGTATGGATAGACTCCTCACACTTTGTAAATGTTAAGTTATATAAAGCAAGAGTTGATTTATTCATTGGACAGTTGTGAAGAAATGCCATCCTGTGCTGTCAGAGCTTCTCCAACCTAAGAGGGAAAATCCAAATGAAGTCTATTTTGGTGCCCTTAAAAATGTCATGCTGCATTACTATGCTCACAGGCTGTATTTATCTTCATTGGTGGTCTAACCAGCAAAGACCTAACAAAGAAATGTTTGGATGTTAACATTAAACGTATCCGTCATAACAAAAGTAGCCACTTGAAATACAAGGAGAAGATACATACCGCAAGTGGGGAAATGACAACAGTTACTAGAGAGTGGATCAGGTGATGAATTCATTTGGGTGTCACCATAGTGGCTGGTGTTTAAAGTCTTTTTTTGAATGGAGGCAGCTTTTTGTGGGCAAACAAATTCAAAATATAGGAATCCGCAGGTGAGGCCAGCAGAGAAAACACTAGCAATCATTTGCAGTGGGCCGGAAGCAAACCAGGATGCCAGAAGCCTTTTTTGGCCTCATGCGCCAGATGAGCAATTTTGTTCAAGTGAGTGGGTGCCATGTTTGAGTTCTGTATCCAGTCCTCCTTTATACATCCATAATTCACACAGAAATAAACCAAAGACATTTTGAAAACTGTATTATAATAAACACTGGCAAGTCTTATTGTCTCAAAATTGTTTTGCAACATGTATTTCATTTCTGGATAACTCGAAGGGGGTGGCAATCCAGCAGCTTCTGATTTATTACTACACATTTCAAGCAGAGACACAGCCTCTGGTCAATCTTTGCCATCACAAACACTATTAGGATTTTTGGTGCCTTGCTCAAGAACAGTATGCTGTTCTCCCTCTTCTCTCCTGCCTGGGGTTTTCCCAGCCTGTTCAGGAATTTGATCAAGCCGTTTTGTGGTCAAAAGTCTTTCACTCTTTCACCTACAACCATTTGCAGTGTTTAAGAGAAAGCTGAGCTGGCAGATTGAGTTCTTCAAAAGTTGTAGGAAATATCAGTCCTACAGTGAGTCATGAGGGCTAAGGGTGAGAACCCAGAGAAGGAAAAATGACAAGCACCATCCTCCACTCCCCTCATCATCCATCGCTCTCGTTTTCTGCGTGACGTGAAGCTGGTGTTCTCCCAATAGGCCCCAGGGTGATGTGTCAGTAGCTAGTGGAGAACGAAGGCGAAGCGTTCAATTAGGGCCCATTGACGTATGGTCTTCACGCCTAACTATCTTCTTCTCCCATCCTTGATTGGTAGCTCTGCAGAGGCTCACTCTCCCTCACTTGTTTGCTCAGTCACACACTTCCTACCTCAAACAGCTGTCTCCCTCACTCACGCACTCGTTCACTCATTTCCCTCTTCATTAACGTTCGTCCTTTCCATCTTCGGTAGATAGACTTCCATGCTCATTTATTTGCCTGCCACCATGCAAAAACATGGTCCTGCCTGTTCTGCCTTGCTGAATGAGAATATCAACTGTGAAAGTGTGGTGAATTTGATGTAATAGTTGCAGTTGATGTTAAAAAAAAGATATGTGGTAGCATTGCTTATGGGTTTTTTTGTCATCACAGGTCAGACGGGAATATTCACTACTCAAAATATTGTTCGGTTACCTTTTTTAAAATGCTTAATGTATAGATCTGACATTATGAGAAACAGCATCTCTACAACAGAATGGACATCATTAAATAGCCATGAACCTGCCATACTGGAAATGATAAGTGGCAAATGGAGACTGGATTTGTAGATCAGAAATCACAAGTCAGTAACAAGCCACACGCCTATGATATGTGAAGTAATTAAGGCTGGCAATGCTGCTTGTGAAATACTGTGCTACACTTCCTGAAGGGTTTGGCAAAGTTGGTGGACATTTTCAGGAACCAGATCAAAAAATGTCCTTTTCACACAGAGGTCGAGTCAGAGCATTATGTACCATCCTGTCTAAAAAAGATTTCTTCGAAGTTGGTGGAATTGTGGACAATGAAGTGCCTGGTTATGGCTTTACCTGACAAGCCAGCATCCAGCAGGCCGACAGCCCGTTCTCATTCTTCTTTTGTCATCTGTAGTATTTGGATAAAGCTGCATTTTAAGACAGCCTTTTATAGTCAGTGGTTAAAAGAGAGCCTGTATATTGGTCACACTATCTGATCACTGTCCATTAAAGCTACACCTGACTAAGGGGTGGATTAACTCTGTGGTTGAGAATTTCAAAACGTTTTGGTGTCCAGTTGGCTAAATTGAACTCTTTTCTAATCTTTCTTTTTTTGAGTGAGATGTTGATTTACATGCTGCATTTGTATTTTTGATAAGTGTTTTCTGCTATCTCCTGCAGCCAGCTAGCTCATTTCTTGGCAAGAACAGGTAAAGTCGCAGCTAGGTGGTGAGAAACAGTAGAAACTGCCCCTGGCCAAGAAATTATATGATTAAAAAAATCTATTTAAAAACAAAAACAAGCAACAGAAAAACTTAATTAACCTTAATGAACTATACATAGGATGAACCCCCCTCAAGAACAATGTCTACTTTCTTTTAAAATGCATGTTTTTGGTGGCTCATGAAAATATATACACACAAAGTATACTTAGATGTACAAATTTTGAGTGTAATTAAATAATACCATACTAAAGCTTTGTTACTATAAAACTAAATGTGAAATTTTGAATATGGGCGTCTTCCACCACGAAATCCCCGGTGATAATATTGCCTCTGAAGTCCCTTTAAACAAGACTGACTTGTTACTTATGCATAACTATATATATATATATATATATATATATATATATATATATATATATACACATATATATATATATATATTTTTTTTTTTTACATATTTTGCTGTGACTTTAACTAAAATAATTAAATTGGCAATTTAGGGAGCCTAGAACAGAAGTTCCAACTTTACTTTGGTGAATTCATGACATAAAAAATAATGTGAAACTAGCAGGCATGTGTAGCTGACAGTATGATTCTAGCATATTAGTAAGCCAATGTAGCATAACAGTATTACTTCTAACCTAAAGTCAGCTAGTTAGCCTTTCCCCCCAGCATTATCTTTATTTATTTTTAACAACTACCACATAACAAAACCACACATACACAGACATGGTTCGCCTTTTAGAAAGATATTAATACACTTTTTACGGCTATATTTGATAGTGTATGTATTTTAATAATAAGCAGTATTTAGTAAGTTAAATTTGAAAATAATGTATGTCTTACATGTGACAGAAAATGTTTATTTTTTATTTTTTAATTTATATTTCATTATATTATTCAGTCATTTTGACTTCATAGCAGACAAGCACAGGTGCAACTAACTAGTTAATTAAGTCTGTACTTTAACGGCCATGATTATGATTAAGAACACACCTGTGCTTAATTGTTTCCATTACAATTTACAGAAAAAAATGCAGGAGGTTAAAGGTTAGGGAGAGGTCAGAGGTCGGACTTCACGTTGGTGAACTACTGCCACCATGTGGGATTACTGCGTTTGGAGAGTGGGAAAAGAAAAAAAAGAAAATTAAAATGGGCACGACCAAAGTTACTTTTAATGACGCTGAGGCGTTGTTTGAGCTGGTGCCGAACAAGAAGACCGAGTGAGAGCCATTAATGTTAGCATGCTACCTGTGTGACTCACTTCGGAAGGAGGATATTTCTGACCTGAAAGGACCACACGCTGCTGCTGCAAAGAATATACAGAATACATGACTTCTGAAAGGTAAGAAACTCCATGTATAAATAGTTTTGCCGGTGTACTGTGGAGGCTATGTGTTAATGTTACCCCCACAAAAAGAGTTATGTTTTCATTTCCATTTGTTTGTTAGCAGTTGTCTGTTGCTGTTTTCTTGTCTAGCCATCGAGCTACGACTCATTTTCGTTGTTTTTCCATAGATATAAATGCCTCACACCTAATCTGTTGGCTGTAATTTTCTTTTTTATCACCACCACACTGTTTTTGACAGTGCATGCTTGCTTTGGCTATTAAATACAAGTACAAGTCATATAATAATTGCACATCTGCTAAGAGGTCTGATGCCGATATTTCCTCCATAATATAGCTGTGGGATAGCATGCTTTAAGTAGACCTACGTTAAATAAGCCGTGCTAACAGGTGTAGATAGGTTTGACAGCTGCTGAGCTCGGTGGTAAAATCCTGCAACACAGCAGTTTGCTTAAGGTTTTCTAGTGTTTTACTTTCCTCTAGGAGTATCAATGTGAAACGCTTTTGGCAGAAAGGCATGGATATAATTTATTTATTTTTTATTATAAGCAGTGTGAACAAAATATGAAGTTCAGATGCAGTTTTCCCAATAATATTTATATATAATATAGCAGATTTATATATAATATAGCAAAAGGTAACAGAAAATATGCCATAGTCCTTTGATATAGACAGAGATTGCATGCAGTCACCACATGCCAGTATGCATTTTTCCAGCATCCTATACAAAAGCACAGTCTATCCAAACTATATGGCAGCCCGTGGAACTGTTTTCGGAGCTGTTTTGAATTGGATGGAGGTTTGTATGTAACTGCCATACATTACTTGGAGAAGAACAAAAAAGAAAACAATTCATTTTGGATCTTCCTTGTGATTGCACTAACTGTAGAGACTCTGCAAGAACATTCATAATGCATCTCTTAGGAACTTGGTATCTGTCTTCCCTTTGTATTTTACTGTGGTGAATTAAATTCTAATAATTAGTGGGAACTGTTCTGCACATGCCGAATCACTGACAACCTTTGAATCATCTCAGAGTAGAAGAAGAAACACAGTCTCTAGGTCTCTTACCTCCATTATTCCTTCTCTTCTCCCCCCGCTTGCACTTGCTCTTCTTCTCCCCTTCCCTTCCTCCTTCCTCTTGACATGTGTCACATTTTGGGCTTCTGCTCTCGAGGGATAAATGCCAGATTACATGGTGTAGTATTTTTATCCGTAGTACATTAACCGGCGAAGCTTACAGCATCAAAGCTGGGAGGAGATCATCACACAAGAACACACACATACGTACACACACATGCAGGCAGACACATATGCACGGCGACATGCACTCATATCAGAACTGAAACGGAGGGTGTAAAGTGCCTTTGATCTCTCCCTCCCTTCTATTCCTAATTACCCCAGTGGCATACATACATGCAAACACACACACAATGCACCGATGTCCTATGTGTTCACACATGCACACAAAGAAATGAATACCTCATGGGAGGCCATGAAAGCTGGAAAAATGGTGAATTAGATGTAAATTGTTAATCTGCCAAAATCTGAATAAAGGCGACTTGCAGGTCACGAGATTTATTCATAACTCATTCTTAAATTATTGAGCTGTTTATGCAGAGATTTATGATCTGATATAGCTGTAAGACCAGTTATTATCCACATGTATGTGCATTTACATGAAAACACACAAAGCAAGGTAGTGTAAGCTGGGACTAAAACTGGATGTGAGTTTCCAATAGATATTATAGATATAATAGACAGATGCTTCTGTCACACTGATGTTCACATTCCACTCATGATTAGTTGTTTTGCTCATCACAAACTGGCATAAGGGATGGAGGGGAGGGACACGAGGAGAAATATGTGAGAAACTTTGCAAGAGGTCAGAAAACCTAAACACAATGAGGACCTATTTTTGTGGTGGATCAGTGAGCACTCTGCCATTTTGGTAATTTCCTGACCCTCAAATTTGCTTTGCATGTCTATGTGATTGTTTGGAGTCAAGTACAGAGTGCAGGGTGCACAGATGGGACGGGGTAAATTTTTGGTGTTTTGGTGAAAAAAGGGGACAATTCTACACATGCACAGGTATTTTTCAAAACAGGTTTGTTCTCCAAAAAAAGAAGTGTCAACATGAAAATGCCAAATCACAATACGCTTTTAAAAGCATGCTAAAATATAAGGCATCAATACAACCCTAACCCTAAAGCCACGTTGGTGTATATGTGTCTGGAAAGAAAAAGCTGTTGCTAGTTCTGACAGCTTACCGGCAATGCCGCAGAAAGGGGAAATCATATGCATGGATGGATGCTCACACATCTGTTCTTTAGTATAGTGGAAGAGTAGCTGTACATTTATGTGTAAACATATAAGGTTAGCACCGAGTTTCTGAAAATCCTCATCCTTGAAGGAGTTTTTGTAAAACTCAATTTGAAGTGCCATAAATCTGCATAGAATATATTTGTAGAATGCATAGAAAAAAGATGAATAATACCTGTGTTTGTAAGGACAGGGCCTATGTCTCCGATGCTCAGAATAGATAGGTAATTTTTATTTACCTACTAAATAGTTGAAGAAAATGAAACACTAATTCTTAAGATTTGAATAAACTGAATCTGAATTAATCACACTACAGCCAATAAATGTGTTTAAATTGGCATAAAAAACTTTTGTGTTGGAGGCTGGAACGTCAGTAACGCAGACTGCATTGATCTGTAAAGTAGTATAAGTGATTCTTACAGCATCTGCTGGCCACACCTGCTTTATACTGTGTGGAAAGCCTATCCTTCAATTCATTAAATTCCTGGAGCAATCTCAAGCCAGCAGGATGGATCAGTAGCCTCTCATTTAAGTACTTCCATGCCAGAGCACAATGCCATTATGCATGACCATCCATTGCGTTTACCTTTTATTAAATCACGTGCAAATGACACCAGACTGTGACAAGGTAACTGCTGTCAATATTGCAAACACCCAACTGGTCTGTTATCACAAATTCTGTTGTTGATGTAGGAGATGTCGATTACAGTGGCTAGTCAGTCTTGTGTCATTGCCTTCTTTTCAACTTTCTTTCAGTAAAAGAGGCATTTAAGGTTTTGGTCTTGAATTACATTACTATTGTGTTGCAGTACAAGGTAACCCCTTATGATGTGAGGTACAGAACAGAAACTAAACTGAAATAGCTCAGACTGAGTCAGTCATATATAGAGATTCATCATTTTTTTTTTATTTCCGTTATCAGAATCATCATTTCATTTCTATCATCAGATTAAATAAATTTACACCCCATCTCTCTCTGGCTGCAAATTTGAGGTGCTGTGCATTAAACTTGTAATTGTGTGCATCATGTAGACAACAGTATTTTCGGGAAAAGCCTCTTTCCAATTGCTGTTTATATGTGTCAATATACACACATAAACTGCATGTTTAGTGTCAACTAAACATGCAGTTTATGTGTCATAAACTGTATGTTTAGTTGGCCAGTTACAATATTTTGGTTGTGCGTTGTGTTTTGGTTTAAATATATTGTTCTTTTCTTGAACGTTCACAGTTACCAACACTTCAAAAGGTAAAATATTGATATTTGAGGATTTATACAAAATAATGTTTTGGTTAAAGTGCATACACCAAAATACAGTAATGGGTAATTGGTAATAGATGTATTATTGTAGTTTTGGAAACCCCTCGGGACAAGTACACATAATTAATAATTGAAAAGTCCAAACATTTGTCAGATGAATCATTGCAAAAAAATCTGTCAGGATGCTGAACCTCATCAAAGACAAAACTCAAGCGGAGAGCAGCAAACAAACTAGGCACGAGTCAGAAAAAGGGAGTAAAACGAAAAGATTCACTCTTCAACACTTGAAATTGCTCACCAGCTTTTAGCTCATCTCATTCAAGTACTTAGAGTTTCTCATGGCTCATCGGTGGCCAACAGGACCTGGTGTCGGCCATTCAACCTGCTGAGAACGCTGGCTTGTTGACCTTTGGGTGTTGTCAACTGATCAATGAGGGGATATTTTGCTCTGTTTCCACCACTGTTGGTAAATGTGTGAAGAGGCTCACCCTACTTCATGAGGTCATGTTGGAGAGCTTGGAGTGGTGGGGAGAGGGATTTTGATGTGTATGTTCATGTGGTGCAGTGAAGACTGAAACTGTGTGTGTGTGTGTGTGTGTGTGTGTGTGTGTGTGTTTACTGTAGGGGTTAGTTGCTTGTAGGGGAGATGTAGCATGAGTGAGTTGTTGAGAAGCTGAATTGGCCCTACAGTACATGGCGTTTAGGTGAAATCAATAAGGATCTATTCATTGAGAGCCTCACCCCAGGCTTGTGTGCCTTATCCAATAACGGGTGAAGAAAGGCTTTGTGTGTGTGTGTGTGTGTCAGTGTGTATATGTGTAACTCTGATAAGATTATAAACCTTGGGAGAGAAGTTCAATCTTCTAGTTTGACCTTTCACCCTCTGAGGTTGACTCCTGTATTACTTCACCCCTCACTTGTAGGCTCTAATAAAACATAGGACGTTGTTTCTAAATGCTAAAATGATTGGTCATTCTGCTATTACAAGATTTTGTGTAGGAGGACAAACCTGCAGATTGTCTTTCCTTCACTTCAGCAAAGTACTACTAAGCCAAGTAATTAATTGTTTTTTTAATTGGTTGATCAACAGAAAAGGTTATAATTAATGATTTTTTTATTATTTGTTGAGCAAAAAACAAAGCACAACAACAACAACAATAAAAACAATTTCCACCAGTCTGTCAAATGTGCGAATTTTATGTTTGGATTTCTTAATATTATTTTGACGCAAAAATCTGAGGTTGGACTGTATAGTTAAATTTACACAACTATTTTTCATCATATGATGAAAAATAATTGTGTAATACTTTTAAAAGAGACAAGTGTTAGTTTACTGCCGTTTATTTATTTTTTTCTCCTTTGCATAAATGAAAGTCATTTGAGGTTGAGTGGAGTGTTAATGTCTGTCTCTGTTTCTCTGTGTGGGGTACATACTCCCACCAGGGGTGGCTGACAAGAGATGACTATGGCTTACCTCACACTGCGAGTGCTGCTCTTCTTTAATCTTCCTCCCTCCCTTTCTCTCTGTGTTTCTCTCTCCCCCATCTTAATTTCTCTCAACTCTGACACCTAAAAGCCTTCCCTCCCATCTTAACTACTGTGCTAATCCTTCCGAAGGTTTTTGGGGGTATCGTGCTGTTTTGGGGCTCTTCTACTGACACAACGATTTAGTATCATAATGGCTTGCAAACACCTGTCCAATTAGGCTGATTGTGATGCACCTCAAACTAGCAGACGGATCCCGTGGTGTGGCACAGAGATTTAGCAAAACACACTAAATACTTCTGCTCTAGAGGGATGTTTTTGCAGTTTTGTGACAAATGTCTTTCTGTAAATCCAGGTTTAGTGAAGGGTAATTGAGGGGACTTCAAGAGTCAGTTGTCAGAAAAGGACAAAAGTCTTTCTGCTAAATTTAAGTTGCAATGTCAGTTTGCTCTGTGTCACAAAAGTGGAGAAAATTATAGGTTGTCCAAGGTTTATGGGAGGGAAAAAGCTGAGTTGAATTCAAACACATCTAAACTTAAAAGTGGTGCACAGGCTTAAAGATTTTTGTGTTTTATTAAAAAGTAGCTTGAGGAAAGTTGACAAGATAAAAGACTGACATTATAGGCTGAGTTTATGTGGTAACAGAGGATCTCTCAATTTAAGAATTCATACGCTGTTTTTTGACAACCTAGCCAAGCCCAGCAGTTTGTATCCATTTTGGATCTTGTAGTTTTGCTCTTTTAACCACACACACACGCACATATATATATATACCTTCTGTAATGGTCACCCTTTCCTTATACTTTTAACTTCTTCCCTTCCTGAAAATGTAAGAAAACAAATATAGGTTATTTGATGATTAAGACATTAAGGTGCACCTGAATGGGATATTTAGGGAGTTGCATTTAGGGATAGAATGCACACTAAGTTAGTCTTGGATCACCTTTACCATCATTAACTCTCAGTTCCTCTACTGAGGTGTAAGACAAGGCAGAAATGTATGGTTGTTGCTGGTTGTTTGTCTGTGCGTCAGCAAGATGATGCCATAACTACCAAGCTAATAGTCATGAAACTTGGTGGTGAAGTTGAGCATGGGCACAAGAAGAAGGTGTTAAATTTGGTACGGATTTGGACCACATTTGTTAAAATTGATATGATGCTGACCCTGGAGAAGTGCCATTACAGTTTTCAGTGATAGTCAATGGAAGTTCTTCTATAAAACATGTACTGAAAAATGAAATTCAAATTTGTTACTACATGTCTGCCTTAAAATACACAAAGCTTGTCTCTCAAAGCTTGTTATGTAGTTTTCTGAAGAAATGGTCTGGTATTTTGCCTTTGGAATGATGAACATTATATAAATCTCTTACAGAGAGATCAGAGAGATTTATATCAGGCTGTGAAATAATTATGGAGCAACCTTTTGTTCCTTAAACTGATAAATGAATTACAGTATGCCTTTTGCATGTATTTAAGATGCATACAGATATATCTTTATATATCAGAGATATCTTTACCTTTGTCTTGTATGTAAGTATCCATTGGTAGACTTTTTAAAAATGTCATTATCAGTTCATATTGTAGGGGTTCTCTTGGTTCCTAGTATCTGAGATCTGACTGGGACTTGATTTTGATGTGGTGCAAATTATATCTGTGTTGCATTTTGTCAATATAAGAGCCTACTTTGCAATTGCTGGTGCCTATTAGTTGCACATTTTGGAATCGTGTCTAATTTAGCTTTGGTCTGTTTTTATGAGATAGGTTTTCCACTGGTCACTTTGGGCCAACATTTTTTGAAATCCTACATTAAGTGTAGCCCAGTGCAGCTAATCATTGTAACCTGGTCATTTAATATTAAATTGGTAGAGACTGGGATTTTAAAAGGCTTTGAAAACTTTAAAAGCATTCAGGCAACAGCTGAACCATATGTAAATGACGTTTAAGGTTCGACTGCCACTTTAATTGAGTCGAAACACTGCTGCCTATCTCACTGTAATCTCTTTTCCCCTCCAGCTTCATAAAAATGTAGAACAACCTTTCTTTGAGCAGCCTGAGCATTGTTCTGAATTAAACCATATTGCTGTCTGTATAATTAATGGGGTTTGAGCAATCTAGTTATTTCATTAGTGACATGCCCCCATCTGTTTGATGGCTGTTCTACAGTGCATATTATATGTTCTTATTTCTTATGTCTAGCTCCCTTCTGAGCCTTTCATTAGGATGACAGCTCGTTACCTTCTCACCTTCAGTAAGGTTAATTCTTATATGTATATTTTCGTCAGATGCATGTTGTGCGTATATAAGAATTTTTTGTGTGCGAGTGGATTGAGAAGCTCTTAAGGTTTTAATTGCCTCATTCTGTATATGCGTGTTTGTGTGTGAAATAAAAGCTGTTGCTGATGTGTATGCTGCAATAAGCGTGAAGGCGGTGGTGGCAGGCCGCTGGCTCTCGTACTGGTTTAGGAAGACATCACTCTCCAGGCCAGGCAGATAATGAAGCACAGTGTACAGAGACACAGAAAAGACGACTTATGAACATCTCTCTCCCTCTTTCTGTCTCTCATTTGCTCACTTGGTCACTCTCTCTCTCTCGCTCTCCCCATCTCTCTCATCACACACACATGTACAGTTGACACAGTCTGTTTCTCCCTTCAGCCCAACACGCTCGTTTTCTTCCTGAGCATGATTAGAAGAAAATAGTTGAGAGCGAGAGAGAGAGAGCGAGAGCGAGAGAGAGCGAGAGAGACAGAGAGAGAGAGAGAGATGAATGGAGACATGAAGGAACATGTCATACCATTCACAGAGCACTAGGTCTGACAGGAACCCTCAGGACATGGCACTTGTTTCAAGTGGGGACCAAATGGAGGTGGCACCAGGCTGTCACTGCTCTCTAGTTAATTAGAAGACATTGCCGTTCTGGCTCAGAGAGGGCAGTAGGAAATCACAGTCAATTACATCCAGGTTAGAACATGGGTTTGGCACCTCAAGTCAGCTTGTCATAGCTTATCTGATGCTGACCATAATGGCTTCATACTATACATTTGCAGTCAATGATGGCATGTCTGCACATACTCTAGAGTCCACTACATAGTAATGTAAAATAGACTTTTTGATTGTCATTGTAGGGAAAAAAGCAGCAGAATGACCATATATATATATATATATATATATATATATATATATATATATGTGTGTGTGTGTGTGTGTGTGTGTGTGTGTGTGTGTGTGTGTGTGTGTGTGTGTGTGTGTGTGTTTCTTAGAGTAATTTCAAGCACAGAATAATTTTTGTTTAAAAAAAGTCAGTCAAAAATAACCAAAGAGTAAAAGTAAGAACTGTGAAATGTAAAAAGTCTGAATTATCTCTTACATCTAATTAATGTACTTCAGCTTTAAGTTTTTGTTTTAAATAGAAGTCTGAGCTACAATATTTTTAAATTTTGAAGAGAAGCCACTTTAGCATGTGTCTTATATGTAGTCTGTTGTTCAATAGAAAACAAACAAAAACTGCACATAAGAGAAAGCGAGTAGTTCGGTTGCTTTTATTGCCTTTGTTTAGCCACATGTGGAAATATACATGTAGAAGTCTCACATTTGGCCTTTTCAAACAAGTTGAAGGAAAATGCTTCTACTCTGTATGCACAATCTTTCAACAACACCATCACCAGCAAAACACTCGGGGCCTGATCCTCATCTCTAAACACAAAGGAAAATGTCTGTCAAGTCTTGAAAGAAATCTCGTACCTGCATTTGAAAATCCATTAGGCAAGGAAGGGAAGCTGGAGTAACTGAGAGCAGTAGAAGCACATGAAAGGGGTGACTCATTTGATGGTGCTGCCGTGTGTTTCTGAAAATGGAATATGGTCTCTAAGTTGACCGCATGGGTGAAGACAGAAAAGTTTATAGGCACACGATCATGCTTCTGTGTAAGCATGCACAGGCATGAGTGCATGCATATACTCATGGTTGTAGATACACAGATGCATGCACATTGCCCTCTGTGGCTCAGACCCCCTGGTGTTGAAACCAAAAAGCTACAGGAATGCGCACAAATCACTGCTTGTAGGCAGGAAGAGAAGTGGAGAAGGGCAGGAGGGGTAATCAAACAAGAGAGCACTTGAGGAGAAAACGGTAGGCTGTTGTTCTTGTGCTGCTGTCCTCATCTTTTGTAAAATAAAGGCTCATTCTTCTCTCTCCATCGTCTTTGCTTCTTTATTCAATCTCTCCATCTTTTAGGCAAACCCAATTACCAGAAAGCTGCTAGCTCAGATTGAAAGGAAAGTGCATATTGTTTTCATGTACCGGATTTGCTGCTCTCCTGGTCTCTGGCTCTGTTATTTTCTTTCTTTGTGTAAAAACAGAACTATAAGCTCCAGCTTTTTACCATTTGCAATGTCTTAGGAGAGCATCACTTGTTTGAGATCACTACACTTAATATCCAGAAGAGGGACAGGAAATTCTGAGAAACCCAGTTTTTAAGTTGGCCTCATCTGGTGTTATTCTCCTCTCAAAACCACTCAAAGCCAAATGAAATCACTCAGGGAAAGATAAGTGAAGCTTGCAAATGACCAGAGAGAAGGGAAAGATCATAGACCTTGCATCCACTTCATTTCAGCTGGAGCTGAGACAAAAGAATGAATAGGATGAGTCATTTAGTATCAACAGCCCACAATTCTGTGCTCCCCTTTTTTCTTTTGTCTATTTCTTTTTACATTTTTTTTTTTTTTTTTTACATTTTTCCACCTTTCCCACAAGTTTGGTTGCTCAATTTACTTTGCATTTGCATTGGCCCTGGGGCGGTTTAGACAGGTATGTCTTAACTTTGATATGTGTTTGATGAGACAAGGTACTGCTACTGGGAACTAAATCACAGGTCTCTGTGGCCGTGATTAGGGGAAGTTTGCCCCTGAGCCACCTGTGCATCCCGTTGTGTTTCTGCATCATGATCTTATGTTAATGTCTTGGACCTAACTGATTATTTGAAAGGATAATATGAGAACAGACATGCCTTTAAAATTAAAGAAGAGAGACTAAAAAATTGAAGAACCCTAACCCCTTTAAGTCAGTAAAAAGGGTACTTTGAATATTTTCTATAAATCAGTCCTTGAAATATATGTAATCTTTTGGGATTTTTTGCATTTCTTTTTGATTGTTTTATTGAATGTTTTTATTGTTTGTTTTTTTTGACACTTCTTTTTTGCCACATGGCTGCTTGTTAGAGGATAGTATATTATGCCGCTTAGAGTGTTCTGTCTTTAAGATTGTTTGGGTTGACCACATTTTAAAAAGGGTCTATGTATCCTTGGTCGATATGGATCGGGTGACTGTCTGTGGGTTCCTTTCAAATCAAGTTTCTCTTTTTGTGACCATTATAGTGCTAATATGTGCATGTTCAAGTTTTCCACAAGACACTTTGAAGTAGACTGAGAACCTCTAGTAGCTATCCATCACCTTAGAAGCATATGTTATAAATTACAATTAATAATATGAACATTTGTTTATTTGTATGTATTTATTATAATTAAATTAATAATTTATGTTAATAAGAAGCTTATTTTTTGCCCATATCAGCTGGTTGGGTTTCAGTGTTGTGTCCAACGACCACACAGCAGTGCAGATACCAGCTGAGATGAGATGGGTCAGCCACCTGACGAGCAGTACTTGCACTATTCTGCTGCATTTGTTAAGAATAAAGATTCTTTCATCGCCTTTAGGAATTGATGAAAGATGCACTGAAAGAACACAGTTGTGATGTTCTTTCTCTGATATCATGATCCTTTTTGGAACTTTCTTCTTTAGCAATTGATTGGTCTGCAGGATGGTCTGCTGGGAAAGAAATACACATATGCACACATGCATGAATCGGTTGACCATCTTGTCCTCATCCTAGACACTCAGTGGGATTTAGATTTTCCCCAAACACATTCACTACAGACCTAAAATATCAATTATTTCAGCCATGTTTTCAGTTATGTTCTGATTACAGATGTTATACAACTTGCTGTAAATTATATATACGTTACTGTAAACCAGGATCTAAGACGTGAAGAACCCTTGAGGAAAGAGAGAGTAAACATAAAACATATATAAAAGATGTATAATATGGCTTAGAATAATAATAAAAATAATTTTTATGGACATATTTAGGCCACATTAACTGCCTATGCAGCACTCTCGAATGTAAATGCACATTAGCATATATTATGACTTGGTGGGCTATGCAAATAAGCTGCATTAATTAGGGATAAAAAGTAATCTTTCCCTCTCAAGGAAGTTTTCTCCAGGCAAGTGGAGCACTTGGCTGTCAACAGGGAATTAACTAAACAAAACCTCTGTGGAAAAGCACAACTTTTCCTCATCTGACTAATTCCCAATGTTTTCTTAGTTAATGGTGTCATGATTAGTGCCTCACTCAGTGGTCTCAAAGCTCTGCAGCTGTGGACTCAGGCTTTGAGCAGCTTCAAACCCCAGCTGAAACAGTAAATGTGATTGGACATTTCTGGGTTGGCTAGATGGCATGTTGGATTAGTTGCTGTATTAATTATGCTCTTACACAATCAACAGCTAAGACTAAGGCGCCACTTTGATACTGAGCTTCATTTCTACATTGCAGAAAATGTAAGTCCTTCTTGGATATGCGCTGAACCAGAAACATGAGTGTTTTTAAATATAGTACATCTTTTGCATACCAAAGAGACACATAAAACTTGTCAAATTAGTAGTATTGGCTTATAGGACTTTTTTCCATTTATTTTTTTGGAAACACTTGCCTTCACACACATTTTAGTGCACATCAGCTCTCAGTGATGATTTGTTTTTAGGTCACACTTAGTGCAGTAATCGAGTAGACTTGATTCTGACTTTTTTATCAGCAGCTTCTGGAAGGTAACGTAAAACCCACATGCTGGTGTTTTCTATGCCTGTCTGTTCCATCCAGTGTGTCTGCTATAAGTATATTTTTTAAAATTTAAATATATATACAGCAGCATAAAACTAGATAAAACAAGTACAATACAACACTTTACAAAAATCCGTACAGCTCATGTATTTATTTTGTTGTTATAGTTACAAAAATAATTAAAACTAATTTAATTAACGGTGGTGATGTATGCATATGATTCCACTCTGTATTGTTCAGCAAAAACATCTGATGACGTTTCAAGCCTGCTAAATCTTGATTTAATTCATATTAATAATTGGGTGAAGGATAACAAATTGACATTAAATATAGCTAAATCAACATCCATAATTTTTGGTACAAGATGAAACTTAAAAAACAAGACCTCACTGAAATTGTTAATTAATGGGCTTGAACTGAAACAAGTGAAGCAAACCAAGTTATTGGGCGTCACCTTAGATTCCCACTTGTCTTGGTCTGCTCATATCGATGAAATCACAGCAAAAATGGGAAAAGGTATTGCAACGTCCAGAAAATGCATGGCATACATACACGTGTGTATTGCTAAACAGGTTGTACAATCTCTTGTTCTGTGTCATTTAGAATACTGTCCAGTCATATGGTCGTCTGCATCACAGAGGGATCTTCAGAAGCTTCAGGTGGCACAAAACAGGGCAGGTAGGACTGTCCTTCAGTGCTCCTATAGGACCAATGTGGCGCTGATGCATTCACGCCTTTCTTGGCTTACGATTAACAACAAAATTAAACTAAGACTAATGTTATTGATGTGGAATGCAATATTTAAAAATCAGCCACAGTTCTTTGCTGAGAAGTTGATTTTTGTTAAAAGTGGCCATGGATATGCCACAAGACGGGCACTAGGGGGTGACTTAAAACTTCCTTGCCCAAAAACAAATTCTGTGAAGTCCACAGTGCTTTACAGAGCAATATTTACCTGGAATAAGCTCTCGGTCAGCTCACGCAGAATACAACATAAAAACACATTTAAAAATATTAGTACAACTGAATTACTGCAGATGACCATGTGAAAACTAAACCTGCTGACATGCAAATTTTTGTATTATTGCTATAATGTAATAATTCCATCATGTTGTAATTATTACTACTTTTCCTAATTGTATTGTGTTATCTGTGCAATTTTGTGAATTTTCACGAAATTTTATATTGTAAATGAAATATTTTAAAGGACCCCATGAAGAATAGCGGCCATTAAATGGGCAGCTAATGGGGATCCTAATAAAACTAATAAACTAAACTAATTAAAAAACAGGACAAAATGTATATAATGAATAAACTTGCCAGTAAGCCAAGAGTCAATGTTTTAAAAGCTGACAATATTCTTACCATGCCCAGTCTAGTAAAGAAGAGACAAATCTGTTATATAACTGGCATACATGAGTTACTGAACATCCCCTGAAAGTTACTTTTCAACTTGTAGCAGGTAAGCAAATTTCAGCAAATACCAGTGATCCAGTTCATTTCTGTCAGCTTGTTGAGAAATGATTATCACTCATCCCTTGTGGATTGGGTGTCACACATATGATGGAAGCTCACTTTTGATGACAATTTCCAGAAACCAGACTGAATTAATGACAGGTTGTGATAGAAATCTTCAGTATGTAGGGGTAAAGGGGAGGGTTGTGTTTACAATTTAACAAACATGAACAGAAGAAACTATCTTGTGGTTTTTCTCTTCCATCTTTTAGCTAAGTTTATCTCAAACCAGCCATGACTAATTTAATATTCAAAACTACAACAACAAGACACAGATATATATTAAGAGACAAAGATTTAGGATAAGATAAACTTTATTGATCCCTCACCAGGGAAAATCACATGTTACACAGCAGCTGGATACAGATGAGGCATGAAAGAAGCAGGACAAGAAATTACAAAAGTACAATAGGGCTAAAAAAATAAAGATAGAATAACATGATGGCGAGTAGTAACAATAAAATATTGTAAGCTTTTTTCAGGAGGTTAACGGGAAGTCACATAATTAATTTTCTAACTGGTTTGGATTCTCAGTAGTCAACTAACTGCTGTACAGAACCCTAACTGATGACCAGGTCTCTTGTTTAGGGAACAAGTGTTGTCACATTTGCAAACAAGACAGATGTGCCCCAAGTAGAGTGACCAGCAGAGTCTACCATAGCCATGTGTTTCCCTTCTTGGCCCTCTGTTCAGTTATTTCCTGGTTTGGTCACATGATGATTATTGATTTTTTTGTGTCTTTTTTTTGATGCCACTGGCTACTGTGCATCACCTGGGAATAAGGAGTTGTGTGTTTGATTTCATGGAGTTATTATAGAGACACAGGGGGCTTGGTGTAGTTTGAGCAGCTTATAGCATGAGTGCACACAAACATACAGACACACACACACACACACACACACACACACGTACACACTTCTGCTTGGTAGGGGCCGATTGTTTCAAATGATGGATGTCACACTTTCACCCGTCAACACAGTGCCCCTGCTGCCTTTAATTGCCCAATCAGAGGGCTGGAACATTTGTTATTGTAGGGCAGTTAGGGCCAGATGGCAAACCATACACACACATACACACACACACACACACACACCCACACAGACATGCATGCACGCATCTACTTTTCTTTAATCACTATTTGTTTGATTGGGGTTGAACAACGCCTTAAAGAATACGAGGTGTCTGTACTTGAATATGCAGTGTTGATGACAGTGCCTTGCTGTTGTCACAACTTATTAAAATACTATGACATCTGCAAGTACATGCTCTCTTTATAGCAGTCCACTTTAATCTCAAGAACAACAATCACAATTTAGCAATGAGATGTAACAGAGGGGCTATTGTGCTGACATGACTTCATGACAAAACACCATATTTTTAGACAGATAAAAAGGGAAGAAGTATAGAGAAAAATAAAGTCCAATCAAATTTGCTTTGGCTTCACACATTTTTCTTCAGTGATGACTGCATCTTCACTGTTGAGCTCTCTGCCAAGATCTTTCCTTTGGGAAGTCAATAAACTCAACCAAATCTACTTTATACTGTCAAACTATGAACTCAAATCAAAGTTATACATGTCATCCTGATGCAGTGTCCGTGTTTAGTTTGTGTGAATGGCATTTGCTTAAAAGATGCAGGACAGGAGGTCTCATCACATACAAGCATAACTGAAAGACAGAAAAATGTTGTTCTGTGCATGAACAAAAGGGGGCAGTATAATACCAGAGGAAGAATAGATTTGATACAATCCATTGCTTCATATTTCTCTGTCTCTCATTTTACCCTCTTCCTCTGTCGTCCTCACTTGATATCACTTTTTTCTTCACATTCAGCTTCATCTCTTTCTCTTTGTATGTCTGTCTTTCTCTGACTGCTTTTGCTGCTTTTGCTTGCACACACACACACACACACACACACACACACACACACACACACACACAAATTCGCACAGAGAGCAACACATGCACAAGTGTGAAGTAATCTCAAGTGATACACCCCGCTCAATTATGAGCTACAATGCGTGTAATTAGAAAAGAATAAAATGCATTTCAGTTTTCATTAATGAATTTCATTGATTGGCTCTGTCTCTTTGTTCCTTGTTTTGATGAAGTTAACTTTGAGGGGAATAAACACAACACTTCCAGCACAATCAGACCAGCTGTGGACGTGCTTGTGTGCTCATGTGTGTGGCATTGGCTGTGTGTGTTGTCTTTGGCCGATTTGTGGTGGTGTGTCTTTTTAATCTGTCCAACTGGAGAAAATAGAAATAGGCCCTACCACAAAGCTTACAATCGTAACAGAGAGAGGGAGAATTAAAATCAGAAGAAAGAAGTAATAAATCATGGGACGAGATGGGGGAAAAAGCAAGAGACAGTGTTAAAAAAAGGAACGAGTGGCGGTGAGGAGGCTAGAATAGATGAGGTGAGGGGAAAAGACATAATTGGTACTGTGTTTGGGGACATCTTGCAGCAACACAGTAAAATAAACCGCAAAAATATGAGTTGGAATAAGACAGATGGAACTAAATTGAGAGCACTCATGTATATTTCGGACTGTACAGTTTTGTGTGTGTGTCTCTGTGTGTGTATATGTCAGCTGCTTACAAGTGTGTTTGTTGGCAGGACTGCATGCCAGCTCCCTGCATGTATGTGCATTTTTATGCCAATGACCGTGCCTGGATGGGTGGGTGCACTTAATGCCCACACCTTTTGTTTTCATGTATTTTGTGCGTATGTTTGCCATGAGCTTGTGTGTGTCTGCCTCCCAAGCTTTCCCTAGAGTGTGTGTGTGTGTGTGTGTGTGTGCACACGGTGAAACAGAGGCTCTGTGTCAGCAGTGGTGTGCCCTCAGTGAGCCTGTCTCTAATTACAGTCTAGGGTTTCAGCGTTTCAGCCCGTCCATCTCCCTGTTTAAACCCAGCTAAGGCAGCCAGGCCCCACTGAGCCAAGGTAAACCATACAGCTAATTAGACAGACTAGCTTCCATCTCTGTACTAACGGGGGAGGTGGGTGTGTGGTGGTGATGGAGGGGGTCGAGGAAGGGAGGAGTGTGAATGGAGAGAGGGAGACATTGGTGGAGGGACTTGGGCGAAAAGGTTGAAAGAAAGAACAAGATGGAAGGAGGACAGACAGAAGACTAAAGAAGGAAGAACGAGATAATGTTGAGAAATGGAAAGAATGGAAAAAATATTGGATAAAAGAACTGGAAGAAAAAAGCAGAAAAAGCAAGATTACAAGTGCCTTGTTTTTACATTTGAGTGTAAACTCAGTGTCAAAAGTTATGGGCAAAACCCAGTGATATTAATAAGTCTTCATAGCACAAAATTACCCCAAACACTTCATCAAACACTTCATCAAACAAAATCTCCTGCTAAGTTGTTTCGGTTTCATTTGCACATGCTCACTCACATGTATTAGCATGGGGGAGCTGGCATGGGGGTGAGGCAGTTTTGTACAGTGTTAGTCTAAAGGTGTTTTGACACCCTCTAGCGCGTTTTTGAACCCAGAGGTAATTTGCATATTGTAAACAAATGTAAACGGGGGGAGAAGGTCATTGGTCAACCTGGGGCAAGCTAATCTGCATAATTGGCTCCGGTTGTTCAAATTATAGTGTGCTGCTGCTCTGCTGAGAGGGGGAAATGGGGGGTGTGGGGTGCAATTATGGTCATATGCAGCCAATGAAAAAAAATGTCCATTTTCTTTCTTTCTTTTTTTCTCCAGCCTTTGCCTCTCCTCCCTGGCTTATTCTGACCAATAAGAGTGCTCTGTGCTGCCCGACAGCAATCAGAAATTCATCTCGCTCCACGACAGCGAAACCCCACCCCCCTCACGCAGAGAGAAGGAGAGAGAGGGAAAGTGAGGGAGACGGGAAACGAATGAATGAGAGAGAAAAAGAAAAAAGAAGAAGGAAGGAGTGAAACAGAGAGAGTGAAAGCAGGAGATGGCATCTAGACTCGCCAGTCTAGGCGGTACAAAATGTGAGAGGCGCAGGGAGGGTGAAGATGGGAGAATAAGGGTGAGAGGCAGACATTGGCTCTGGAGAAGGAGCTAAAATGAGAAGAGGACAGAGAGAGCAGAGAAATGGAGAGGAAAATAAGATGCTGCTGCAGTCTGAGATAGGGTGACAGATCTGTTCTCTTCGCACCAAACACCATTTTCTCCTGCCTGTCCTGTCCCGAGTGAAAAAAAGCCACATTTGCAGATTCTACCTTATCACTGAAATACTAGAAATCATGTGTCCGTGTGTGCAGGGAGAGGTTGGATAAGGGCACAGTAAATAAATCATGGGGGGCTCATTGGAAGAAGGTCACCGGCTGGACCCTGCCTGCACACACACATACATGCACAAACACACACACACATCCATGTGTGTTGACAGGCCCCTGCCCCTCATTTCGGGGTGCTCTGGGTGATTCTCCCAGCGTAATGGCTTCTACCCCATTTCCAGTCTCCTGTCTGAAAGAAATCACACACAGACCCTCCAACAGTAGCTCACACACTGACATACACACACCTGGCCAGTCGGGCATTGGGGAAAGGGAACGGATGGAAACAGTCGGGTAAATACATTCTTTTGTAGATATTTGGTGTTTGTCTGCGCCAGCATGCCGTTATACCATGTAGGCTTATTATTTTTTCAGTATATATTGTCCACAGCGATGTACATTTCCAGTCTTGGCTGTGTGCTTTTGTTAGTTTTTGATTGTA
Organism: Dascyllus trimaculatus; assembly: GCA_024666655.1. NCBI lineage: Eukaryota > Metazoa > Chordata > Actinopteri > Pomacentridae > Dascyllus > Dascyllus trimaculatus. The sequence goes on along the minus strand of CM045466.1, from coordinate 18,201,352 downwards.
AACTTGCTCTCATTCTTGTGTGTTTTAAAGAGGCCACTGTGTGAGTTTGGCCCTCTTGAGTATGGGTCTTGTTTCTTCATAGTGTGCTACGTTGTCAAGACAGAGCTTAGTAAGTGCATGCACAGGTATAGTAGAGATGCAGTTAAATTTAATGCACTGAACAGTGAGGTGAGTTGTGCTGTCAGTCGGGTTGTTGCAGAACCAGCTAGATGGATTTTTCAGCAGTTACTTGTCACACGTTAAGGCTAGATGTGGAGGAAAGTTGACACCTTGAGGGATTTAAAATGGCTGCAGTGACTTATTGAAAACTCTCATGGTCCATTGAACTGATTTATTCATGTATACTGGTCATGTCCTGTAGTCTACAGAGTTGACGTTCAACTTCTCTGGAAGCTTGTCTTCAAAATATCTTTGATCGCTCTGGCAGCTTCTGTCATGAATTAGGACAGGGACAATATTATAATAAATATCGTAAGGATTGCACATAAATGGATGTTTTTGAGGCCAGTTGAGGCCTTCTGCATGCATGAGACTGAGAGTGAGGTTGATGTGGCTTTAATTTTGAAACTGACTGTCTTATGTCACAGTGTTGAATTCAAGAACTGTTAATGGTTTATTACTTGTTGATAATTAGCATTTTTTTATGTGTTTAACTGTAACTGAGTGGATTAGCAAGTGAGTGGGTGAGACAGAAAGAGAGCATTAGAGACGGAGAGAAATGGAAGAACGGAGTGAAAGACATGCATATGTCTGTCTGGATTTCTATCTGTCTGTGGAGGGCGGCGAGTGGGAGGGTCTATCAATCATTCCCAATCATTTATATTCAGCAGTTCATATCACTTCACTATGACTGGGAGTGGGAGAGAGTGGGCTCATTTGCATAGGGAAGAGTAACTGTTGAAAAGCTGTCAGAGCAAACAAAATATATAGCTGTATTGATGTACACATTTGGTGTTTTTGTCTATTGTAAGGAGCTGAGAATAAATGTGTGTGTACCGTTTCCATGTGTGGTTGCAAATGCAATCTCACTGCACTGAATGGAAAAAGGCCTTTTTGACATCATCTGCAGAGCTTCTTTTGCGGTTCTTAGTTTCCTGCTTTCCTCATGCCACAGTTAGAATTCTTTCTTTTGTAATGTTTGAAGAGTTTCAGAACTAAAAACTTACACAAATAGAAAGTTACATTAGACATTTTCATAAATTGTTCCCTGATCTTTTTAGATTACTGTCAAGGTTCTTGAGAATTAAAAACAATTAAACATAAGTCCACAAAGTAAGGTGAAAAGCAGAAAAATATTTTGTAGAGTGAATAAGGATGACTTTATTACCCTGAATAATTATGAATTCTTTCTTAATTATTTTGAAATTGGCAAAAGGTTAGCAGTTTTGTTGTTTTTTTTATTTAAACTTACAGAACTTTCATTTTATGAAAAATATTAAAACTGTTGTTAGAAAGTGTGTACACAATTTAAAGTGCTGACATAGTGTCATGTTGTGTATTATGTAAATGACATTAAATTTTTATTTAAATTTCATACACAATTTTTTTTCTAATCCAGTAATTTAAAAACATGAGATATAACACTGTCTCACTATACTGAAAAAAATCCTGTAATCTAAACAGATTTTTGACTAACTACATCTCATTGTGTATCTTATAATAGTGGCCTACTGCAACTAATGTCTCTTTAATAGTTAGTGTACCAAATATATTTTTTATTAATAATTATGTAGGTAATCAAAGGGAAAGAAAATTGTGATGAAGTGACTGTTGCAAATTTCTGGGGCTTGAAGTGACATTTTCTGTTGTGTTGTTTTGTTCAAGCAAACATTCAAAACTAAGACATTGAACTTACACCACCATACTGATGAAGACATGCCTCTTATTTTAGTGACTGGAATAACAGAATCTTTTGTGTCTGACACTATGTTTTGCTTAAAAACTGACTGTAACCATTTTTCAAGGAAATAGTTCTTGATTATTTTCTGTTATTCAACTGGGAAAACTTAGTGTTTCATGCTTATTTACAGTAAGAAATAATTGAGAAAAATCTGAGGTATTCTACCTTTACTGAAAGTTTTGCTTCATCTCACAGGTACCTCATAAATTTGGAGGCTTAGGTTGTTTGATAATCTAGGCCCATCACTTAGAAGGAAAGAGATGAACATTCTTCATTTCTGACACTATATGACTGACATCGGCTGCATGCTGCCTATCAATTATCCAGTTTGTAGAATGGCTTTTACACAAAAGGCGTAACAAAAATGTGGTCACGGTACACCTTCGCTGTGTCTTCATTTCTTCGTCCCTCACTCTGTCCTCCATTTCTGCCTTGTTTCTTGCAGACTCTCAGTGTGTGACCTTGTGTTCCTTCTGCGTTAGTGTGTGGAAATTGGGCACACCTAACTACAGGGGCTTAAGTATAATCATGTATTTAGCTGGAGAAATGTACTGACACACTGTTCCTCCCTGGAAAAAGAGAACTCCCAACATTAATTGAGGGATATTACTGTTGAGATCAATTTCCATGTTTTTGACAGTGATATTCATTCCCTCAGACCTGAACAAATATTTATGTCTGGGTACAAAAAGAGAAAATGACACAATGAGAAAAAGGATCAATATGAAACTGTTCCATCATTTCAGACAGGTTAAAAAATATCTGAAACTAAAATAAATGTGCAATTATCAATACATATACAGTCAATTTAATGTTTCAAGTGTAAAGTCTTTCACTGAATTTCTTTGACATTCATTTTCTTATTCTCCTTTAAAAACATACAAAAACATACATACGAATATATGAAAAATAATATCATGATAAAGAGATTACATCATCATACATTTTAAGTCATTTTAAATAATTAAAAAATACAAAAAATAAAAATACAAATCAGATTAGCTTGACCATTTGCAAAATTCTACCAATTTGCATGCATCACTGTAGATTTGTCCAAGTGTTAGAACTGCCAATAGGGGCCAGTGTGTAACCAAGTATAGGGCCTTGCTGGGGCCGGCATTCATTGGTGGAAGAGAGAGACAGGCTCGGGGGAGCAGGTGGGGAGGACAGAGAGGAGAGCTATTGTTGGAGGGGTTATTGTGAAATAGGAAACGGCAAACAAGGCGGTCTTTAACTCTGCTTATAGAATATGTTAAAGTGATGTCTGTGATGCGCTGTGTGAATTATTTGCCTTATCATAAAGTGCATTTATGACGCACAGTCATAAATATGCATCAGTACGAGTGTTTTCAAAATTGAACCTCTCCCCTCTCTTCTTTCCCTCCCTCCTCCTTTCTCCGTTCCATCCTCCCTCTTTCTTTTCGTGCTAAAAACACAAAAACAACATCTTTAAAATGCAAGCCACCAGTGGATGTTTTGGAAACATTTCCTCTTCTCCCCTCTCTCCTCTCTCATAGCTGCTCTTTCTCTCTCTGTCTCTCCCCCTCTGTAAATCTGCTTATTGTATTATAATGTGGGATGATTTAAAAATGTTTTGAAGTCACAAAGTAATTAGAAAATTCCACGAATTGGTACAATTGTACTTATAATGGTGGTACTACAAGTACACACATTAACTGCTCTCTCGCTCACCCTCCCTCTCTCTTCCTGTCTCATCTTCATCATCAAAATCCTGTTTCTAATTTCTATGGATTTCCTGCCAAGAGCAGCCATGGCGCTGACCCCCTTAACTTGAACATATAATGTTCTTAATATCCAGATTAAAATTTTTCTTTAAGCCCTTTTCTACAACATGCAAAATTATTTCTGCAATCAACCACAAAGCCAACCCCGCCCACACCCTTTCCCCTCAATTGTGGCCTGGCCTCCACAAACACAACTTCTTATGCAGATGCTCTGAATACACCCACCACCCACCCAGCCTCTCGCTACAGCACACACACTCACACACACTCGCCTCCCCCTGCTCTTCTCTCTTTGCAATTAGAAAGTGAAAGACTGCAATAAAGGTGGCGCTGTATAGAAGGGCAGTTAATGAAAGAAAGGATTATGGGTAAAGGCAGCATCAAGGGGAGATTAGGAAAGGACGAACAGGCTCGCTGAGACAAAAGATCCTACTGACAAGAGCTGTCTAGAGCACACGTCTCAAAACACATGCACAAAGACACACCATCTACACACTTTTGCAAATGTGCATCCAGAGAGCCATATCTACAAACACACGCATCAAAGCGTGCTCTGATGTATCGACATGCACAACAACAGTCAACTGTTGAGTGGTATGTCTCTGAATTTTAGGATTGCTGTCTTATGGAAAACTACAATTCCAGTGTCACATTGCGGCATACAGATTCTACAGGAAAGGATTTAGTCAAGATGTTGTCACATAATCCCAGTGAGCTTGGAATTAGAAGACCCCCCCCTCCGAGTTCAGAAGAGTCTTGAGATACTAAGCATTGAAGTTTTTACATCCAGAGAGCAATAGGTGTAGGTGGAGCAGTAATATCAATGGGGAAAGAAGAAGTTTAATGTACAAATCCAAAATCTATACACAAGACAAAACAGACCAAATATCTGAAGAGGACATAATTAATTGTACTTCTGTCTGTTCTTGGTCCAGTTTAGAAAATGACACAAAGTTTGCAAGCAGGCAGTAATTTATAATGTAGTAAATGGGTTGTACTTCAAAAAACATATGTGTACAAGGGTGTCTTTCAAGCTTTCCAGAATGAAACGCTTGTCTGTCCACCAGCACTACCCACTACAAGACAGGCATACGGTCTCTTTAAGTAGAGTGATAAGCACTTCGGCCTCAATGCTGAACAGGGAGCAAATTGAAAGTGAAGATTGCCTTCCCATAGACTTTATCTTTTCCCACTAAAACAGGGAGCGGGCGGCTACGACTACACCTATTGATTTTGCAATTTCAGCAAATTAAGAAGGAGACAGCCAGGCCTATTAGAGATCTGTCTGTGGCTAGGCCTAGCATGGCCGTTGTGGTAAGAGAGAGAGAGAGAGAGAGAGAGAGAGACAGAGAGAGAGACACACAGAGAGAGAGAGAGAGACAGAGGGAGAAAGAGAGACACAGAGAAAGAGAGAGAGACAGAAGGAATGTGTATCCATTTTGGACTGCTGTCTGATTATGTTTTTAACCCTACTTAGCACGATGTATATAAGCATATGCCACTCGTCTGTTGATTTCATGCTATATAATATGTCATCAGCAGCTGCCACAGCAGGCTGGCTGAGGCATATAGCACTGATAAATATAACACAAGGCAATCAGGATGAATGAATTACCCACGCATGTGGTCAGCCTCAGGATTTCAGTAATAAAAGAAGCTAAAGGCTAATCTGTACCGCTCTAATATCCACAGTAATATCCACTGCAATATGAAGAGTAATGAGAGGAATAAAAATTTCTATAAGGGCGAGAGAAAGAGGCACAGTTCAATTATATACATCAAATAGCGCAAGTCCCTATAAATGTGCTGCTGGTTTGCACATGCACATAGGAGTCTGGTAATGCTTTGTGAGTGTTTTAGTTGTACTTGTACTGGTTGTTTAGCTTAAATGCAACAAGAGAAAGCAGAGGGTTTGTTCACCTTCCAAGAGGTCAACAGACTGAGCTTTTTCTCTCTCTAGGAAGCAACCATCCAAGTGCACTAATCTGTGATATACATTTATCGGCAGGAGGTGAATTTTTCTCAATTTTCAATCTGATTGTGTTATCAGCCTATATGACTTCCATATTGGAGTTTTAATATGGGAAATTCAATAGGAGCAGTGATGGATGATTTCTCTGGTAAAGGGTGCACATTTTTCATACTGATAGGTTTTTGGGTCCTCTAAAAATGATGAAATATGAGGTTTTTTTATTGATCATTAGTCTCAGGACTGCACCTGCTTCACCAATTTGTTTCCAATCAGAATTGACATTAAGATTCATATTTGGCATCACAGCAGCAAAATTTTCTCATTATTCATTCGATAACGAGCGGGAATTACAAAGACAAAGAGCAATACAAGATGTCCAATTTGTTCAATTTCCTCTATTGTGATTATTTTTTAACGTTTTTTCCTCAGCCTATTTTACATTGAATTTTAAACTGTTGCCCCAAGGCATCAGTTTATAGAGAAAAAGAAATGAAATTCTTGACCAGTTTGCTTACTGAGGGTGCCAAAATGTTCGCCTTGGGATGCAAAATAAGCTAATGGGGGCAAGTGTGAATTAATTTTTATTTTCTGTCCCATGTAAGTGCTTCTTCTATACGTATTAGACAGGTACAGTATGTGCATGCAGAAAAAGTGTAAGAATAATTGAGTGAAGTGAGGAACGTTTGAATAGTAGGACTCGGCTGGCAACTCAACATGGGAATCACAAGCTAATTCATTGATTGCCCCTTGGAAGAGACGACTGCTAATTGTTAGGTAATTAACATGGCAAGCTGTAATTATGTTCGCCTAAGGACCCGATTAGTGTTTCTGCATGTCTTATGGGCGCTGAGGGGCTGTATCTGTGTGTGCGTGTGTCTAAGCCTATCTGTTGGCTTGAGGACAGATGGCACATTGTCAAAAGCTGACATGTTTTGTTTTCCCTGATGTGTGTGTGTGTGTGGAGAGAGAGAGCAGTGTACAGAGAGAGGAGACGAGCTGCACCCAGGGACTTGTCCTTTTGTTTCAGCATCGTTAATTAAGTGCTAATTGAGTGTAATTATTTACATCATCACACACAACGGATGGAGATGTCAAGTGGCAGAGGCACAAAGGCAGTTGGTGGGAGGCTGGCAGCTGAGAGCCTCCAATCTGTTGATGCCTGCATGGTTACAACCCACTGGCAGCTGAACGGGAACAATTAACAACAAGCTGAAATCTCATCAGAAAACTGTGCTTAAAAATGTGTATACATATGTACAGCTTACACTTGAGATGTTCCTAATACATGATTTGAGATTGTTAAAGTCATTGTAAAAAGTACAAACCCCCCCCCCCCCAAAGAATAGCTTAATGCATTAAATGCAAACTTGAGAAAAAAGAGTAGAGATAGAGATTAAGAGGAAAGGGATGCAAGACAAAGAGTGACATTGATCAGTCAGGATGAGAATGAGATGAGGCAGTATCCAGTGTGTTAACACCTAGAGCTAATCAACATGACAGAGTTTATACTTGCCCTAGAAACAACACACACACACACACACACACACACACACACACACACTCTCTCTCACACACACACACACACACACACACACACACACACACACACACACACACACACACACACACACACACACACACACACACACACGTCAAGTTATCATACACTAAACAATGCACTTAAACAATGTACAGTATACTGTAATGGTTCTGTTGGTGTCTTTCTGTATACGTGTATCGACCCATGTTTATAGAACAGGCTTGAATCTTACAAATCATCTCATACCACTTACATCCTCTATGTCTTCATCAGAAAATCACTGAAGTGGAATCAAATTTGGCAGCAACTGGACTTTCTTACCTCTGGTTTTGTTAAGACAAATGAACAGCAATGAATCTTGATCATTTGCAACAACTGTCTGCGCATTAACATTTTAAAGGCTGCAAAAGGCAGAGTCTGTACAGGTTTGAAGATTGTGTGAAGCATGATGAACTTGGAAAGTTGAATAGCTGCGAGCCTTGGTAACAAAGACAAAGTGTGCCCTGAGACAGTGGAATGATTGTCACTTAAACATGAGTTAACAAAAGGTCACTTAACAAGAAGCCATTATGAAACAAAATTCAAGCATCTTAACAAACATGCATCATGCAGTGTTTTTTTGAACATTGTGTTGATTTTTTGAAGAATCACAGTCAAGTAGCTGTGACATATTGCTGTTTTTAGAGTTTAAATGTATTAAGAGGGAGCCAGCATATATTGATGTTGTAAATCAATATTGCTGGAGAGGGGAGCTAATGCTGTGGTATCAAGTGTTCCATTCAAAACTTACACATTTCACAGGCTACGTGCTGAACAGAAGCAGCGTATCTCCTCACGAAATAGTATGAGGTGCTGCATTACTTTGTGACGTATGGAGGAGGCAGTTATGCAATTTATACATATGTTCCATATTAGATTAGAGAGCAAAATAAGGAAAAGAAAATGCTTTGCTTAAATGCACAATAGTTTGGCCAAATGCTACAGCTTGGTGTTTGCTGACAGGCTTGTGAGCAAGACTGAATAGTGAGCAGTGAGAGCAAATAAGGACTACTCCATATTCAGTATGTGTGCTTGTGTGCATGCATGTATGAGCCTGCGTGTGCATGCAAGTACTTGAGTGTGTGTGTTTGTGCGTGCATGTGCTTGAGCATGTAAGAGCTTAAGTGTGTGTTTATGGGTGTGCGAGTGTGTAGAGGGGGTTAAGCAGTGGGGTATTCTCGCCTCTGGTCAGAGGTGGAATTAATTTTAGCTGGCAGTCCCACGCTGCGGTCATTTGGTTTAAAGGGAGGTGTTATTATCCTGATTTGGCCGTAACGGCTGGGGATTGGATACCCAACTGGCAGCTAGACACTCTATTTTAAAGACAAAGAGGCTGGAGACTTTTATGACTGAGGAATAAATAAAAGAGTGGAAAACCAGCTAGACAGGGGAATATTAGTCGCCATCAAACAGATACTGAAAAACTGGTCAAATTTTAACTGCTCACAAAAGTCTAACACACCTTAGTTTAATGTCCATAACCATTTTGTCTCATATTTGAAAGGATGCCAATATAATTTTTTTGAAGTCCTACCAGAGAAGCTATTGAAAGATTTAAATGCTGTGTTGCAGTTGTCATTTTTTTAATACACTCTGTTCAACAATAATTTGCAGCTGACTTTACAGAAGTAATTTAGAATTAATGAATATCAAGATACATCAATAAGTGCAATCAGATGCTGAGCAATTTGTGATTAAACATGTGTATGTGGGTCACCAAGTGCATGTATATTCATACATACAAGACCACTACAGCCACATGGAAGCAGATGCACACTTGCGCACACACATGCACACACATGCACACACATGAGCAATAGACTTAATCAGAGATGGTGGTTATAAAGTAATTGTATTGTATATTCTTCAGAATGAGCCTAAGCCCCTATTTCATTAAATCAAAGATCTATCTCCTGACAGAAATACCCAAATGACCACATTCCCCATTTTAAATACCAGCCATCTGCCAAGGAGGGCCTTTTCAGCGGCCCAATCATTTGCATAACCAAAAGATTATTATTTTTCCCCTATGAAAGTTGAAATGACTGAATAATTATAATGTAGTGGATTAGAATGAGGAAAAAACATGCCTTGATGTCAGAGAAGATTGCTGAGTAGTCACTATAATCACTGCTTAGGTTTTTAATCAGAGTGAAATACGGGCCATAAATTATTGCCTTTCATGCAAACTTGTGTTTATGCACCGGCGCATCACAAATCTAATTTTTCAGCATTTTTAAGAGGCTTAAAAGATAGTTATTTTTGTTCAGGAGCTCTGAATTAAAAATCGTTCGGGTATACTTTCACTCGTGGGGATTATGTTCCATACTGTAAGGTTTTTTTTCCAGAATTACATTATAAACTTGAAATAACCTGCCCTTGCTTCAGCACAGCTGCCTGTGTCTCATACATGCCAGCCAACTGAGATACAAACATAAAATACATGGCATAGACTATAACTTTCAGCTCACATTGTGTAATACCTGGAAACCTTCATCTTAATATCCTAAAGGAGTGTGCTTTGCTACACTGAACGTATTGCATCACTCTGGAACCTACAACTCATAAAAGTATGTACTGTTAAATCTTAATGCTGATGTACTGTACAGCAGTGTAGTGTCAAAAGAAGAACTCATACATTTATTTAAATACCTTTCAGCTAGAAAGTGAAAGATAGTTTTAATATTACAAAACACCTCAGGATTCAGCTACTAAGATAAGATGCTCTGAGCCTTGAACAGAAAAACGACACACATACGTACAATCGGTTTATCTATGAGCTCCATTCTTGCTGCTCACAAGCTAAACACAGCAAAGTCTATGATGCCTGCACACCCCTTATCCTTAACAAAGCAGCAAAGCCAATCCATTGTGCTGGATCCTTCTGTAACAAATTCATACATCCATATCGACACACCAGGAAACAAGACACCCAATGAGAGAGGGATAGAGTGATGGACAGAGAGATGGAGGGATATATTTCCCCTTCTCTTTTTGTTTCGTTGGGGGTATTAGTAATCAGAGCCCCCCTTTGGTCTTTACAGCTGCAAATTGCTTTGGCACCTCTTTCCCCTGCAGTCTGTCCTGCCAAATCCGCCCATGATGTATCATTATCGCAACTTTGGGTGGAAATCCATAGAATCAATAGGTTTGTCAGGGAAACTCACGCCTGGGATTGCTTACATGCTGTGAAGCTTGTTCATCCACTAGTCAGGCCTATCCTGCCACAGGCAACAAAACAAAAAACAAAAAACAATGTGTACGTCTGTATATTCAAAATGTACGTAAAGGCTTACACACACATTCACACATCCACATATGCAAACACACATTTCTAGAGGCACATATACAAACAAATACACATTAGCCGGGACATAAAGATGTAGATACTATCTATCTCTCTCTATATAATTTTTGTTCGATGTATTTGTATACTCCATACACACTCTGTATGTTTGTGAATCTGTCTGTCCTGTCTTCCCATCTGCCCTTATCTTTGCCTATCTGTCTGTGTTTTACTTCATTAGTCGAGATGGTCAGCAGGAGCTGGATGGACGTCTCTTCCCATGTAATTACTGTCCGGTAAACAGGTCAGAAGGGTAGAGTCCAGCCACAGCTGCTGCAGCTTTCAGCAACTCACACACATGTACACACAAGCACATGCACGCATGCACGCACAACCACACACACTGACTGTGGATCCTGAGCTTTCAGAGTGGTATTGATTGGTTGGGCTGTGACATCTCCTAAGCCATGTCACCCCTGTGAAAGAAGCCTCCAAATTGACCAATAATAAAGTGCTGGAAGTTGTAGTGGCACTCTCCTGGGAGCTGTCCGTGTGGACTGTGTCACTGTGTTTGTGGGTGAAGCATGTGTCTATGTATGTGTATGATTGTGTGTGCAGTGGATAAATGTGTGTGCCCGCTTTCCTTGCAATCCCCGTCAACACCGCAGTGACCATCTCTGTTGAAACACATTTACACATTTTAGACATACATAAATTTTAACATTCTGGCCAACCTTGATCCACTACAGTTTGGTTATCGGTCAAATAGATCTGTGAAAGAGGCTGTATCACAGGCTATGCATACTGTGTTGAAACATTTTCAAGGTAAAAACTCCTATGTCAGAATGTTGTTTATTGGCCACAGCTCTGCATTTATTACCATTGTACCATCTAAATTGGTGTTAAATCCTAGGGGCCTTGGCCTTTGTAATTCCTTCTGTAAGTGGTTACATGACTTTCTGAAAGGCAGACTTGAGACAGTCAGAGTAGATATCAGCCACTCAGCTACCTTGGTTTTCAACACAGGGGCACTACAGAATTTTGCCTTTGTCAATTACTCTGCAATCTTCTCACACTATGTTTCTAAATATCATAATAACATTGTGAAATTTGCAGATGACACCACAGTGATTGGAGTGATAATTGACAACATTGACAATGACTACAGGAGTGGGATGAGGGACCCATGAATATGATACCAAGAGTGCAACCACTAACTGTTTAAAAATGTTAGAGTGAGATAATTGTTAATTTTAGGAAGTGCAAAACTGTTCAGTTGTCAGTGTTCATCAACAAAACTGAAATAGTAAATAATTTCAGATTTTAACACATTTAGATGTCAGACTCTCTTTCTCTGTCTATACTTTCTTCATTGCCTTCAGCTTTCTTTGGTGCTGCTATGGAGAATCCATTCTGGAGGCATACTGGTGTGTTTGGTCAACCTGACTGGACAAGACCAGAAACGTCAGGGTAGGGCAGTGAAATGAGCTTCGAAAGTCATAGGAACACCACTGTCACTGATTCAAGACACTTACACCTCTCGCTGTAGAACGAAGGCCCTAAGTGTTATGGAGGACACCAGCCACCCAACACATGGTCTGTTCACATTGCTTCCCTCAGGAAAACACCTACAGATCATTAGAGCTCGGACCAGCCGCCTCAAAGATAATTTTGACCCTCAGGGGGTTGGATTGCTGAGCAGTCGGCACGTAGCATTACTCATAGTTATTATTTGTTGAATTTCATGTTTGTTATTGTTTTTTGTTAGACTTATTTAGAGAAAAAGAGACTTCATTGCATTTTTAAGTACAACTGTAGTTTTTACATGGACACTATATAGCAACAAACTTAACTTGAACTATTTTTCTATTTATAACCAAACTCTGTTCTTACCAGAGTTACATGCAGACAAGGCTAGAGTTAGAGTCTCTCAATTGTCACTTAACCCTTAATGGTGCTATTTCCAGCACAGTTTTGTTTTCATTAAGAAACTATACATGAAGGACCTCTGTTGTTGACTATTGAGCTAAATTATCTACTGTGTACAAATAGATTCTAAAATGCCATTTTGGAGATGTGGGTATGTGGATATCTCAGTGGGTCGGAGATTTGCCTGCCCAAATACTGTGTGAGTCATAAATGCTGCAAGTTTTATTTCAAAATATGGATCTGTTACTATTATATGATCACTAAAATGATTTCAAAAGATAGTGCTAAATCCTTATCTTCTCCTCCATGCCTAAATAGGTATGATATTATATGTCTGTGATGGCCAGAAACTCCATGAATGTTGCTTCACACTGCTGGCAATTGTTGAGAGGGTGGACAAAATATAAAAGTTTATGTAAAGACTTCACTTACTGACTCATTAATCTTCACGTTGAGCGAGATTAACCTTAAAAACAAAAAAACCCAAGTGTTTGTGTGTGTATGTGCATGTGTATATATGTGTGTGCACAGGCGTTCCAACACCAGCCTCATTATAGCGCCGCTTTATGCACAAAGACTGTGGGGTCACATTGATTTGACTCCCTGGAGTATTAGCATGGGATTACAGCAGTCAACAGGCCTTCATTAATGTGTGTATATGTGTGTGTGCATGTGTGAGGGAGTGAATGAGTAAGAGAGATGAGAGAGATGAACCAAGGGTAATTAGTACATAGAATAGTCCGACATGCTGCGTCTCTGCCATGGAGAGTGTGTTTGAGTGCGTGTGTGTGTGTGTGAGACTGTGTGAGGGAGAGGGTGAGTGTATTTGTGTGCCCTCATTAATTCTTTGTACTAATACAACCACCACCCTGCTTGAAGTGTTAGACTCTTAGAGAGCTTCTCATCTTTATGATTTAACACTTTGATCTAAGAGTTTGATTGTGTGTGGGCGGGGGCAAGTTAGTTGATGTTGGTGTGTATGTCCCTTTGTATTAACTCATGTGCGTTATTATACTTGTGTTCAACAGACGTGTATGAATGTGTGTATGTGTCAGTTATATCTTCACCTGTGTGTTGCTGTGCGTGTGCCTATTAGAAAGAAACATATCCAACATCTCACAATCAACTTGTCCACATTGTGTGTGTGAGTGTGTGTGCGTGCATGTGTGTATAATGACAGCCATTTCAAACACTTGGTGGATTACTCATCATTACAATTTGCATAACTTTGAAGTATTCATAGCATTAGTGAGGCAATTACAATAATTAACATGGGAATCCATGTCAATGGGCCACAGCCACGAGGCAAGTGCAATTACAGCTATGCTAATTAGGGTTTGATTAAGCTTTTAAAGAACAATCGGCTTATTTAACTGAACATATTCAAGAGGCTGTAGAGACCATACCCCACCCCGCCTCCCTCCCCCTCACACACATCCTTGTACTCACACCACCTGATGGTGAAACATGCACATATGCAAGTACACACATATTAATTTACCCATGGAAACACTCATGTGTAAATGTAGAAGCACCAGGTGTGTAAGGTGGTGGATGCACACACAACACACTGTCACTGTCATGTACACACACACACACACACACACACACACACAAAGACGCATACAAATCCATGCTCTTATGCACATACACACATGGTTGCACACTCACTGTCTCCCCCCTCCCTCCCTCCTCCTTTTGTTTTGTCCGCCAGTCTTTCTGTCCAGACAAGAAGACAGGATGTGTGTGTGTTTTTTTTCATTGAACAAGAACAATTTGCTGTCTGATGTTGGAAGCCTCATTGTAGTGACGGGGCCTAAATTAAAGTGTGGGCTTATTAAAGCCTGTGTGTGTGTGTGTGTGTGTGTTTGCGTGTGTGTGCGCGTGTGAGCATGAGCGTGCGCGTGCTCCTGACACTGATCCGCCCAATAAACTCACTGTCCGTGACTAAGAGTGTGCTCGCAGCAAGACAGACACAATTGCCTGTTAAGTCAGTGTTGCTTTTATTGGGCCTCCCTGAACAATGCCTTGATGTGTGTCACGGCTCAAACCAACATCAAGACAAACTGAGATTATTTTAATGAATTAACATGCCCTCCTCTTTGCTGTGAGGGCATTTTCTGAATGATGATCTACGCACACCTTTTGCGCCTCACAAATATGTTCTGTTTTGCTGGGTTTTCTGTATGGCTCTCTTTTTCCTCTAAATTTGATTTTCACAGCTGGATGAAATGCTGTTTTCAAATAATTTTTAGAGCTTGCTTTAACCTGAATGGAAAAGTGATTTGGATTCTTTCTCACTGGATAGTTCCAAGAGCTTTGGTCTTTTGAGTCTAATGTGCCAAGTAGAATAAAACAACACTCTAAAACGCAATCCTATTTGACCCAAGTCAGAGCCGAGGTCTCTACACTTTTTTCATGAACACAAATGAATGATTTAATCTTTTATCACGGGTCTGGGGCTTATTAAAATATATTGCTTCTTTTGTCCAGTGGCGACCTGCCAGATACAGACCCATGACCCAATTTTTGGTCCAAGCTCAACATTGAAGCCAACTGTTTTAAAAGAGAAATTTATCTTCTCTTTTTAGGAGTTCCTATTGTCACAACTGCAATAGAAGTAAATCAAAGCAAGAAAAAAGTGAATGATGGAGTCAAATTGTCTGTCTTATAGTCTGAGTCAGTCTGGGTCAGCTAGTCGATGAATGTCACTCACTGCCATGTCAGGGTCACTATGGAGCAAATAAAGCGCTGTCTTGGAAAGTCTATAATAACCATTGACAAGAGGAGCGCTGTTTATTTGTTATGACACACATACGCACATACGGATGAGCACTCGCACTGTACCTGTACATGCACATCACATTCACACTTTAACAGACACACGATAAGCACCTTCATTCAGCTTAAATCCTTCTCTGCTTCGAAGTTGCCTTTTGAGATCAGTTTTGTAAGATTGTATATGTGTGAGCCAGTCTGAGGTATGCGTGTGTAAATACTGTATTTCCATATGTGTGTGCGTGAGCGCGTGTGGCTGTGTGGTTGTGCAGCTATCATCATTACCCTAGTCAATACCCACATGTCCACGTATTGATCACTCTATCGATGAGCAATGAAGGATCTCAGGCTGCAGAGAGCTTTGTGGATCTGTTTAGACTTTTACTGAGACCACACAGTGAGATCAGCTCAAGTTCAGTTAAAGATCACCTCCAGGGCAAGATTATTGGCTCTTAGACAGTTTTACAGGCAGCATTGAGTACACATCTGATTATGGTGTATCAAATAAAAATACATGTTATCGCATGTGCATGTTGTTTTTATTCAAAAGAAAATGGGTGTTTTTTAAAAATCTATTTGTTAGATTTATCCTCCGGACATGTACTTGAACACACCTCCAATCATTACATGCAATGTTTGTATGCTTGAGGGTTTAATTTCCCGCTATAGGCATGCAGATCAAAAGATGAAATGATGAAAAGTTTGTTGCACTTGGAAGTGTAAATTATAAATCAGAGTTGTATGCATTCGTTCATTTTGTTTTGCTATTGAATCATCTTTATGGATCCTCAAAACTGTGGTCAAAGATAGTAAATTAAACTTACACTTACTGTTGACTGACAAAGGAAGGTATTTCATGTAGTCATTTTTATTTATTACATCAAACAAACAATATGAAATCACAAAATATCCCTTTTTCAACCATTGAACTATTTTTTTGACCACAATGGCAAACCATGTTACAGTGGTTGTTAAATTGTAACTTAACAGTGTGCCAGTTGAAAAGCTGTATAAACATACTATATGTATCTTAACGAAGGGTAAATTTTTCCAGACCTGCGCTGCCCTGTAACTGTAATTTGAGGGCCACCCTGTAGTGGAGAAGTCATGCTTATTTTATGCCAGAGGTTCTTCGTCTTTTTCAGCCCACGCCAGAATTAGAAGTTTAGTATCTCACCCTGAGAAGAAGGCTCATTAAAACATATTACTACTCTTGACATGCAGGAACTCACCAACGGCCCATTTAACTCCAAAGCCAGAGTTCATGAAACCGATGGACAGTTTCTGTGCATAATTAACATACTGAACGCACTGTATCTGACTCTGTAAGGCTGCTCCTTGCTAAGGTTGATAATGTAGGCCATAAGATCATGTGAGTGTGCGCACAGGTGCAAGTTTGTATATTTTGTATTGTATGACATTATACAAATTGTAATACTATGTGCTGAAAGAATCAATATGTTTTAATTTATTTAAACTTCTTACTTAAATGAAAAATAGTTTTGTGAGTTTGTCATATTTTTTTCCTCATGTGAACTTAGATTTGAAGTTTCGGCATTTAAGTCAATCAGCAATAATTTACGTAAAATAATGATCAATTTGAATCAAAACGTACAAAAACAGTGGTGAACTGTGCAAAGGTCACATCCTTTACAATGAAAACAAGAACAGATGTGGGAACATAAGCAGGATGTAAAATTATATTCTGGTTTGGAGGAAAGTAGTGATGGAACCTTTCTGTCAGGTATTTGTAATTGTAATACATAATTTAGCACTTCTAACATTCCCGTCGATTCTTCCAAATTTTGCCCTATTTAATACATATTTTCCTACCATTCTCCTATATTTTAACGTTTCTCTTACTCTAGTCTGCCTTTCTTGCTACCGTAGCTGGGCAATGCATCTCTAGGGTCTGTGTTTTCTTGCCCGCCACTCCAGGGCTGTGTTTGAACATGCGCCTGATGAAAGTGTGACTGAAGTGCAACTATTTATTATGTCTGAGAAACGGCACTGGGCTGCATTGGGTTCCAGCTCAGAAAAGATAACTGTGTTGGGTGTGAGCTTCCATTCATATACACACATACAAGATTAAAATTGTGCTTTCCAGCATCAACCTTTGTGGGAACGAGTCCAGTTAACGTGATGGCACTCCTCATTGCTGCACTTACACTGATCAGCTACAACATTGAAACCACCTGTCTGATACTGTGTGGGTCCACTTTATGCCGCCAAAGCAGCTCTGATCTGTCAGGTCATGGATATAGGACGCCTGTTGGTGTCTGGCTCCAGGACATTGACACAGAATCTTTTGAGTTATGTGGATTATGGGCTTTTTGGATTTGCCTGGCTCTGGTGCGGCCCACAAATGCTCGATTGGTTTGGTATTTGGGGAGTTTGGAGGCCAGGTCAACGTCTTGGGCTCTGTGTCATGTTCCTCTAACCATTTCTGAGCAGTTTTTGCCATATGGCAGTAGGCACTAATGCTGACAGATATGACTTTTAATTATGGTTGAATAATAAAAATGGGAGTTAACTGTGGAAAGGTATACAGCTGAGATTTTAAAATGGAAAAATAACTACTTGCTTACTATTTTCATGCATATTTGTAATGACGTTCCCTCCAAATAACACTTGTATTCACAAGATTTTATTCAGTTTGCTGTTGCAAATGCAGTTTACAATGCTGTGAGGACACCAGAGTTTTTTCTGAACAGATTACACAGAATTATGTGATGTCTGATGTTAACAAAACATCACGGAGTACATTTCCATGACAGCATTGGAGCGTAATGTGTGTCAACGTAGTCAGTTTGTCTGGAAAAAAAAAGCCTGCAGGCCTCTTACATTTTCTCCCTCTCCACCTTTCAATTTCTACAGCCCCCCATCCTCTTTACCATCACTCTCCCTTCTCCCTCCACCACGCCTGCCCAGGCCCCTCCTCCTCCATACCCCCAGGGTGTCCTGAGACCCTTCATTACTGTCGCCATGGTAACACCTCAACCATTTGACAGTGGTCCCGGACACTCCTCCCCACCCACCCATCTTCTTTTCCTGACTCCTTCACTCCCTCTGTCCTTGTCTTCCTCCCTTTCAGCCCCCCTCCTCCCCTCCCAAAGTCCCTCCTGTTCCTCTCAAAACATGGCTTCCGGACAAAAATCACCAAATCACAGCGGCAAGTGGGGCATATGATGATGGGACGACCCCCTGAGGTCTTCTTCTCTCCCCAACCACTCCTTAAATGGCTGGAGCAATCATAACGTCCTAACACTTTGAAGTCAAGTCTCAATTCCACTCTTTTCACTTTCTCCGTCTGTCTGCCCGTCTGCCCATCTGTCTGACTCCCTTTTTCGTACACGCTTTCCTCAAGAGTCAAATTGGCTGACTTGTGGGCCTATATTGCCGTGACAGAGGGATGTCGTGCCGACTATTTCTCAACCAAATCAGTCGGCATCCAATTAAACATGGGAATATTGATCTCACGCCTCATTTCTGAGGATTAGTATTCCCTTTGAAACATGCTCTGTTTGAAACATGGCCATGATGAAAACACACATGGACACATGCGCACACACACACACACATAATATACATGCTGAGAGACATGAGCGCTGTTGGCTGTCTGCCCTCCAGGTGTGACACGATGATCAGCTGTCGTTACGGCTTGCCTTCATGTTGGTGACAGTTGATGATGTCAACATGAGATTTAAGGCCCCTGTTGCTTCTGCGATGCCAAGTTCATGCTCATGCACACACATGCTGAATGTGCTTTCAAAAACACACACACACACACACACACATATACACACTAGGTCAGATCAGTTCTCCCTGGCCACCTCTGTGCTTTGTAGCAATGTTTTAATCATGATCGGGTTTGTTTGTAATTATAAACACTCTGAGACGCCCATATCAAAGAGCTTCATAGAATTCAGGCCTATGGGTATCCTTGGTTGCTTTTGAAAAATATACACACACAGACACACACATGTACACACACACTAACAAACACACACTCGCTTAAACACTTCACTTCAAAAGCAGACCCTTCTTTCTGAGATGTCTGCGCAGCTTTTGCATACACCTTGAAGGCCTTTTGCCCAGAGCCCCAAGGTCAACACAAGTTGTTTGTGCATGTCGTGTTGAGCCGTCCCCTGGGCTCAGCTGCTTCAGAGGCCAGGCCCCGCTTTTTTACACCGCAAATGCCCAGCCTTCAAAGTCAACCCCCAACATCTGAGAGAAACAAGACTTTGAAAGCTTAAGTTAGAATCAGCGGAAATTAACAAACTTAATTTTTAAATGAAAAAGGTTCTGTTTTCTTAATGGAAAGCTGGTAACTCACAGGTTAAGTAGTGGATGTTTCATGTGGATCTCTTGAAGTGGAGTCTTATTACCAGCTGAGATAATCTTTAATCCTGCTGTTTACAGTACTGACTCCCTAAGAGGTGGAGAAAAATGTGCAGTCCACTATGATGATGATGTTTATCCTCATCACCAAATTCATCCGCTAAATTTAACATCTTCATGTTAAGATGCAGACATGAGATTTCAATCCAAATGATAAGTAAAATGGTTTTGCTTTATTATCTGTACCTAATATTTATTTGAGATGGATTCAGTGAACCAGGCCAGAGATCATACATGAATCAAGGTAAATGAAACCAAATGAATATTCTGATTGAAATGGTTAATTGAATTTTTACCACCCTTTCTAAATTTACAGTAATCCTCTACATTTATGCTGCTATGTTATTTTGCATAAGACATTCAGTCATATCAAGGGTTACATAATGAGACAGTTAAATTAATCTCCATAGAGACTATGATTATTTAGATACTGAACATTCCTGAATTTTCCGAACCTAACCTTGAAATTCTGGTTATTTTGTGTTTTTCTCCTGAGGTAAATGTAGAAACACACACCGAAAATAAAAGTAGAATGATATTAAGGACATTGATTCAGAAGTTGAAAGAATCCCGAAAAATGCGTGATGTTGGATTAAGTTAAAGTTTTTTTTTAAGTTTTCAAAGTTGTTAATGTTATGAGATAGATAAAGGAAAACACTACTCGGCGGCTGTCCACCATTTTATAGAAGTTTTAGAGATAATTCTATTGACACAAAATGGATTGTGTGTGTGTTTGTGTGGATTATGCAACATAGAACTGATCAAAGGAAGGTTATGATGAGTGTGATGTATATGTGGGCGGTTAAGAGGAATAAAATTATTTACTGTTGCACAAGAGTTTTTGTGCTTCTTGTACTGAAGGAAGTTGCTTACTTATTTGATGATTAGTTTGATTATTGTACTTACATGAATAGAAAACAGGGGTTCCCATTGAAGGGGCCCCAAAGATATGAACTGTTTGACCAATAAATTTAAATAAAACATTTGGCAAGGCCCCTGGTTCAAGTTGAAGACCCGCATCTAACTTCAGCATGAATTATAAAACCGATGTCTTTGAAAACGACCTTGTACTTTCACTTTACTTTTTTCCCACTCTCTGTAAAGACCATGAAATGAAAGAAATATGTGTTGTTGTTGGGGCAAAGGAGTGCATGGTGTCTCCAGAGTCATTTTCATTCACAGATAAACACACGGCAGCTTCGGTAAACAAGATTCACGGGGAAAGAGTGAGACACATTTGATAGTCATAAAGGATTTTTTCCCCTCAACGAGCAGAGATCAAATAAACTCTGTGTGTCTGAGGTGCCGCGTAGCCTCAAGCAGTGAAGCATAAATTTAGAACAAATCTTGTTTCTCTTACAAGGGTATTACTTTAATTTCTATGCTTGGGTAAAAAAGGGAAATGCAGGGGGCAAATTATGGAAAAAAACGCAGAAGAAGGTAACAAGTCTTCCATCCAACCTTCCTATCCATCAGAAAAATGCTGTATCCTAGTTTAAGTTGTCACCTCATATACCACCTGACCCCGTAGCTCCCTTCTAAAATCAGTTTTGTTTGAAAATGAAAAAGCAATTTTCCTTGGGTTTATAATCCTTAGTAATAGTCAACCATCATTTTTAATCTTTAGATGCATTTTAAATCCAAGCTGTAATGTCTTAACTCTCCACCAAGGTCAAATATCTTAGCAAATAAGGCTTAAGCTTTGTTTTATATGAAAGAATTACATGATTAATACCAAAGAATTAATCACGTACTCTTCAGATCTCCCAGATTGGGTTTGTGCTAAAGGATTATGCTGTCCTACTTTTTCACATGGCATAAATTGACATGGAGGTTTGTTTAGCAAAGTACTGCTAAATACATTCTTTTTAACTCTTTGGTTGCACAGAGAGCCTTGATTGCAGGCTGCAGCATTCAGGGATATTGTAACTCTGAGTAATATGGACCAGTTATTGATTTACAGCTCGTGCAGCACAATGCAAATCATAAAGGGGAAGTCTTTGATAAATTTGTTGTAACAGATCCATTATTTCAAAGAAAAAATAAGGTTCAATGTTGAATTTAATTATCAAAGCAGAAGTTATTTGATACGTGAATAATCTTTTGCTTTTTTGTTCGCTGGTACTGCAGAGCACAGAAAAGACATGTTGCAGGAGTTTGGAAGAAACTTACCTCATTGAAACGGATCTGTCTGAAAGAGGGAAATATGCGAATATGATATCCTACTGAGAGTAAACTAACAGACTATCAATGTGACTTTTTAAAAGAAATGACCAGTGAACACCCCATATGACCAGGAGTTTGCAACTCTCTCACTACAGTAACACTTGACTTAGTGTAAATTAGTCCGATAAGTCACCTTGTTGTTCTGTTGACTCCTTGGAGTACAGTTTTGTGAAAGAGCTGTTCCCGGCATCCAAGAATGTCATGTTTTGATTTTCCTTTTAAGCGATGTCAGTAACTTTAGCAGCTGTCCTCTCTACGGAATCGGTCATCGTTTGAAACTCCAAATCCAAATAATCACCTGCCACCTCATGTTTCTGTATTTACGACCACCCAAGAGGCCATCTCTTATTAATGCACACTTTTATAAACTGGACAGCAGTTTCACTCCTCAACCCCCTCCTGTACGTCCAAACAAACTGTGATTTATAATTCATATGATTTATGATCTATTGGAGTGCTGAAGTACCGCCGTCTACTCAGCCATTCGTTTATACATGCACCTACTATAGATAAAGTAAAACTAGATGTAGATGCATTGGATGATTTCATTCAAAACCTGCTCATGTGTTTATTATGCACAATAAATCTAAAACCACTTGGAGTGTCAAAGCAATCTGTTGCCTCTGCTGCACTTTTATTGCTGGGCAAAATGATAAGTTGCTTGGTAAATTGCAAGGATAGCGACACATGCATATTAATGGGAGATTTCGGATGTCCCTGCATTTTGATCGATGCAAAATGAATAATTGCTGAATGTTTTGTGGCAAAACTTGTATCGCGGTAAGGCCATGGATATTTTATTTTAGGGACTGAAATAGATGGATATATTTGAGTCATTGTCTACAAGCCAGCTTTAGTATTGATATGTGGTTCACTCATGGCATGTTTTAACCCATTTTTTAAAAACATAAAACTACTCACTTTTAAACACTCTGATCCTGTATCTTTTGTTATTTTCATTTTACATTTTTATGAAACATCTGAAATACCTTTTATGCAGTTGTTGCAAGTGCATGTGATTAGCATATGAAAGGTTATATTTGACCCTCCAGAGTCAGTTGCATTTAGCATCCATTTTGAGTCACTCTCCCCTTTTGTCTGGATTACCTTGGATATCACCTGGCTATGACTGTGAGTCTAATGAATGTTGATGTCTCTATATGTGACAGACATTACACAATAAAAATGTTTCAGTAAAACTCGCTATGTGGGGTAATTGGTGCTGTTTAAAAATGCATCAGGTTCGGCATGGCAGTGTCGACACATGCATATACACACAAGCTTGCACACACACACACATACACGTATGCACACAGTTGCACGCCAGGCACTTTCTGATCTGACCCGTCAAAACTCATTAAGGCTTAAAACATATTTCCAACTGACACCCGAAGTCTCCATTAGAAAACCGCCAATTACCGCTGAAAGATATCCCCCCACCTGCCTGCCACATTTGCATATGATTGGAGCGATCAGTTAAAATGAGAGCATTTTGGCGCTGTTCAAAAATTCACAGTACGCCGCCAGATCAAGGGAGGGGGGAGGCATAGTAATGTGAAGTCAGCGCTTTAACTGCAGGTTTAAAAGTTGCTTGGACTGCGGGGGTGAGAGTGGGGTTACGTCCTCAAAATCGTGGTTATAGATACAAGTTGGACAGCAGTGCCCCATCTTTGCACAGCTCTCAGCAATAAACTGTTTTGCCAGCACGGAATGGATCTAAACATCTCTCATTTAAATACATTTGAATACAAGGACAAGAAATAATAGGCACTGAACATGTAGCTCTATTGTCGTGGGAGTAAAGAGTGCAAGCAGTGCAGTTTTGCGCAATTATGAATGTTTTAATGGCAAAGTTATGCCCATAGATTTTTTTTTTGGTGTGGTTAGTGAACATGTTGGGGTTTGTCAGTGTGTGAGTGTGTGTGGAGAAGAGAGAGGCAGATTTAGGGTCTTTGCATCATGGTTTTCAAGAAAAACAGCACTTATACCCATTACAATCAAGATCATTCATGTTGAACTCGTCCTTTCTGTGTCTCTGTCTCTCTCTCTATCTCTCCTCTTTATTCTTTTGTCTCTGTCTGTCAGTCTGATTGTCTGACCATTACTGCCTTGATAAAGTTGTCTGGAGATGAGAAGTCAAGTCTTCAATCAGTGCAGAAGTAGGCCAATAGATGTGAATCCAAACATATGTCAATCAGAAACATAATCAC
This sequence comes from Dascyllus trimaculatus, assembly GCA_024666655.1. NCBI lineage: Eukaryota > Metazoa > Chordata > Actinopteri > Pomacentridae > Dascyllus > Dascyllus trimaculatus. Next base: position 18,177,326 of record CM045466.1, on the reverse strand, counting down.
CAAGCCTCTGGCTGAGGTGGGAACTGTAACAGTGGACACTATGGATGCACAAAAATACACACACGTCTGCACTCATTCATATATATTTATTCATATGCACAAAGGCATGCACACACGGAGAGGGTCAGGGGGTCATTGCTGATTACTTCTATTTTTGTCGCTCAATAGTACTAAATTAATTTCTATACACTCTGATATGCCTGTTGGTCATTGTTGCATCTACAATGACATCACTTTTGATTGATGCAACCTTTTTAAGGTAAGTAGATGGTATTCAACGGTGAATATAAGGTATAGTATAAAAAACGGTGTCCAGTAACCTGGCTGAGTGCACATTGGGATTTCACAGGAAAAAGTTTTGAAGAAACATTGCCATATGTCATATTTTGGAAACTGCCAATATGAATGGAGGCTATAATATAACATACCCAAAAAAAGTAAAAGTGTGAATTCTGGTCACTGCGCCGGCAGCTGCTATGCGGATATCATGTGTGGACGTAGCTTAAATAGCATTGGATGAGGTTGTCAGACTTTGCTAAATGTGAGAAAATTAAAATATAAATATAATAGGTTGAGATAATGTGAATTGGGTTATTACCCTCCTGTTGAAAAAAAATGGTGATGACATTGATTTTAAGGTGTGACACATTTTCTTTATATGCAACAGACAGTAATGACTGTGCTGATGGCAGGACGATCATTATCACCATAATCATCATTGGTATAATCAGTACTGTTTTCAGTGGGAAATTGCTTTGAGCCTCCTATTGGTTGTTCAGAGTGTGATAGGGAGATGGAGGGACACACACACACAAATGTGTGCACACTTATACACACACACACGCAGATAAACCCAGCAGCTCTAAACGAGGCTCTTCATTGTTTCCCATGTGATTAAAACCGAGTGCCGTTGAGTCTCTTATATTGTCATCAGCCTGCTTTTGTGATGTGGCTGTATGTGTGTGTGTGTGTGTGTGTGTGTTTGCTCTCCCTGCAGTGGCCCTGCTCTAAATGAATGTCAGCTTGCCTTAGTCCAAGCATGGGCCCCAATGCGGCCGATCGATACTTCATTAGGCTCTGGATTGTCTTGTGTCCATGCAACCTTGAAGCTGTTCCTTAATTACCCCAGCATTAAGGCTCTGGACGGCGCTACAGACCACGCTACACTGAGGATGGCCAGACTCAACAAAGCAGTCCCCCCCCACCCCTCCCAATTCCCCTGCCTCCCTGCATCAGATGCAAAAATGCTCATATAAATACATACACACACATATAGGCACACATACAGGAATATGTACACATGCATGCACCCAAGTCGACATGTATTCATGCATGCATGTATACTCCTTCTTTCTGTTTCTACCTCTTTCTCTCTCTCTCTCTCTCTCTCTTACCCCTCTCTCTCTCTCTCTCTCACACACACACGCACACGCACACACACACACACACACACACACACACACAGATACATAGCACCTTGAGGCTACAGTGGAAGCAGGGGTTGGATGGAGAGGAGGATGGGTGAGGCACGGAGGGCAGGAGATTGGAGAGGGCAGGAGAGTGTAGGATAGAAAGGGTGAATTGAGGGCAATGAGGGGTACACAGACACAATCAACCGAAGAATAAAGGAGTATGGACGAGTTTTATGCACTCCTAATAATCATTGCAAATTATTCAGGATGGCAGAATAGTAGAGTTGATTTTTGTTATTTGAGTGTTGTGATCAGTACAAAAAAGGGTTTTGCCAGATCTCACTTTTTTCATTTTTTTCAATTTCACTACCTGCCATATAACAATAAAGAAATAATTATCAAAACTATTTGATTTCAGTGTTCATGGTGCAATTACTAGCCTCCTTTTCAAGATGTGAAGCAGACAGCACACAAGATAAAATGCTTAAATGTCACCAGGCTTGACATTTTGACCATGGTTGTGCGTATGTATGTATTTATATAAAGTGTGTAGGTGTGCGTTTCATGTTTGTGTCAGAGCATTTGTGTGCACACATGTGTTTGTGTGTGTGTGTGTGTGTTTTGCACTGAATGCCAGTTTAATCCTTTCCATTCACGGAGAACAGAGATTTCTGGGAGGAGGACGGGGAGGGGGTGAGAGGGAGATGTGGGAGGAGCGAGGAAGAGATGATGCGGAGTCGAGGAGGAGAAAACAAAACATAAATAAATTAATTTCCTTTCTTCTTGTGCGCTGAGTCAGAAATGGGTAACAATTTTACAAAGTTAGAAATACTGTGCTGCTGTTAATGTAAGCAGGTGGAAAACTGAAGTAATATCGGGGAGATTCAGGCAGGGTAAGGACGCAAGAGAGGGAGGATGAAGAAAGATGAGAGGCAGTAGAATCTGTTCAAATAGATCATTACAATGAAAAGAAAAAGAAAGGGAGAGACAGGCAGACAACAACGGAGGTTGAAGAGGAGGAAGTTCAGGAGGAGTGAGGGGGGAGAGAAGGGGTGAGATGTGGAAGAGGAGGCAGATGGGAGGGAGGGGGAGGGAGGAGGTGGGGTGCAGTCAAATGGCACTCATGACAAATGACATCCCCTGTCTCCCAGTCCCCTCTCCTCAGCACCATGATTTGTCATCTCCACTTCTGACATTTTTCATCGCACTATCAAATCACCCTGACAGAATGATATTTTCTAATTCTCCCAGCCTTGGAGCACGCCAAAAATAATGGCCTCCACATGCTATGCACACTCTTTCTCTGTTTCCCTACCTCTCTCTTTATTTTCCATTCTCTGTCTCGCATAAACATCCGGTGATTCTTTAATAATGAAAATGCTGCATCGCAAATATATTGTAGGCAGGTCTTGACTGGGAGCAATCTGCTTCTCAGAGTCATTTGAGTTGTCTCATTTAAGAGGTGGCACATGTTACTGTCATTTTCAAATGGTATACTGTGAACGTTTTGGATTTGTTGGTTTGCATGTGAGGTGGAACAATACATACAAAAATGATTGACATAATTTTTTCTCCCTAGAAGAAAAAGTTAGCATTTCCTTTTAATAAAAGAAGAAACTTACAGAAAGATAACAAAAAATCAGTTAAAAGTAAATTATTTCTGTAATCAGTTTCAAATTGTATGTCCATATTTTCAGAAATGCATTGAATAAAATGACATTTGCATTGTTTTTTCAGTAGTTTTTGTGGTGGACATGATGATAATCACCACGGTAATCCTTTATCTTTTTCTGTGCTAACAGAACTTAGACGAGTCCCCACCTGCTGAGCCTTTGATTTTCTAGCGTATAACCCTCCATTGTTTTATTGAATATTAATAAGGACAGTGTCATATCTTCTATGACCCACCTTTTCGATAATCCGGGTCATGGCACTGCAAATGAGTTTATGGCTAATTCCATCTCAGCAGGAGATCACTATCACTCTAGCCCAAAGGCATACAAAGAAATGGGGATCTCCTTCTTCCTGCGACTGCTGGCTTTGGATCTTTTTGATAACCAAACAATGTTTACCACTTAGCAACATTTGGATCTAGCTACATCTTAATGCTATTTTAGAGGAAGAACGTAAATTGTAAAAAGTTGAGGTTGTAAAAACAATGTAATTTAAAGTTGGTCACACATTTTCTTAAGATATCGTAAACTTCCCAAGTTATTCCACAGTAACAAATTATTCTCAACCACTTATTGTATGAATCAGGCACAATATTTGGCTTTATCATTACCTTTTAATTCATTTACATCTTCCTTTGAAAAGTTGTAAAACTAAGCCCTGTAAAATGCTGATGTTTAGGCAAATATGTGACAGATTAAGTTACAGTCACACATTTGTAATTAAACTTTATTCTAGACTTTTTACAAAACCACAAACAGTAGATTAAAATGTATATTTAAAGGCAGGCACTAAAATATAAATAAAACTTACTGTGCAAAATAGGATGTGTTTCTCCTAAGAGATCTCTAGTAACAAAATATGTTGGACTGTTTTGTGAGGTGCTTTGGATAAAAACACCCTCTACATGCTAGTATTATTTTCTTTATATACTGTATATAGAAAACATGTGTTTTTTATATATCTATGTAGATATTTACACATTTACAATATAGTTATTGCACAGCTGTGTTTGTTTTTATTTTTCAGAAATGATTTAAGTATCGTATATGTAATTGTCTTAATCAGTCTGTATATATGTGTGTAATCTCTGCTTGTGTTAAGTTATTTTTTTTTCCTTTTCATGACTTTCTCTGTCTCCGCAGCAGTTTTACATCAGGGGTAATTATGCATTATCCAACAAGGGATCAGTGTCTTGCTTTAAGCAGCACTCGGGTGTTGTTGTTTAATGTAATAAATGTCATGTATGCATGGCTTCACATGCGCTTCGTTAGCAGTTTAATGCTAACCATTAAGCATCACCAGTGCCTCCCAGCTATGAGCCAACATCTGCTAATGACACTAGCATTTAGCTGAAATCATCATGCAGAGAAGGATAAACACTGTTCATGACGCCTTACCACTTGCTACTGTGAAACTTGGTCATTATCTGTCACTATAAATGGCACACAGGAAAGAGAATAACAAAGGAGTATATCAGATGTTGTTTTTAATAAACACATTATGCTTTGGTTATGCCATCTGTACAGGCATACATGACTATTGTGCATGGTGACATTATTGCCTTTTGTCATTATTTGACTGTAATGTGTAATCAGTCAACAAATATCTGTTGTCCAAACAGCTAAGCACAATACATAGCATTTTAGATTATTTTTTTTTCTTTGCTATATCTTGGCCATTAAAAGAATAATTTTGCAAGTGTGGGAATCGGTTTAGTCGGAGAGTTTCATATACAAAAAAAGACTTAAAAACAGCTTGAGGGAGTAACTGCAGTTAGAGGTTAATTAAATACACACTCTCACTCTTTGGAATTACAATTACAGTCTTGTTTTGTTGGCTGTTGAGCAGCTTGGGCATTGGCCTACTGGACTTGAATGCTCACCTGTAAGTACTTAGTTGTAAAAGGTCACAGGGTCTACTTTATAAAGTTTAAACATGTAAAGTTAACTTGATTTTTTTTTCTTGTTAGTCAACCATATGACTATGCTTTTGTAATACAAAGTTATGTGCTGGCAACACGCCGAAACTGAGAGAATATTAAAGCAATTTCAACTCTGCCCGCTCTGAGATTGGGCCACAGTCAAAAGTAATACCAAAGCAGAAGAGATCAGTTTTCTATCATCTGAGAATTCTCTAAAGATGAAATAGGCCTCATAAATGAGTCTCAATGATAACTGATGTATGGTAAATGATAGAAAGGAGATAATATAGGAAATTGGGCGAATAGTGTCTGGAGACTGAATCAATTCATTTCGAAGTACAGATCTACTCTGGGTTCTACTTCTTTTTTAAGGTACATTCTGTGCTTTGCTGAAAATTTCATACTATCTCTCACACTGCACACATAGCCCGTATGGTCAGGCATGTGCATACACACACACTGACATATGCATGGGTGCACGCATTCTTTTTTTCTTACTAAGGAAATGGAAGAAAGGGAGCAGTTATAGTAAAGAGGCCAAGTGGATATCGGCCTACACATCATAGGCGGAAAGTGTGCTTTTTCTTGTGCTCAAGAGCACATCAACAACGACGTGCCCAGTTGATGTGCTCTTTAGCACAACACACTAGCTGCTTGGTATTCTATCTCTTTTGGTTGCTCTTGATAAGGCCATCTGACTGAACCAGAGTGTAAAATGTTGGGGAGCGGGACAAGAGGAGAATGGGAGATAAGTGGAAGAGAGGGAACGGTAGTAGAGTGGATAGATAGGGTGGAGGCAAAGGAGAAAAGAGGAGAGAAGAGGAGAGGAGAGGAGAGGAGTAAGGAGGAGAGATTGATTTGGCCAGCCAGGAGATGACTGCTGATGAAGGCCTCTCATAGACAGATGGATACAGCGTCAGGTCCCCGCTCCTATAAACCCTCAGCCTAATCCGCCTCAAATTTCCCTCTGATTGCTTCTAAATTGCCTTCTCCCATAGTTTCCTGCTGATTTCTCACCGTGAACTCCTTCCCTCCCTGCCTGCCTTTCTGAACAGGGAATGATGTTGAGCCCGGTGAGCTGCTTCCTTGGGTTTGGCCGAAGAATGTGCTAAGTGAGCAATAGGGGAGGGTGTGAGGGGTGATGGCTCCCGTACCCTTGTTCGGAGTGTGTGTAAGTGCATGTGTGTGTGTGTGCATGTGTCAGTCCCCTCATAAAACCAGTCTCAGGTCTTGTCATTAAAATGCATTATCATCCCACTGTGTCAAGAGAGGAGACAAATAGTCTTTCTCTTTGCCTGCTATCTCTGTCTCATTCTTGTTCTCTCTTTCATATACTCCCTGACTCCATCTCAAGAAGAGTATGTATAGGTGGTAGTGGTAGAGACAAGTCTCTTTTCTCGTTTTCCTTCTCTCTTTTAATTTCTTGCCTCTACGTTGTTCCACTTGCTTTAATCTGTTTATTTCTTCTCCCATATGCTGTTGTTTTTATTTGGTGAGTTTTGGACCGCTTCTCACTTCACCATCTCCATTATCTTTGCCTTTCCATGTTGCTTTATATGCTCTTGCTTTAATGCACTGCACAGAGTTGGATGAAATGTAATGCAGAATTATTCAGAGTGGGGACACTGTTTTCTGTCAGTGGCGTGGGTGCCCCCCACTCAGCAGCATGATAACAAAGCTACAGTCTAACGCACTCTGATTTGTTTGCTATTCGTTTATCATGTGACCTTTCTCTGCTATCATTAATACTGAGACAGCGGAGGAGATGGACAGAGAGAGACAGGACAGACATACAGAGAGACAAAACCAAAATCAAAGAAGCATACATTTAGAGATGCAGAAAGAAAGGTCAAGTAAAGAGACAAACAAGGTAGGAGGGAGCTTTAGAGAGAATAGAGGGAGTCTGAAGAGAGCGAGAGAGAAAGAGAGAGAGAGAATAAAATTGTATGTGAGAGAGAGATAGCAGGGAAGGAGCAGAGAAGATTGCATTTTAGAATTACTGGCCAACACCTAACAATTTATGCCCTCATGCAGTGCTTGGCAGCAGCTGGAGTCTGCAAAGCCTGTGGTGAGTGTGCATGTGTGTACATGTTTGTGTGTGTGAGAGAGAGGGAGAGTGGTGGAAGAGAGTAAAGGTAAGCTACAATACTCTATAGCAGCGAAGTGACATTATCAAGGGGCATTAACGGAAAGGTGTATCACTGCCTCTGTACACCGATATGTTTTTATTCAGTGAAACAAGGCTTGCATGGTGGCAACAGCAGTGTCCTGCAGAAACAAGAAAGCGGCATAGAAAAAAAACAAGAGTTATGTTGTGAGTTATAGCTTATTGAATATTTCCTCTGTTTTATTGAATCTTTTAATTCTGAAATGAACCCAGCCTCACAAAAACTTCACAACAATAATGTGTCGTAAAAAATACAACAACTACTTGACGAATCTCGGAAATAGGTTTACTTCCTGATTTTAGGAAACTGAGCTGGCAAGATCATATTTTTACTTGGATTTAGAGAGAAAACTGTCCAAACTAAAGTTTGCAATGTAAAATCTAATTATTTTAATGTTGGAGCGACATCTGTTTTAATAAAGGGAGGGGGGAAAAAAGCCACAACTTCAAGAAAAAGAAAATCAGTGACATATAAGCTTCATTGTTGTGTTAAAAGTTGAAGTTAAAATAGTGAAGTCAACACCAGACTGTGTGATCAACTCCACAAGGCCTGGCAAACACAGAACTCTGCCCAGCCAAAACTCTACATGCCTGCGAGAATAGACGCTAACACAAACCATTTGTAGTGCTGTTTTTTTATGAACAGTTAATCCATTACAACATGAGACTGTAGTTAAGAAAACTTTGATCCAGTTGGGGGCAAATAAGGATACCGGTAATTTTGTTAGTTTGTTGATGGCTGAAAAGATTAAGATGAAGTGCAATTCTTGTGCTAAGACAACCCCCGCATTAAAAATGGGTCCAAGAAACTAGGGGAAACAGTGGTAGTCACAACAATATCTTTTTATCCACATTTATGCATACACATGGTTACAAAAACACACACACTTAAACACAGGCGTCATCATCCCCTGCTATCTGCCATCAGCCTCATATGAGCTTCTAGAGGCAAGACCACAGTGTGCCACAGTGGGCAGTGGAGGTGGTAGTGAGAGCCAAAAAAATTAAACCATCTACAGGGAGCTCCAGTCTGAGAATATGAACAGAAAAATGAAGGTGACATTTGAGAGAGAGGGAGGGGGCCTGGGGGGTATACTGGTGAGGCTGGGAGGGGGGATTTAATAGGTCCCTGAGACACGAAGGGTGTGAGATGAGATGATGAAACCAGAGGATAGAGAGGAGGGAGGGCGGGAAGAGAGAGGGAGATTGTGTGTCAAAATGTGGATGTTTGGAGATTGGGCTTCCAACCCTGCCAAATGATTAAAATGTTCCCTCTGACATTCATATTCCCCTATCTAGATTCCTGCCTGGGTACGTTGAACTGCGTTGAATATGAATTGAGCGATGGCCGTATAGAATTTGATCTGAGAAATGTTTATGGCTGAGGATGCAATTTAGGCATGTTCCATTGGGTAACGGTGTTGGTTTGATCAGAGAAACGGCAGGTAGAATTGTACTTTTTTACAATATGCCATAATGCTGACAGTTAACGGCAATTCTGTTTAAAAATGTGAATAAGGTATTCTGCCAAGATATCTTGTTCTGAAACTATGAAGCCTTTATTTTGATTATTCAGTACTAAAATAATGTATTTATCACGTACACGCATTTCAGGTTTTCCCTGGCCTCCTAAATATGAAATTAATTTAGTTTACATTAAGTTTTTGTGTGGGCTGACAGTATTTTGGAAGTTTTGTAATTTAATGAAATTGATTTCAGTTGTTCGCACTACACAAACACTTGCACATAAACTCACTCATGGACACACACATTAAATGCACAACAAAAGGAATCGGGGGGACCTCAGACATCAGAATCTCCCTGAGTGTGAGTCGCCATCCCTTTCCTTCCAACGCTCTAGAGATGAGGGTTGTCATGGTTACGGGGGCAGAAAAATCACCCCGTGGCCCACCCCACCCCCCCATGACACAAACGCATGCACACATATACAGACACCATTTTTTCTTTTTTCCTTCAGTTGTCCGGGCATTGCTGATGTCACCGGTGAAACTATGAATTTAACATACAGGTCAGAGATGCATATCTGGGCTACGGTAAGCCGTCAGGAGACGTAGAGAAAAAATGGAACAAGAGCCTCGTTGCCTGACAGATAGACACAGCGTCCGAACGTCCTTGAAATTTAAAAGAGAAAGTAATAAAACACGAGAGGAAATTCAAAATTCAATCTCAAAGAGATTTGCTATTGAGGATGCTCTCTTTTTGCTCCCCTTTCTCCTTTTCAGGTGCACTTAGACCCTTTTCTTTGGGAAAAAAGGCGGGGAAAGGGCAAAAAAGAGAGAAACGGAGCGCTTGATTGATGAGAGATGGATGGTGAAACAAAGCAAAGAGGAGGAAGAGGGGAAATTCTTTGAGAGTTGCATTTGTTTTGCTTTTGCTGTGTCTCTGGCATTATAAAAGGACTTCACTAAGCACTTAGGGGATTACAGTGCACTTGCTTCTGATAAATGTCTTAATTTTGATGCGATTTTTAAGCCATCAACATAATTATTATTTTTCATTTTTCTTTCCCCTTCCAACTTGTTTTTAATGAAGACCCTTTTCAATAAACAAATGGGTATGCATTAAGGGGGATGATGGGGCTTTCAAGTATAAACCTCTCATGTTTATTAAGTGCTTCCATTACACCACATTTCTTCAGCAGACCCCCAGTAATTTTTTTGAGGAGGAAGTTTGTGCAGTTGTGTTGAGAGACTGCTTAATTTTCATTTTGCTTTAACATAATGCTTATTTAGATACAAAATGAAATCCTTAAATACATAATAAATAAATATATTTTGTTTATAAGTAAAAAAAATTACTGAAAACAATCTGTCGCACATGATGCATTTACATGCTTTTCTGTCAATATTTAATTAATAAATTTGGCATTAAATACAAAACAATAGCATTTTTATTGCCCATATTGTTAGGCTTGTTGAAATATACATGTAGCAAAATGATTTATAAAATTCACATCATTCATTAAAAAGATAATTCCTCAAAAAAGGTGTTCAGACTCTTAATACCCCAGCTTCTAGTTGTTAATAATATTCTGCTTAGAAATAACAAAGACAATAAATTGTTGCAGTACCCCTGGAAATTGTCTCCATATAATTGGTGTTTGATAACACCGATTGACTATTGATCGGTACTGAGATTTGACCCCAGCAATAAATCCAGACCCCTGGTGGCCAGGACACCGCATCGTTGAATCTGAAATATTTTATCCGGGGCTTAAGAGGAATAGCCACTTATTCTTCCCTTACACTGGTTTTTCTTTTTTTTATGACAGCAGTGCTCTCATCTTTCCTCTTAAGTTTTACCCTTTTGTGACCTTTTGGAGAGACCAAACGTGTCTGCGTTATATATGGGCTGTCCTGCGATGACGGGGTGAGGAGGGAGGTTATGGAGGGGGTGCATTAGCAAGTCCCCCCACCCCAGCCCTACCCGCCATGGCAGAGTCCCCAACCCCAACCCCACTCCGCTTCACTTCATTCATTTTGTTCGTCCCCTGCGGTCAGCCAGCAAGGCCTCTAAATCCTCCCTTTATTGTACACAGCGCACACAAAGGCTTGGCCTGCTCTCTCATTTCCTTGATGTGCCTTTAGACAGCAGCGGTGGCTTTGTAGGCATCGATGCAAACATTTGCATAAAGCAGCTCCTGGGGACGACCGAACAATCAACTCAACTGTTTCTGGTCAATCCAGTAGACTTACATATGATGTGTGACCACGTGAATTAAATACTTGGGCTGTGCTTTCTGAGATTTAAGTTGTGTGAGATCGGCAACACAAGGTGGCCAAAGATACATGATTAGACAAGAGGAGGGAGCTGACCCTCTTGATCTTTGGTGACGTGAATCTTTCCCTTGGCTTTGGCCTCAGCGCTCTCTCTCTCTTTCTTGCTCCTCACCTTTCTCTTCACAACCAACAAAAGTGGGATTACCCAGAGAGAGTGAGACAGAGAAAGAGAGACTGAGTAAAAAAAAAAAGTCGGTGTGTTTATGGCCGAGTTAAGCTTTTTGAACCAGGGGGTTTCCGTCCTAAAATAGACTCACTTCAGGCTGCAAGGCTGGTAATTATTGACCAGGAGGAGAGAGTGGCAAACAACACACTCATTACACATGGAGATTGCTTGCTCGCCACTGAACACCAGAATGGCAATGCAAATTGGTGGCTGCCCCCTTTTTGTGTGGTCAAAAATCTAGAGGGTCATTAGTATTTTGTTGGGCCCGTTTAATGTTCCTGAGTTGCATGTGGGAGTCAAGCTGCCTTTGAGGAGGTGGCAGCGGCTAAAGGGAGGGAGTCGGTGGCCCTGGCTCCTGCTTCAAAGGCTTCACTCAATCTTTCATGTGTTTCTTGTGAAGTGATGAGAATTTACAGAAGAATAGAAGCAAATGTAGATTGCACATGCGATTGCTTTGCTTTTGCAATAAATTTAATTTGTGATGGAAAAAGCATATTTTTAATATTGATGTAATGATTTAAATTTTTAAAGGATTATGCCTATTGTTTCTATAACACTTGAGGAAAAACCCCAATGAAAGAAAAATGCTAAACAACACATCTGACGTGGTGGAAAATAAATTATTTGCAAATGTATTGCATATGCACAAAGTGTAAAAACATGCATGAAATTATAATAGGTTAGATTCATTTTAGAACATTGTTTCTACTTTATCAGGCCTACAAATTTAGAATATAGAGTGATGCTTGAGTAATGTTACAGATACAAGTTTGTTTTAATCAAGGGATAAGAGAGAAAATTCATGTTTTACTACATTCAAAGATCCCTGAATATTTTATGTTGAGCATGAATAAAATCAAATCATTTCATATTCATTTTGTTGATCATAATTGATAATTCAATTTGTATAATTAAAATGAAAGAAAATACTGTATAATGTCATAATGGCTATTATTTAAAGATGATTATCAATTGAAAATATACATTATTTAAATATAACAATTTCTATAATAATCACATACATTTAGATATTGAAGTCTAAAAAATTGTGCTTGACAGCTACATCTGTCCTTTTTTTCCTCAGTCTGTTTAACTTTTATAATATCTTTAACATTTGCCTGCTTTTTCTATTTAGTATGAATGTTGCACATGCTGTTGTGCAGTTTATTTGTTTTTCTTCTGGATTTTTCTTGTACCTGTGTGGGCTTTCCAAGGATACAAAGAAACAAACACAATTTTCCAGCAACAATGCACACCTCTCTTCTTCCTCCCTTCTCTTCGCGTTGCATTCATTGTGTTTATGAAAGAAGATTAACATCGCCTCTGCATTTTTCAATTCCCAAATGTTTATCAGGCAGATGAGAACCAGAATAGTTGTAATAGCAATGTGTCATTATTCATAGTTGATATTAGCTGTGTGACACTGTCGCTTTCCCTGCTGCATGGCGGTTGGTTTATTTCTTCCCATCAGGCACTGGGGTGTGACAGGGGGAAGTGTTGTTAGGACCGAGGTCCCTACAATGTCCCCTGATGTGGACAGACATTATAAATGACATCGCCCAGTCAGATGCGAGATGGCGACCGGGGGTGGTGGTGGTGTGCGTTGGGTGTGTATGGCAGAGAAAGAGAAAAAAGGCATAGTGAGGGAGGAGAAGATGAGAAAACATGGGGAGCCTCATTTGATGCAGTTAATGTGCAGATTTATGTAGAGGGACAGTGGTCAACATTCATAAGATCTTCCTTTCTCCCTCCCAGCCTCCCCGCCCCCGCTTACTCCCACCCGATTTCTCCCTATCCCACCCCTACTCCCCCCACAGGCTTTCTCCGTTCTTCCTCTCCCCCTCATTCTCTCCCACTCTGTCACTCACTATCATTCCTCCCTTCTCTCCCCTGTTTTTCCCTGTCTCTCATCTGTCTTTCCTGCGTCCCTCCCTCCCTCCTTCTGTCTCCTGTGAAAGGACTGAGATTGTTGTGGACTGCAGCAATCAGACCAATAGGAGGCATAGGTAGACCACAGAAACGCACAGACCACAACACAGACAGAGAGAGGACGAGATGATACATATCCAGCATTCAATAGTTTTATTTCTATGTCGCACAAAGGTGCCAGCGTTTCTGTTAAACACAAAAACAGGACACTGCATTTAGGTTTACATTCCTTCTATGTGTCTTACAATATGCAAAACTATACCAGCTAATTCAAATAAGAACAGGTTGACAAAACAATATTTTATAACTCTTTAAAAGAACAGAATCTACCATATAAATCACCATATATTGTAACACAGATTTCTATGCAGGCAGTCATGTTAGGAAGTATTTGAGAAAAATAGTCATATTCATTATAACCAAATTAAGATAAATGTAAATTATTCTCTTTTTAAGAATTTGTGTTTCTAAATTTCAGTAAATTGAATAGCATTATTGTCACAAGGATAATGAAAAAATATATCTCAAGGTTTTAAATAAATGTATTTTAATGTTCGTTACATATGAACAAGAATATATATTGCAATCTATTTTTTGCTGCAATGATAAAACTGAATATTTTGACAACAGCCAAATGATTAATTGTAACTGAAGATGTTTGCGTATTAAGTGAAGAAAGCTTTACATTTTCTTTTCTATATGCTCCATATGTTGCTGTGCTCTTGCAAAGCAAAACTTCAGATCTATTCAGCTTCATCCTCTATGACAACCTTGAATATGGACCCATTCTAAATCAGGTTATGTTGACATTAAAGTTGATGGAAAAATAACTCTTTCTTGCTGTCCAAGGCTACATAACTTAAATAGGAGTTCATGTAGTGTTGTTTATTTTTCATTTCAGAGGGCAGATTTTATTGTTTATACTCCTACTTTCCTAGATATATATTTTATATATAAGTGATCAATATATTTATTTTAGAAATCTGTTAGATTCAAGTTACATCTGTATTTGTATAAAGCTAGTTTATAGTGGGCTGCCACTAAATAGTTCATGTTGGTGATGTAGTTTGTGGGCAAAAGTTTAATTCTTAGTACAGGAACTTTTTGCCCCCGCTGTGATCTGAAGTGAAAAAAAAAATCCCAAATTTTAAATGTCACAGTATCCCTTTAAGCATTCTGCATTATTTTCATTATGGTACTGTAAGACCCACGCATGGTTTCATTTACTGATTGAATCAATCTATTTCTGAATTAGCCCCCCAAACCCAAACACACACTCGTACACACACACCAGCTTCTGTCACTTTCTCATCTTTCTGCCCTTCATACAGTTCTTTCCCTTTTTTAACCTCTCTCTCTGACTCTCTCTCTTTACCAGTCCACTGAGTTTTCTGGTAATCCCTCTCAATCATTACAGAGGCCCTTCACTTTTCGTGGAACTTTCTCACCCCGGTTGCGCCACAGACTTCCATCCATTTTCCTTTTTTCCCTCTCCCTCTCTCAAACATGCCCCAGTACACCTTCGCTTTTCATTCCTAAGGTGGAAAATGAGGAGAAATAACTTTCTCAACACACTTCTTAAAATCTAAAATAGTCACATATTAGTTTTTAGTTTTTGCTAAACATAAATTTAGAATTGCATAGAAATAAGACTCAGAACTCATAAGGGTACAAAAATGTGGATTACAAACTAATGAAATATTAAAGGATTACAGGCATCAAAAATACCCAGAGCACATTCCATTTACACATTTGATACCAGTGTAGCAAACAAAATCCTAAAAACTGCAATACATAGTGTGTAGTGTAAATTTGCCCTTGTTGAAGACACTTTCCTATAGGTAAAAGGCTAAAGTAAGCTAATAACATGAGTACGATTCAAATGTGAGTTTCACTTTCATGCTAGCAATCATTTTGTCACACATTTTCAAACAGGGCATATCTTGTTTTGGAATGAAACTCTTCAAGCTCAGTGTTTCTACCTGCAGCAGCAACCGTCTGTAGTTTTCTCTGTCTGAGAGCCTAAAGCTGTAGCTTTACAAGTGAACCTGCCAGTGTGATCTCAGACTGGCTGCACCCTGGGGCAAGGCAGAGGAGACTATACGTGTGTATGAGTGAATAGGGTGTGTGTGTGTGTGTGTGTGTGTGTGTGTGTGTGTATGTGTGTGTCAGTACAGTGTGTTAGAGCTGGCACAACCACCCCTAAAAAGTGCTCTCAAGACCCTTGATTCCATAGCTCAATATTATGATCTCTGAGATCTCTCTTATGCCAGGATGGAACTTATGGATTTTGGGCATTCGCCTTGCAGCGCTATTAGCCTGCTATTTCCATACATTGTTCTTTGGCCTCTGGAGAAGTGGGGCTTTTTATTAGCCTGGCTGCATGTTAGCTGCAATCTCCAATGTCAAAAGACTGTAAAATTCTCAGAACTGCTTCAGTTTTATTGATATCAGGCAGGAACATGAGCAACCAGCAGTTCTTTCAATAATGAGCATCGCTATAACAATTCAATAACACTACTGACTTTATAATGACCTCACATGTCATGGTATTTTTCAATTTCCTATTGCATCACTATCACATTCATCTAATATTTCCACAGGGATTAATTGCTTTGGTGTGAATTCCTCTACAGTTGATCATTTGGGTTGCTTTAGTTCAGCTCTTGCTCCCATGTGTCTTGATGGCCTGTACATATCTATTCAAGCTGTGTCCACTGAGGAAAATTTTACACTAATGCAGTCTGTTAAAAGTGGAGTTACATAGGCGGTGGAGTGAGTGCACACCCACCGTTGCTGTTTGTAAGATGTGGATGTGTCCAGAATAATTGCGTCGAAGCTGAAAACATGAACAAACTTTTTACAGGCCACAAACTAATTTTCATATTTCCTTTTCTGCATAGCACATTAGAGTCTTTAGCACTATTTATGGAGTGCAACTTTAAGATGTCATCATAAAGTAAGACGCTGTGATTTTAAAGTTGACAAAGAGTTCCCTTTCATTCTAGTTAAGGGAACGATGGCTTGATTGACAGAGAAACACTTGAAGGGCGATACAAAGATAGCTAGCTGGGACGGCTGGAGAGAGCGAGAGTGAGTTGTGCTTGCTAATTAAAAGAGAAGCAGCTGTCTTTCTTTCTGTTTCTGTTATTCCCTTGTTCCTGGGAGTATTAATGTTTTATTCAGGAGAAACATAACTACAGATGAAATTAATAAAATCAGGCTCTGCCTTTCCCTTGCTATCTCTTGGGGGGGTGGGAAATTCAAACGCTCGTTTCTCCCGGCTTTGAAAGTGCAAACTCAAAGTGCTCCGTGTACTGTAGTTTTCATTTCTTCATTTCCTGCATATTAAGTTCCTTTTTCCCTTTTGTTTCAAAGTGCATTGCCCTGAAAATAAAGATCAATTTTTCAGTGCAGGAGGCTTTGGAATTAGAGCAATGTTTTCCACACTAGCAGAGTAATTTACTGTAGTTACTGCATTATTTTTCGTGGGCTGTGTTGTGTGTGTGTAGGCTTTTTTTTCTCCCACAAAATATTGTATCACAAATAAGAGAGTGTGGAGCTTTTAGTCCTGTTTATGCAAGTCTACATGAGATAGAGAGGGAGAGACGCAGTGTGATTATGTTTTAGTATGCTGTGTTTGTGTTGCTGTGTTAAGTGTGCACATGGACTTTTGTTGTTTGTGTGAGTGTGTACACGTGCATATGAGTGTGTTTCATTTGACTATACATCCAGGCCCTGGGAGTATTTGCCTGTCTGATCACCTCATGTGAGTCTAAGAAGGGAAGCCATGCGCGACTAACACGCACTTCAGAGTTGAACTAATTGTGTCATTTTTAACATGAATCTGTGCTTGCCCACATTTTATTCACTCTCTTTCCTCTCCTTTTCCCCTGAGCCACACAATGAATGCAGAGTGTAGGAGGCCCTTGCATCCATCCAACTCGGGAGGAATTTTCAATGCTGCATGCAGGTGCATCATTTATTTCCCCCAATGCTGGTGTTTATATCTGTGTGTGTGCTCTTAAACTGCTACCTTTATGAGGACCAAAAAACCTCACATAATAAGATTTGGAGAAACAGCTAGCAGTTTCTGTTGGTGCTTACTGTGACCAAGTTAATTGTTAGATTTTTCTGAGTTAAAGTTGAGAGCTGAGGTCATTACTCAGGTTATGGTCAAAAGTTTGCCAATGAGATTTGGCTGGAGAATTTTGTCTGTTTCTGTTATGATTCTCATGCACTATAACCACTTGCAGTTTTACGTGTTTTTATACCATTAAGTAAATTACACATTGAACTGTCAGTACTCCAATGCATAACGCATGTTTCTTTCTGCTTTTGTAATCCATCACAGTGTCGATTCAGACACCTTTAATTGTTGCCGGATGATCATTAAGCAAGCAGGGATTGGATGGGGATTCCTGCCTTTTGGTTCCAAGCAACAATACAATTAGAATCTCGAAAAATAAACTTAGCACAGATAAACAACATGCTAACATGAGCACTGAGAAATGAATAGATTGGACTGTGGCTTCTAAAATGATACCAACACTGACATGAATATAAGTCAAACAGAGGAATACCAGTTTTCAAAATGGGTTAAATTTAAAACTCATTTCAAGTGGCTCGGTTCCTTTGTCGCCATGTATTGGGTACATGCTCTTGTTTTAGTGCCCTTTTATGGGTGATATTCCATATTATTGTTGTCTGTTTGCCTAGTTGCTTGAAGAATAAATTAATAATATTATTATGCTTGAAGTGAAAATGCCATAGTTTTTAAATACTGAGCTCGGCTTCCTGGATTCTGTTTATTATATTTTTACCTGCCCCATCAAAGAGCACCTGTTGGATCAGCCATTAGAGTCATGCAGCGCTTCCTTTCTCCTTTTGTCAGTGTCTGTTTCTTTGTCTGTGATTAAATGAGCTCATGTTTTACAGTATAAAAGAGGTAAAGGTGATGGAATCAAGCATGTACTATAATTGGTGTGTGAATATTGATATTTCTTTAAATTGCCCATTGACTGTAATGTCTTTACTCGTTGACATGTTTGCCAGTAGCTCTGTGTTTCACAGAGATAAAGCAATCTGGCAGTCGGCAAAGAACACCAGCAAATTACCAAATGTTTACTCCTGTTACCACTAAATTATGACACAAGCAAGCTCTGTCATTTTGGAAAATCAGAACCCTGTCATGTTGCTAAGTTGGATGAAGAAGCACTCTGTCCCACTCTACTTATCTTTTTTGTTCTCTTTTTGGGGGCCTTGTAAAAGGATTTTGCAGCAGCAGTTAGCATTTGTCAAGGTGAAGGTTGATGCTGTGTGTCTGTGATGGTGTTAGAGACTGCACACATGTAATTGCACATGTGCCTGGAAGCTAATATCAGTGCAAATATTGTTACAACAGTAGCTAGAGAAGCTTGATTCTTCGATTTGGAATATTTTGATGTATTTTAAGAGTGGACTGCTCTCGATTTAGAGAAAAAAGGAGAGAAAAATCTTTGGAGTTTGATTCAAGGCCAGTGGGGGTACACATGTGTTTCTGGACATGGAGGACATAAGTGTCCAACTATTTCTTCAGTCACTTATCTTCCAGTAAGTGTTTGACATCTACACACTCACTAATCTCATTCTAAAAACAGCAACTGAGTAAGTCTGTTCTCTGTGTATCACTTTTGCTTCTGCTGATAACAGATCCTCTTCATTGAAATGTAGCTGCTCAGTGGCTTTGTACTGCAGTTCTGATATTGGTCTGATAAATGAATGATTTTCAGATAACACTTGTCCTCCTACAATCTTAAAGATCTTCAGACAGGTAATGGTTTTTGTAGCAGTATTTCTAATTTATCATTGCGTGATATTTATGGATATTATAGTGTGAGTACAAATATGTTTTTATTCAAGAATAGCTGACTCTGCATGTAGAGTATTTTTCAAGAATGTGTTGCTTTACAGTCATACAATAGCAAAGTTGACTTCATTGTTTCTCTGCAACAGTTCAGGGTAAAAAGCCTGGCTTGAGCACAGGGTGACTCCCACTAACATGTTAAAATGCACAACAGTGGTGGCATTAAGGAGAAAAGAAACAAAAAACCAAAGTCTTTGCAACACATAGTTTCACTGTTGTTGAATCTAAGTACATCCAAGTGTGTGAAGCCATTCTTCACACCGCAGTGAGTGCCGAGGCTTTTTAATGGCAGTTTCTGTCTCTTAGCCCTGTGATCTCTCACTCCACTCAGCCAAAGCCACAGAACCTTAATGGACTTCCTACTACACAAATAATGAGATAAGTTAAGATGTTATAGAGAGCTAGAAGAAGATGTAAAAACAAAGAAGGAGGAAGGTGCTCAGTGCTAATTCTAAGAATGTTAAATGCAGATTCTGGTATTTAAGTCCTGGAACATATAAATAGGCACACAGATGCAGCCACACACATACTAATGCACACACACGCACACACAGACACTGCATACACATATCTTTAGCCACCTAACAGCAAAACACTCTCATGCACACACTCACACATACACAAGCCAAGGCAGTGCTGTCTGGTTGATCAATAGTTTCCTGTGCTGGGGAGGGGTGATGACTGCAGACAGCAGTCAAAGCCCTGAGGACCAGAGGGTGACACCCCTTATCAACTGAGCAAGGTGAAATGTCAAACACTGGATCTGGAGCTCCCTCCCTCTCTCTCTCTCTGTAAGTCTCACTCTCTCTCTTTTTCTATGAGAGACTCTCAGCTTCCCTCAATCTCTCTCCCCGGTTCTGATTGTCTTTCTGAACTTCTTTCTCTGCATCTCTCAGGCATTTTCTTCTTTGAATTTCTGTCTCTGACTCAGACTCTTTCTCTCTTTCACCTAACTCTGAATTCCCTTCTCTCTCTCTTTATCATTCTCTCTGACTCTTAATCTCTCTTTGTGAACGTTAACCCCGCTCTACTACTCTCACTGAGCCAGTTTTTCATCTCTCTCTTTTTAAATCTGTAGGCCGTCATTATTATCCTATTCTGTTAATAACAGCCTCATCCCTTTCTGTCCTGTGTTTCTCATTGTTTTTCTCCTCAACCTTTTGTACTGTGCTTTTTAAATACCGTTTCTATATTTTTCTTACTTTCTCAAATACTTTAATGTATATGAGTAACTTCATCAGCTTTTTTCCTACTTATACACAGTAACTGCACAAGAGCAGAACAGTCTATTGAGTAGAACACAGATATAAATATGAATTTGAATATAGCGACAATGTTTGTGGGGGTGTTTCAGTACTAATCTGGTTTATATGCACTCTGCATGTCTTACACCCTGTCCATTTCCATGGCCTTGAGCTTAATAACAACACTGTAGGATTAGTGCAGGGTGACTTCACACAATAAAAAAAAAGAGAAAGAAGAAAATTCCACTCCTGGATGCAAACAATGTAGGCAGCTGGAATACAGAGACATGATTACATATGAATAAAGAAAAAGTTATTGTAATTGAAAAACATTTTGATGAAATATTGTAATACAAAATTTGATAAATGTGTTTCTTTTAAATTGAAAAATACAACAAATCCATCTTGCGCTTCTGTTTTATCTGTGATTGGTAAACATCCCTGTCCTCTGTATCACACCCCCACAAACACATCTTCTCTTTCTGACCACTCCATAACATTTGGTATTAATTCCTCCTCTGGCAAAAGGATTATCATCCTCAGATTGGATTTATGATCTCAGTGCTCAGGCAGGTTTACGCAGCCACCATATGTAGAATTATCATTAGTGCTATAATCCCCTGCAGTGCACTCACACACAAAAACATCCTCTGCAGTTAAATGCCCAGAGATGATAGTGATTGCCAGTTAGTGACTCTTGACTTTTGTATGTTTTCGATCAAAATACATTCCCATGCATACAAATGGTTTGTTTTTTATGTGATCAGTCCAATGACAGTGAAGTGAAACATAAAAACAATGAGATAAACAAGGATGAGGAAAAAATAACCAGATGTTGTTTGAAGAGATGAAATGGGAAGGGGAGGGCTATTATGTTCTTATCATGGTGCTTTTATATCTGTTTCTGTGTACTTTTTGTGTTCTCTCATTCACTCACTCTGACACGGTTTACTCACTTCAGGTAGTCCTTTATTCATTCACTCACTCTCTCATCCATTTACTCAGTCTCTGCCTCATTCGCTGCCAGCTCCCCTGTATTTGGTCTAACTGTAAGGCACCATCATATCTCGAGCCAGTTCAAAGCACCTGAATACCTCCAGAAATAATTTTAATGTGAAATAAAATTGTCTTCACCTCCTAAATGTAGAAGTGATGTAGAAGTGATGTTCATCATCTCCTAAATTATTATTTCACCAGTATTTACTGAGATTTTGCATGGTTATAGTTATAATTATTTAATATATTTATCATGAAATTACATTTACATGCAAGTACTGTAAATTGTTTTCTCAAAATTGTTTAGGTGGCAACGTAAATACTGGCTATATTATGCTTATAGGAAATTCTTTTTTAGTGAATAAAGTTTGGTGGCTAGAATGGATGGCCTGTGTACAAGGAGCATGACTGTCAAACCAGAGGCTGGGGTTTCGATCCAGACTCCTGGCTGTGATTAGGTTTAGGCAACAAAAGCACTTTGGTTAAGGTTAGGGAAAGACTGTAGTATAAACATTTTGTGTCTCAAATGGCTGCAGAGTTTTTCTGTGTTAAAGAAGACCACAACCTCTTTCCCTAACTATATCCAAGTGCTCCCAATGTCTAAACATGGCCAACCTGAAAAAGGTTTATAATGTAACTGCAAGCGAATATTGTACTGCAATGCATTTTGTCTCCAAACAATACACTGTCTGAAAAATATTCCTGATATGATCATCACGAACATATTCATGACTGGCTAAATAAGTATGTAACCCAACACAATTTTGTTGTATATAAACTAAATTTGTTAGAGATTGTGATGTGGTGAGATGCTTCATACTCGAGTACAAATTCTGAATAGCTGTGTTTGAAGACAGATGGAAGTAAGAGAACAGACTTTCACCCATGCGAAACACCCCAAAATCAAAGCCCCTTCTTTGACTTGTCTCATCGCCTTCATCTACATCTCTTGACTGGAAGGGATTTAATAAGCGGAATCAATACAAGATCAAGGCTTTCACCTGAATTTGACTGACCAGTCTACTTCAAGGCAAGAACACCTGTTCTTAATCTTCCATGCAGTGAGTGCACATCATTACTGATTCATACTTCCCACCATCCTCTCTGATAAGTCATCACCGTCACCCCCTCCTCTCCCTCTGCGACTCCCCCAGGCTTCACCGTCTCTAATCAAGGCCTAATGAGCCTAATTGGTCGTTAAAACTTGCCAGAGTATGACACAGCGGTACTACAGCGTCTGCCATATGGTCGGGGTTGGCCCGAGGCCCCCAAGCTGCCAACTGTTCCCCTGTCACTGCCTGAATTGTGCTGCACTGACTGACAGCAGCTGCAATGGGAGTTTCTCTCCTGTTGATGATTCAGCACTCAAAAGAGCATTGAGTGGAATAGAGGACAAGGATATATGTCTCTCTCTCTCTCTCTCTCTCTCTCTCTCTCTCTCTATATATATATATATATATATATACATACACACACACACACACACACACATATATGTATGTGTATTTTGACTGTCGACTGCCTGTGTCAACTTGTACATGTTGGCATGAAACCAAAGGTAGATGAGAAAGATTTTGTTGAGAACATGGGCCAGAACGTGCCACAAAGCAGATTATAGTATGTGGCAAGTTGTTATTATTTCCTTTATGAAATAATTTGTGGATTTGGTGGGAATAATAATCATCTAAATGTCACTTATACACAAGGCACCAAAACCTTGTTTTGCCTTTCTGAAAATCAAAGATTTTAAATTTACAATTAATAAGAAGAAATTCTCACATTTTAGTAGCTTGGAACACGCAAGTAATGATTTACATTTAATTTCAATAATTTAATTCCAATCAATTAATTGCATTTGTCTGTTTTATTCTTATTTTTGTGACTATAAGAAAAAATACATATATGGCTAAGACAAATGGACATTTTCAATTTTTATTTTAGAATTTTTCATTGTGCTTTAGAGTTTTACCTTTAGAGTAGATTCTGTCTCCCACCAGTGACCCTTGCTCCAGGGCAGAGAAATGAGTAGTAACATTATATTTAGTAATATTTAGACATCCTATTGCCATTAGTGTGATGTGAGCTGCATCAGTAATGTGTTGACTTCACAGTCTGCATGGCCCGCTAATTAATTTGCCTCTATAAACTAGGAGTTGTGAGGCCTGCTGCCCTCAGCCAATTTATTTGTGACCTTAATATGACCCAAGCACAGCGCTACGTGGCTTAGTTCTGGTGTATGTGTGTATGTGTGTGTGCATGTATGTGTGAAGAGGTTAAGCATATTTTACCAAAACAAGGAAGCCCAGGATCTAACAAGAACTGATTATGTAAATGATGTGTTGGCAGCTTCGATACCACTGGGGTTTGAAGTGTGTCTGTATGTGTGTGCGTCTGTGTGTGTGTGACAAAAGGAGGGTATGTGTGTTACAATCAGGCTTGAACTGATCCCGTCCGTCCAATATTCAAAGGCAACCCAGTCACCATCACTTCAGTGACGGACAGAAAATGTACTTATTTGATGCAAGTTTCCAATAGGAGCAAACGTTTTGCTTAATTCTCATTGCGGCTGCAGAAATAAATGCAAAGATTTATTTTTTCTCTAAATGGAAAATGAAAAAAAAACAACAACCAAACTGAAAATCAGTAGTTTTTTACGCTTATCACTCAAGTAATCAGAAATCCAGACTCACTTTTATTTTTACTGGTTGCACTGGTGCACCTAACTTTTTCATTTACCTTCATAAGCACATAATTTAGAAGCACCTAGATGTTTTTGCCAACAGCCAAAATACAACATTATGTAACGCATTACCTTTACTGTCAGTATCCCTTCTATATTATGGGTATTTTTTTAACACATTATGTAAATTATTGTAAACAGGAATAAAGGTGCAGATAAAAGTTTTGTACCTGCAATCAATTGTTTTTCATAAGAATGATCTGGGACTCTTCTGAAGATGTAGCTTCACCTTGACTATGTTATACGCAATGTTATTTTTATTGGTGCTAAAATGCTAAAAGGAGCGGGGCAGCCCTGTCTGCTACTTACCTGTCTTGACACAGTGCGAGTGTCTTGGGCACATGAAGCATTTTTAACGTTTCTATTTTGTATCTCAGTGCTCCAACAGCTAAAGCACTGTTCCCAGCCATGCTTTGGCTGCAGTCTTTGCAATAGATGCAACTTGTAATGTTGGCTATTTATATCTTGGTCTTTCCCACTGGTTGAGAATGTACTTGTGGTGGTTGGTGGTGTGGAGTGCCCACACACTTTAGCATCTTCCCTAAACAACTCACATGCATCAGTAGACAAGGTGGGTGGGCACAGAGAAGCCTTTTAGTTCCTGTTCAGCCACTGCAGCACACACAGCTTAGACAGGTGTGCAGCAAAAAAAAAAAAAAAAACTTTATAAAGAGTGAAGTACACTCTGTCAGATTTACCTGTTGAAACCCAGTGATGTTATCTACCTGAACAGGCTGCCCAGAGACACACAGACTGGTGTGTGTCATTGGTGCAACAAATAAAAATATTTTGTTGCACTTGGCAGATGGTTTGGTTGCATGTGTGACTGAAATGGCATTTGGCTGAAGCCCTGGTAATAGTTGGGATCTGGGTACACACTAGCATTGTTTTAGTAAAGTCCGGAAACGGAGACATGATTCGTCAAATGGCCAGCTTCTGTCTTGAAACTGCTATTCTTTAAGGCCAGGCCAAAAGTTAGCACATCTGTAGTGTTGCTAAAAATTCTTCAGTAGTTCTGTAAAAAGGGAAACTGTGTGCAAAGATACAGCAAGTAGATTAGGACACAGTTGGGTCAGGTGGTAAATGTTTATAATAGATTTTCTTAAAAAACTATGAAATTGACTAAATTTATAAAAATAAGAGGGAAGTTGTATGCTGATTTTTAGTTTAATCACAGGCTTTTTTTTTTTAAATCAACCATCCTCCCCCTCTTCTGTATTTGCCCTTTCCTCATATTCCCTTACCTCGATTTCCCCAACTGATGTCTTCATCAGTGATAATTCTGGGTCCATGCAGAGTGCAGCCGATTTCCCTGCCAGAAGATGTAACCTGATTGAAAGCAACCAGCGCCTGTCAATACCGCTTGCTTGTATTTGCCTGCGTCCCGCCTGCCTCCAACCCAGCTGATTATTGGAGACCTCTCATAGCAGTATTGAGCTGCTGTCCCCACTCTTGTTACCTAGCTGATAGTTTCATTGTTTAAATGCAGATGGAGGTGGGCTATTGAACAACCAAGACACTCGGCCCTAATGGTAAACAAACAATCGTAGTGGCGTGCAGAGGGAAAGTTAGGTCAATAGAGTTGATTAATACACGTAAGGGGACACATTATGGACATTGCGATCCATATTTTACACTAGTCACATCCTTGGTGATATTCACACGAAAGTTGGAAGATGGATGAAATGTCAGATATAGTTGAGATGACATTGAATACACATGAAAGGCAATAACAGATTAATGGTGAAGTAAGTAAAATGCTATAGAGTTTCTATGTTCTATTGTTAGTGGGCTATAGTTGCTGTATGTTAGATGTGCTGACTGTGATTTTGTGCACTGTATTTAGAATGCAAAATACAAAAAAGCAACAGTTCTTTCAAGATAGCAGTGGATTGAAATAGCTGATTGGCCCATATTGAAATCACCTATTTATATGTATATATGTATATTTTAACCTGAGTTACTGTTCTTAAAATCTTTCAATTTGATACATGTGTTTGTGTTTTCTTCTAAAAACACGATGACTTGAGTAAAGTTTAGAAGAGCACACAGACATCTTTGTATCAGAATATGAAGGCTACCCAACAATACTGGTCTACCCAAAAACACGTCTGGTTACAAACTGAGACAGAAAGAAGGAATTATTCCTTTTTTGATATCTGGTCCTGTCTTACAGAAGTTCAAGCAAATGTGAATGAACGGAGCGGCAGTCTCATCTGTGATGTGTGAAGTTTGAAAAACATATACTTCTCTTTTCCACCTTGAAAGGCCTGGGTACAGGCTGACCCATACATCAAAATATATCAAAGGAAATCTTTTGATGGAACTTTAAAGTGAAAGGAGCCATGTGATTGGGCAAGTGATGTACTGAAACTAAAAAACATAGTTCAACTGATGTTTCAATGCCTTAGAGTTTAGTCCTCAAAAGCCAAGAAGAAAGCATAAAACCATGCAGTGCATCTGCAAGCTTATGGCTTACATAAACCCAATTAAAAGTTGTGACTTCTATGTATTATCTGTTTTGTCTGGTTCTTTTGTATGGCACTTGACTATCCTAAGGTCAGAGGTTCATTTTACTCAAAGCTGCAACTGAGCTAGATATAAATGCTCAAACTGAAAAAGTAATTTTGTGGAGCTTCAGTGGAAGAAATTGAGTGCTTTGAGTGATACAAAATAGTTCCTTTAAATTACAACTTGTGTTTGTTTCTCATTTAATTCTATTCTGTAAAAATGTCGATGTACAGCATACTAAAGCCCTGTTTAGATGGGATTTATTTCTCAAGGGAAGGTTGAGCGAATCTAATATTGCCTACACTGGTCAGTTCTTTTTAATTCAGCCGGGAGCACATATGTGAGCAGTTTTTTGCTCACTCTAGTAATTATTACAGCCAATATTAAATACTGTTTTTCAGCAAATTTCACCAGTCCTCCTGTAAATTTAATCCTATCTGGAGTAGTGTCCTTGTATTTTAAAAACGAATCTCCTAATTTTTCCCATGTCCTGTATTTGTTCAGTTCAGTCTGAAATTTTGCTGTTTTCCCTATCTGGAAAATGCTAACACCAACATATAGGTCTAATTGGGAACCAGTATGATGATGATGCAAAGCAAATAATACTGTCAGTATAGTAGGGTTGAGTACAAAAGTCAGCTCTTTTAGGGGAATAAAATAAATTTTGTTAGTATCACAAAGTACTGATTCATGTTGATTCAATCCGTACCTGAGAGTGAGAGAGCAGATTATATAGTGTACAACAATAAGTACAATACATATTGAGTACAGCTTTGATTTCCTATTAGCCTAATTTTATAAACACTGTTGACCTACACCAGAACCTGAACCAAAGCCCGAACTTTCTGCATGTTTCTGAAAAAGCATGTTTAGAAAAGAATTGCTAAAGGAATTAAAACAATGTGTGACTTCGTAAACACTGGACACAAAAAGACAACGTGCTACTTTAACAGTCTACTTGCTTTAGACTTATCCCAGGGGTAATCAGAAAAAAAAGAGAAATTGGAGTTTTTGTGGCTCAGACAGTAGGGACATTACATGGTGTGAACCTCTATGGATGGCATCCAAGCTCAAAACCCTCCACCCAAAAGCACAGATCAGATATGGTCAAGCATGTTTGGCATGAATCTGGTCAGAACTACTACAGTGAATGCATAGTTCCAACAGTGGAACTCGGAGATGGGAGTGTGATGATATGAGGCTGCATGAGTGCAAAAGTTGTTGGGATATGACATTTGTAGACAGCACCATGAATACCTGTGGATATATCAAAATACTGGCTTGCAAGATGACTCAAAGTCTCCAGAAGCTTGGCAATAAGGTATATTTCAGCATTATAATGATCCAAAGCACACTGCCTAAACCACGTAACAGTTTCAAAAGACAAAAAAGTGAAAACCATGCCCTGGCCAAGTGTGTCGCCCGACTTGAATCCACTGGAACACCTTTGGGGCAGAGGAAGGTAGCAAAACACAACCCTTCCAGCAAAGTACAGCTGAAAACAATAGTCTTTGAAGAATGGCAATTGAAGTTGGACATTTGAAAAAATAGAAGACTTGAATCTCAACAGAGATGGAAGATGGACTGAGTTTTGTTGTGTTGAGTTGCTACTGTGGGGCTTGTATTTTAAATATAGTAAATATAAAGTGTTATTTTTAATTTTACACAAGACCAAATACCCTACTGTTTTACTTAGTTGTATAATGTTCATTAGGAAAAAAGAGAGAGTGATACAACTGACTGGACGAACAGTCCGTCCTCTCTGTGCACACTCCGAATTAAAACATGCGTGGGAGGAAGGATTGTTGTTGGTTTTTCCCTGCAGAATAGAATCAATCCAGAGTTCACGTATGGTTATTATCACGAGCATCTCTGCACAAATTTGGCAAAAAATTGATGTATTTAAGTTAACCCTGATAATTTAGTCTATTGCAGTTCTTAACACAATGCTGTAGACCTAACTCTTTAATTAAGTTATTGTAGCATGTGAGGAGCCAGATTTGCAGTTCCTAGTCTTGGCAGGAAGACCTCTGGTTTAAGGTTAAGTGTCTTTACTGTAGCCTTTAGTGTTTGGAACAACACTGCAGTGATGAGGAGAGACAGAAAGACACTGCTGTAACATTGCAAGAACCAGGCCTTATATCCTTATTTGGGGCTGCACACAAGGCACACAACATTTGGATAAATGTTATGCTGAAATTTCGGCGTCTAGTTGCTGTATGGCTGAGTTCATTAACTTGATCACCTCTGTCGGCATGCACCTCACAGTGGTTGCGGTTCCTGTCACCCACATGCAACAGAGAGAGAGAGAGAGAGCTGCTTGCTTTCTGCAACAACCAAATTTCAAGGGCCAGTATCTGATCACATGTAAATACCAGCTAAAAGTAGATACTTAACTGCCCCTCTCTCCTTAGCCTCATTTCTAGCCTCTATTTCTTAACATTTTACCAAACTGGTGGCATATAAAGTAGCATTGGGTTACTTTGGTCCTATAGAAAACAGGCTCACAGCTTAAGTTCTGAATGATCTTTTTTCTATGAATTCTCAACAGATTTATATTTTTTGTTTTCTGTTTTGTTCTGATGAATGTTCATTACGATTGTGGCACAAATCTTTCTTGAAGTTTATATATATTTATATATAGTTTATATAATATTAATCCTCTTTGAATGGGGTTTCAGTTCAATTTGACAGTCTTACAGTCTTTTAAAACATTGATAATCTCTCTTTTTCCCATCACACATGCACAGATCTCTCTCATAGAAATCTATGCACATGTTAACCGTTTTGGTATTGGTAGCTATGTCTGTAAATACCAAACATATTAGAAAAGAAATAATTAATGCAAGACAGTTCAAGATTATTCACCTTGGCCCGTAAATAGAACATTCAGCAGCTCTCTCAGGAATAAAGCTCATGTCTAGTGACCTCTGAAAGGTTAAACCCTGTAGAAAGGTCAAACCTTTAAAGAATTATTTTCATTACTTTCAGCCATTCCAATCACCCTCAGTGGATTAGTCTTAAGGATGCATGCTTTTCTTTTCTTATTGCTTTAAATCACCTCATGCTGTTTTTGAGTTTTTCACACAGGCGGCTGAATCACAGTGGAACTGCAGTACTGTGTATCCACAGGCCATGCACACAGGATGCATGCAGGGTACAATTAACTTTCACTTAAGTGATGGAACCACTTAGTGTACAGCAACTTCACATACTGTGCTGCCTTTTAACATTTCAAAGTTAATAACTGTTGCCATTTTAAAGTCTGCGGACAGCTGAGATACTTTTTCCATGCTTTTGCTCTGCTGTTTTGTGTGTATCTGTATGCTAAATAAGGTCAAGACATCAACCACAAAACAATAAATTTTCTTGACAACATGGGGAAAGTTCAGAGACCAGTGCTGTGGCCAGAATTCAAATTGTATTCAAACATCAAAGCATGAAAAAAAAAATGAATTGCTCTAAAGCTCTTGTCTACCCGACAGGCCAAGTTGTTTGCTGTATGTGGTCCATTTTACATCTTTAACCTCGAGCTTACATCATGGATGGAACCAAATGACTGTTGATCATCACCCTTTAAGTCCTGTTCTGAGTTTAGTTCTCCGTTTTTACATTATAAGCGCTTTTTTTGGCATCAGCACTGCTTTTGCGTTGTGAAAGTACTTAATGCAACCCTCATCTATTTGTTTGTTTGCCAGTTATGCACAAGTCAGTTCATTTAAACAATCAAAACAGAACCCCCATTTAACTCGTTAACCCTCCATAGCCTGTTGTGATGTTCTCAGTGCCACATTTCCGTTTTCATTTGGCTCATTACTGTCTAAGTGGTGCCACAAATGGTCAGAATGATGTCACTGATATGAATGAAGACCATGGGAGTGATTGGTTTAAATGCCTCAGTGTAATTGAATCGTGTTAGCCAGATATGCAATTAAATTATGTTTACTTCACTGGATGGGCTTGTGTACAGAGTGTACTTTGTGTGGGTGTATGTGTGCATGTGTGTATGTGTATATGTACTTGGGAAAGAGGGAGAGAGATAGATGGTTCAAAGAGCCAAGATCAGCATATACCTCATAATAGCACCATGCAATTAAAACCAAAATGGAGGAGATTAAAGGTCGGTTAACCCAAATTACCAAAAAACAAACATATTTTCTCTCTCATGTCATGTGACATTGAACAAAGCAGATAGTGTTTGTTCTTTTTTTCGTCCTGTAATATGAGATATCGTTTCCTCTACAACAATAATGTAGTGGCCAATGGAAATTTTATTGTCAAACTCCCAATACTGAATAATTACCTTTAAAAACATACAAAGCAAGATTTTGTGATAAAATATTTCTTAATAAGATTATCTAGAACTACGATAACAACGTCTATTGAAATTTTAATTTGTGTGCATCAACCATTTAAAGAAGAAAAGAACAGCTTTTAGTATCCAGCCAGACCTGTGACCCATTTTAATTTTTCAGGGACTTGCAGTCTGTTTTAGGTTCAGGTTACAATGTATTTATGAAACTCTGTATTTCAGTTTACATGTGCTAAATTTACAGTTTGCAGTTACACGACCACCATACTGATTTTTTAAAAATCAATTGGATTTGTTTAATTTTAATTTATTTTGTCAAACTGGTTGAAAATCCTGACAGCACACACACACACACACACACACAGAAAAGCATAGATTCATAAAACAAAACAGTCGGTCACGCTACACATAAGTATTGGGGTTTCATTTATATCAGGTCCCCTCTGTTCACTCTTCCTTTCTTGCACCCACACAAGATTATGCAACTCAGCACACGTGTGTTGCCTACTATCTGACTTGGCAGGCCCCTAACTGTGACCAATTGGTGTGTGTAGAGTGTGGACAGTTGGATTATCTGAAGACACAAGCCTCATCTCCCCTGGTTTCCATACTGTTGTTTCAGTCAGTCATTAGAATAACAATAACCACAATACATACGCTGCCATAAGCTGACATTCATCCAATATGCTGTAGCTGCAGGGGTGAAGTTAGGAGATACAAGTGTGTATGTGCGTGTGTGTGTGTTTGTCTCTAGCAAAGAATGGACAAGATGTTAATCACATCCATCTTTGTCTTTGTAGACTATAATCTTTTATAACTCCAACAATAGTTTGCGCGTGTGTGTGTCTTGGTGTTTGAATGTGTGTGTCACTGTCTAATGATGCAGCGGTGATGATGGCGGCGCGTGGCGTCCCTATCATGTGGCGAAAAATTGATTAGCTAAGGGTCACACACAGCAGAGCCTGAAGCTCCTGTATTTGTGTGTGTGTCTCCATGCCTAAATGTGTACATGCTTGTGTGCTTGAGTGTTTGTGCGTGTGTGCATAAAATGTGTGTGTCGTCAGACCTCCTAAGCTGAATATTGATGTATTGATCAGGCGCTTGTGTTGCTTAAAGCCATTTGCTCCTAGGGGAGTCCTTCTAACACACACACATACATCACGCACGCACATAGACGTGCACATACGCACACACGAAGCATGGGTATTGACAACTGTGTCATCTTTTCTGCGAGGACAATTGCTGACAACCAGCGTTGTTTCTCGTCATATTGTGTCATTGTCTTATCGGACAGAGGCAGGGTGCTGCTACAAAGCGCACCTGCCACACGTCCATTCACTGGGATGCTAATGCAAGCTCAAGAACATAATGCCATTATAAAACATAATAGCCTCATGGCCCACCTATTGGCCCTCTACACGTGCTACTGTATTGTCATAATGATGGCATATCCCAGATGTTTTTTTTTCAGGGGGCAATAAAGGAAGGAGTCATCTTAACAAAAGTCTAGAGGACTTTTGAAATGAAACTAGCACGTATCAAAGTGCTTGATACAGATTTTAGTGTAAGAACTGATCACAAGGTTTCACAGGTCTTGTGGTTAAGATACAAACCATTTAACTGCAACCTCCACAGTTTGGTTTTGAGCGAGGACCTTTATCACATGCCATACACCTCTCTCTTAACACTTTCTGTCCATATCGGTGTTGTCATTCTCAAATTAAGAAATAAAATACCCCCAAAAAGCTTCAAAATGAGTAAAGTTTAGAAGAAAACTTGTTAGTGGGTGAGAGTGAGTGGTTGGTGGTGGTCAGAGGGGCCGATGGCGCAGACTGGCAGCCTCTCCTCCGTCAGTCTACCCCAGGGCAGCTGTGGCTACATATGTAGCTTACCACCATTGAATATGGAGTGAATGAATAATGCAATGTAAAACGTCTTTGAGTGTCTAGAAAAGCACTGTATATAACTAATGCTTTATTATTATTTTTATTATTATTAGTTTTTGTAGACACACAGTCCTGTTTGCTTAAGTCAAGATTATGCAAGTCTGGGCTAAACTGATGAATTTAAACCAGATGGCACAAACATCATTACAACCACTTTGAATGAAGCCATTTAACATGTGGAGGGAGCCTGAGTGGAGTGAGCAAAGTCTGTATATCCATTATATTATCATCCTTAATCTTTAGAGCAAGGAAACTGAACTTTCTTTGCCTGGGGCAGTTGATAAACAATAATATTTATCAGCTTAAATGAATTACCATTAAAAGACCCTGAACTCATCTTTCTTTGAAGTTATTTATATTGAAATTAACTGAATAACAGCCAAGGGACATCATTGAACATTTAAAAAATAAACAACCAAAAAGACTGAATCAATACATTTTTATTGTGAACTAGAGGATGGTTGGTCGGCTAGTTTAGGCCTGTGGGCTGTAAGTTGAGTTGCTTTAGAAGGTTGCAGGGGTGGTTATTTTCAACCTTCACATAGTTGAGGATATAAAGTAAAATTTGACGTAAATAAGTTGAGAAACATAGCTAATATAGATATTCCATACAGGGCACAAGGGGTCCGAGGCGAACCTTGCTCATTTTAATTAGAACTTAAGTCTTTGTCTCAGCATACGGGCAAAGCTGTGGAAGCATCACCATCCAAATTGGTTGTAGTAATCAAAAAGAATAAAAACAGTTAAGAGAAATCAATGTTTTTTAATAAGATCAGAAACAATCTCTTAAAACACAACATCAATCATACTTTGTCATTTCTGCCTCCCTCTGTGTATATATGCGTGTGTGTTTGTGTGTGTGTGTGTGTCTGTGCATGTTTATATGGACTGCCATTTAGATAAATAACCACCAAACAGTGCAATGATTCAGCATCATATGCAGTTTATCAATCAAGCAGTGTCTGAGAAGCACAAATGCAATTAGCTAATGTGTTTGCCTAAACTCATCAGAGGATGCAATTAGCAAGGGGAAACAGATAACCTCACATCATCTATCAGAGAGGTGGAAGCAAAGGCACAGCGGGACAGAGGAGGAGGGACAAGGAGGGGAGGTGACAGGAAGGGGAAGAATATGTAATGCAAAAGATATAATGTGTAAACAGGCCAAAAGAATAAACTTTGCTGACTGAAAAAGGTCTTATCTATTACACCGAACAATCTATCTCCCACCCTCTGCCTCCTCCCACGCTCCACTCTGTCTCTCTTTTTCTAATTACAACAGATGGCATTGAAGTGGCAGCTAGAGCATATTTCATCGGGAGGGAATAAAAGCAATTAGACATTCAATTTGGAGTGTAATTAATCCTACATCAAAGCCTTCATTAGTGATCGCTCGTTAGTGAAACATGCCTCTCTGAGAGGCCCAATAATAGCCCTCTTCGTCAGGGGATCAGCGCTAAGAGGGAAATCAAACAAGGTTAAACAAAAGCCATTGTTCCATTGGCAGAGAGACGAAGACAAATGAGGTGGTGAAGCTGGGGTTCGACTCACTGTTTTACACACATTTTCCAACTCAAAGCTGTTTTTCCGGTTAGAGGTCTTAACTGTTAAAACTCTGGCTTAATGTGATTGCCTCCTATGTCAGTGCTTCAGCACTTGAGTTCTCTCTTAGGCCTGGATCACACTTAATGAATTTGAATGCGGTACTCTGTGGTGATAGCTCATTCATTCCAAGTGACGGAGTCTGTTGCTTCTGCATCATTCTTTTGCCAGTGAAATGCTTTACTAAAATGACAATTTCCACACATTTGATGCACAAGATCACTGTGCTTTTTTAAAATGGTCTTTTAATCTTTTTTTTTTGTTGGGATATCTAGATTGATGAGCAGTTATTGCTGTAGTAAACATATCCTAGAAGACAAGCAAGCAATAAATCCTTGACCAGAAATTGAAGCCCTTGGGATTTCTGTCAAGAATAGTTGGGTTTAGCCTAAGTTTCTGTTGTGTTTTTTGTGTCTTCTCAGGCATGGTCACTACTGTCATTGTTGAAGTAGGCCTCCATCTCAACCTTTAGCTTTAAAAAAGTCATTGTCAAATACTTACAGATTTTAGGATCACAAACTGAGGTCAGTAATTCATTGTATTTTTTTGATCTGTGTAATGCAGTTGTATGCTCTCATATTGCAATGAACCAACGAGAAGTGGGTGATATTGGTGAAATTCACTGTTTATGTAATTTTGTCACATCTCTTTGTTGAAACCTTTCTTATATAATAACATTTCATATTAACCAACTGTAAATTTGGAAGGCTTGCTTTGAGGCCTCCCAGTCATTTTTCATTGTTAGAGTTTGCACCTTAACTTCTATATCGGCTGATTTTTAGCATATTTTGAATCACACAGGTCTTGGTGCTGGCTATTTTTTGCAGTTATTTTTTAAAAATAAACGTTTCTGCCTGTTGTACCTTTCAGCTGACTTAAGGCCATTATATATATACAGTAAAATCAAGTGACATTGTAAAAATCTAAAATTTTGCAAATTTCGTAGGCCTACTGAAAAGTTGAAGGTTAATAGATTACAATACAACATCAGTGAAGGCAGCTGAAGTCAAGACTGAGATCTCTTTGTACTGAAAAGCACAAAACCATTACAACCTGAGAACACACAGTTAATCCTACTGTATCTCCTCCACTTTATTTGCTGTAAATTGTTTTCTTGAGTGTTTTCACCGGCTTTGGTCAAGGCTGTTGCAGCGCAGTTGTCATTTATACACTTACACAGGTAGGAAGAGGAGGTTTTTTTATGGCCTGTATCTCTCCTGCACAGATACTGCTGTCATGGTGTGAAGCATCTTAAACAGAAGTTCTTTTATGTTCCCTCTGAGGTTGTTAAGTTTGGGTCATACCTGTAAAGACCATTTTTAAAAAAAATCATGGTTAAATTATCGTGTCATTGTATGTAGCACATAAAACGGGTATTGCTTTGTTTTCCCAACAGAAATGTTTATTTCCATAAAAATTGTGTCTCTTTTCTGGGTGTAAGTTAATCTAACACTATTGTGGTTAAGTCACCATATTTATAATGGCACCATACTTTTAACAGTGCGTCAAATCAATACAGACGAAATAAAACAAAATCCCAAAAATACAAGCTATTTTCCCTCTTCTTTTTTAAATCTTTCATGCTGGAAAAAGGAGACCCAATTTGAGATGCTAAAGGCTTACGATAACAATAACTTTTCCTAAGCACTGGAGGGATAGTCACTGTGTACTGAGGTACACATCAAAACACAGAACCGAAGCCAAACATCCTGGACCCACACACATCAAGCGACGCTATGGTCTGATATGATGAAACTGGTTGAAACATGCTTCAGGTGTACTGTATCCAGTTTTGGTGTGTGCTGTTGTTTTGTGAGCTGTGTGCTTGCGTGTGTCCCCAAGAGGGGATTCAAATTCAACTCTGATCGGTTGGGGAGAGTCAGGTGAAGGGTCGCAACAAGGAAGAGTGCCCACATGCAAAATTGACATGAGGAGGTGAGGAACGAGGTAAGAAGGAGGATATGAGAGGATGAATAAAACAAAGTCTGTGTCTGACTGGGGGTGCCTTCAAGAATTCTAAGACTTCATTTGCTCTAGAGGATGCGTTGTGTGTGTGAGAATGTGCACACTAGTGTATTTTTCCCATGCATCTGAGAGTTTTTGTGTGTGTGCGCTGTGTGTGCACATGAGAGTAATACAATATCCTTACAGAGGGCAGTACTTGCCGTGCCTGTTGCCCCAGACACACATCCATGATGAGCAGATGAAAAATGAATTAAAGAACAACAGAAGAAAGGGAGAAAGGCAGAATAAACAATGAGAAAGAGCTGTGGCTCCAAATAGTCGTCTGGCTAGTGCATATGTGTGTGGGTATATCAATGTGTGTGTGCACATGAGGGATGTCTTTATTTTATGATTTACACTATGCCCTAGTTTTAAATGTATCTTGATCCATAGAGTGTGTGTTTGTCCATTGAATATTTAGTGCTTTTGTCCTGACTGTGGTTATGTGATGGACTGGTCTCTCACAAAGGTAAGCAAAAATCTACCACTGAGAAATAAAAGATTAGCGAACAGTTCAGGTGGATGAGGAGGATTTGTGTGTCCCATGCATGCTATTGCTTCACAAATATATGGAAACAAATACATTTAATACAGTCAAAACAGGTTATGTGAAATTATATCACCATGTTACGAACTACCAAGAAACACTGACATAAACATCACATCAACAAAAGAAGCCGAGGGTCTAAAGACAGACAGTGACATGCAATATGTTGCTCAGAATATAAAGCCCCATGGACAAAACAGATGCGTCTTTTGCATGTTAAAAAAGAAACTGAATGTACACTATGCCAGAAATAAGCCTAGAAAGTTGTAGGAAGTTCTTGTATTTTTCCAAAAATGTTTGGTTGGCTCACTTCTGTATTTCTGAAAGAATTAAGCATAGTTACCAAATGGATTGACATGATTATGTGAGGAAATGAACATAAATGATGTATGTTTGGGTGCGTTTCACATTTTTGTAAGTTTACAAAGCCCCAGCGCCACCACAAAGTAATTAGAGCATTATATGTTGGAGAGACATCTGCCTTAGAAATCCTTTTCTTTGTCTGTTTCTTTTCCTCTCCGTTGCTGCCTGTTTGGTAGCAGCGAGGATTTAGGAGGATGCACAGTTTGTCATTTGGCCAGTGAGACAGATACTAAGAGTTTTGGCTGTGACTTATTTGAGCTAATGGTCCAGAACATTGTGAGCACCCCCACACCCAGAGGCAATTTCGTAGGTGCACTGGGCCGGTACAAATGGCTCGTGGTATACCTCCATGGTCAACACACACATGCCAGGCCTACAAACGTGCACACATCAGCATGCACATACACCTAGTGACACATGTACACACGCAAACCAGTCACAAATTCACACATCTCCCATAGCCGCTATCAATGTGTCCCATGGAGCCTTCCTGGCTAATGTTAAAACTGTGATAAATTCCACATATAGCTACATGTAAACAAAGGAGAGGAGGAGGTGTAGCAGGGAGCAGAGATAACCAGACTGTCAGACACAGGTGGAGACAGTGTGAGATACATATAATGAAAAAGGAATACGAGAAACATAGAGAGGAACAGAGAGATGGACAAGCATATCAAGAGAAAGGAAATTAATACGAAAGGGAAGGTACGATGAAGGCTGCTGCAAGGCAGGTCTGGTGAAGTGGAAGAAACTTCTAGAAGAAGAAACATTGAGTATCTGTGATTAGACTGTCTGACTACATTTCTGCAGTGATTTGGTGGCTGAGAAGCCCACTAATTCTCTTTGAAAAGTCCACTCCAGACTAGACACGTCAGCACAACATTTAGAATGTCTGAACTCTCAGCAAGAGACCAGAATGACTGTTCAATTATTTCCTCCTGGGGAGGACAGACAAGTCAAGCTTTTGCATTAAGCACACAAACACACACTGACATGAGCGCATGAGCGCATACAAACACATGAACATACAAACACCAGAACGATAGTATTTCCTATTTCTCAAGGCACTGTATATGTGCACAAATGGAGTACGCAGAACACAATTAGAACAAAACCAGGAAACCAAGCTTAAAAAGATAGACTATGTTTTAAGATCTTAATTTGGTTCATTTAAGTTATATTTTATTTGCAAGTTACCTAGTGTCCCTGTGACACACTTGGAAAAGATGTGTGATGACATTAGGACACAGATAGGTACATCATAGATATGCAAGTTTTATACAAATATTCAGCAGATTTATCAATCAGTGTTAAACAGGTATGTGATTTACATTACATACAATATACAATATATGGTTCAGTGTTGGAATTCAGAATTAATCTATAGCACGACAGCTAATATAAAACACATTTTCTGACATGTATGACCCTTGTCCTCTGCCTCATGTGTGACTACATTTTTAATTGGTTGATTTACTATCTGCAATTAATTAATTAACTAATAATCATTACCATCATGAGTGTATCAATAATTGTCTGTCTGTAGTTAGAAGATGGTAATTAACCTGTCATACAGGAATCTGCTCTTTCTTTACTGCAGTACCCTTCTGGACACCTAACAAGTGTGCTTTCTAAAATGGGTTGTATTCAATAGTAATGATTGAAAATGTTAACCTATATTTTGAACAAAGGGCCAGTTTTAAAGCTCTTTAAAAACAACAGTAATAAGAAATCTTAAAATGTTCCTTTTTAAATGTTTGGTGACATTTTTAGCTCTGTCTGAGGAAGCTGCAGTTTTTGGGCTTGGAATGGTGAACAGTGCATCATATAGGGTTTACACATTTAAACAAATTACCACAATACTGTTATCAGACAGACAACATTTGTATTTTTAGGTTAATTTAGCAGGCGGTAAAGATTAGGTTCCACAAATCAAAAGCAACTCTGGCGAATGCTTGGGCAGGCTATAATACCTTGTCAAGATTCACACAATATGCAAGTAAGGACAGAGTGTACACAGTGTACTACATGGCCATGTACTGACAGAAGTGCCCTCAATACAACAGCATAAGTGCTCTCAAAGTGATAAACTGTCTGGCCGTGGCACGACTCAGACACTGCCTATCACCATGGCAGCACATGATGTTAACGTGTTATAAAGTCTCTTTGCATGTTTATGTGTGCATTTGTCTGTTTTACTCAGTGCATTTCTCTAAGAAGAAAGGGAGCAAAAAGACATTTATAAAGTATAAAATTATTAACCGGTTCTGTGCTACACCTTTTAAAACTCATTACCACAAACACATATTGTTGGAATTTGTGGTTATTAAATCTCATTTACATAAAATCATACAACTTGTTTTAGTAAAAACAAGTAAAAGAAACCAAAAATTACACATCATCTTCATTATAGTTGAAGGACAAAACAATATTCAAACTTTTAATTTAATATTCCCTTCAATGGCTTAATTCAGGCACATTCTGAACTAGCCACACAGAATTTCGAGGCTGGTTTTCCACAATTCTGTGACCATGTACTGAGCTGGATCTGCTAGTTATAACGCAACAAGGGAATGTAGATAATGTCTCCTCTAACATAAAATGTTATGTTAGCTCTGCTTTGTATAGCAGAGGTCAGCCTGAAGTTGCTTGTCATAAAAACCTCCTAATGATTACAGAAAATGTGTTGAACATTGCACACAGTTTGGCTGGGCTTATTCTGTCAGTGGCATAGTGTTTTCAAAACGCAAGATTGTTAGCAGTAGTATTTTGTTTTAGAGTGGCTTATTTGAATGTAACAAAAAATTACAGGTAATAACTAATAACAATAGCATTCATTGGATTGATAATACCTGCTGTTTTTGAAAGTCAAAGTTAAATGATGCCACTGCAAAACTACATGATGTGTCCACAGGTATGTCATTCAACAGATTGTCTGATTCTGGACTGTGTTTTTTTTCTTTTTTTTAAGCCCAGTCCATTTAATACTATATCTCACACACATAAACATGCAGTCATGCAATGTGCACACCTCTCAACGCCCCTAATACACACCAATTTCCCCATCTCTAGCCTCAAGGAACTCATGAGAAAGTTCAAAGGTTGCATGATTATTATTATTTTTCAACCAAAAGCAGGAGGCAGAGAAGGCAAAACATGAAGTCAGGTTAGGCTTGTTAAGTTTAGCATGCTTCTAATTTTGATCTGGCCCGCTCATTAGAAAATATAATTAACCCGGATAGTTTTAAAACACTGCAGGGTACGTCCTTGCAATGGTCAGATCAGAGTCCACTGGAGCCAGAGTGGACGCTGTTAATTTTATTTTCATTTATTAGCACATATCTCCTGAAGGTATTTAGACTAACGAGGTTTCAGAGGGCCTTGGCTGAGCTATATGTGCCCTGTCATTATTGATTTAACCGAACACTGGCTGTGATGTGGACAATATACACTGCACTGTTTTGTTGCTTATGAGAAATTAGTACACCGTGGCCTTGTTCTGTGCAAGGAGAGTATCATGTAATGACAAAAATGATGATATTGACTCATTAGAGGAGGTTGAGCAGGAGAAGGAAGAATATGATGATGATGATGTTTGTCTAGATCAGGGGTGCCCAATCCTGGTCCTCGAGAGCCCCTATCCATCATGTTTTAGATGTTTCCCTCTTCCAGGACAGATTCTAGATAAATGGATGAAGTATGATTAGCATAGAAGTGAAATATTTTGGCAATATTGTTCTTTTATAGTCGCAAATTTAAGTGCTAATGAGTGATAGCTGTGTATATTTTTGCATATGCAAACTAGGAGCTGACCTTAGAATTATAAATAAAAGTTGTTTAATTAAGTTGCGGTCCATTTTGGAGCATAATAACCATTTGCCAGTAAACTTGAAAATTTACATTCAAAATAGGTGGTATTTACAGTTTTCTTTTCTCTTTGCCATAAATGTGTTGTATTAACTTTTCCAAGTTTTATTTCTACATTAATTTATAAAACAGTGTTATTGAGGATATCTATCTAGGCTTATACATTTGCAATACCATTAAGCTCATGATCATTATTAAGGGAAGTCCACTGTAGTGTCTGACATGCCCATATTTTCTTTAGTGATTAACAGACCAGAATGGAAAGCAGCTTACTTCTGTACTGAGTCAAGGGCAACTCTCTGTTTCACTTTTGGAAAACCTTCTCTCTAGTCACTCAAGTGCTAATGTTACCACAATGCAGAACTTGCCCTTTCGTCCTTCCATGCATAGCTTTGAGTAACACCTTGTTTTTTTGTGGTTGTTGAATGGCACCCTGGAATGTAAGTATAGGAAATCACTAACAATTGAAATATATGTCCAAACCTGGTACACAAAGACGAGTCAGACACATGATTTAAAGGAG
The DNA here is from genome assembly GCA_024666655.1 of Dascyllus trimaculatus. NCBI lineage: Eukaryota > Metazoa > Chordata > Actinopteri > Pomacentridae > Dascyllus > Dascyllus trimaculatus. Next base: position 18,135,697 of record CM045466.1, on the reverse strand, counting down.
GTATGTTATCCTCAATATTTTCATAAATACATATTCTAGTATTTAATTTGTGTGTTTTTCGAGGACAATATGCATTTATCAACATTGCAAGTTTGCCAGTTTTAGCCCCACAGTTAATTTTTAACTGTGTTCTCTTGACCATATGGTAAATGAGTCATTAGAAGAACAATACAGCACTAGCTTGTAAAATTAGTATAGGAGACCAAAAACTGGATAGAAGCTCAAGGAATTAAGGTAAGCAGCATGAAATGTGTAACATGTACAGTGCATGCACTTAATGTAAGACAACACTGAGCAAACGGCACAGGGAGTTAAACAGATGACAACAAAAAATCCTGTTACATTACAGATGACATAGGCGAGAATGAAAGGGACAGTCTGATATTAAATGCAAATGAGAGGAGACGAGATGAGCAGCTACTAGGTGTCCTAGCAGGTCTGGCTGATTTGCAAGCAAGCTTTAAGTTAAGTTTTAATGAAGAATCCAGTCACATGCGGTTTCTATAAATTTAACCCGTGCATTACTCATACTCTGATGCATCTGATGTACTTTACAACGTCACAATAGTGTTTACTGTTCCAAACAAACATGCCAGCCTTTCTATGGATGATGTGAGTCTCCCAATATGTACTTGGCCTTGAAAATACAAACAGCAGCACACAATACCAAGCACACACATGACCCTTGAGCTAGACTTTCACAGGCTTTGTGCATTCCCTTCAAAGCCAACACCAATGGAGAGGTAACCATGAAAAACATACACACACACACACACACACACTTACACTTAACCAGACATATACACAAGACAATAACTATTCAATCAAAGGGTTAGAGGGCTTGTATATGTTTACGTAAAGCTCACATTGACTGCCTTGTCATTGTACAGCTTTATAAATGGAGATATTTTATTATGTATGGAAGGTAAAGAACATGGAATTTGAACTCTAGTATATTTCTTGTGTCCATGTAATAGAAAACTTTGGTACTTTACCTTGAATGTGGCTTCTAAGACCCCTGATTTATCTGCTTTATTGCCAGAAAGTGTGTATGTGTGTGTGCATGAATGGGTGTGATCTTGTTTTACTAAAGCGTTTATCTATGCAAGCGTATACCTTATTTTAGCCTTTCAATTAAGACAAATATGATGGCATAAATGCCCGAATATAATATATTCTTTACTGAATATATTCAGTAAAGAATATATTCAGTAAATATATTCTTAGTATAGAAGTCGCTACCCAAAAAGCAGATATGTTGATTAGAAGCCCCCTCCCCTCCTACACCTTTCCAACTTCAGATAGGGGGTGTCTGTATCAGCCATTTTCCGTAACTTTTCTGAACCGCCCAGCCAATATTCACACTCATTTCATGCTGTGGTTAGCCAGCTGTGCGCAGATGAGACAAGATCCAGACACTGTACTTGTCTTGAACATGTGTTTTTTTTCCATTTCATTGAAGTGTTTGTTGCACTTTCATGTGTACCACCCAGGGACTGTATATAAAAGATGGCTGTAGCTTCTGGGTATGAAAAGTGAAGCCAATGCGGAGCTACATCAAACCTGCATTTTTTGTAATGACCAGCAAGGAGCAACTCCTTTTGTTGTAAGAAGTCCTATTGTATAGACGTCTATGAGGAAAAAAAACTCTACTTCTACCTAAAGCTGGACCCAATATTCAGAATATCCGAATATTCAGTCGTTGTGGTGGTATCCGGATAATAATTTTGAGATCCGAATACTTGTGCCTACCCCCACCCCTCCCTGAGCCTTTGCGGCCGCCGACTTGGCTCTTCTCTACTGTCATGAAGCATTGGTATATCTCAGTCACTTACTGTGTTATAAATAAAGAAACAAATAGTTTTACTTTAAGTCTTTAACCCGCCGCCGCCACCGGTGCCACCGTACAAGCCGAATATTCGGATATTCGTCATTAATTGGACCTGGATATCCGCAGCACAGAAATCACTATTCGGACCAGCCCTACTTCTACCCTGATTTGTTTCCTCAGTAGACATCTTACTAATGAATTTATGGTCTCAATTACTAGTTTCAAGTCTCTTTTAGTCCAGCATGTTGTTCATTTGGTAAATTATGGTCCCATATAAACGAACATAGATGATAAAGCAGGGTAGGTTTTAGGGCGACGTTACCTTGTGATAAACAGGTCACGACCATATGGGTGTGCTTAGTGTTCTTGATTTACCTCTTGTTTGTCATGTTCGATTTCCAAAAACCAAGAAGGCAAAAGCACAAGTCCAAATCAAAGCTTTAAAACGGTCATCCACAAACTGATACATGACATCACAAAGGCTACATCCACCTTTTACACACAGTCTGTGCAACAGCTCAGTACAGAACTCTTTATTTCCATGGAGATATTTTGTTCTATTCTGAGTTTTTAAACAATACCATGCTCCCTTCCCCTTCTCTAAGATGCCTGTCCTTTCACGCTACCTTTCACTATGGCCGTTTTTACTGTAAACTTTGATTTCCGTGGTCAGACAGCATGTTTTAAGAACTAGTTCTGAGAGACTATAACCTGGCCTTGAAGCACCAGTTGCACATAATTATATTACTAGATGTCATTTGGCACTAATTATTTACAATATCTATACCATATGTGTTGTCGTGAGAGTGCTTGGTTATAATGGAAAATTAAAAGTAGGAACAAGACTCTTTTTGCATTATGTAACTACTTTAGAGTATTTGCAGTAAATATTCATTTTTATTTGGCTGTAACTTTTCTGATATATTTACACATGTTTTTGGTCCCTTAGCTGAACAACCACTGTACTAATTTCCCTCTTTCAAGAGTATGATGTATGTCATATGTGGTGTATTTCTACTCACAGCTAGAGATAACTGAATTGGTCTGCACTTTTATGGTCTCTCTTGGGGTGGAGGGTGGAACTGAGGTGTGTGATCACCATGATGTGATTAGTTCAACATGGGTGTTGTGGGTGGCGTGTAGCTGGACAGAAGGCGCCATCTGAAATATAAAAGATACTCCTAATCCCCCACCCCCACCCCCTGACACTATGGCAACCGAATACTTTAATATTTGTCGAATATTGGATCCAAATATTTGGAGCACAGATATTGCTATTTGGACCAGCCCTAGAAAATACAGTGCAAGCAACAGGCAGTTACTCCAGCTTGGGCTAACTTTACATTCTGCACCTTTCAACAACACCTCTGACCATGTAGTTCCTGTTGTGTGCAAATAATGATGGTTTAGATGGACCAGAATCAAGAGAATGCAGACAGGAGGTAAACAGATAAAGAACAGGAGGGAACACCCTACTTACACGCGTGTCTTTGACAGCAGACATGCTTAATAGTCACCCGTTGGTACAAAAGAATAATCCCTAACAGGCTCCACATTTGTTGCATGAGAGTTATTGTTTGTCTGCATTTTGGAGTTTATCTTTGTGTTTTTTCACCCTTGGCCCTAAAAGGTCATAGTACCTCATCCTGCTGACATTTAGAGCATTGATAATATTCCCTCACATATCAATTTCACCTATTTTCTCATCATTCTCGTTTCCCCCTAGCAGAAAATGGAATCATTTGTGCTTTCAGCAATTTGTTATTGATTGGGAGAGCTCTGGAAATAGAGGGTTGCCATTATGGCAATGCTGCAGCTACAGTTAAATTGAGTTTTAAGCAGGCCTGCAAATGTATCATTTCACAGCCATAACACAAAAGCTTTTAAATCCATGAACCTCAGGATGGATCAAATGCCTAAAAATACCAGTATTCTCATCATATTGAGAGCTATTAGAATTTCTGCCATTGAGAGGTTTTCCGTAATTCTGTAGAACGTGACAGTATGTGGCTGCATTTAAGAGAAACCTCAGTTAAGATTGATTCTCTGACTAACATCAGGGCTGTTTGAAATGTGCCATTGTGGGAAAAAAGCTGTGATACAATGACTATTGCTGCATTACAGATGCCTTATTCTTGGTCTGTTTGGTCACTGTAGCTGGTTTGGAGGAACATTAAATTATGTTGGCTATATATATGTATTTCTTATTTGCCTTTGGAAGTGTTGAGAGAATCAATAAGTGTCTAAACACATGCGTGTATGCATGCATTCAGGGTCACATGCACATATACACTTCCGCGCACACAAGAATGAGTAATACATACAGTATACCGTCAGTATGGATGCCGGTCACAGAGAATTGGTGGACTACTTTCTCCAGCACTCGACATCTGCCCCCCAGCCCTTCTCGCCCTGCACTCAGGGGACACTGCATCAGGCCTGGGCAGGAGAGACAGTAGGAATGCCTCAGGCTGGGTCTTCACCACATCATCCCAACTCTGGTGTGGATGGGATACCAAAGAAACCACGAGCATGCTGCACTTCTCCTCGCCACTCATAAATAATGCTTCCTTTTAATAATGAATTAGTAATTACCCCAGATGTTTTATTTTTGTTGACCAAGGAGCAGAGGGGCTCGTAAATTAGTAGTACCCCTTCCCTCCCAGGGCATAGTCTTACTCCTAAATTCCCAAAGGAGAGTTGCCGGCTTTTTATGGCCTGTGAAGCAGCCACCACCCCCACTCTACAGCGTACTGTGTGGCCCTCCAACCATCTATCCCTGCAACCCTGTAACGCCCCACTCCCAACTGTCATTCTCCTCCTGATCCTGGGAACTCTTACTGTGTGACGTACACTTGCAGACTCAGAATAAGTTCATAATCCTGCATAGGAGTTTTCATTATTGGTAGGTGGACATATTTTTATTATTATTATTATTATTTTGCTGTTTGGCTTTATTAGATAGTGACAGTGGAGAGTAAGGCGAGAAAAGAGAGCAGAGCAGTGAGATGCAATAAAGAAATTAACTGGAGCCTCACTGATAAAGCATTGACACGCATGTGGTATGGTACACGGCTTCTCAGATCATCCCCATATTCTGTGCTGTGCTTAATGCGGATACAAACAGCAACAAGAGAATATATCATTGGGGTTGCACAATGACCCATGCTTTCAGTCCATCAATTTTTAAGCTGTGAATAAACAAAAGGTAAGAACAGAACAGAAAGTTTTGTAAAAATATATATTTTTTAAAACACAGCCTGAAATACACTAGAGTACCTGCTGTATGTTGTGTGTAGGCATTATTAGGATGCATTAAGAAATGTTAAGGATGCAGTATACAATATGTATGTCTGTTATCACTTTTTTCATGATTTTCCTGGGTCAGAAAATGAATATAGATCAGAGCATTCAGTAGACACCCAACTTCAAGTGCTTCAACATGTGAATGATTTGAGGATGTTCTTACATACCCCTGTGTGTGTGTGTGTGGGTGTGTGTTTGTGTGTGTGTGTGTGTGGGTGTGTGTGTGTGTGTGTGTGTGTGTGTGTAAATTAATGTGTATGTGTTTTGCTTTGGACATTTCATTTGAGTGTATTGTTTTATGAATGCATGCAAAGGTACGTGTGTGTTTGTGTCACAATGGGGTGACGAGCAGAACAATGCATTCTGACCATGGCCATGTTTTCTCCAGCCTGACCAGGCTTGTCTTACTTTCCTCTAAAGGTTAGCTCTGTGTGTGTTTGGTTGTTGACCAGGAAGGAGAAAGAACATGTGTAAGTGTGTGTGTGTGTGTGTGTGTGTGTGTGTGTAAGTGAGAGAAAGAGAGAGAGAGAGAGAGAGAGAGAATGCTCGACTCTTAATGATCCCTCCAGAGAGGCCTTGCTGTGTGTGTAGCGCTGAGGCCAGGACAGGGAAACACGGGGAAATTAGCTATCTCTCTCAATAACCTCCGATGAAAGTCTGCCTCCTACCCACTACTCTGTCACTGGCTCCTCAAGACAATAAGCCAATTAGACCAAACCCAGCTAAGGGCCAAGGCCCTGTGTGAGTGTGTTTGGATTTGAGAAAGTGTGTAAGTGTGAGTTAGAGGTGAGAGAGAATTGGAAGAATAGCAACACAGAGTCTTTGTGCATATATATATATATATATATATATATATATATATATGTGTGTGTGTATATATAGCTGCTAGGGTTTTGGATAAAGATGAAGATTTTAAAGTAATATTTAGTGAACATTTCATGTAGGTGAATTTACGATTGGCTACCCCCAGTTACTGATAGAAGCAGTGGTAATTCAGTTTTAAAAAAAAACTTTTTAAATTTTTCATTCATGCTTTACATATGTCGAGTAAAAAATACATACAGCAAGTTTTATGGAAGTGCCACCTTTTCAACTATACACCGATAACCCACACCATTAAAACCACAGACAGATGAACTGAATAACATTGACTATTTTGTTACAATGGCACCTCTCAAGGGATGAGATGTATTTGGCAGCAAGTGAACAGTCAGTTCTTGAAGTTGATGTGCTGAAATCAGGAAAAATGGGCAGCGTGAGGATTTCAAAAACTGTGACATGGACCAAATTGGGACTGCGAGCTGACTGGGTCAGAGCATCTCCAAAATAGCAGGTCTTATGGAATGTTCCTAGTGTACAGTGATGAGTATCTACCAAAGGTAATCCAAGGAAGGACAACCTGTGAACTGGCAACAGGGTCATGGGCACCCAAGGCTCACTGATGCACATGGGGACCAAAGGTTGGGCCATTTGGTCCAAGGCTCCAGAAGATCTCCTGTAGCACAGATCTCTGAAAACCGTAATGCTGCCTATGATAGAAAGACGGCAGAACACACAGTGCATGTCAGCTTGCTCCGTGTATGTGGGCTCATGCTGACCCCTGTCCACTGCCAAAAGTGCATGTGATTGATAGAATTACACCATGGAACAATGGAGGAATAGGACCTGTTCTGATAAATCATGTTTTCTTTTACATTGTGTGGACGGCTGAGTTTGTGTCCAAGTTGTCTAACTAAATAAAAGATGGTAGCGGGATGTAGGGAAGCAATGGCTTCTAGAAATGGAAGACAGTAAGCAGGTGGATACAGCATGATGCTCAGGGCAATGTTCTGCTGGGAAACCTTGGGTCCTGGCATTCCATGTGGATGCCACTTTGACACATACCACCTACCTAAATACTGTTGCAAACCAAATGTACCGCTTCATGGCAGTGGTATTCCCTAATGGTAGTAGCCTCTTTCAGCAGGATAATGCACCCTGCCACACAGCAGAAATTGTTTAGGACTGTTTGTAGAGCATGCCAAAGAGATCAAGGTTTTAGCTTGGCCTCTAAATTCCCATATCTCAGTCAGATTGAGCATCTGTGGGATGCGCTGGAACAACAATTCCGATCCATAGAGGCCTTTCACAGATAGAACAGAACATATCTGCTGCTAGCGTTTTGGTGCCTGATACCACAGGACACCTTCAGAGATCTTTTGGAGGCCATGCCTTGACGGGTCGGAGATGTTTTGGCAGCCCAAAGGGGGTTTACACAATATATGGTAGGAGGTTTTAATGTTGTGGCTGATAGGTGGATATGTTAGACTGCATGTAGGTGTAATTTTATAGAAAGTAAACCATGGATCAGGGGCGTCTATGTCCATTTAAACAAATTATATTTGTAATTATGCAAATCCATAAATGTGATGCAAAAAAAAAAAAAAATTATACCTGCAGTTTAAGTTGAGACTACACAAGTTTTATATAGCATGCATCAGTAATTGGAGTAAAACACCTAAAAGGAGGGGCCGCCCTGATAGCCTAATGGCTATGTCGCGTGACCCAAGTGCAGAGGCGCAGCGGCTGTCCTGAGTTCGACCCCAACCTCGGGCGCTCACCGCTTGTCCCTCCCCACTCCCTCCCGTTTCCGATTCTATCCACTGTCCTATCTAATAAAGGCACAAAAGGCCAAAAATAAATCTTTAAAAAAAAAAACACCTCAAAGGAAGATATCTATTTTATTTTAAATTTAAAAACATAGTAATGGCGGAGTTACTTAAAGCAAGCAAAGGAGAGAAAGTGTAGTTAGTGTGAGTAGTAATCTTGTAAGAATGAACAAGGTAAAAATAGATAAACAGAAGCTCATGCTTCACTTTTTTATAAACAAAATCCATGTTTATATTTACTGTTACTCACCAAAATACACTGTGTATCATTGAGGGTTAATAAACATGATGAATGTGCATCCATCCTCATAAAACACATGCAAAGCCAAATTTTTTTGAATCATGCATTTTGCAACTTCTTTTCTGCCTTTGGTGTTCCATTGTTGCATTTCGTGGGACACTGCCTCAACTTGTTGAGTTGTGGAATACCACTGGTAGAACTGTATATTGTGTTACCCATGCATTGGATGAACAAAATTGAGATTCCCCTCATAGAAAACCCTCTCCAGAGAGCTAGGTCAAAGACTCCATAGGGTATCTTTGATCAATGGGAAATCCAAAGAAGCAGACACCCCTTTTGACATGGTGACTTACAAGGGATTCCATTGGATAACCACTGGGTAATAAATAATTATTAAAAAAGAATCCTTGGTTACTGTTAAATGATGTAACTATGTCATGGCATTCATAAACCAGCATTTGAGTTTTGAAAATGACATCTATATGTCGCTTATGCCAAACAGTTTGTGGGCAGGTTTTGTTCCTGTCACAGTTTAGCTCACTGTGGACACATCTTCACTGCATTATAAAGTCTTGCACCCCAATGAAAACAGCACAACCATGGCTAGAAAAAAATGTCTTCTGTGCAGCAATAAATAGTAACGGTGCCATAAATCATAAAAATGCAACAAAAATAAAGTTTAATTTCTTATTTGTTTCAAAAATTGAAAAAACAAAATAACAACAACAAAAAACAAGGTGGCATTACCATGTACAACAATTTTCCAAGTATTCATAGGTGTTTACAAATTTGAAGAAAAAAAAAATAAAATTGAGATTTTTTTTTTCACTAATTACATTTTACAACCTCTAAAAATAGGTGCACAACATATCAACTCTTGGAAAAAATGTTTAGCCATGCTCAATGTATCTTCCAACAACTTGCTGACAGCTTGCTCCAATAGTTATTCTTGGATGGTTTTTAAATGAAACATGTAAAATAGTATTTCATGTTTATGAAATGCCACAATTTTAGGCTTAAATTTTCCAAATCAACCCATATGTCACAGATGAATTGTTCCAAAGCTGTTAGAACCTTAAATATCTAACAATTCATTAAATTTTAAAGTTTCTGGTTCTTATGAATGATGTTATTTTGGCATTTTTTAAAAGACAGCTTACTGTTCATACCCGCCAGCATGTTTGGGGTTCAGAAGATTAGAAAAAGAAAATGATTGAAAATGATGAATCTTTCGTAATCCCTCCTGTTGAGTGTAAATTGATATGTATAGGTGTTGATGTTACCGATTGCCCCTGAAATATTGCACAATGTGTTTAATTTAGATACCAGCATCAAGATTATATGTCACTTTTTTCAAATGAAGGACATTACTGTCTCTTGGTTTCTCTGTCTCTCTCTTGCCCTCCCATCCTCTTCAATGACTCTATGAGATATTGGCCTGTCTGTTCATTCCATAACTCATACTTTACTTGTGACGCTCAATTAAACTGCATACATTAGGGGAGTTGATGGGGAGGTAGGACATTTGTAATCAAGCATATTTATTCTCTTTAATCACCCTGGGGACCTGGAGACCTCAGGAAGGCGCACGCACAAGGATGCATGCAAATGCATACGCACAAATTCACACGCACATACACAAATCCTTAAACACACTTACGAGTCAACAACACATGCACAGCCATTCACACATGCTAAAAATGCACACACGCACATACTTATCAGACACTGCTGCTGAACTCAATCAAGCTTCGGCTTGGCAGCCTTGACTCCATCGCCCCCACAACTCCCCCTCTGCACCCTGGTCCCTCGACCCCAACCCCACATAATGACAGCATACTAGTTTACATATTAATGAATAGCTTTGGTTTTTAATATGCTGCTCACTAAATCACGCAAGGCAAGCCGACAGGCTATTAGTGCTTTGTACTCCTCTGGTGTATATTAAAAATATATGGGGTGATTTGTATAGCATGCATGCCTTTAGGTGTTTCTGTGGGTGTATGTCAGCAAGTGCCGTGTGGATGCATATCCTGTATGAGCATATTTGTCTGTCAGTTTGTATTATAGAGATACACCCAATGATTTTGTTCACCTGTGAGGTTCAAAGCATGAACAGTGCTAAGAGGAAATTTGGAGATGTATGGTGTTAATGTTTGCCTGTGTTTCAAGAAAATAAAGTAACACAATACATATACAGTAACTTCAGTTTCAGCATAAACTTCCTGCTTTTTTGCATTTCACATAAAGGTTTGATGCACATGCACACACACACACACACACACAATAAGATGTGCATGTTTTACAGCAGAAGTTATTACATACACCCCACTGTCAGTTAATCTCCAGTCGCTGTCAGTAATCACATATAGAAGAGTGAACGGGATGTGAAAGGTGGGAAATAATTAGAAATATTCCCAGTGGCTGCTTTGTGACTGGGACTCAGTGAAACTTCACTTTTAATTAAGACTACGAAAATGACACACCAACGCTCATAAAAGCACAGACAAACATTCAGTTGTACATACACACTGTGCCATATGTATACACATACATGTGCACACTCTAACAGCGACACATGCACACCCACACACAGTATTGCACACTTCCAGTGAGCAACAGGGGAAATAAAGGCTTGGTTTAAAGAGGGTTTAGAGCCGTCCATGACCAAGAATGAGTCTATATTCTGTAAAAGCTGTGTGTATGTGTGAATCTGGGTGTGTGAATGATGCATTCTGGTCTTTCATGACAAATTTATTTGTTTATAAGCAAGGGATGAGAGGAATATAAGAGTATGAGAGGTAGAATGAAATGGAAAGACACAAGCAGGGATTGATGTAATTATTACAGTGATCCGCTATATTTGTGTCTCTGGCTGTAAGACTACAATGTCTCAGTTGATCTTCCAACACTTAGTACTCAAATACTATACATATATGCCTGCACTCACAAATGCAGGCATTTCTAAGGAGCTATTATTCTAGATTTCCTGCCAATTTTAGTGCCCCGGCTGTTATGAATGTGTTTATGTGCATTTGGTGTCGTCCATATTCTGCACACATGCTCACACATGTGTAACGTCTCCAATCCATTCACATTGTCATTATGTATAGGATTCTCCCTCATTTTCTTTTGTATGACCGCCATTAAGTACCCACTACATTATCGGGCTACCATCAGCTAATGACAAAATAGACAAAGAGAATAATCAACACTCTTCTTCATCTCTGCTCCTCGCTTCCTTCTGTCTATTGTGTATTAGCTCTCCGCTCTCTCTTTCTCCCCAGTCATTTGGATAAAATCAAGGGATCTTCTTAATGTGTGTGTGAGGAAGAGGAGAGTGCGCATTCACATTGTTCAAGAGTATGTATTTTCAAATCTGTGTGCCAGCTATTCGGCAAGTGCGCCTCTGTGCACGTTTGCCTTCATGTGTCTGTGCCAGTGTCCCAGTGTGTGTCGGTGCATGAAGTCCACAGACGAGATGCAATAATTGAAGGCCCTCCTGCCGATTTCACACAATCAACGTGGCCACACTGGAGGTGATGAAAGTGAATCAAAGATTGAAGGGAGAGTTGGTTTTAAAAAGGCTTTCAGAGCCCCCCCCCATTCCTCAATTATCACCACAATGGCTTATTAATACCATACCTACCTTCGCTGCATTGCACCCTCTTTATTTCCTTTCTTTTTCTCCTTTCCACATCACAGAGCCACACAGCGTTATATTCATATTACCCTGTGCCTTCATATCTTCATATCTGTGCAGATCTCCCTCATAGCTCCCCCTTTTCCTCACTTCCCCCTGAATCCAACCTGCTCTCCATCCTTGTCCTTCATATTTTTAAAACCCACTGCCCTTTGCCTTCATATCTGCCCAGATCTCTGTCACTGTCACCCCCCTCCTGTTCTCCTCCACCCCCCACCCCACCCACCCCCCCATCCCTCCACCTTTTTTTTAATCCTTTTTAATGAAACGGAGGACCCTGCTGCCAGCGGAGGTGATCCTCATTCGCTAGTCCCAGTGTGCACTGATTGTCTGTCTGCAGAATGGCTGGGGAGAGGGCTGAATAGGATAGATGAGTCTGTATTGGCCCTGCTGCTGTAATTCACATAATACTGCTACTCCTATACTATTGCCACCACTGCTCTCTCTGTCTTTCTTTCCTGTCTTTCCTCTTGCGTAAAGAAAGATAAGGCTCAGAGATATGATCCTGGAGATGAATACAGTCCCATTACCAAAAAGCAAGGAGGAGCTGAGCCATTAATTGTTTGGCATTTGGTGTCACCACAGCATATGCATGGAGCTCTTGGCTTGTATCATGTCTAGGGGTTGAGGAAAGGCGGAGAGAAGGAGGGCGGGTTGGTGAAGGAAGGAAAATAGAAGGGAAAGAGAGAGGAGTCTGTGTCTGTTATTATCCACAACACGTTTGCGTTTGATGTCGCCACCGTCATTTTCCCTCCATGTGTCTAGATCTAGCCAGAGAGCAGTTTCAGGATCACAGCAACACGGGGGAAGAAAATATTGAATCAATGCTTTTGCCGGCTCTTGAAAGCAGGGTTAGTGTTTGATGCTGCGACATTGGGTGAGAGTGAGAGGAAAAGAAAAATATGTACGAGGAAACAGTCACACTCTCCCTCCACCCCTCTCCTTCATTTTCCTCTCCCCTTTGCTTTCTTTCTGTCTTTCTCTCCTCTCTCTTTTCACTGCTTACCGCTGTCATTGTCTCATTTAGCCTGTCTAAAAATATAGTCTTCCTCCCCAGATGTAAAGGGGGAGAAATTTCGACATGTGTGTTACCTTTTCATCTGTGAGGCAGGGAGAGGAATCTTGGGGGAAATCAGGTGTCTTAATGACAGCCGAGTGTGCAGCATGGGTAATGCCGAGCGCCGGCATTTGCAGTACACGCATTAAATTATTCACATCAAAAACTCATTGTTTGTTACCTGACAGAGCCGCAGAGAGAGGTGGAAGGATGATGGAAAAGCGTGATGAATTAAACATCAGGAGGATGGCGTGCCTCAGAGAGAGAGAGAAAGAGAAAAGCTAAAGGCGAGAGGAAAGACAAGAAGAGAGGAAGGTGCATTCAAAAAGGATGTTTAGAATCTAAAGATGTACTCTTGTCTTTTGAGAGAGGGGAGGTGCAGTTGAAAGAATGTGTATGTATTTACATCTGTGATTTTATGATAATGTGAAAGACTGTTTATAGTATCCGCCTATTATCCACCAATGACAGACAGTCACGCTGTAAATCAGGAAGTCAGAGCAGGAAGTATGAAGTATATCTATAGCTCCTGAGCGGCACAGTGAAGCTGCTCATATATTCAAAAATAAGTTCCATTTTCCTACTCAGTAAAAACGCAGTGGAAGGAGATACTAATCCTTTGCGAACTGTTACAGAAAATACTGCAGTCCTACACACAAGTGCTAGTTAACATCTGTCCGTAATGGGTTTTTAGACATCCATCCATCTATTTTCTATACCTGTTTTATTCTGTCCAGGTTTACGGGGGGCTGGAGCTTATATCAGCTGACATGGGGCAGATTACACCCTGGACAGGTCAACAGTCGATTACTGGGACAGTATTTAGACAACAGAGTAATAACTATAAGAATAAAAACAGTACAAAAAATGGAAAGGCAAAAGAAAATCACATGAAATTTAAATAGACCACAAAATGGCATAAAAAAATACTCAAATAAATGCATTTATACATTTTTAAGATGAAAGACAAAACTACAAGGACTGTAAGTAATAATTATGAATGTCACTGATTCAGACACTGATTATATTTTTAATTAATCAGTTTGGTATAGAAAATGTAAAAACTGTGAAAAGGTCTCTCACAATGCGACGTCATGATTTATGTATTTTTTTTGTATTATAAAAAAGACGAAAGCACCAAGATGTCAAGTTTACAGTACTGTCAGATAAGACACATACAACCTGGAAAAGTGTTACTATTAAGAAAGAGAAACTTGGGAATGTTTTTTTTAACGAAATAATATCAAGTATAAAAAGGAATATTTTTGAGTTGATAAATGTTTTAGCTTTGTTTGTTCATTTCAACATGAACAAACATTGTTCAACATTTGTTCTGTCTGTATAATCCAAGAAACACCGCAGCTTTTAAGACAACCAAACATAACAAGGAATGTTTTCGCACCATCACATTTATGACACTGATGTTCACCAAAAAACAGCAACTGGCATATAAAAACTCTCTCAGACTAAACTGGAAGTCAGTGTAATTAAGTACAAACTCTTGAGACTTCCTGCTAGTTAACAGTTGTTGGAGAATTGATTTTGATGAGAAAAGACATTAGTAGCAAGTCTAGCAAATTAATGTTTAAGCATTCTTTAAATATGGATTAGATTTAATACTTCATGAAGTACAATGATAATAGCTTGTTTCACAGAAACATAATGTAGCACTTAACAATGTACTGTAATTAATACATTATGCTAAGTCGTGTTATGTTAATTTCTAATAGAGAAATTAAAAATAGATTATACAACTAGTTCAAGTGTGTATCCTCTTGATTGGGGAGCAGAAAGCAAGAGGGGTAGAGCAAGGGGAAAAACACATGCATTTATCAAAGGGTGATTAAGTTTAAGGCAATGATTCACTAAATATTTAACAGCTTTGCTTGGTGCAAAGTATATCATGAATTATAGATGGTGAGGATGAGCATGTCTTGATGTAAGACAGTGTTTAAAGACTTAACCTACAATGAGGGAAGAGCAATTACCATTGTAATAAATGAGAGTGGAGTGAAAAAAGACCGTCTATTCGTTATTTCTAATTAATTTCTGAGGATGATCACAACGGGGGGAGAGAGAGGATGGGGCCACGTCCATTAGTCTCTGACACTTTGGGGCCCTTTTGTCCTTGATAAATGGACTCTATGCTTCAAAATGACACACACAAGAGCACACATGCACGAGCTTGTGGACGCACACACCTGAGCATACACACATTCACGATAGCCTACATGTGGATTTGATGTGCACGTGCATATACTAGTTTTCACTAACCCCTTTATGTATTTTTTCTATAAATTTCAGTTCTTGTGCAAATAATCAAGGCAGAGTTTTAAACATGCTGAACTGTCCTGCTTTTTACTAAGGTGGCACTTTTTGTATGTTAAGATTCACACTCTAAATAAGGTTGATTTTACTATCTGTATGCATGGGCAACTTTTTGTGTCTTTGCATGTATGAAGACCCTTATACATGTGTGTGTGTGTATGGAGTATATATGTGCAATACAGATCCTCCAGGACAAATGTTTAGCATTTAGCCTCTGTAGAACTACCACATTCTATACAAATTCTCTTCACACATCCTATATTTCCTCTGTTTCTTTCCCTTGATTTTATAAAGCGTCCAGCATCCTCCAGCAATTCTTTCACAGATTTCATTAGGTAGGGTAAGGAGTGGGGGACTTGATGCACTGCTTTTTCAACTTTCACTGCGCATTACTTGATGTCATATCACTAAGGAAGAGAGAAGAGGTGTACACATGGGCCCTATATTCAAAGTCACTGGAGCATTCCATGTGTAGTGCTCTGAAATATTGATGAGTAAGCAAAAACACACTGCGTCCTGTCACTTTCAGGAACACAGAGGCGAATGGAAGTCACAGGGAAGAAGGATGATGCCACCTCTCTGTTTTTTTTTTCAAGCTGTAGCCATTTTAACTGTCAGTGGAGGTAATTCACTTTTGTAGAGCCCTGAGACAAGCACAGTGAAAGTCAGCTGATTAACCGTTAAGTACAAGAGAAAGTGTGGGCAAATAGAAGTTTGATCAATCTATCTTTCTGTCTGTCCATCTGTCTGTCTGTGGACTTCAAGCTCAAAATGGATGCATATTAATCTGCTGCAATGATCTCACAACACCTCTGATCTGCATTATTCACTGCATTATTCTATCTGATGCTGGGAATGTATTAAGGATGCACGCCAAAAAATCACCATCAAATTTTCACAATTGTGAAGAAACACTTTTCCCAGCACTTGTTTGCATCCAAAGAAACCTTTCTTTTATTCATTCCTCTACTCTTGTTTAATTGATTATTTGTCTTTTTTCATTTCATTTCACATCCTTTTCTTCTTTTTTTTCTTCTTCCACTGGAGTTGAGAGAGCAAGTGTTTGGTTTCAGTGGCTTGTGGGGCTACACTGATGTTAAGCCTATCTGGTTTGTCTGTGTGTAGTCTTATTGATCCTTGGCTAAGACATTAGATCTGAACGTCATGTCAAGGGTTTGGTGACCTCTAGCAGTCTCTCTCCAAGTGATAGCTTTGATAAGCCTCATCCCTCTCTCTGTTCTATATAGAGCTGTGCCCTAACCTTTAGCCCGACTCTGTGTTTGAGCCTGACCTTTCTTTGATGTGTAATACATACCACGTGCCATCCCACCACTGAACACACTCATTCAGACATGGGATATACACACATGTACCCATATGCACACACACACACACACACACACACACACACACCGTTAGTCAACACCCTGAAGCACCAACTCCCATGGAACCTTATTAAAACCACCTTCAGTGGAAACGGGGGAAGTTCTCAAAGTCTCTATAACTTGTATAATGTGTTGTATGAATAATGTTTTCTTCTCCTCATTTCCCCCTCTTCAATCGTTAATGCAGAAAAGCAGAGGCTTCACTCACACAAAAAGACAAATGCCAAAGTCCGCTAGCCACTGATGGGCATGTCTTATTTACTAAAGGCAACAAGCTGGCCTGGCAGGAAGAAACGCACGTATGCACACGTGCCAAACACAATCACATTCACACAATCACACCCAGTATTCATGTGTACATGCTGCTTAGATACCCGCGCACACGCACACAGCCCGACGCACACACCATTTCCGTTTGATGTTTGCCAGTCATCCAAGATCCCTTACAGCTTGCCCTGCCTCCTACCAAATAACAGTCTTCATTAATTAAAAAAGAAAAGGCAGTGTTATTATAATTCTCTTTGCTTGCCCCTTGATGTAATGGAGGGGGTGTGTGGTGTTTTGCGGCTCTTCGAGAGTTTGCTTTCATCATCGTCTGAGATTCCCCATGGCTTTGCCTTACTGCCATCAAACTCTCTTTCCTTCTTTTTGTCTTTTCATCCAATGAGATGGAGTTTGGAAAAGTTGCTCCAGCCCAACAGGATCCTTTTTAGCGGTTAATGCCCTTCCCAGCTGGCAGGCAACTAACAGTCCACTAGCAGGCCACCGGTGGCAAAGTCGGACAATGTTATTAGCTTTCCAGCTTTTTGCAAGCGTATAGCTCATGGCTTGAAATTAGTGTTTGCTTAAAGCAGTCAAACGCTTGATGACGGTTTGCTCCCCAGGTCAGCTTTGGTTCGTTGTTTTTCTTGTGTATACAAGGTTTTAGAGAGGTTATAGATAATAGATACAAGCAACTTAACATTAAAAACTAAAATTTTACACAGCTCTAAAGGTCAGATACACCATAAAGGAAAAAACAAGTTTAAAAGTTTTTTCCCCATTTTTTCAGCAGTGTATATTCTTACTGAAATCAGTTACAGGCAAATGCGAAAAGGCTAGTATCCAAACATGGGTTCACTTGATATCTGGGTTTGTTATGTGACAGCTTTTTGGGCCTCGAGAGGTAGGAGACTTGTAGAAGACAAATGGAAGGACAATTAGAAGGACAAGCATGCTGCAAAACAGAACACTGATACAGCTACCTGACAGGAAAACAGGTTCAAAATGTTGATGAGAAGAGGAAGGAAAATGAGTGAGAAAATGGAGCATGCTGCTGCACTCTGTTTGCAAGGGCTAAACTTATTAGTCTGTGCTTAATGCCTCTCAGCGCAGATAGCATTAAGAAATACACGGTAATGATGATTTGTGTTCTCCTCAGCCAACAGAGGAAGAGAAGCCCACTTATTCCACATGAGTGTTATAATTGGCACCTTATTGCATTAGGGTAGAATGCACTGTGATTTCCTGGGTGTCATTTTTGACTAATGGATTCTTAAGAATAGTAATCTAATCGCTGTCATTATTTCATCTTCGCTGCTTTCAGAAAAAGCTGTCGTGAGTCAGGGGGGAAGGAGTTTTAGCCATGGATGTGTTGGGGCATGTTGCAAATTAATCTGCACACCTTGTAAACAGAAAGAGAGCAAACAGAAATCAATTTGGCTGAGTGAGGAACTCCACTCTCAGGGCTTTTAGTATCTGCATTAAGCCCAAGTTGTTTGGGTTGTAGCCTTTAGTTTTTTGTTTGTGGTTTTGGCAGATGTAGACAATCTTGTCAAATGAGCCCATTAATGTTACTTGTCAACACGTTATGTTGTTTCCTGTTTTAAATCAAATCCTGTTCTAATTGTAAAGCTAAATCATCAATACAAATGTGTTTACAGTCATTATTACTAGCAGCTTCAGCGTGGCATGCTTGTTACTTGCTTGTATATTTTTCAGCAATCCCTGGCTCCCTATTACTTTGTGTTCAGTAATCACACAGTTTCAATACACACCCCAGCATCTCATTCTGCCTAAAAATCTGAAACCTCTGCAGTGCTACCAGCCCCTCTGTTTCCATTTCCACATACCTTGATCCTGGTGTTGTGTCACTAATAGAGGTGATGTACTGTTTATTTTATTGATCATGTGTTTTATCCAAGCATCAATGCTGGGTTCACTCACTGGCATGCACATTCCCTTTATCAAAACAGACACTGGACCTCTGCTTTGAGGCTTTCATCAAGCAAAAACACCCATTATGGTCTCTGACTGGCTGGCTTGCTCAGAAAAAAATACTGCTGGTGTTCCCCTGACACGCAACATCCCAATTATGCCCACACAGACGAGAATATACGCTTACACAGGTCACACAACACACACACACAGACAGCTACATGAGCACTTATAATTTAGTTTCAAGCTCTGACACACATTTTTGTGTGCACAAATATATATATTAGCTGTTTTATATACAGACATATAGTAACTATTTTAAGTTTGAGTACACAGATGCATTCATTGAGCCAGTGGTTGTCTTTTCAGACTGAGGAAGTGCAGGAATGTCAGAATGGAGGCTGATCTGATGGTCAGGAGAGTGTCCTCCTGAATAACCCTCGACACGCACATGCACACAAACACACACTCTTTACATCTAAACACACAGCAGAGAGACAGAGAGAGAATGAGACGGTCCGCCACACCACACCTTCCCGACATGTCTTATCACCCCCCTTCATCCCCGCAGCCCTTTTCCACCATCCCTCCTGTCTGCCCCCCCCCCACCCTCCTTTCTCCTTACCACCACTGTCCTCCCCACCCTCCCCCATCTCCCCCACCCTCCAGGGAGAAAAGGCTGACTTGCATTCAGCAGCATCTCTCAGGAAAGAAGAAATGAATAAAAGAAAGGAGACGTCCCGTTGACAGTCAATGTCTGCGCTGCCAGGAGCCAAAATAACTGTCAGCAAATGCTAGGGACTGTCCAAAATGCCACCAAGACAAAAATAAAAATAAAAAAAAATAAAATAAAAAATTGATAAATAAATAAATAAACAAATACATGAAATTTGGCAACATAAAAAAGAAGAAAGAAAACCTTACTGTCGCCTTCAGAAATAAAACGGAATTAGAACTGAGGCTCAAAACCAGCTGAAAAGAGAAGAAATCACTGCAGAGGTGAATGCATTGTTCATTCAGTCATGTACAGTTTGTATATAAGAGCCCTGAAAGACTAGTTGTTGCTATGGTGTAAAGGTAAATGGGGCTCCTAATAATAAACACATATACAATACAATAAAGCTATTATGCCAAAGTGAGTGCAGTTACAGCCATTAAAATGTGTCACATATATTTTATGTGACTCAAGCAACACAATAGAAGACAGTCCACCCAGCCCAGCACCATGCTGATCACAGCCACAATGTGCCTATACTGTGGAGGGCATTTTTCTTTTGCTGAAGGCTGACTACTGCACACACATGTGCCTTGTGTACATACAGTCATCACCACACCTTTGTTCTCATGGAGTGCACAGTAGTGTTTAAAGTATAATTAATGTTCGCTTGATTACAGTACCGGCTCACGTGTTACATAAAGACGCCCTATTATTTCTAAATATTCATTTGTATAATTTTGAACAGTAATTGGACCACTGTTGTTTAAACCCCTGATTGTTTAAGTGTTCCAAGTTTGATTCATGAGTGCACTTTAGCCAATTGCTGTTTTAACACTTTGAAATAAAATGTGTTCTTAAGAACAGGAGAGTCATATGCTCATGTATTTTTCTCTATTACAGCAACCTGTAAGGTGCTGACAGATTCCAACTCTATCCACCCTGGATTTTCTCTAATGATCATTAATTGCAGTAGATCTGAGAAAGCCTGGATGACCTCACATGTCAGTATCATACCTACGACTGCTTCTTACGCCAGACATCCTAATCGAGTGCATGTCTAATTTATGGGGCTGGAGTTTGCCATTAAGGGCCTGATCCATGGAATTAAATAACTAGCAGACCTTCGCTGGTCCCGGACGGTGGGCGGAGGAGGAACGGAGATAGCATGATGAATTGCCCACCCCTCCTCTACCTCATTCTTGACTGTGAAAAATACTGTCTCTGCGTTTTAGGTCAGCTTCTGACAACAATTAGGCACAGTGAAATAGATAGACTGTGACCCCCCCACCCCCAACTCCCCTTCCTTCAGTTTTTTTTTCTTTCTCTGGCCATACCCTGTGTGCTGAATAAAAAAAACAATAAACTATATTAGGTTATAGGAGTTAAGATACACAGATATGTTCTGGGAAGACAGAAAAATGCCAGGAGAGAAAAATAGTTATGCAGTCATATAGTGTGTATAACTGAAATTAAAGTTTTTTACAAGGTAAGCAGATGATAAATTTATGAAGCGTAGTGTCCCCCTTTCTTTAAATATATTTAAAAATGTTCTAATCAACTTTACACATAGTCTTTGGTCAGAGTTTTATATCAACATCATATAGAAAAGGAAATATTGAAAGAGTAAATATCATTTAATTGTACATCTTTATTCACAGAGGTGTCATGTTTTGTGTTTTTGTCGTCTTATTTTCCACTGAATGTTTTCATAGACGTTGCTATTGATCTTGCAATGTGATGGAGGTCGAGGCAGCTAATTCCCTTTTTCATTAGAGCAAAGCCCCCCAAATTCTCTTAGAAGATCTGACTCTTAGGGCTTCCAATCTCTGGCCTCTCCCAGTGACATGAATATAAGCCCGTGCTGATGGGGCCTGGTGTAAATGTATTAGCCCTGCGCCTGTGCCCCTAGCCTAGCCAGCCATAATTATGTTAGGAACCAATGAGACAGCTGGGAAATCAATATGCTAAGACAGATTGAGTGGAGATGTGTGGCCAGTGGAGTGGGAATAGAGAGGCCTGGCAGCTCCCTGCGGTGCGAAGGGGCTAGAGTCGACGATTAAGCCATAGACTTAGCATTTACTGCTAGGATTCACTGCCTGAATCTAGTTAGCATTTAGGGAAAGATCCCTGTGAGCAGACAGTGTTACTATTAGATGGAGGCTTCACTCGTTAGCTGAGTGGCCTATCATCTTTGGGGGTCGGGTAGTGGCATAAGTGTTTCAACATGCATAGCATTTACTGTTTGAATCCATGGCTCCTGTGTTCACTTCACCAATATGTACTGTAGATTCTTGCAAGAAGATTGGGATTCAGATGACATTTTGCTATGGGATTGGGTTGCCAAAGGTCATGTTATCTCATCTGCTGATATTCTGAACTAGTTTATCAATTCATCATAATTACCTGAATCTGGAAAGCACAGAAAATGATTCCTTTAAACAACATTTTCTTAGGATATGCCTCCTTCTCTTAATATAAATTTCAGAGAAAGAAAACACATTGTAGTTCAGTTGTTTCATTTTACTACAGCTACAGAAGCTCCTCATTGTAAGACAGGCTATATTACAAATAAAAGCCTTTGTACATTACTCATCTATGATCTTCTGTGAAGCAGATCAATAGTGTATTCTCAAAATACAACCAAAATCATCACCATCCTAAACTGCTGTGAATGTGAGGAGCTGGGCAGGAAATGGATGATAGGGGGGAGGGGGGGTTGAGGCAGGACAAGTGGAGTTGGGTCAAATAAATTATCTGTCAAAGAAGATGGTGGTTCAGTCTTAACTTTGATGATAGTCCACATAAACCAAAGCACCGCTGTAATTTATATTCAATTAAGGAGGGGGGTTGCAGAATCAAGACAAAGGGCGTTGGTGGGGGTGGGTGGATGGTTTGGGGCAGGGGGGGGTTCTGTTAAGTTAGAGTCGGAGGGGGAATTTAGAGGGGCAAGAATGGTGCAGGAAGGGTGGGGTGGGGGTTGGGGGGTGGGGGGGTTGCATCTGCTCTCAGCCCCAATCAGCGGCCTCGAAGGCATCGTCCCCTAACAATGGGCCCCATCAGTGCATGGAGCAGAGTCACAGACGTAAGTGCACCCAATAAGTGTGCAATTTCTGCCCATATGACCATCCTGACACAATTGCTCTAATTTTCCTCCTTTGAAATGACTGATAAAAGACTTAGGTAATTGCTACGCCACAGAATTTCTTCCATGATCAGGAGGAAGGAGGAGGGAGTACCCGAGGGCCGGGGAGCAACAGAGAGAGACTGAGGGGTGTGTGTGTGTGTGTGTTTGTGCGAGTATGGGTGAGAAGTGACACAGCCCCAGGGCCTGACGATGGAGACTAGAGTGTCAGTTTGTGAAAAATCCCAAATTAATACTTGTCGTTTCCTCTCCCCCTCTCTGAGTGGCGGTCCTCTGCTTCCACCAAGGATCTTATTAAGTGGAGGTAATTTGTCCTGACAATGTATTGGAAATCACTCAATCAAACGACTTCTTGGAAAATACATTCAAAACATGGTGGTGTTTAGTTTAGGTGGCAGCTAATTCTAATGCTTGTCTGTCTCACTACCACTCTATTTTTCTGTTTCTCTACTGAAGTGAAGTGTAACGTAGTCGAGTGATTGAAGTCACACAATAAATACCTCTCTCTGGAAGTCACCTTCTGTCTTACACACACTTATTAGCATTGTGACTAAACACAAACATGGTGTTCTGCATTCAAAAACTCTTTGACCACTTCTCTTTTTTTGTGCCTTTTTTGAAATGTTAGTTTGTGCGTGCATGTCCATGTGTGCGTGTGTGTGTGTGTGTGCGTGCGTATGTGTGTACATACTTGTAGGTGTATGTGTGATGCTTGACTCTGAAAGCTTGCCTCTAACCTGTGTCACTCCTCACTATGACCTTGTCCTTTGTAATCAAGCCTCCTTTATCTGATTCCTCACGTTTGTGTGTGTTTTGTACTCACACCCATCTCATTGAAACACCATGTATTCTGGACTGTGGCCTTACTTGATTGGAGTTCAGTTACAGGGATAGATAGAGAGGTAGAAGATGTGCAGAGGGGGACAGAAGGAAATAGATAAGAGAATAGTAGTTTAGTCGCCTCAGTAACTAACTAACCTGACAGCACAACCAATCAGTTTCTCAAAACTGTGTGTGTGTGTGTGTCCTTGTGTACGTGTGTGTGACACGGTGTGACAGACTCCTGAGGTGCTGATTCTAAACACAGTCTCTGCCAGTGCCTGGGTAATGTTGGCTAATAGCTTAATCAATACTTATTATGGCCCTATTGGTTCACTAAAGTGAGAACAGAATCTCACCACACACTGTGCCTCAGTGGAGGGAATGAAAGACAGAGGAGAGGAAGAGGAGAAGAAGTGTCTTCAGCTGATCCAGATGGACAGCCTAACCTCCCTCATGGGATTTCCTTATTCAGGAATCCAATTTTCCCAATGTGATTGACTTGGATTGGATCACATGGAATAAGGCTAACTCTTTTAGCACTCCCAATAAAGCACTAATGGCTATGCCCACCATTGTCCAACTTTTCTCTCCCCAACTAGGCTGGTCATCTGCAATTAGCGCTAGCAAGACAGTGGGAGGTCGAGAAAATGAAGTGATGGGGAGAATGGGTGAGAGTGGAGGAGTAAATGTAGGAGCCTGAGAAAGAAAAAGAAGAGGTGATTAGCAAGAGATGGAAGCGATACACATGATTACTGAACACCATATTCTAAAAGCACCTTTAGAAACAGTTAAATGAAATAAGATGGAGTACACTTACACTGTACATGCTAAAACTGGATTAAATTGGTGTCACTGATACCAGGGAGCTTAGAAATTTCTTGCCATTAGTAGTACTGTAGTGGAAGTAGGAGTGGTTGTAATAGTAGTTGTAATCTTTGTTACGGAAGTAGTAATAGTTAATAATTGTAGCAATGGTACACTGTTATTGCTCGTTTCCAAGAAGCAGCTGTAAATCTGAATGTTATGTGCTGTACCATCAAAATGAAGAACACTAATAAAAGAAAAATAGACTTTAATATTGTGAAATGACCATCATATAACATGAATAAGTGCAGATATGTTTGCAAGAAACAATTAATGAAAATGAAAAATGCATTCTCAATGCACCAGTTAATTAGATGTATATGCCTTTGCAGTCTTCATTAAATTGGAAAGCTACAAATATAAAGATATTGATTTAGCATATTAATGTAGTCAGTTAATGACAGACTGTAAATTGGAAAAATATAAACCATAATAATTTATTATTAAACTAAGCATTTTCTTAAAGAGAAATGAATATTCCAATTTTATGAAAAGTAATAATTACCTATTTTACATACAGCAAACAACATGGCAGCATGAATTTCTCATCTCAATAGTATTACAACTTGGAGAAAATCAAAGATGCATGTCGCTGAGACAACAAAAGCTTTTGAAAGATGTCCAGCGCCAAAGTTGTTGACCATGTGTTTATTTTTTTTTTTATTGTGTAGTTTAGGTTTTAATTTTTGTATTTTTTTAAACAAAGAATTCTTAATAAATTAAAATCCTTTATTCCTGGTCTTTTTTAAATTTACCACAGGTGTAAACATACTTTAATTGCATCAGAAATACTTTTTCAGCTGCATATATGTCTTAACCTTAGGTTATGGATTTAAATAAATATGTTGTTGTGCAATGTAATTTACTGTAACTTGGATTTGAATTACCTTTGGTGATGACGCACTTGCTCACTTAGTGCAGTTATCTACCGTCACTGCAGTGGGAGTTTTGCATTTAAAAACAGCATGAGAAGCAGTCTTAGTGACTACTGCATCGTGTGTATATCTTTTACAGTATCCCCCACTATGTTTAGTGCATCTTTTGTGATTCCATTTCTAGCTAATGGCTTCACTATTCAGAAGTCTTTTCGACAGCCAACTCTCTCCTGGCTGCCGTCATCGGACCAGCTTGCAGTGAAATGGACATGCCATGAAAGTTCACTGTTGTGTGTGGCGGCGATGTAGAATAAGGAGATTGGATACTGTAATGCAATGTTCTGCATTTCAGCTGGGCTACAGTGGTATGGTATGGAAAATGTTTTGAATAGGCTATGATTGCACAAATCAAACACACATGATGAAAAAGTGACACACGTGCACACCAATCTTGCAAGCTCTCATTTCTGCTCACAGGAACCTTGCAGGGAAAAGAGGAGGGCTCACCGCAGGAAATGGGAGCATTGATTGACAGATTAATCATTCTGGTGCTAGGTGCATGTGTGTGTATGCATGTGTGTGTTGATGTGTTTCTGGATATCTGGGAGCAAGTGTATGTGTGTGTATGCGCGCACGAGTGTGTGCATGTCCCCACTGACCTTGACAGCTCCATACTACAACAGCAGCCACTTCTGAGAGTCAGTCATTCAGACACAGCTGGTGGCTCGTGGCTACTGGACTCTGCAGCGAACAGTTAACACCGTGTCCACTCTACAATTATCCTCAAAGAGATCACTTATCAGCCACTGTGTGCTTGAGAATGACTTAACAACAACAGTATTTTTTACAATCTATTTAAATATGAGGTGTAATTACCAGCTTTAGAAAATGAGTAATTAATATTGTACTCAGGAATTTAATTACTTATATAACTCTTCATTACTTTTTGGCTCCCAAAGTTAGGGTGGCAAAATCAAATGTATTTCTTTCCTCTGTGGCAAATCCAAAAGCATTAGCTAGATGGGTCTTTTTTAAAATCTAAATTGCTTCAGTATTGGGACTAAAGTAGCATACAGAGTTCTCTTTCTCAGGTTCTGCTCGACAGTAGCCCGGTTTGACCCTTTTACCACCCCACGGCTCCCGAGTGCCCGACCCTGAACTCTGTCACCTCTGACAGCTCCTCAATATCATCTCCAGGCCCCCAGCCACTGATCCTAGAACAGATATTTTCTTATCCTTCTAATGGTTAAGGTTAGGGAGCTGGTCCAGGGTAATCTGACCCTGAATCTGTGGTGGGAGACAAGTTATTCCTCGGGCGTCTGTGCTGCTCAACAAACAGAGAGAGGCGAGGCGAGACAGGGGGCAGTATGGGTCTAGCAACCTGCCCTATAGCAAGGTTGTAGTGTGTGTGCGCGTACATGTCTGTGTGGTGTTTGTTTGTGTGTTGTCACATGTGTGTTTGTATGATTTTGCTTTTTGTGCACTGAATATGTGGTTGAAGATTTGTGAGGATCTAACTTAAATTTGCTTCTTTTTTAAAGCTTTTTCATACATGCATTACTGTGGACATGCAGGTGTGTGTATGAGTGCATGTGTGTGTGTGGTTGTCTGTGCGTGTGTCGAACTTGCAGAGGCAAGGGAGATGTCATGTTCAGTTTGTGTTTGGCTAACCCTGTGGTCTCCACCCCTAATAGCAGGGTCTATGGGGTGTAGACACATGCCAATATTCATTGGCAGTTGAATCAAGCCACTTAGATACCATCTGTAAACAGGACTCAGAGGGCCTTGAATTAAACTGAAGGCTGGAAACATTGGAGCTCACTGCAGAGATTACCAAAGGTTCAACCAGGTTAATGGGCTCTGTGGCCATAGATCAGCTATATAGATATTGGCAGGGCTGTGCTGAAAATCTTACATCTTCTGTATTCCTGTGTTAAAATACAAATTATTGTTGTGATTGTTCTTCGTGTGTAGAGAAGGCTGTGTGAGGTTAAGTCCTAATTATTATGTAAATCTTGTAATGGCACAGGTTAAATCAATAAAATTAGTTTCTTAAATCCTGAGTTTACTTTTAATTATGCCATCAAATTTCTGATTTGTCTTAAAGTATGACTCAGGTCTGTTTGAAGTGTGTAAAACTTCGTCATCTACAGAGACAGTGTGACAATCATTACATCTTAATTATGTACTTGCTGGCAAATGAATACATTGCTAACACACACACAAACACTAAGAACAATATGCAATTGTCATTTAAAGCCAGTATATTATGATAATATGACACCACTGTGCGTCATTTTGATGCCAACCAATCAGTATTTCCCCCACTTCTGTCCTTATTTCTTTCTCCCCCCATCTTTCTGTCTCCCTACTCCCTTTCGCCACCATGGCGCTCTGCTCACCAACACTGATTCATAATCTATAGCTGTGCCTGGGAGACCAGCAGCTATTGATTTAACGCCTACAGTAATCCAGCGCTGTATCCGCTGCTTGTTAGAGATGCTGGGGCCTAGGAACTGGGGCTTGCAGAGGTAGCCAGAGAGGGACTAGGACAGATGGAGAGGAATTTTTTTGGACTGAGTCCTCGTCAAAGAAATAGATTTGTTTAAATGTATTTTTTAAATTGCCCCTAGAATTTTTTTTTTTTACCCAAGATTCTATCATTGTATTTATAGAAAAACTCTATCTTAATTTTTTTTTAAATAAAGAGAGAAAGAAAATCTTGGGATATTAATTCATGAATACTTGGTTTACCCATGTTCAGTGCAAAAATCAAAAAAGAAAGAATTCCCAGTTGAACTGCTCTTCACAATGTTCATTGTCAGTTGAACAAAGTGTAGTTTTCCATATATCAGAATTTTAAGCGCATTAATTCGCAATCTTGGTCAAGGTCCTGTGTACGATTCATGTGCTGTTTGACTGACTGACATACTACATTTACATTTATGATACATCTTTTCTCAAAACTGTAACTTTATGTACTTTATAAAAGATAGTACTTCATCACGTGTAGCAATGTATAAGTTCCAATTTATTTCACCTCATGACAGCAATCATTCTATAAGAATGGGTTTTTCTTTTTTCATACGGTGAAAACTGTATATCTAATTTTGTAATGGAACTTTCCAGTTTCAATTGTCCTTTTCTAAATGGCTGGCACTGACAGAGTCAAGATCTCCTGTGTTTCTGTTACAATAACCCAGTGCTCACACATACAATAGCCGAGTCGTGCATATGATTTGGAGTGAGCGACAGCTAAGGCAGCCCCGACATATTCATACAGAATGCTAATCATGCATGATACAAGAATAATAGACAATGTCGCTTTCAGTTCATTAAGCATCCAGGTAAGTGGATATGTAATTTAACAGTTATTATCAAATCTACCTAATTTGGTTTGGCCCATCCATCATGATAATAGCACCATTCTGTGCACATAATTTCAATTGCGACAAGCCTGTATATACAGTATATGGACAATAACTTCAGCATCAGAGTTCCTTTTCACTATAGATAATTACAGACCATGCATTTTAGATCTCTTTATTGAATGCTGATGACAATGTATTTCATTTCATGAGTGACAAGAAAATGGGCTGGCCAGTATCAACAACCAGAAATCTAGTGGTGAATACCACTGACTGTACTGTCTTCTTTGGAAAGAGATCATTTTTACAGCATTTTATAACAGTAATGTTGATATGATCCATGTATTTATTGTCAAATTGTATACACAGTTTCACACTGTGACCATTCAACAGGTCATACGTGTAGAGGTTGTGCTATTGAAAGCAAAGGAATATACCAACTTAAAGAATATAAGTAGGCCAGACATCTTAAATAAAGGTGTGCAGTTAAATCTATAAGGTTTCATAATCAAGATGACAGATGACAGGAAGGTTGAAGAGGAGTACTTATCTCAATCAGGTACAAACCATCAGAGCAAAGACTGACAAGCACACTGACCTTCATTAATCTGGCCAAATAATTAGCTGACCTGGGCTCATAAGCACTCACACTGCACACGTTCATGCACATACGTACACACACAATGTGCACTGTGCTTTGTATGTGTCTCTAATGAAAAGAGGACTGATGTGCAAAGCTGATTGCTTTGTTCTGATGAGTTTCTGGCTTGAGTAGCCCACTTGATTGATGGATAGATGAACGCAAGGATGGATGGATGGATGAAGACAGAAAAGAAAAACTCTGGAACAGATGAGTGCAAGTGCTGGGTAAAATGCCAGCAGGCTGAAACAGAAACCATCCACTTGTTTTATTGGACAATATGTGTTTAAACACTTTCCCAAACCTGTATGACTGTAATAAAGAGGTTGAAACACAGAACGGCACAAAAATGCAAAATCCTCTAAGACAAATAAATCGCAATTCTCACGTCAGCTGTCCTATAGGGAACGACCATATTTGTCCATGCAGTTGGGTCTTGTCATGTACTTTATGCACAGTCACTTCACCATGACCAATACGCTAATCTCTGCCATTCTCCTCTGGCTACAATGAGCTGAAGAAGGTTAACTTCACCTTCCAGGGTAAATAGAAAAATGAACCAGAATGGCTGTCTGAGAGGTGGTTATAAACAGTGGTCATTTACTCAGCTCGGCAACTTGCTGGCACACAGGGAGATTTTTGAAAGGTCGCTGCTCTGAAGCTTTGCTGAATTAAAACAATAAAAAATCAGTGTATAATTTGTTGTTTTAAGGATACATTTAAAAACAGTAGAGACATGATTTGCTTTTAGTCTGTTAGTTTTTTTTCCCCCAGATGTGAACAGATCTCATTCTAATCTGACATCTGAAGCTGGAATGACACTTTGTCTTGAGAGTCCACAATGGATCAGGACTGACATAGTCTTTGTGAGTGTCAAGGATGTAATTTGCATCAGAGTAACCGATACTTTAAGCTGAAGTAAGAGAGCTCTTCAGAAAAGGATAAATGCAACCACATCACATTGAAAATTGTCAGCAGAGAGTAAAACATGTCAGAGACTTGAGGAATAAGTGCCTTCACTTACTGCAGTCCATTTCTAGGACTATGGCTTGACAGTTTTAGAACAGTTGTAATATATTCTGGCACCAGGTCTGAAGACAATTATGTGAAATTGCTGCTTTCTCATCTAGATTTGCCTGTCTCCACCATTTTCATCTCAATCCAATCCAATCTGAAACCATTTGAGCAAATAAAATGATATTTACTTCATCTTCTGTTACAAGCTTTCAAAATTACAGGCTTCAGGAAAAATCAATACAAAATGCCAGCTTAGCAGCAGATGTATGCTCTGTGAGAATGCTAACTTTTCCTCTTCATGTGTCTCCCCATTCCCCCACAGAGGCGAAGGGAAGAGACTGGGAGTAGGAAAAGAAGCTCCTCACCACCAACTAGGGGGGTGTATATTGTGGTGGATGTTTATAAACTACTTGTGCTTGCAGGCCGAATGCACGATTGTCTTGTCCGAGACGCTAACCTTTAGCATCTCGCTGCGCTTCGGCGCATCTTACAAAGTTCACTGCGAGAAGGGAGTCTTGACCCTGCGGATGATTTGGAGGACTGAAATACCACTTTCATTTATTATTTATCCAGGCTGGCCAAGGGGAAGGCAAGCCATGGCGCTGTCATACCTGACTGGCTAATGTAAGAAGTGGCCATCTCACTGCAACCCTGGGGAATCAAAGCCCATTACTGGTTTGAGAGATTGCCTAATGTCCACTGTGAACACACACACCAGATCAAAACATTAGGATGAGAGTGAGATGTACATACACACAAACACTCGCTCCGTGCAAACAAGACATTGTGGAGTGGTCTGAGATGAGAGGTGGACATTGTTCAGAGTCCTGGAGAAACGAGAAGTAAACATTTATAATTCAAATCTGGCCTTGTAGAATGTCTTGTAACTCAAGTAAAGCCAATTCATTATATGCTGTTTGTTATTTTATTTACATTTCCAAGTAAAGAGGTCTCCAACACTGCATATGGTATCATATCAGTAATAACTAAAGAAATAACAGAATCCCCAGGTCTTGTGGTACTAACAAATAAATCAGTTTATAACTTATTGACAAAAACATTCTTAGCATCTCAACAAAACTGAACAGCCTAACTAGCCTAATTAGGCTATTCAAGGCTTCTGAATATTAAATTATAGGTTTTCACACACTAAATGTGAATTTTTAATCTGTCTGTCAGCCATCTCTTAATACATGTTTCTCTGCATATACTGTGCATATGAAAACTTTCCCTTACCTTTTCCAAATTTCAATATTTTGTTACGTTTCAACCTCATCTTAAAATTGATTCAGTTCAGTTTTTTCTCCTCAGGCTCCCCTTTGTACTCTGCAAGGACAAAGCAAAAACAGGTTTTTGGAGTGTTTTGTAAATGTATTAAAAATAAAAAAAAACAACTGAAAAATAATTTACATAAGTATGACAGGCTTAAGTTTGGCTCGCCTTTCTTTTGGAAGTTTCTTACATTCTTTTCAGCAGATGCACTCAAACTCAACCCAGCTGGATGCTGAGTGTCAGTGCACAGCCACTTGCAGGACTAGGTCTGAAAAATGGCTTTATGAGGCTTCAGTTTTGGACTCTGGTTGGGCTACTTCAGGACTTTAAAGAGTTTCCCAAAGCCACTCCTGTGTTTTTCCTTTGTTTCAGGTCCTTTTTGTGTTGAAATGTTAACATTTGCCCCAGCCTGAGATCTTGAACATTCTACAAAAGGTTTTTACTATGGGTTGCCCTGTATATTTTTGTGCTTCTGTTTGACTGTAGGAATGTTATTATTGAGGTGATGCTCAGTGCCTTCTTTCCCCCTCACACCAGTGGGAACTGTGGCCAACAAGTTCAATCTTCGTTTCATTAGGTCAGAGGATTTTGCTTCTCATAGTTTGACAGTCATTGAGGTGCTTTTTGGCGAACTGCCAGTGCCCTGTCATGTGCCTTTTTAGTGACAAATGGGTTCTGTCTGGCCACTTTATTGTAAAGCCTTGATTGGTGGAGTGATCTACCGATGGTTGTCTTTCTGTAAGGTTCTCCCATCTTCACAATAGAGCTCTGAGTTTCATTCACAATGACCACTGGATTCTGTATCACCACGGCCCTTCGTCCTTAATTATTCAATTTGGCTGGGTGGCCAGGTGGTTCCATACTTCTTTAGTTATTATATAGACTATTGTATTATTGGGTCATTTTGATTGCAACATAAATTTTCTTATATTTTTCCACAGATCTTTAGCTTGACACAATCCTGTTTCGCAGGTCTACAAACAGATCTCTTGCACTCAGGACATGCTTTTCACTCTGACAAGTATGTACAACTTTGAGGCTTCATATAAACAGGTCTCCGCCTTTCCTAATGATATTGAAGTTAGTTACGTACAGATGGACTCCAGCGAAATTGTAAAAGTGTCTCTAGGACGACTGATAGAAGTAGAGTACACCACAGGTTAATTATAACCTTCCCAGATGGTCACAATGAATGGAATAATTTGGTTGTTTTTTTTTTTTTAAATTTAAGTTATAACACAGTCCAAAACCATATTGATACATACACACACACACACACATATATATATATATTTAAATATATATAAAAAATTAGGTACAGTGATCACTTTCGCCTGCTTTATTGTGTGCGGGTGGGTGTATCTGTGTCTGTGTGTAATTGTCAAGATGGAGGCTTAATGACCCTTTGGATCTGCAGTAGAGGTGTGGCTAATGAAGCGTATGTGTATGAAGTACAGGCCTCTGCCTTTTAATGGAGATTCCTATCAATACCATAGATCAGATTAATATTTCAAAGTTAATGTTTTTGTTGAGGAATTTGCAAAACAAACATGAGATGAGGCTTCACAGTCGCTTGTGCAGGAAAATGCAATTTTCTCAGACTTAGCCGCTCATCTTTTTAATTACAGACTTAATAGCTTTATAGATTTTTGAAAGATGAATTCTTATTGGCATTTTTATAATTACTGGTCTTTATTGCTTTTTATGAAAATAATCGTCAAGGCTCATTTACTCAACAAGCCCTGAGGCCCGGCAAATGTGCTTCAATGATGAAGGCAAATAACCTCCAAAACATCAGTTGTCATTTTTCAGCTCTCTGAATTCTTTACTAAGTCAGCATTTTGTTTTTTTTTCTTTATGTAAATAAGTACTTTACATCCATAAAAGCAATTACTTAAGTAAGTGGACATTCTCTTTTGTCAGATCTGTAGTTTCGGTAGTGAATGTGTACAGACAGCAGTTGTCATATTTAGAGATGTCAGATGGACAGCATGTTCAAACATACCATAAACCCCAGAGGCAACCAAAACCAGAACAATTCACATTGGCCTATGGTGACGCAGGGTTTGGCTAGAATATCACACATGTCAACATACTTTCAAATGTGCTGCTAAAATAACTGAACCTCTTCAGCATTAACACATGTACAGATTTGAAGCGAGCCAAGGCTGCTTTAGAGCTTTGACCGAAGAGAAAATATATCTGGACACTTCAGCAAAAACATATTTAGAAGAGCTGGCCAAGGTTTTCTCATGTAGTCTGCTGGGGCCTTCGAGTGCAGCCGCCTTAGACAAACAGTGGCTCAGAGCCATACCCTGCTAATAAGTTAGACAATGAATTTGGGCAGGCAGAAGAAATTCAGCCATATGAATTTGTGGGATAGCAAAGCAGGCAAATTATCTTTCGTGAAATTTATACCTACCAATGGAAGAGACCCTTCCAATCGCTGTTTAACTTCGGCTGAGACTCTGTGTAGAGGCAAGAGTGTACATTTGGCTAGCCTCATCACCACTAAAAGGGAAATATGCATCGATTTAGCCTTGAACTCCCTGTTGAACTTGGCTGGCCTGCTTCACTGTGGTTTTCCAGTACATTCCCAGTCCCTCCTCTGTTGTCCAAGACCCAGCGTGGATACAGACAATAACCGGAAAGAGTATTTAGAACATTTTGGAATAAAGTGGATGTGAATTTCACCCTTTACATTTGCCAGAGGCATCTGTTTTATCTATGAATGCTAAGTTCCAATGAGCCAAAGCTGTGGAATATTTCAACCCCTGCTTTATTTAATTGGCTTGGAAGCATAAAAGGAAAGAAAGAAGAGTCAAAATATGACTTTTCCCCCATGGACCCCCTGCTAATACATGCCTGGCCCTTCTATCTAGCTATTCCAATCTGGCACTTTCTCATAATAGGGCCACGGTTAAATCGCCAGGGCCAGGGCCAGTGCCAACTGAACATGTTCACAACACTAAATGCTAAGAACAAGCCATTTGCTTGAATATTATATATAAACCAGTTGGCAAGTCGTATTTATGGCACCAGTATTAAAGCAAAAATCTATTTTGCTTTTGGGGGGAAATTGGGTTTCTCATAGTGTGAATGAGTGTTGGCGTAGCCTGTTTGGCCTTGGCTGTGTGTGCTGAAACTCTAAAAACAGTCTGTGTTTTGGTTCCAACATTTTCGGTCTCTATGGCGCTTGATCCTGTGTAGTATAGAGTCAGTGTGGTCTGAAGAGTCTCTCTGCATGTCTGCTACACATGTGAATATGCTCGACAGATGTTAGCTGGCTTCCAGGCAGACAGGCTCTCCTCCCCCTGGCCTTTTTGGCTCTGGTTGTGACATGGTGACACACAGTAGCATCTGGAGTTCAGACTGGGTCACCCAGGGCAAACACGATACAGAGCTGTACATCACTTATTCAGTTAAGACCTCCCACAACATTGAAAAGGATGATTATGACAGGATTTGGAAAATGTTTGGCTTCCTCGTCTGCTGTACAGACACAGGCTGAAATTTGGGATTGTTTTCTTTTATTTGACCTCTTAACTCTACTTATATTTTGATCATTCAATCAAGTGGATTCTTCTTTCAACATGAGAAGTATCAATTGGTAAGACTGAGATGTGTTAACAGCAATTGTAAGGTGATTTTTCTTTCTTTTTTTCTTTTCTTTTTTTTTTACTTGAGGCTAACTCCAAAAAAACATCTGATACTCACTTTATGGAATGGACCCAAAGGAGAAGAAATCAGCTGTCTGGTATTGATTGTACAACTACTGAGAGCAAACTGTCCAGAGAAACATAAGAATTCTAAGTCTGCATACGACTACACAGTTGTAAGTGTGGTGTGATTAGTCTGGCCTCAAAATTAACAGCCTACATGATGTTATAAGTACCGAAAAGATCATACTAAAGTTTTAAAAAATTTCCAGATGTAATATTCATAAAGCTTACAAAGCTGGATGCAGCAAAGGAGCGCAAACCCAAAACTTATTCAAAGTCAGAATTAGATTCACAGTAGGGGTGTCTTTTAAACCATTGTGTGTTCGAGTTCAAATTAAATTAAACCCTATAGCATCTTTAGTACCAAAGGCAGCCAACTTAAATTCAATCCCTGCTTGTTGCCAAAGGAAAAAAAGAAATAGAGGACATATTTGAAAACAAACAATAAAAAAGATGCCTAGTTGCCTTTAAACCACAAGACTGTGGTTGGTTGTTTTATTTCTTACAAGTCGAGCGATGAGGAGCTTTCTGGGGTTTCAAATTATGCTCATTTTTCAAATATATTTTGCTACTTTATGGTGACCTATTTGACAGAATTTTGAACATTGCTGTTACTTTAAGGCAGTTTTTTGACAGACATGATGAGTTCGTAGAAGCCGTATACATACACCCATTAAAAAAGAACAAAAAAACAAAACCTTTTCTGTTTCTTGCCTTTGTGTTAGACGTGATGCTAGACTATTTGTCTACATTTTCATCGTTAGCTGACAGTCAACCATGCTCAGAGACAGTGAAGCGTCAGCTCATGAAACAAACATTTAGCAAGAACACAACAGCAAAGCTGCCAGTTGACGTGCACCCGTTCAAATCCATCCCGTCATGTAAATAACTTGTTTCAGTGTGCTTTCAATTAAAGCGGAGGACGAAGTGCCATTGCTGCCTTTGATGGATGAGCTTAGATATTGGAGTGTACCGTTGGATGACAAAACGTTCCCCCACTCCACCTCAACTCCTCTTTCCTATTGATTCTCCCGGTGGTTATTCATCAGGGCGGTGGCCACTGTCAGATCAGCTGCTCCTTCTCCTCACAAAACACATTTTCCACAGTTATTGATAAAGCTATTTGACCTTTTATTCAAATGTGTGTCTGTGTGTATGTGTCTGTGTAATGCACACACATCTGTGTTTTCTTTCTCTCTGCTCTTGCCAGAGGCTTGCAGATCACTGCAGTTACATGAATAAAGTCAGGCTGTTTTGATTAACGCCAAATGAGTAGGTCTATTCTTTGCAGATGTCTGTTTCAGCAGTACTGAGCCTTACTTTCACACAACAAAAATAAACCCCAAACCTGTTTTACAGTTTGGCAAGGGTAAGCACACATATACAGTACGCTGAGAGTTTGCACACACATGTGCCTGTTTTCATATACATCAGTGGTCTCACACATACTGTGACTTGCATGCCTTCATGCATACTTTTTCAGTGTTTTGAAAAATTTCTGCTCCTTTGTCAAGGTGAAGACAGGCTGTCTTGGCTGCAAGTCCAATAGTAAATGTGCCCAGAGTTAGAAAAGCCAACAGTGGATATGCTGTTGGTTGCACAGTGGCTGATCAACGGAGAGGATAATGGCTTAGTGAAGGTTATGATTTGGAGTAATATATATAAATCTGGAAAATGAATCATATGTCATCTAATATGTTTAGGTAACCGTAAGGGAGATGACTAGATCCTGGGGTATTTTAATGGATCGATTTGCTAAAAAGAAGCCATTCAAATGCAGTTTCTTTATTAACTTCAATTCTATCCTGTTCATGGATACTGGCCTCCGTGAGTGTCATAAACATTCGTTATTCACAATTTATGGAATGCAGTGTAGAAGTACTTTAAGACTGAAAATGAGCTACACAGATATGTGCAACATCTGCGGTGCTAGCGTTTAGAAACATAAAAGCTACTTTCAACATACCCAGTATGATAAGCCCATTGAATAAAGGTGTCTATTAGAAAATAATTCCTGAAGGAGGGTGCATCTTGGTGGCAACAGAAGTTTCACTGGGCCACAGACAATGCTGAAAATGCTAAGAACTAATTGAAATCATTTTGTTGGATGACGAGCAGAGTTATTAAATTGTTAAACATGCACTGGTTACTTTTTTACATTTTTTCCAAGACTTTCAACCACAACCAGAGTTCACTCATTTTCATGAGAGATGACTTAGCTGTTGACGCATGACTGAAGTACTGCTCCAAGGTCAAACTTTTACACTCAGAGCATATAATACATACTTTTGTGTAATTTCCGACCCACTGGGATACAATGTACAGAACAAGGGTGGGAAAGAATGCACACATTTCAGTTCATATTCACGTTATAAAGTGTTGATGCATGTTTTAGTTGCAGGACTTTACCTTTTTATCGACTTGTCACGTTTAACATTTAAACGAACAAGCAGCTACCAGATGAGATCCTTGATTAACGGTTTGAGACATTCTCAGATTTCTTAACGCTGAGGATTTGCATTCTCTGGTTTTTGTTGTGTGTGTTTGCTTTTTTTATTTCATGTCATAAACTCACATATATCTTTAGTGGTGAAGGTTGGTCAGACAAAGCAAAACATGTCGATATATCAAATTTTGGTTTAAGAAATATGAATAGTTTTGTTTTCTGACAATTTACAGGAAAAAAGCACACCCAGTCATCAAGAAATTCCTTTTTTGATCAGGCAATAACTGTATAGTTAGTTACAACCCTTAGAAATGTAAGAAACATAACCAGATGATCACTTGCTCAACATCGGAAAGCCACAGAGGGATATTTTGTTGTCAGTAAAGCCATGGAGAGGGGACAGTAACATTTTACTCATCCTTGTACAAAAACCATTCTCTTGTCCTTCATGGTGGCAAGCTGTTCAATAACCATGTCATATAATTTCCCAACAGACTCTGGGTTTTGCACAAAAAGGGCTCCACTGATGTCTTGGCAAACTGGCCCAAGCTTTCCTGTTCAAATGTGTACTGACCAGGTTTTGTGTATTTTTATTGTCACTCGGTTGTAATTCATGTTTTTTCCCCCACAAAAAGGCATCAGATGCATAAAACTGTAAAACTGTCTGCACTTGCCTGTTTTGGTGACTTTTAAAACCACTGTAGTGTAAGCCATAAGTCATTTGCCTAATGCCTACTGGGAGAAACATTATGCTGCCCAGACACATACTTCATACTACATTTCATATGAAATATATTTTCAAAATGTGCACTCTTGGTGGGTTTGAGTTTTGTATTCTTATTATATCTATTTATGGAACATGATTGAAGAGTTTTTACACTTGATTTGGACCCTGGATGAAGGTCCAGGAAACATTTCATCATGACTTATGATTTAAGTATATTTTAAATAAGTTTACACAACTCTATTAATTTGATTAAAATGATTAAACTTTGTTTAAATCTGTCATAGGTCTGCTTAGATTTAGAAAACAAAGGAATTGTGACCATTAGAGAACGAATAGCAAGATCGACACAAAGATTGATTTTTCTGTTGGCGTTTTTATTTATAAGAGAACTCACAGCTGTGTTTATATGGTGTGTGATTTTAAACCCTGTTGAGATTGAAGCACAACAGTTTTATCCTATGAAATTCTTGTTCATGTCTTTTCCTTGCTATCAATAATTAAGACTAGATCTTGGAATGAAAAAGTAATTTCCCTTGAAAGAACCGGATAGAATTGACATAAACCCTCGCCCTAAAAAACACAGCCCAAGAGGTATCTAAAAGCTCAGTGGGTGCCAATAAAAGTGGAAAAACAGAAATCTTTCTAGCAAAACACAACAACAAGAACAAGTACAAGCCATTGAAGTGGAGAAGTGAAAAACAAGAGAGACTTAAGGTGATTCTCATCTTCGAATCCAAAGCCTGGGCACTCCCCAAAAAAAGTGGGAATGTAATTTCCCAGACTAGGAACATAAGCCAGGAGTAATCTGGCCTGTAATACCTCCTAGTCCTTAAATAAAAGCCCTCCATTTTAAGTCTTCAACCTCGTTTTTTCTCCCCCCCTCCCTTCTCCACCTTTAATAGGATTTGGTAGAAAATGGCTTTGTGAATCGCTCCTCTCCGTCTTGCTCAAGGAAGAGCGGGCTATTCTCATTGAGAAGTGCTTAATTGCTTTAAATGACTGATGATACATCTGGGGAGAAGGGCCTTGAGCTAGGGGCCACAGCCAAACACACAACAGATAGCACTCCTGGACGATGGGAGGAGCTGTGCCTCAGTGTATATATGAATGTGTACATTAGTGTGTGTGTGTGTGTGAGTGTGATGAGATGCTGGGGATAGACACCTTTACAAAAAGCTCATAAGAGTGTGCATGCTGCGTATGTACGTGTGTAAACATGCAACTCCCCGCCTGCATTTGTGTGTGTGTGTACCTGCATGCGTGTGTGAAAGAGGGTCGCCAGGCAGTGTTCGTCCTATCGACACCCCAGTAACAGACTAAATTAAAGCTGTGATGAATTGTGGCTGTCATGGCAGGAGAGAGGGGAGACTCTGCACCGTATTCCACCTCTGATTAGGTGGGAATAGAAAGATACAGAATATCATTATCAATATGTAGCACTATATTTTCATTAGATTTTTCTCTCCGCAGTGGACAGCTTGATAGCAGGATGATTTTTCATTTCAAGAAAAGATTAAACATCTTCATGGATGTCAGTGAGGAGTTTAGCGAAAATTTTTGGTGCATTTTCAGTCAGTGATGGGAATGCGTATAATGATCTCAAGGTGTCAAAATAGCTCTGATAAATGGGATTTTTTTTTCTTTTACCATTTTCTTATTAATAAAACATTCTAAAAAGCTGGTAAAGGTGCAACATGTGCAATTAAAATGTAAAAGGTAGAAATCCTAAAAGCTCTTTCATCATTGTAGATAGCTCATGGCCATTGAGGGGGCAGAAGCTTTTGGCTGTTTACTAAAAGAAGTAGAAAGTCACAGCAGATGCAGGGATTGAGGGGTATTGCATGTTTGTGCACTCTACGCTTTGAAAGTGGCATCCTTTGGGTAGACCACAAGGGTTTGTTATTCTGTCAGCTGTAATGGCATACCTGAGGAAGGAACACGATACATGAAAACGCAAATTTAGCTCAGAGAACTTGTATGAAGACATTGTAGTTTTCAGGACTAATGAGGCAGAAGTAGTTCTTTGAGGTTCAGACCAATACATGACACAAACGACTGATGTATGCCTGCAAAACACACCTGCAGTTTTAAGAAAAAATTTCCAGAAAACAAAACAAAATATGCATATTAGCTGTGTACAGGGTTATCAAGCATGAAAGTAACCAGCCTTTTTGAGGTGCATTAATATCCCTGCCAGGATTTGTCACTCTCACAGTCTTCACATGAAATTGTAAAACATTCTCCTTGAAATTTTTCACTCAAGTCTCAAGAAAAGGAAAGAAAAGAAGATTGTTCCTGCTATTCAACTATTTATTTCCAATGTTTGTCATTGTGAGGTTGTGGTTATCATCTGGTTTCACAGTTGGACCACAAATCTTACCTGAACCGTGAATTCAAACCTGAGCTCACGACCCCCTGGTTGAGTCGAAGGTGAGAGAGCTGGTAATCAGATGTACACAGAGACTGTCATCAGGCACAAGGCGGACTTGTGCAGACTTCTAAGAATTGTTTTGTGCTTTCTCCCATCCAATCTTTTCGAATTGTTCCCATCTGAATCATCATGGTTGCTCTACAGCGGCACCAATCACATATAGAAATAGAAAGAGAAAGGCAGAAGGAGAATGGAATGTAATTGTGAGTAGGACCAAACATTGCTGTATTATTATGAGCTATTCTCAGAGAAATAAGGGTTTGAGATTTTCTACGGCTTCAATGCACGTACATACGTGTTTGGGTGTTTCTTTAGAGATATTAGTGTTATGACTGT
Source organism: Dascyllus trimaculatus (assembly GCA_024666655.1). Lineage (NCBI taxonomy): Eukaryota > Metazoa > Chordata > Actinopteri > Pomacentridae > Dascyllus > Dascyllus trimaculatus. Next base: position 18,094,622 of record CM045466.1, on the reverse strand, counting down.
GTGTCTGTGTCCAACACTTTTGTGCCACTGCAGTTTTGGTGACCCCAATAACGTCTAAACAACACACAGAAAATTATATTGACCTCCTCTAAGGTCATGTGCACAATAATTGGAACTCTTTTCTATGTGAATGTTTTCCCCTTTATAATAAAAAAAAATTCTGTCCTCACGAAAATGCAAAAGTAGCTTTACATGCTCCAACAAGCGTGCCAGGTCAGTGTACATCAACGATACATCTAATACCAGAGAAGACTGTCAATTCATAGTTTCAGGTGGACTCTCAACGCTCCTTTTTACATGTCTGCATTGACACACGTAAACTGGGCTTTTTAGAAATCTGCACTTTAGAAAATGCTTTAAAAAATATCTCAGTTTGAGTGACAAGGCCATACGTAAAAAGAAGTGGTTTGTCTTGGAAAAAATATCCATATCCGTATGAACAATGCCTAAATCCTAAGTGGTTACAGTTTACTGATTTATTTTTCTGTTTCCAAGTAAATATTTGTGTAAGGCAATGAAAGATGAGATGCATAGATAATGTTGTTGTGGTAGGTTATTTTATGGATGTAATGTATGACGGAGTAGGCCTCAAACATGTGCCTTCAAGCTTTAAAACAGGCATTTTCCAACAGGAAAGAACGCTACCACAAAGCAAATAAACAGAAGACTAAATGCAATTGTTTTACTTCATTTAGTCCAATATATAGAATTTAATTATTTCGTACTTTTCAGTGGGCATTATACATCATACATCATACATTTTCTGGCATTATACATCTTGTGGCACTCTTTTTCTTATCATTAAGTCACAAATAGTGAATTATTACCTCCCATACTAGTAGCCTAGCGTGGGAGGTAATGTTATAAAATGTGGTCTCTTAATGACAAAATAGCAGTATATTAGTATTGCTAGTTTACTAAAAACACCCCAATAACTCTCTAATATTTGCGTTTACTGACTGAAACAATAAGGGCAAATTAGAAAGATATGCAATCTCTAAGGCAAACCACAAATATAATCAGCCGAACTGATTGAACATGACTCTTGTATATTAACAGTGGTTAACTCCAGTCTTGTATATATTCCGTGTATCAATGTTTCTACCAGAGATCTATCTTGGCAGAGCTTCTCAAACACTATTTACACCATGTGATACTGAAAATCTCAATTGAAAGTGATACATAGGAAACTATTTTAGATGACCCAACCCCAGGTATTCAGTGGTTAGGGGGATACACATATATCCTCCCATGGTGGTAGGTTGTGTATGTGTATATACTGTTTTATCAGTGACCCGTATCCTGTTTACCTGATAGAGGCAAAAGCTCAGTGTCGAAACTCCTTAAAAGTCAAAGCCAGGGGGTGCAGGAGCGCATCCAAACGTATACCACATGTTATCACACACACATACACACACACACACACTCTCTGACATGCACACACACTCACACCCACACACACTCCACCAGCCGCAGGGCGCCATGGTTACCTTGGAACTTTAACGTGGACCAGCTGGTGTACTTGGGTTGTGAAATTGCATTGCACTCACACACACACACACACACACACACACACACACCCACACACACACACACACACACACGTGCACGCACACACGCACACACACATTTGCAGAGGATCAAAGGGAGTTGCAGCCCCTGCACAGCAGCCCTTCTGCTCCTGCCCTTGGCTAAATGGACGACCAAACATTCCAGGCTGTCCAGCCCGGTAATATCTGGCCTGCAGCCTAATGAAGATGGACTGTGTTTATTATTCTCATGTTTGCTCTGATCACTAACATAATCCTTTCTATACTCACAACATGGAGATAGAAAGCACTCTTTGTTTCTTCATATTAAGTCAAAGTGCAGGGGAAGAAAAGAAGAATGAGAAAACTACATAAAGATGAAATGAAAACCCCTGTTTCAGTAGACTTTGTAGCTCTTTGCATTTTCACACAGGGCATCACATGATCTCAAACAAAAGAGAAGGCACCAAGGGATGTTTTTCTGCCTGCTTGAGACTTTGACACCTGCCTCGCCGCAGCAAATTGGAATGGCTCACTCTCAAATGAGATTTCTGCCTGCCGCATGGGGAGAGAAAAAAAGGTCACCCATTACAACTATTCTACATGATTCACAGAGTTATCACATCTCTGCTCGCCTACCTTCCCTTTAATTAGCTTCAGGGACCTGGGCAAAGTGTACGTGCATGTCTGTGTGTGTGTTTGTGTGCATGTCTGTCTGATATACACAGAGGATCTATTTCTCTCTTAGTTTCTCTCCCTTCATCTGGGTTTCCACTAAAATTAAAATCCCACGTTACTTTTCAGGGACATACAGTATTTCTTCAACAACAAATTTATTGACCCATGAAATCTGCCCTTATTTAGCCTGCACTGTGAATCAGAGATTACTCTTATCAGTAAGATGCATGCTACACTGAGTGTGACTGTGGCAAGGTGCAGTTTAATGCTTATGTGAAGGTGGTCTTTTGATTTTTTTGTCTAAATAAATGACGGGATGCAGTTGAGCTTTCGTTATCATTCAAGAGCTCCCACACATGATAAATTCAAGGCGGCATTCTTTGTGTCTCACATATCCCTGTAACCCATTCAGAAATCTTGGTAAACAGAACAGGGGAGAGGAGATTGATAATAAGTTTTATGTTTAGGCTTTGAGACTCAGAGTTTTATTTTTGTACTAACATACACACTTCCATTGACCAAATGACTACTCAATTAATTTGAAAAAAATTCAGCAGGTTGCATGACAATGAAAATATTCTGTATTTGCAGCCGTAATCTTTATCTGTATTATTTATTTTTGGACTTTGGAATATTAGTTGAAAATATATACCTTACAGCCGTTATTGTACAGCACTTACTACTGTGTGACTCCCGACTGCTACAACAATTATTGATATGTGATCTATTTCATTTGAACTTTTCATTATACCGACATGCAAAAAAGAAGGTCTTGCCTTTTTAAACGTAGTGCTAATTCTACAGTAAATCTGCATCCGCACTCCCATTACCACCATTACTAAAACTATTATTGCTGCTTTTACTGCTATAATAATGATGACAAAAGCATTAAGTCACACAAAACAACTTGGCAGTCAAATTCATTGTCAGAGCCAAGTGTCTTTGAAATTCTGCTTCAGGAGTAATGGCTAATATAGTGACTGGCTTAGCATTGATTGAGGAAGGGAGAAGTGAAGAGGAGAGGACGCATAGCAGAGTGAATGTGACTTGACTTAAGGCAAGATAAACCCTGAGCTTGAAAGCCCAGGTCCAGGATCCACCAGTCAGGGTTCTAGATCACACAGTTCTGACGTTGTGGCTTTCTGTAATGCTTTTGTCAATGAATGCATGCATGCATGTACACAAACTGTCTTTGGCGCCTCAGTCATACACTTTCTGCCTCACACACACACTCATAGGCCCAGTGCATCAATACCAAAATGGTTTAATCAACTCTCGGAGGAAGACATCATTGCATTTAGAATCAAACATATGGAATCGATACCTGTGTTACACTTAAAATGACAAAGTGCTTAGACAGTGCTCATGCAGGCACACAGCCCCGGGGTAAGTTTTGAATGTATAGATGAATGTGGGGATCGTTTATGGTTGTGATTTTTGGTTGTGTGATAGATCCTGGCAAATCTGAACCCCTCGGGCATAGATATTTCCACCAGTGAAATATCTGACCACCAGCAAATAGGAACGAGTGAATACAGTAAACTACCTTGAAATAATGCACTGCGGGTATATGTGGGGCATCCAGATGCTCTTGGGATGCAATTAAATCAGCAGTGATGTGATCAATCTTTTTGTGTCTGCTGATAATACATTTTGGATTTTAATTACTTCACAGTCTTTTTATATATAATAGCCAACCTGAAAAAGTCAATGTAATTATTGTCATGACAACCTGCCAGCAAAGCAACAATTGAAAAAAGGCTAGAGTGATTGTATTCAAAAGAATAAATCAAATAAAATACAGTTTTTACATGTGTGTGACACAAGTGAGGGAATTATACTCATTTTGATACTGTTATATCAACTGTTTCCCTGCAATAATATTTAAACGTCCAACCAGGCCAGTAATTCATTATTATTATTTTAATGCAAATGTAACTACTAAATTCAAGAATTATTTATTAACAACTGTGTATACTGTGTAAGTATGTTGGAATTACAGCAAAACCTTTCTTCTTTATCACCACAGCTGCAGCCACAATTGAGAAAAAAAATCTTAAAAATCTCAAGAATCTTCATTTAAAAACTATTTCCTGCAATTTTAGCTGACAAAAAGGACTCTGGATTTTCTAAGTACTTTGTGCTGAACACATCTTCATTCTTATGTGTATGTCTTAGCCCCTCACTAATCAAATAATGAACTTTTTAAATCTTAGTGTGTTTAAGTGGTGTGTTAGTATGACGTCAGGGGACCTTCACTTTAAGTCAATATGTCAATATCGGCTTAAGTGAAGGAGTGGCTTGAAAGCTAACCACAGAATCAGACTAAGTGTGAATTTCCATTTCCCTCACACAGTTGGTAATTACAGCTGCACTCCCTTATCCTCATTCTCTCAAACTGTCTTTGCCCGCAGTGTGCGCGCATGTAAGTATGTATAAGACAGAAAGAGGGGGAGAGGGAGTGCGAGAGAATGAGCCTTATATATTATTTCAGTCACGCTGGCCACGTCTGAAAACATTTCACAGGCGGTGCAAGGGAAATGTAAATCTGAGTTTGCTGAATCTAACACACACACACACACACACACATGCCCACACAGCGGAGAAAAAAAGCCTCATCTCCCCTCTCTCCCTTATACACACATAATGCATTAAAATGGAAAACAGCTCACACTGGCCCCAGCATTGAAGGGGGCCCTAATATTTGTTTTTCCCTCCCCTGTAGTGTCCTCATTGCCAATGACCAAATTTATAATAATCTCTGGCTCAGAGTCCAGTGCTGCTTTCAGAATCCATAATCACCTCTGCAAAGGTTCCTTCAGCCCAGTCATGGCCAGCTACAGGCCCACCTTCCTTTAGCTCTACTTCACTGATACAACTCTTGGTCCCAACCCCAGAAATCTGCCTGTAGGTTTGATTGTCTGTATGTATGGTCTGTTTTCACAAGGACAACCTAATGGTACTGCATGCAGTCATCTGTCTTATCACTGAGTTTTACCTCTGTTACAAAAACACCTATGTGAAAAAGAGAACTATTTGCATACATGTGAGTGATATATGACCTTGCTCGTGGCAGTTATGCCACCTTCTTACTCTGTTTCGAGCTCAGGCAGAAACACCCACCAGTGAAGTTTGCAGCCTGCCGCTTAATGTGTTGTAGTTCAGCGTGTAAAATAGGAGCAACACTACCAAGTTCAGGGATTCTGACAATGACAATGCAGACACTTAAAATAGACATTCTCGAAAACTAACTTCAGCAGGCAGGAAACATGACTTGGACCAGTCAAGGAGTTCAGTCCTGTTCAGCTACTGGTTCACATTAAAAAACCTTTTACTCTGAAAACTGAGGAATCATTCAGGGTTGTTTTATTTTGAAAAGCAAAGAAAGTCTAACATTGTTTTATCCTGTTTAGCCATGCTGATGACATGTTTTAATGATTTGTATATGTTTGGATGGTTTATTGATTTCACTGATCAGTTTTTAAATATTGCAGGTAGCTGCTTAGATGAACTGGTGCAGCGTTGTTACTGTGACATGTTGCAACTTCCAACACATCATCAAGGTAAGACATAACAGCACATTCCCTGCCAGCATCGATTATTACTGTTGATGAAAACTAATTGAAAATGATTTTTGCCCTATAGAAAATGAAGTTTTATTGCATCTTATTTATTCTCAAGAGTTAGTCTGTTGTGCTCCTTATATTTTTTTGAGTGTATTTTCTAGTTTATGTGTGCATGTGACTACCTTGAAATGCAAGTTCTTCTTCCAGAAATATTGTTAAGTTTAATGCATGAATGTGGTGAGAGGTTTCAGAAGTCATATTTTTATTCGTACTGTGTGTTTTCGGAGAAACACTCGAATTCCTGATGACTGTTTTAGCTGGTAGTAAAGACTTTGGAGGCGAAAATCTCTTAATAATAGTGTTTTCAAATCTTTCCATTGTGGGGTTATCAAATACATTCCTGACCACATGCAAGGAACAGAAAAATGTATTTTGTTCAAGGAAGTTTTACCTGACCTTGAGTCCAGCTACTTTTTTTGTTTAGGAGTACTAATAAAAAAAGCTGAATGAATCTCCATCATAAAATGAATCTGAAATTTGTGGTTAAGTGTCTGAAGTACGTGCAGGTCGTGTGCATTGGTGCAGTCATCAATGAATGGATCACAGGGAACATCAAGCCATATCTGTCTCAATGCATCTGACTAGGGCTGCACGAATAAATAAATATTAATCATGACCTTGGCTTTTTCCTATGAAATTAACTTAAAATTAGGTTGAAGTTTGAAATAACCACTCCTCTCATAGAAAACAGGCAATGTCAATAAAATTCCTGGATTTTAACTTGAATACAGTCTATGTGGGTAAAGTAATCTGACATTATGAGGTCTTATTTTACAAGTAATTTTTGCTCATACATCTCTTTTAGTGTTGTGTGCTGCAGCAACTGTGGTGACTAGAGGCTTCTCTGCGCACAGCTTGCCTAGCTAACATCTACTGTAGATTGTATGCGAGACATTTAGGGACCGATAAGCAGGGTATTTAGCCAGCGAGGTATTTTGGGTACAATTTTATTTATATTTTGCCTCTGGGAGATGCACTGAGTTTAGATGAAGATATATCCTATTGTAAGACTTATTTTGATGCAAAGTTCCGTGCATAAGCGGGAATGTAATGCAACATATAAGTGAAAGCAGGGCTCTGTTCATTCAAATGTGAAAGCGCAATAAAATATTTTGTCCCTAAAATCAATGAATAATCATGATAGTTATAATCATGCAGCAGCTCTACATCTTGCCTTAGGAAAACAGGGTAAATAGCATGAAGACAAACAGCACCTTGTGCTGGAGATTAGTCACTCCCTAATCAATAAATATATTTAAAACCTATACCAATTGACACAGCAAACAAAAAAATGACAAAATGAATGTATCATACTGTTAGAATAAGCTGATTAATTAAACTAAACAGACATTGTTCTCTACTGTCTTACACAGTGACTAACGTTTATGAGGTATTTGCTCTGAGTTGTGCCTCCCTGACAGAACTTACTCTCAAGCATCTTACAAATCCTGTCGACTAATAGGGATCAGAAGACCCTCACCGCTACTATGGCCCAACCCTCACGGGCAGAGCTTGTTGGGTGCAGCATACACTGCAAGAGAGAGCAGATCTGGGGAGCTTCAGGAATTAAATTACTTGTTCAGTGATATTTGTGCACCAGAGCATCGGTATAATTTATAGTCTGAAACAAAAAAGCATAAATCGTACAATATACTAACATGTTTAGGATCAGCTAAGACCAAGTGCAAAAACTTTAGTCAAACAGCTCTTCTCAGTGGGTCTGAAGACAATACTGATAACAATGTTGAACTGCACATTCACCCTGCCTTGTTTGGATCGCTCTTTAATCGTATGAATAATTAATGGATTTGTTTAATCGGTAGTCGTGATTTTATTGTCCATTGTTTTGCCAAGACAGAAGCAACAACAAACAAGTTCAAAGCTCAATTGTGATGCTCATGAATTTTGTTTTATGTCCTTTATTTCGTTCAAATGAGATTCAAAGCCAAACTCTTTTCTACAACTACTTAAATAAGACGTTGCGAATGAAATATTGCCCGACCTAATCTGATACAATTTCTTTCCAGTCCTACTTTCATGTTATCGTCTGCCTCCCTCTCCACCCCTTGCCAATCCCTCCTTGCTCCAAGGTTGCATCAAATCAGTTTTTCAACAGACAGACACCT